>CM022301.1:557753705-558415805 GCA_011799875.1 Thinopyrum elongatum | reverse complement strand
GAAGAAAGAAGTAGTAGAAGAAGGAGGAAGAAGAAGAAGGAGAAGAAGAAGAAGAAGAAGAAGAAGGAAGAAGAAGAAGAAGAAGAAGAAGGAGGAAGCAGAAGAAGAAGAAGAAGAAGAAGAAGAAGAAGAAGAAGAAGGAGGAGCAGGAAGAAGAAGAAGAAGAAGAAGAAGAAGAAGAAGAAGAAGAAAGAAAAAATTATATTTCCTCTCTGTGTACATTGATACAGATGAACTATTTCGCTGGTGTGCATGTCTTGGAACAAGTGTACTCTGTCTACATTGATATAGGTTCGCTTGACTATAATGAACTATTTATCTGCCTAGTTTTCTCTACTACTACTCCTTGTAGTGAGCGGTATGCAATGCATGTGTCATGTCTACCGCAATGCATGTGTCAGTAGACATGACAGCTTGTCCATGGAAGTTGAACCACGGCGACCATCACGTTTCTACCACTACCACACGCGATTCCCATGATGCCGCTCCAACCCACGCCACCACGTCCCCCGACGTGCGCCTCACCCCTCTCGGCCCCACCGCTCCTCCGCCTTTGTGTGCATGACATGTGGGCTAGCTGAACTGCGGCGACCATCAAGTTTCTACCACAGCCACACGTGATTGGACGCAGCTTGTATGCTCCGCTCCTGGCTCCGATCCGTACTCCCACATCATTCAATTTTCGTCCAGTGGCTGTGACACATTTCGTCCCGGGCATCACTCCTGTAGTACCCGCCGGTGTGGCCATCTACGCCTCGTAACACCCCGACGTCCAACTGTGGCACCCTCGCCACGGCCAGGCCACCACCAGCCGGTTCATCTCGAAAAAGTGAGTCACGAACGCCGTCGCGACAACAGCCAGCTGGGCATCTCGAACCACACCAATGTCGCTTCCCCGTAGCCGACCTACGCTGGCCCATGGTCGCACGCCGTTGAGCCGTGCGTCAACGTACGACGGCAGGAACGGCTCCAGGCTCGCTGGCTCAACTACGTCGAGTACATCACATTCGCAAACCGGTATCCGTTGAGCAGGTTGCTCCCACCCACGAGCACACGCCTATACGTATCCATCATTCCAGCCTCGCCGCTGAGTGGTACATCCTCGGGATGGTGCAAGCGGTCGGAATCTCGAGCCCAAGTTGAGCTATGTGCCCCGGGTAGATCACTGGCTCCCGCCCGAGCTCATCCATAGCGCGAGCTAGTAAACTTCATGCGGCACGTCACAATAGACAAGCACCTCGACAAGCGTCGGCCGGGCAGAGACTTTTCTTGGCCACAAGCTCCATGGTCTCGTCCAAGATCGGTGTGGTACTACAGTCAAACATGCGGGTAAAATACTACGGGAGCAGCTGCATGTGCATGGCCCAGACACCGATGTTGGCGTGGAGGAGGTGCTACTCGCTGGCGGTGTAGCGTGCTACATGGGTTAGGCAGGCACCTGTTGCGATGCTCAGAGGACGAGCAGGAAAGGAAAGGGTCTTGCATGTGTGTACAGATTCATGCAGGAAATTATTTCCTGGAAATACGGCCTTTGTTTACCTTTTTTTAGGCTATAGATGACCCACACGAGCAAATCTATTACAGTATAACTGTTGGATGAAAATTAGTGGTGCGGGAGTACGGATCGGAGCATGGGAGGGGAGCAGGCAAGCCTCGTCCCACTCGATTCCCATGACGCCGCTCGAACCCATGACACCACACGTCCGCCGACCTGCGACTCACCCCTCTCGGTCCCACCGCCCCTCTGCTTTTATGAGAATGAGATGCGGGCCAGCCGCATTTCGGGTCCATATATCATTGACTCAAAGGCAGGTGCAATAGCCGCTGAAGCTCGGTCCCGTGGGCCCCGAGAGGGAAATGTAACTCCTGCGCCAGGCCTTGTGGTGCTCCCGCAGTACGAACTCGTGCCAAACCCGAATTTGTTTCTTACTACTACCAATGTGTCGGCCCGTGCGTTGCAATGGATCCAAAGTAGTAGAATAATACTTGTTCACAAACTTGAAATATAAACACTCTAGTTTTGATATACATATATCAGTAAAAATAAATTATGCTTCACTAAAGACATATTCCTCGGGCTGGTTTGATGAGGTGAGGGGCGGGTGTGGCTGGTTTCAAGATAATAATAGATTTTTAAAACATTAGAGCATATTTTTTTTAACATTTTATAGCATGGCACGGCATCCGGTGCACCTAAGCATCTGAAAAAAAAGTGGAGTGCACTCTAAACACATTATCTATTTATTTTTCTGTAGCCTTTCCTAGCCATGCAACCAAGCCACATAAGCTAGTCATGCATGCAATCCGTAAATTGCAATATACTCCAGCATGCAATGCCGCCACATCATCTATTTATGCCTGTTAGTCATAGGTTGTTTTTTGCATTAGTCCATATATTAATCTTCCATAAAACTAAACTCCAAATGTCCGCCGGAGCCGAGGCAGAGGATGTACGACGGGGGCGGTGGAGGCATCTTCGTAAGAGGAGGAGAGCTCGAAGGATAATCTTGCACGTCCGCCGCCACCTGCATATCAGCGCGGGACTCCTCGAGCACCCACTGGAGCTCGCGCTCCTCCATGGAGCGGTGGAGTCATGGGATTTTCCTAAACCACGATGGGTAGCATGCAGTACTCCTCGTAGCCGAGGGCGCGGTGCTGGCGTCCTGACTCCTGGGGTACTGTCTGGAGCACCCGCTCAACCACCTCGTGAGCCGCGAGGATGCCATGCTCGCGGTCGTGCTGTTGGAGCACACGCTCATGCGCCTGAGCGGCGAGGATGTGATGTTCGCGGGTGTGCTGCCGGAGCACGCGCTCGTCCATGTCGAGAGCGGCGATGATGCGATGTTCGCGGGCGGCGATGATGCGATGCTCGCAGGCATGCTGCTGGAGAACGCGCTCATCCACATTGTGAGCAGCGAGGATGCGATGTTCATGGGCGTGCTGCCAGAGCACGCGCTGGTCCGCGTCGAGAGCGGCGATGTTGCGATGTTCGCGGGCATGCTCTCGACGATGCAATGCTAGCGGGCATGCTGCTGGAGAACCCACTCGTCCACATTGTGAGTGGCGAGGACGCGATGCACCTCCTCGTGACCGACCAGGGCGTGCTGCTGGAGCACAGCTACCCCTCGTGGCCGACGAGGGCGAGCCGCTAGATCACACTGTCCTTTGCGTGGACAGTCAGCGATGTCAGAGGCTCCGTCCTCTTCCCAGGCCGCGGTGCCGTCCACTTCGGCAACGGCTGCGTGCTCCGGTGGGTGTTGTGTCCGTATGGGAGCTTCGAGCTACAGTACCAGTGGGGGCGGGGGGTGACCATTTCGTGGTTTCACATGGTCTGAGGAGAAAAATAGAATCGGAAGTAGCACAATATGTTGGAACGTGTCGGAGGAAGGCTGGCAGGAGCAGTACAACAAACATCACATGCGCACCATATTTTGAGAAGGGTTTAATGTAATTTGTGTGAAATGGGTCTGTGTGATGTACGAGTAGTTCATCCATATCATTGACATTCATGCATGCAACAAACATTTGTGTGCGTGATTTCACCCTATTTTCTTATTCTGTTTGGGAGTGGATTTGATTTTTGTAATCGGAGATCATTTTTGTACTTGGTTTCAATTTAGACTATGCATGTATTATTGCGAGAGATATATATAGAGAGAATATTTATGTGACAAAGAGGGGGGCGGGGGCAGCGATACCTAGCGAGAGAGGGGTATATGAGTGTTCAAAAGCCTTTGTGTGTCGTAGAGAGAGGAGTTTCCGAAAGGGAGAGAGAGGGTGTGTGTGTGTGTGTTAGAGAGAGAGAGAGAGAGAGAGAGAGAGAGAGGTGCGTGTAACGTCGGGATCGACATGGTTACGAGGTTGCGGATATGGGAGAGCGATAGTGTGTGTGCGATGAAGGGACACACAGACAGCGTCTGTTTGCGTGTGAGAGAGCTGGATAGACCTCGACAGCACGGTGATCTTGTCGTATGCACAAAATCAACCTGAATAATGAGATGGAGTTCCTCCAAGCAACCGAAGAATCGGCTAGAACTAAGATAATGCAATCGTAATTGCCAATATGAAGTAATTAAGGATAATGGTGGGGTTGCTGGTACTGAACAAAAGGCGGTAGTCCTACACACACCCCGCAAATGCAAATTATAGCGAAAACAAAACAATGTGTACACAACAACGCGAGTTCTAACGTAGAAAAAGGGTAGTAGCATTATTTATATCTATAGACTATATTACTATATTTTCTATTTGTATAGTTATATCTATATCTATTCCACTCCCTCCGTTTGTAATTTACTCCGGACATATATAGCTTTGACTGCATCCAAATTTTATAAAGCTTGACCTAATTTAGTGAAAACAATATGAACATTTACACTAACAAATTTACACGCTGTGGAAATAAAAGCAATGATGAATCAAATGATATATATTTGGTGGTGTATATGTTAATACTTTTTCCTACAAATTGTTGAAAGTATACAAAGTTTGACTTTAGAGAAACCCAATATGCGGTATATGTATTATACATTCTATATTCATTATTTTTCCAGAGTCAATGCGTGTATTTGCACGTATACGATATAAACCGTTGATTGATGTTGATCCAATGGTCCAGGTGGCTGCGATTCGGATCTACTATAAGTACCCATACACGTTCTTCTCGAACGACCAGCACGACAGTGTGATCGATCCACACAAGAAGCTCTTAATAAGACCTCCAGACGTGCCACGTGGCTTCATGGGTGCCCTCCCACATCATATTATTCATACTACGTTGACTGAAATAAAGATAAATCACCCAAAACAAGATCTTCCTATTTTTTGTTGTTACGATGTTGTGCCGTGCACGTACCTAGTTGTATAGTGGTAGTAGTAGTAGTAGTAGTACAAACTTCGTAGTTGGTGTAGTACGGAGTGCTCCTACTCTATCAACGAGTCCCATCTGAAACCAAGTTTCTTGGCTTCCGTGCTACAGCTAGATCTTCCCATCCTCGTTTCTATTTTCCAACGCGGCGGGCGGGGTGCGGTTTGCCGATAGGCAGTTTGCTCAATCGCGGTCCCACATCAAAGTGAAAATGCTAGGCAACACACCTTCCCTAGGTATGTGGCGTGCCGGACGGGCCGTGGAGTACTCCAGATTCCCGGGCATGTGGGGGTGCGAGGCAAACGCGGCAGGCCTTTTCCTTTTACTAGCAATGTGCCCATGCATTGCAACGGATCCAAAGTAGAATAGTACTTGTTCACAAACTTGAAAGAAAACACTCTTGTTTTGATATACATATATACCACTAAAAATATATTACTTTTCACTCAAAATATATTTCTCAAGCTGTTTTGATGAGGTGAGGGAGGGATGTGGTTGCTTTCAAGATAATAAGGGGTTTTCTGCACATTGGAGCAGAGAAGTGGGCTATTGTTGCAAAAATGCCACAACTTACTTCACAGCCGTTAGATGCAGATCTAATGGTCAGAAATGACGGATGGCAGACACACCACCATCACCAACTAAGTCTTTTATGGGAGTAGAGAAACATGTATAAATTGTAACATTTGGTTTTGCTCCTTGGCACGATCGATAGATAGAAATAACGATTGGAAGTGCTAGGGCGGGGCTTTTCCCGCCAGATAAGCAGGGTAGTAGCTAGGTTGGCATCGTCGGTTTGGTCACATGCGGTCCCACATGTTGTAGTGACTAGCAAGATGCCCGTGCGTTGAATGTAACATCAAGATGCATTTGTATGAGTAGTTTATCTTGTGAGAGAAAAGGATGAACGAGGGAAGGCCTTATTTGCAAATGTGGAGCGGGGTGTGGGTATCTTTTTGCAAAATTGCCATAGTTTCCTTCCTATCCGTCAGATATAAATCGGACGGCCTATATTGCAAGATGGCAGGCACACCATCATCACCAACTCTGTTTTTTTATAAGAGTAGAGATATAAAGCCTAGCCAATGCGCGTTGACCGGGGGGTGGGGGGGCGGAACGATAGTGTGGTATGCGACAGGGAAGGGACATGCTTCATGTACGTGTTCCAGTTTCTCATTTTGAACTTGCGAACGTGACAGGCATGCTGCACGAGTAGTTTTGAATTTATAAGTTTGGTCTCAGTTTTTGAATTTAGGAGTAGTTCATAGGTCGGGTCAAGCATCGAACGTAAATTACGAAGTTGATGGAAAAGGTAAGCACAACTTATAAATTGACGGATGGAGTACTAGTTACAGTGATGCATATAATTGCCTCCAGATGTGAGCAAACGGATCACACGTGTCTGTATTGACTGGAACGAGAATGCAATAGCACAATAAGAATTAAGGCCACGATGACTGAAATAAAGATACGAATTCGGGTTACAGGAGGCAAGAAGAAAGATGCATACATCAACGTACGACCTCCTCCTCCTCGACTCAGTGCGCCGGGCCACCGACCGGTGGCTTTGGAGCGGCGGCTTTTGTGGCGAGGTCAAGGTGCTTCTCAACAAAGGCGTCCAAGGCTTCTAGCCGGTTGACAAAGGCCAACGTCATAGCGTCCTCACCGGCCTTGTAGATACCTATGTACATGACTTTCTCATACACATGGATGTGTAGGTCAACGGATTCTTGTAGGGCGAGGCGCCTCACGACGAGCGTGACCTCCAGGTGGACATTCTTCATTGCGTCGGCGGGCAGTCGCAGGGCCACCAGTGCTTGAAACAGGTTCTCGCCATGGAGGCCGATTAGGGTGGCAGGCAATGAGGAGCCCGGGCATGCGGGCTGGAGGAGTACGGCGATGTCGTCCGCGAGCTTCTTGATGACAGTGAACTTGTTGATGGTGGCAACGATCATCTGGTCCAACTGAGAGTCGTAGCTGGCGTCGACGATGGCCATGAACTAGCCGGTCGCCAACACCGTCTGGAGACAATCCTTGGTGCCATGCCGCAGGCTAGCATCGTGGACCATCTGGCACAGCCGCTGGCCGCTCGCGTGCATCGCTGCCATGGGTCTGAAGTGAGCACTTTTGCGCTTAGTGTAGGTGCTTAGGTGCGTATGATGTGGTAGATGCATTGGAATGGAGGGGCGCCTTTATATGAGTGCAAACTACGTAGCATTCACATCGTGCTGCCTCTTTTCCCCGTCCTCCTCCCATTACTTCCCTCATGCATTCAGGATGCTAATTGAAGGAGGATGCATCATTGGCTGTTCAACATTTCGGGAACCGCTACCCTCTCCCTCCTCTGCATTAAAGCCGTATCGGGAACTGTCCTGGTTTACTAGTACCTGTCAAATCAAATAGTACTGCGCCGCCCACTGCACGCCCAGCTGAACACGCCTCCTCGCCTCCATCAAACGCCTCCGTTAAACCCGCATGCAAACCAAGAAACCTACTCCGGCCACACGTCCATTCATGAGCGGGCCGGAATTAAATGCAACGCCCGCCGAGCTCCTCCCGTCCGCCCTCAGTTTAAACGAGGCCAGACGCTGGCCAAGCTCCTACCGTCCACCCTCTATTTAAACGAGGCCAGACAGCGGGCAAGAATCGCACCCCTCCGCCGCTCCCCCATCTCCTCCTTCACCATTTTCTCCACTCTTCCGATGGCTTCCGATGAGCCGTTCTCTGGCATACTACGTGGCTGGGTGGCCCGCCGAGCCCTCTGGATACGAGCGAGGCCGCTCGGTGCTTCACCTACCTCGCTTGGCCTGACGGGGCCAGTTGCCGCCCCAAGCCAGCGCATGGTTCAGCAACTCGCCGCTCCAGTTCAGCTCAATGAGGAGTGGCGAGTTGCTCCACGCCAGCACGGCGGCACGGGCGTCGTCGCTGCCGCGTCGTACTGCGCCACCAGTGTCTGCGGCCGCGCCTCCCATGTCTGCGGTGGCCGCGCCCCCCGTGTCTGTGGGCGCGCTTCCATGCCTGTGGCAGCGCCATGCAGGCAGAGACAGAAGCCGGGTGCGCAGAGAGCAATGAGTCGGTGGCCAGCTTCTCCGTGTCCGCCGCCATCATCGAGGAGAAGTAGAACACGGGAGGCCGCCGCCACTTGGGTCCCATGAAGGCCACCGCCGAGGCGATGACTGTGTATACAGGTGGTTTCTTTGCTGCTTCATCTCTTCCGAGGACCTTCGTCGACCCCGCAAGTGTCTGCTGAACATGAGGAAGACAAAGGGATCCGCGGGCGGCCATTTAGATTAGGTATTAATTTTACCACAAGAGCCGGATTAGCACCGCTTAGTTCATGTAAATGTAATGAAATCCATCATGTTTATATGAAGATCCGCCTTTTTTATATGAAATCCTTCATGCATATATGAAATCAGTCCGTGTTTGCACGAATGTCCTCTGGTTGGTTAGAGTTGTGAAAATGTATGCCGCTGGCGTTGGATGTCGTCCTCCGCGGAAGGAAGCGGGAGGAAACTTGCCGACTGCCGTTGGAGATGCTCTTATGCTGGAAATAATAGTCACATCCAATCCATTTGAGTTAATTGCGTGTATGATTCTCCCTCTATAAAAAGTTAATTGCATGTACAGTGTACTTGACTTGCAGGGTGGCTACAGATTCGTACAGAAAGTTAAAAAGAAACAAATCCATCCTTAATCTTGTATTCTAAGTACTCTGTGGGTTCCACTGTCAGTACAACAGCGAAAGAAGTATATATTAAAAAAATATAATATAAAAATCTAAAGTTAAAGATAGAATTCGAACTTAGGTCATCGCGTTGCGAGCATCCGGCGCTAACCAGTCCAGCAGATGTTCATTGTGGACGATGCTGGAGATATATCTCTATGTCTACTCTTATACTCCCTTCGTTCCTAAATATTTGTCTTTTTCAGATTTCAAATGGACTACCACATACGAATGTATATAGACATATTTTAGAGTGTAGATTCACTCATTTTGCTTCGTATGTAGTCACTTGTTGAAATCTCTAAAAAGACAAATATTTAGGAACGGAGGGAGTAGAAAACAGAGTTGGGATGATGGTGTGCCTGCCATCCTGCAATATAAGTCGTCCGATTTATACCCGACGGATAGGAAGGAAACTATGGCAATTTTGCAAAAAGATACCCACACCCCTCTCCACATTTGGAAATAAGGCCTTCCCTCATTCATCCTTTTCTCTCACAAGATAAACTACTCATACAAATGCATCTTGATGTTTCGTGCAACGCACGGGCATCTTGCTAGTTTCTTTTTAAATAGTTACTGTGATAATTGGGTTGAAGTGATATATTTTATGTCTGCCCCGAATGATCTCAAATTCACTAGTAGTAACAAAGAAAAGGTTTGCCTTGTTAATTAACAGAAAACAGGGTGAAAACTATCACTTGACGCTGGTAAAAACAAGGCACACTGGGTTCAGCGTCATCGTCACTACAGCTGTGCACGCGCGAGAAGTCTACATATCGAGGGGGCTACGGAGAGAAACACGTATCGAGTGTGTGTGAGCGAGGCATAGAGACACAACTAGCGTGTGTGTGTGTGTATGTGTGTGTGTTTGAGAGAGAAGCCAATTGATAGATTAAGATCAAGATCGAGTTGTCACCCTTCTGTTGTCATTGGTGGGGGGTGGGGAGGGGGTATGGAGAGAAATACGTATCGAGAGTGTGCGCACGGTAGGCACAGAGGCACAACTAGAGAGTGTGTGTGTGTGTGTGTGTGTGTGTGTGTGTGTGTGTGTGTGTTTGAGACAGAAGCCAGTAGATAGATTACTATCAAGATCAGTGCCACCCTACTCCTTTGGTGTCGGTGTAGTGTGTGTGTGTGTGTGTGGTGTGTGTGGTGTGTGTGTGTGTGTCTGTGTGTGTGTTTGAGAGAGAAGCCAGTAGATAGATTAGTATCAAGATCGAGGTGTCACGCTACTCCTTCGGTGTCGGGAAGCGTGTGTGTGTGGGTGTGGGGGGGGCAGTGACACTTAGATATAGGGAGAAGGAGTTTGTGTGATACATCTCTATATTAAGGGATAGGTAGATAGCATGTGTGCGAGGCATACTTAAAGCATCACGGAGATAAACAAGCTGTGTGCATGCAAGTGCCGAAAAAAATGAAGAGAGAAACAATGTCTACGCGCGCGTGCGTGTGTGTGTGTGTGTGTGTGTGTGTGAGAGAGAGAGAGAGAGAGAGAGAGAGAGAGAGAGAGAGAGCAAAATCTCAAAACAAAAGGTGCTCTGCTGGAATCCCATTGTATGTATTCATATGGTTCCGGGACTCGAGTTAACCTTAGGCATATGTGTGCGAGACATAATTATACTTTGAGACATTAGTGGCGGTGGGTGGGCGAAATTAAAGGGGTGGGCGTGTTCGACAGAGAGAGCGTGTGTGTTTCTGTGTGAGAGACTTGTAGGATGGGGTAGAAAGATGAATTCTAACCTTGACGGAGGGAGAGAAATACACGAAGTGCACGTGTGTGATTCAGATGCCCACGGAGAAATGAGATATGTATGCGTATGAGAGAGATTGCACAATTCATTCACGTATCACTATCTAGCGATCGTGGACGTGCATCGCTTGAACATAAATCAATATCTACTTCGTATCGTGGCCAAAGATACAATATCGATTCAACGCTATAAAGATTGGACACTCACATATCACATTTTTTTCCAAATAATCCTTTTCAATTGTGCATGCCAAAGTTACAGTGATGTTTCTTCAAACAACCACTGTAGCTATCATGTACATGCACCATTGTTAGTCTTGCATTCAAATTCATTAGTCTTGGATGATTTAAGGTTCTATTATGAAGTAATATACGTAATATTCATATATGAATTCAATGGGTACGCAATTTATGAAATGGAGGCCATGTAATCATATGAGGTAACAATTTTAAGTAGCGGACTACAATATCCATTTCTTTTTGTGCGCCTCTACAATAACACGTCAATGCATTATGTTTAAAGTAACTAACCAATGGCACTAAATTATATATTTACACGAGAAATACATAGGCTGAGCGTTTGATCCTTTTTTTTTGTGAAGGCGCCTCTACACCCGTACTGTTGGCCGCGCCCGTGTGAACGTCCAAGTTATCGGTGCATCATCCCGAGTTATTGTCTTTTTTCTGGGGTGGACTTCATACCAGTTATTAACTGCTGACATGTGCCCCGTGTACACAGTCTCGCATGACCTTCCCGCTAGCACTATCCAAAATTAGTTGAAACTGGATACGAATGATCCCGTGGGCGGCAAAATCTCCTGCCTCCTTCTAAAATTTCCGCCACCTAGTCTTTAGCATGCGAAATTCCCCTTTTGTCCTTGGTGCACGAAGAACAATAGTTACAATACGGCCCTCATTTACATAATAGGTCGGGGTTGCTTTGGTAACTTCCGGTTCCCCCCACCACACGGCACCCCCATTTCCTCTCCCCCTCTCGCAAAAATGACTAACTCCACAGCACCAGATCATCTTACATCACGCCGTCCGTACTTCATCGGCCTTTCTACCCCTCCCCTCTCGAAACCCTAGACTGCTCATCCACTGGCGTACCAGAGCCCATTCACTGCCAGCAGCGTCCACCTCGCCGGATCTGCTTCTGCGGCCGCATCTACCCCTCCCACCTCCCCTAGAAACAAGTAGACTGCTCATCCACCACTATACCATAGCCCATTCAGTGGCGGCCTTGTCCACGGCGCCGGATCTGCTTCGCCGGTACTCTCGTCAACCGTAGTGCATCTGCAGCAGCTCCTTCGTACTCCCCACCGGAGACGCTTCGTCCACACCCCCGGAGCCGCCCCACCGACGCCCCCGTCGACGGCCTCTGATCCTCTTCGCCGACACCTTCCTCAACCCTACCGGAGCCGCTTCGCCGACACCATCCTCAACCCTACCGGAGTAGCTTTGCCTATACCATTCTCAACCCTACCAGGGCCGCTTTGCCAACACACAAGTCCATGCGTCAGATCCGCTTCGTCGCACCCTCGTCCAACCTACCGGAGCAGCTTCTGACGCCCCGTCCACGGTCGTAGATCCGCATCGTCGACACCATCCTGAACCCAATCACCGGAGCAGCTTCACCGACGTCCTCGTCCACGGCCTCAGATCCGCTTCGCCCACACCGTAGTCCACCCTACCGGAGCCGCTCCACAAACACCCTACTCGACGGTTCTAGATCTCCTTACTGGACCCCGACAGCTAGCGCAGCGTCATCACCCTTGACGTTTCTAACCTGATTTCCATCGTCTGACAAGATGCCAAGCACCCGCCACGGCCTAAGTACTTGTCACCTTTAAACCCGTCCAGCATCACCTGCCCGATGTACTTCAAATATACTAATAGGTCACTGTTACATGTTATGCAGCTGGCAAAAACTACAAGGACAATGTTTCTTCTGGATCTAACAGCTTGGCCAACCAAGATCCTGGACTAAGGCATTGCTATGATCTTGTAAGTGCGTCTCTCTCTCTCTCTTGTATTGTTGTGTGCCTGCCAGCGTGCTTTGCTAGGATTTTCAACCAGTAATCCCTTTGTGCAGACAATGATTTTCACTACTGGCTGCTAAATTAGAGATGTAGATGTCATACATGATACTCCCTCTGTTCCTAAATATAAGTCTTTCTAGAGATTCCACTATAGACTACATACAGAGCAAAATGAGTGAATCTACATTCGAAAATGCATCTATATACATCTGTATGTGGTCCATACTGGAATCTCTACAAAGACATATATTTAGGAACAGAGGTAGTACATTACACAAAATCGTAGGTGGCATGTAGGAATTCCAGTGCACTACATTAGGCTCCCTTAGAGTGCCTGCTAGTCCAGCACACAGAGTCATGGCTAGTTTATGCTACGCACACAATCGTTAATTGGTGGTTTAAATATGCGCAAGGGATATGCAATGTATTATCATGTAGAGATATCTGAAATTAGCCATGTCAACTTGCAGATAGGGTTACACAATGAAAAAGTACAAGATGTATGTGGCAATTTCATGGAACATCACAAAAAAAGGAGAGGCAGCGGTGAGCCTATACAGTGTGCAATGGTAGGTCACTCCGGCCCAGTTCTTTTGCAGGATTCTCCCAGAATCTGCCCCTCTCTACCTTCTCCTAGAATCTTTGACCCCCATTTGTTTTACAATCCTAACTAATTAGACCCTAACTAGATAGCATTGTAAAACAAATGGGGCTCAAAGATTCTGGGAGAATCTGGGTAGGGGTCAGATTCTGGGAGAATCTGGCAAAAAAACAGGGCCTCCATTGCAATCATCGTGACATGTTATTTGTATGTCAGTTCTATTGGCCAAGTTTCTTAGGGACAGTTGTTTCGAGTTATCCTAAGAAAATAAGCACCTTTGAATATAGGCTCCAGATAATAAGCCAATAGTTCTTTTCATTGCCTGCCTTTTCAGCTTATCTGTGGTATGATCACTGAAAAATCTAGATTGCATAATATTTTATCATTTTGCTACCCATATGAAAATTAATTTGACTTGCTAACATCACAAATTGAACCCAGTGCAGTAATTAATATGATAGGAAAACATACCATCAATATTTGTTTAAAGCGCAAATACAAAGATACCATCTACTTGGCACAATCTATTTTGGTCAATGTCTTCCATAGAGATCCCATTGCCTAATTTAAATGAAGAACGCATGACCTAAATTTAAATGAAGAATAATTATTTATCGAAATTCGATGGTCCAAGTGGCTGGTTATTATCATATAGCAGCGCCACCTGAAAGCATCATATAGCAGCAGCAGCTCATAGCAACTCATCATACAACAGCAGTAGCAGCTAGCAATTCATCATATACCAGCAGCAGCTTATAGTAATTCATCATATAGCAGCAGCAGGAGCAGCTCATAGCAATTCATCATATAGTAGCAGCAGGAGCAGCTTATAGCAACTCATCATATAGCAGCAGCAGCTCATAGCAATTCATCATATATCAGCAGTAGCTCATAGCAATTCATCATATAGCAGCAGGAGCAGCTCATAGCAATGCATCATATAGCAGCAACAGCAGCTCATAGCAATTCATCGTATAGCGGAACAGAATGAAAATTTGGCAAAAAATCAGAGGAGATCTTCACCTTGTTGGATGAGCTCATCCTTCAACAGCACCTCAAGGCCACGGCCTGGGAGGAGGGGAGGGGGAATGAGGTGCCTTCTGTCGGAGTGGAGCATCGACCGTAGTTGTGCGGCGCCCGCCGGAGTAGTGCGTTGGACGGACCACAGCGGAGCAGCTGCTGGAGACCATGAGAATGAGGAGCGGCGCCAGATGGAGGAGCAGCCGGGGAGATCTGGCCCTACCCGCCGCCCATGTAGCCTAGCTGGAAAGAGCATCGTCGAGGACCAGGCCAGATGGGACCAGTGGCGACGGCTCGCTGGAGGAACCCTAGCGCTGCAGGCAGGGGATCGAGCTAGAGGGAAAGGAGAGAGGAGATGCAAGCGGGCAGGGCAATGAACGCTTGCGTGTTTGTTTTTACTTGAGGGTCAGGTGTGACGCGGGCGTGAGCAGTGGCATTTAGAGTGTAATATAGGCAGACAACAGAGTCATTTCACTATTCCCTTTCTCTTTAATTTTTAGTGAGCTTCTACCCGAAGCACCCCCCTCCAAAGCGAAATAAGTTAAGCCCAAGCCCATAACTCAAAGATGACTTCTTTACGTCTTTTATGGCTTATTTTGACAATAAGCTCTAAAAAGGTGGAATAGAACTGGCCCTTAACCTGCAATTCAATTGTGCGTGCAATGATGAATCACTCCTGCCTGCTATAGTGTACATTTAGGCATAATACATGGCATAACCTAATACATGTGCATTTCATTATAGAATCTGAAATATGCAATGTTTATGTTAGTTCATACGTTGCACATGATGTTTAAATGCCCCTTAAATCTGGTCAGTCAAGTGATGGTCTTTAAGCCTCCTTCTATGCTTCTTTTCTTGATATGTAAGATTTGCTCACACATATGTTTAATTGCATATTTGTATCAGCCAACCATACTAGGACTGTTTGCTTTAATTACTTGCTGTTCTTGACCTAACAAAGCTTGTCAATGATTTAAACACTAAGAGTTGCTGTAGTGGGGGCTTGTATAACTCATAGGTGACATAAAGGCTTGGTTGTACACTAAAGTAGGCTCTCCAAAAGTACGTGGAGATCCAGTTCGAAGGTATGCCTAGTTTTTACACAGTGCACACATAGTAAATGCTCATTTCATTGTGTGCAAGAGATGTGGCATGTTTCATTATGTGGTGTTGTTTTGTTATAAACTCATCCTTTTGTGTTGTTCACAGACTGGAAAATATGCATATTTATCTTTCAAGGAGACCAGTAACTAGTTTGTGTCACCTTGCAGAGGGGGTGCAATGAAGATAAGATTGAGGATTTCCAAGTACAAGATGTTAGGAAGGAGCCTTGCAAGAGAAGGAGGAGCAGCGCTGAGCCTATTCAACCAGTTATGGTAAGTCACTGTATTACAATTACCAGGACATCATATTTGTCTGACATTGTGCTTGCGTAGGGTTCTTCACATGTAACCCAGTCATTGGGCCATTGATTAAAATCCCCTCCGCTCACTACTATATGATGTTCTAACTTTTTTGTAAATCAGATGTATGTAAACACATTTTAATGTGTCTGTTCACTCATTACGGATGTAGTCTACTTTTAAATATCTAAAACATTTTATAGTAGTGAACAGTGTGAAACTGCTTCCTGCCATGGTAGAGTTGTCGATGTCATAAATGTCATAACCAAACGCATATTCACATCATTAGCCTCCCTATCATTACTAGGATATTGATTACATACTAGTCGAGATACTTCATAGGGGGCAAACAATATTACATTACTTGTTCCTTTATATAGTAAATGTAGTTAGGCCATGGATGTTATTGAGGCGTGCATGTATGCATGCTGCCAACTCAAAAGTTCAATTGCTTGTTTGTTTTAGGCATAGTTAAATTGCTCTTTTCAATTGCTTTATTTGTCCTGAGTTAATGAGATGCCCAAGCAATGATGCCTGATGTTGGGTACTTGTATAACTATTAGTTGACATAATTAAAGGCCTTACCATTTAATTACTCCGGCGAAGTATGCCTGAAGCTTTGAAGTCTATTAACCAACTATTACTGCATGAGGCTCACAATCTAGTTTATACTAGGCTAATAATTGCATAGTTTTGCTTGCTGTAGTAGGTTTGTATGAATCCCTCTGCTGTTCATTATACTCCCTAAGACTTTAATTGAGCTACAGAATGGCCAACTGCTTGCTTACTTATACGCTCAGTAGTTGCGTGTAGTCTAAATTTGTAACATGTCTGTGTTTTGAATTTGGCCCCAACATCATGCTCCTCTGATGAGCTAAGAGAGATTTCTGTATGCGGGCTGCATAGACTACCATTTTTATAATTTTCAAAATATCACCTGCTTATGCTTCATGACGTGTAACATTATTATTAGTCCTGTTTTGCCATCTACAAAATAGTCTGTCTTGCTCGCTTCACTGTTGTAACTATATTTTTGCCCTAGTCATATGTACTTATAGAAATATTTCAGGATGAAGTGACATCAACACAAAGATCTGCGAGCAGTGCGGCATGGTCGTTACCAAATGATTATGGATTGGAATTGGAATGTGTTGATGTTGTCGAGCATCAACTAGAGGTGGCAAGACAACGTGTACATGATTCTCAACATGCAATCAACAAGTTGAGACTGGAGTTGCAGGTATTAGATGCAGGAGTCAAAAAAATGAAACGAGACACTGAGGTAACCACGAAGGAATTGGAGATTTTGCAGACTGAAATTTGTGCTATCTGAATCCGGCCAATCCTATTTTCTGAAGAGATTATAGTTTAAATTGTAAGTTCTGTTGATGCGTGTCCATGATGTATGAGCTTTATTTGCCCAGTGTATGTAATTTGCAGTTTGTGTACGCTTTATTACCATTGGTGCCGAACTGTAATGCCTAGTGGGTATAATCGGCTGTAATTTTTTTATTGTATAGTGTAGGATTATTCTACGTTTCTGTGCCTTAGTCTCTTTATTGTATAGTGTATGTTTTTTAGAGGCGATAGTATAGAGTAGGATAATTCTTTGAATATGCTATATCGTTGAAACGGGGGGCCAACACGCCCAAACATTACCTGGACGCCATACGAACGAACAAGCATGTGTAGTCAAAGCGGGCCTTAATTGGGCTGGTCAAATTAATATTTAGTGGATCCCAAATGATGTGGCCCACCGTAACAATGGCTCTTAGCAGGTTGTTAACAGGCCGAAAGAAGGTCAGGCCGTAATTGGGCCCAAAGACGTAGCGGGCCGTTAACAGGCTGGAACTGACGATGGGCTGAAAATTG
Organism: Thinopyrum elongatum; assembly: GCA_011799875.1. Taxonomy (NCBI): domain Eukaryota; kingdom Viridiplantae; phylum Streptophyta; class Magnoliopsida; order Poales; family Poaceae; genus Thinopyrum; species Thinopyrum elongatum. The sequence continues at coordinate 558,398,517 of CM022301.1, read as the reverse complement.
TCAAATCTAGAATGGGCCTTTGATGGGCCGATTCTGCGTAACTTGTATGGGTCGTGCTTGTGAATGGGCCTGAATCAAGTAGGCCGCTAATGGGCCGGCCCGCTTATTTTGACAGGCCCGGCCTTTTAACCTAAACAGGCCTCTGTTGGGCCGAGTCACGTGTCAACGTACCATAGACTCGTCCCATCCACTCGCTTGATGACACCTGTCCCAACGCTGAGCTGACACGTGGATACTAAGGTGAAACAGAATTTTACACGTGGAAAATCACCATTGGTCCGGGCGGTTAACGGGTTATCGGATCCAAACCGGAACCCGATAGTTTAACAGCGACTCGTTACGATGGATGCCACGTGTCGGTTACCCTTGACGAAAGCACTTCCATGACACGTAATTTATCGTCTTGGAAGTGGACACTTCCGTGATGATAATTTTGGTATTGTCATGTAACACTTCTACGACAGCACAGGTATGACTATCTTGATTCTGTCATAAAATCGTCATGGATGTACATGCATGACAGAAAACGTGACCTACTGTGACAAACACGTATCATCGCGGAAGTGTATTTTTTTGTAGTGGTAGCATGCATGTGCTCAAACTTAATTAGGCCTGGAATGATCGACCTACTATACGGTAACACGAACCAAAGAAGAAGAATCCACCCTGTTAACCTTTCTCATCGTCGGTCGAAATGATGGACGTCCACGCGGCCCACGAATATATATAGGCATGCCGCCCATAACCAAGCGAGTGAGATTGTCCAAAGACAACCATTACATGCATGTGTCCCAAACATATTTATGGAGGTGCGTGATGCACATGCGTATGTGTTGAATACCTAATGCACAACATTGATGTGGTGCGTGTGTTCAAAATCGCACAGGTCCCCACACAGAGCAAGAGGTTCATGACGTGTCGTGTGCTGGCCCCCGCCCCTTCGATCCAGTGGATGGATTCATGTGTACATATGCGCTATTATATATGTAATCTCACATCATGGCTTATATCGTGAGACAAACAAAAAATTAGCCCCCTCCTAAGTCAAAATAATTAACCTCTCTCGTTGTCGGTGAAAGTGATGGACCAAGCAGGCCGACAGATGGAAGCATCGCCAATAACCACGTGAGTGAGTGCCAAAGGACAACCACCATCGCTTGAATGTGTGCCAAAACATATATATGGAGAGGTGTGTGGTTGTGTTGTTTTGAATACCTAATGCACAACCTTTGCTGTGGCATTTGTCTCAAAAACTGAAAAGTCCCCACACAGAGTGAGGTTCATGTGACACCTAGTATATGTTGGTCCCATCCCCCCTTCGACACGTACTATATACTCCTACCCTAAAACAGCCCTAAAAGAATTAATCCTCCTTGTTCGTCAAATGTGCCTCTCTCTCGTTGGGTCAAAGTGATGGACGACAACCTCGCGAGCCCACAGAAACGAAGCGTATGTCGCACGTGAGTGAGCATCCTATATAGGACTATGTACCACCGTGTACATGTGGCCCAAAGAGATGTTTATGTGATGTTTGAATACTCAATGCACAACTTTGATGTGGCACCATATATATATATATATATATATATATATATATATATATATAGTCTATTAGACACCCAGAGAGAGTGAAGAATAAATTATTCCTCGCCCTGGTCGATCCACCGAGCCAGAACCTATCACACCTCCACCGTTCACTTTTTTTACGGGATCCACGGCTCACCCCTCCTTGTAGTAATTTTTTCTCCACCTCGATGTAATATTTTGGTTTAGTATATGCACGGACGGTTATTATTTTTAGTCGTGGGTTTAGGAAGGGAAGCGAAAGCGGCGGCACATTTCGGCGGCGAGGTGCCGAAGGTTTGGGTGGCTTCGCCGAGTGTTGTGGTGTGGGTGGCTGCAGCGCGGAGGCGAGCGGACGGTAGCATCGCGCAGCCTCTCGGCTGTGTGCGGTATGTTGAGGGCGGCCCTCGTGTCCGTGCGGCGCGGCGGGCGGCTGGCAGCCTCGTGCCCTCATCGGCCAGCGCATCCAGCGACTGCGGTAGACCAAGGAGACGATATGCTCGGCCTCTCCTCCATCTAGTCCAGCCATGAGCAACGACTCCACGTCTCCACCTGCTCCACAAGGCCACGAGTCTACGACTATCCTCCTCAGCGTGTTCTATCATCAACATACAAGCCACACGGGTACAAAAAATTCTCACAAGGATCTTTCTATCCTCCTCACCGTCTTTGATATTATGTTTTCCTCTTTTATTCTTGGCGCCGCTATTTGCTTAATGCCTTAGGGTACATACAACGCAGGCGCTAAGCTAGGGGCACTAGGAATTAAATCCTAGCTTTTGGGGCAGTTTCCAAGTTATTCCTGGCTCTATTTCTAGCATCTATGCCCAAGTAGGAGTCGAGCGCTTAGAAATTACGTACAAAAGTCACATCCTAGCGCTTGCTACTAGCGCCTAGGCGCTTGTGAAAAAAAAAATCAGATCCTAAGCGCCTATATAAGCATCGCTGCATTGAACATGCCCTTAAGAACATCAACAACGCGGGCCGCTAAGGGTAGGCGTCAGGATTCCTATCCTCCCCGATTGGAAGTTGGGCTGACTAATCATGGCGTCAAGCCCGGCATCGACGCAAACTCTGGCCGCGAGCGCTTAATCTTTCTTTTTTTTTCCTTCCGATGACTTAGAACACGCGTCCAACGACCAGTTTTACGGCTGGGTCAGTGGTTAGCTAGCGCCTATAGTCAGCGGCTAGTGTTGTGTTAGCGAACGCCTCGATGATTTTTCAATTTTATGAAAGTTATTTTATTTCCTAAGCGCCTATCTAAGCGCTTTGCATTGAAGATGCCCTAATCTGCTAGCTGATCTCCACCATATACTCTGCTATTTTTCTTTTGAAATTTTGATGAGCAGATCCACGGTTAATTAATCCCAATTAGGCTTATTCACCGTATTCACTTTTATTTGGTTTCAGCTTACCAGGCCTCTACCTGACCTTGTGTTGGCAGCTGGAACTTTTTTTATGCGCAACTTTAACATCTGTTACAGGCCAATGTCGATTTAGCTCCAACATTCGTCACACCACACAGATTATTGGATAAACCAGAAATTGTATGAAACAAGTTCAAAACAATAGAAATTTCAGTGCAATTATTTTCAGCCAATCAGTAGTAGCTGGTAATTGCTGAATTTGAGAACATGGGTTAAGTATACTCAAGTCTGTCTGTTAGTGTTCATATTAACCTACCGTTTCCCCTTTTGTCATGTCACTGAACACTGTTTACAACAAGCTAGCTATCTATATAAGACAATTCGGCTACATATCTCTATAAGAAAATTCAGCAGGTTTACATAAATCTTTTAGCAATACCAAGAGATGCTAGACATTTCATGTGTTTTGAGGCTGGCCATTGATTTGGCCTTGGTGAAGTCTCCTCCTGATACTGTCAGAGCATTACAGCCGGACTTGGCAAATCCGGCCCCTCAAACGCCCGCGGATACACTCGGGCGCGTCCGCGGGCACTGACCGGGCACCCCTCACATAATGTAATCCATATCCGAACACCTCTATTATCATATCTCAAATTCATACAAACTCATGCAAGTACGTCGATGCACACGCATCGTCCGGCTACTCCATCACACTACACTAAAGATGCCATCAGACTACCAAAATTTAGCATGTTTGGCTATGGTGGAGTTCATCCACGGCTGCCCTTCCCTTCCCAGCGCCCCTGCCATAGTTCTCACGGAAGTACCGGTTGAAGACGCAGTACGGATTGAGCCGGATCTGCTCGTCACCGGAGTTGTCCTCTCTGTCACTGTACGCCTTCTCCTCCTTTGGTGGCAGTCCTTTTTTTTAATAGCTTTGGTGGCAGTCCGGCTATGCCATGGACCGCCCGATTCTGCTCTCGGGCTAGGGCACGCGTGTTCCTTTGCTGCCGTTTCATCACAATGCGGGCGCAGATGGCTTCCTCTTCTGTGGCCGCCCGCGCCGCCGCATCAGCCGCCTCCACCACCGCCATTTCTGCCGCGATATGGGCCTCGGCGGCCCTTATCCTCTCCTTCCCACGGCGGGCCGCCCGGTCCCGATGGGACTCATAGTCTGCCTGACCATTGATGGGGAAGGAGAGGGATTTCGGCTGTCGGGACCGCGAGGATCCAGCCCCGGAGGACCCGAGTGCCCGGTGAATCGAATCCATGGAGTCGCGACGGACAGATCCATCCATCGGCCGGGCGTTGTCCTCCCGGGAGCGGCGGAGTGCAATGCAGACTGCCATTGCCTCCTCCAACCCGCACAGGACGACACTACAGTCGACGGATCCAGACTGGTCAGAGTCCGATCCGCTGCCTCCCATGGCGGAGAAGGCCGGAGACCACCGGAGGTGAGCTCAGGTGGCGGAGGGGAGTGGAGTGAAGTGGCTAGGGTTTGGTCCGGTGAGCGGATGGGGACGAATATATGTGGGGTCGGGTGGGCCAGCGTGGGCCAGATCCGACGTGGCGGGCGTATCCGGGCACGCCCGGACGCCCCCATATCCGCCCCATATTTGGGCTAGATATGAGGGGTGCCGGTCAGCCTGAGCGTTTGAGGCCGGTTAGAGGCGTCCATCTGGGTTGAAAAACCGTGACCGGTCAGTGACCGGGCAGGCCACCCGGGCGTTTGAGGAGGATTTGGGGCGCCCGGCTGTAGATGCTCTCAGGTTACTGAAGAACTTTGAGGGTGTGTAGGGATAGGGACTGCTCTTTGGCAATTAATACTAATATACAAGGTATACAATACACTCATCAAATCCTTTAAAAGGAAGAGAATATTCTTGGGAAGATCACCGGTAGTTAATTCATGTAAAAATTAGTGATGAAGGCATGTTTTATGTGGTTACTTTGCCCTATCACCCAACTTGGTGGGAAAAAAACAAGCAATATATATTGACTCTAAAAGCAAGTTTGAAGCTGCATACTACTATCACCATTTTAGTATTGAAAATAGTATGATTAGAAATTCCGAATTCCGGCTGCATATATAACAAGTTCTGTAGTAGTTCGGATGCGCATCATCTCTTCTGTATCCTTAGGCACGGTATTGGATTTACGATGCTCTGGAATGGAAGTTGGGCTAACCAGATCTACTATCTGTGTTGGAAATCTCATATGTGTAGTCAACTTACTGAACATTGTATGAAGAAACAGAAGCAACCATAGAGAAAACAGAAAGCATATATCATGGTCGAAGTGTTTTGGCTGGTAACGTAGCATGTTTGGAGTTGATACTGCTAGTTATAATACCATTGGAAAAGTGCACCTCTCACCCTATCGTATTTGGCAATTTGCACTTTTAAAATTATCTGGATCGCTAAAGAATGTTCCATTATATATCATACTGATTGGGTTGCACTATATGAGATATTATTGTGCTAGACCATTAAGATTTTCTGTTTTGTCTTGGACACTCAAGTTATCTCAAATGAGTGTTTTGTTTCTTGTAACCAAAGATTTACAGTAGATGATTGATAGTGATAAAGTGAGGGCTGATTCAAATAAGAAAAGTACAAAGACACGAGCATGTTTTGCTGTTGGTCCTGCAATTACTATTGTTCACGTGTTTAAGAGATCCAAAATGACACCTGCTATGGATCTAGTGGCAATACTAGGAGATGTCAGCTTTTGAGGTGCTCTGATCTAAACTTTATTTAGCTGCAATATTTGATTCTTGCAATTTGCGATATATAATTTTATCTCCCATGTATGAAGGCAACCAACTATTATTTATAGAACGTAATGCATCAATAAAAACGTATTTCTCTGTTCGTGGTGCCTTAAATATAATTTCATGCATGTTTTTTTTTTGAAAATGATTAAACTGTTCCAACTTTTTAGAGCAATCTCTGGCTCCACTTTAGTTCCAAAATATTGTAAAATATATGTGCTTTTTAGTCTCTTTTACATTACCTTCTAATATGACCTTTTGTATTTATCAAAGCATATAATGTATCCTCTCTTTTTTCTTTTTTGCTTTTCAGAGTGATGAACATTACAGGAACTACTTCCAGTAAGGTCAAGAATATGCATATACAATTCTCTTCATTCAAATTGATGGAGAACAACAGCACAAAAGCATCGACATCTCAGCTAAAGGTGCACAAGTCAACTCATCCTTCCAGGCGGAAGCGTGGTAGATCTTCAGGTTGCTGCTCGAATTACCACCACCATTACAAGTGGCCAGATCATTCTTTCTCACATATAATCAGACCCTAGTGCAGGCAGCAGCTTCCAACGATCTTCCCATACTCCTGGACATTGGGAGGGAGATAAAGACATCTTTAAGATTTCCTTCCTGCGACAAGCCATATTCAAACATAGGTTATTCACATTCCTACGAAGTTCAATGTCAGGGAACATAATTGCACAGCCTAGCCTGATCTCTCAGATTCTAATGATAGCCCAAAGTTGGCTTGTTGTAATGTAGCTCACTCAGGTGATCACTTCTCTATGCTTTTCAGGCTGGGCAATATCATAATCAAGCATTATACCATCACAAATGTAACTTGTGCTTGAAGTCAAAGATAGGCGTTTCTGGAGCCACAACTTTTTCTAAAACAAACAGATATATGATGTAGAATACCCCGATTGTCAGGAATACTCCCACTATTTATCATGGAGTTCTCTTTTGTTGGCTGATTGATTTTCTACGTACTTTTTTAATTCGTTTTATTGGAAGTAACGTTACGTCAATTCCACTTATCCCACGTTGTACGCAAGTTAATGACTGATGTAATCAGATGTCAAAAATAATAATTACTGATGTAATCTTACAGTACATGGTACACGTGAGGGACCATACTTATTTGGGTCTCACATTTTTTTTCCTTGAATGTCCACGCAGAACATAGGGTCGTAAGTTTGTCCTGGATGGTTGTGTGAGGTAAATTTACATCGACGCTTTTGTGTTGGCTGTGGTGGGCGCTGGTCTGGTTCGCCACCTCCTCACCATAAAATTACCTCACGGTAGTTCATTTTCTACGTTGGCTTTAGCCGTGCGGGTGGTCTGCTTTCTTGTCCATGCCGTAAATTTACTTCACATGCTTTGGATTACTTTGGCGTAGGGATGGACTGGGGTGAAGAATTCCTCACCCAGGGTGACGAATAGCGCAACCCTATATATATATATATATATATATATATATATATATAGTAATACCATTCATCACCCAGGATGCAGAATAAGTTATTCTTCACCGGAGGTAATCTTACGATCGCTTCCAAAATAAATTACGTTTAGAATATAAATAGCTACATTCATATTGATTCACTATGTAAAATTTGGTATAAGAAAACAAAAATATAGGTTATAAGACCAGAAAAATCGCATTTTATGTATGTTTTACACTATGTTTTTACATTCGTAATTTTACGCAACATAAAATATTTTTTACGGCGAGTACATATTTTCTTACATTCTCTTTTTATGTATAAAATAAGATAAAATTTACGAAACGTAAAAGTACGGTGCATTGATGTCAAAATAGAGAGGGGGTGAGGAATAACTATTCCTCACCCAGGGTGACGAATAGCGCGACCCTATATATATATATAGGACAAACAAAAAAGAATCGTCATTCCTTGATGGTCAAATTAAACTCTCTCTCGTTGGGTTAAAGTGATGGAGGACAACCACGCGGCCCCACAGATGGAAGCGCCGCACGCAAGTGAGTTTCTATAAGGCAACCACCGCCTGCATGGTATTGCGTGATGTTTGAATACCAATGCACAACTTTGATGTGGCACCTGCCTCGGGAACCGGAAAGTCCCCACATGGAGCGAGGTTATGACACACATATATAGAGTATACATGTTGCCCCCTCTTTGACATGTACTACATACTCCTATCGTGCATATACGTAACATAAAAAAAAAAGAACCATCCTTATTGGTCAAATTAACCTCTCTCTCGCTGTATGTTCAATTGATTGACGACGACCTCGCGGGCCCACAGAGAGAGTCACACACGAGCGAGTTTCATAGGACAACAACCACGTGCATGTTCCCGTGTGTTGTGTGATATTCAAATACCCAATGCACAACTTTGACGTGGCACATGCTTCGCAAACCGGAAACGCACTACACAGAGGTTCACGATGCGTAGCCCTCTCACTTCGAGCCGGTGCGAGGGACTCATGTGTACGCACGTGCCCGAACTTTGATATGGAATCTCACCATGATCCACACCGTAACACACACGCCAAGATGAATCCACCTTTGGTCCAATGCCTTTCGTTGTCGGTGGAAACTAAAAACCTTTGAGGGCTAACGAATGGGCACGTCGCTGCTAACCGCACGAGGGAGTGTCCGAGAGGACCAACAATGCATGCATGTGGCCCGAACATGTATGTATGAAAGAGTTGTGTAATGCTTTAAATAACCAATTCATGACTTTGATGTGGCATATATACATGACTCACAAAATGATCAATAATCCCACATCACAGAGGCTCGCGACTAGTAGTGTACTGTCGGACCACCCTCCCCCCCACACACAGAGAGACACACATCCCGCACCACCACCGCCACTCTGAGGCATGTCAAACTTTTTCTGCAGTGAACATGTGACCAAAGGAGTGTCGTATTAAAGTTTGAAAGAAAACAGAGATCATTCGACCCGTTTTATACATTGATTGATTTCCTAGGGATTTAATGTGCAAAAATCAAATTTGAGCTACATGTGCACCAAAATGGATTGCAAAATCATATGTGTGTCCCTGGGTGCATGTTTTCCCGTGAAAGAGATTTCAAAATATTGAGAATATTGATTTTTAAAATTCAGTAAATCCCAAACTTAGTTGAAATTCATGAAACTTATCGTGGTGTCATATATGGACATCAGTAGACTGTGATATTGTATTTTTTCGTCAAATTTGAGACAATTTTTGACATAATCTTGTTATAAACGGGAGATTGTTTATAACTGGCAACCAATATCTCATACAGAATATTTATTCGGACCATGTGCGTTAGACCGTGCCATGCTTCGGTTAAGCAGTAAAGCGGCAGAATGAATCATCAAAAAACAAAAAAATATATACGTCCCGCCACGTGCCCCGTGTGGCGTGCGAGCAGGCGTGATTTGACGGGACGCATGTGAGCAGTCCGCTGTGCAGGCAGACCGGGAGGCATGCGTGCAGGTGTGTGAATTGATGGGAGGCGTTTTCGCTGCGTAGTGTCATCGGGAGGTGTGCGAGTAGCTGTGTGAAATGATGGTAGGAAACCCAGAAGTTCGCCGCGCAGGCTCACCGGGAGACGAGCCAGCGGTTTGACCGACGCCCGCTGTCGGGGGGATAGACCACGGGTAGCCTCATCCACACCCCTTAGCATTTCAAGACATCGGGGCTAGCAAAGCCCCTTGCACCTTCCGGACGCGCGGCCGGCTCCTTGGGTCGGCTGGGCCCAAGCGGCCAGCTCCCAGAAGATGGCACTCTCTTAGAAGGCGGCTTTGGGGAGGCCGGCTCCTAGCAGACAGCCCCTCCTTCCCTCGGAGTCTGCACTCAACCACTACTACAAGACGGGGTGTGGCTACAGGGCCACCTACTCCCCCGAATCCCGGAGGAGCGTGGCTACAGTGTGAGCTAACCAAGCGGCCACCTACCTGCCAGGCACGGGACTGTAGCCATGCACCTTATGGCATGGCCCTCGTCAGCAAGGGTCATGCTCCCACGACGGACGATCAGTACGGCCCGCAGGCAGCGTGCCCTACCTGTCTGTGGGCTCCCAAAAGACTGCGCACTCCTGGAAGGTGGCTTCAGGGGCGGGCCAGCCTCCAGCAGGTGGCCCTCCCCTCCCCTCGGAGTCAGCACTCACCTACTCCGATGAGACGGAGCGTGGCTACAGTGTGCGCTGACCATGCGGTCACCAACCCGCCTGGCGGCGGGACTGTAGCCATACGACTCCTGACGCGGCCTCCATCATCAAGTACGAAGCTACAGCAAAAGGCAATCAGTGTGGCCCGCAGGCGGCGGGACCTACCTGTCGACCGGATTCTCGGTAGCAGGCGGGGCCCTCCAGAGGTGGGCCCCAGCAGCCGATGGAGAACCCGGCGATCCTAGGCACTGATGTCCGGGTCCTACACCCGGTCGTATTACCATTGTACTCCTAGGGGGTTGGCCTATAAAACCCCCCAGGGCTCATCCATGCAAAGGGTTCAGCCTTCACTCCCATATACCAACATAGCTAGGAGAAGAGAGCTAGCCTTGCCCTTCTTCCTCCTCTAGCAACACAGCTCAAGGAGCAACCTTGTACACCATTTGATCATAGTCATCATGCGGAGACCCCGCAGAGCAGGACTAGGGGTGTTATCTCCCCGGAGAGCCCCGAACCCGGGTACGTCTCATGTGCGATCGAGCTCGTGCTCACTCCCGCTTCTAGGGCCCGACGACGTCCTCTTGGCTCCACCCATGATAAGCCACCCCCTGGCATCTGACATGAGATTACCACGACACCCGCCTCTCACCCACTACTCCATATTAATGGTGCGCCCGAGCGGCCACACCCCCCATCCTCGCCACACACACAATCCTCTCTCTCCGCCCGCATCCTCGATGCCGCTCTCAGTCCTCAACGCCGTCAGTGTATGAGGATGCCGCCGAAGCGCCCCATCGAAGGGAGTGGTGATGCCAGGGCTGCTGAAGCACCAGAGCACGGCGTGAATATGGAGACAGAGGTTGCCGTCGCCGCCAACGAGGTATCGCTGCACCTCGACGTCGTCAACGGCGTCATGCTTCCACAGCCGGAGCCGGAGGTCCACACCGACTCTGGCGACGACTCCGACGACCACACCGGCGACGACTCCGATGACCACTCCGGCTACGACTCCGACGACGACGGGCAACCGGTTAGTCATCTATACCCATTTATGTGTCAAATACATCCTAGGGTTTCTCTGGTTACTCCTGCCTCCCCCTTTTTGGAATAGAAATCCTATGGTTATGTTCTCTCAATCCATGAAATCTGAGTAAGTTTCGTTAGATCCGTGTAGTGTATAGATTGTTTGAATGGTACAAATGATAAGTGATTATTTGTTTCATATGTGCAAATGATATCTGCTAATAATCCAACTAGGGTTAGTGTTCGTGCTAATATAATTCCTAGCCAGGTCTTAACAATTGATTTTGAATGACCTACATATATGTTTGTGCCATTTTTTTTAGACTCTGAAGGTGGAGAACGAGGCTGCCAACAAGCAGAGGCGGGTCGAGAAAGAACCGCAAGCGACTCCAGCAGGCCTAGGCATCATCAGCAGCCTCCCCGATGATATGTTGAAAGTCATCGTACCCCTCCTTCCAATCAAATATGGGGTGAGGACAACCGTCCTTTCCCGGTGGTGGCGCCCCCTATGGCTCTCCACCCCTCTCGACCTCATCGACGCCCACGAGCTCTGCCATGGCTATCGCAAAAGCTTGGATGCGTTCTCCTAGATCCTCGGCAGTCACCATGGCCCAATCAGAGGCCTTATCACGGGCAAGTTCCGTTCCAACGGCAAGGACCTTGGCAAGCTTGTTGAGTGGTTCCGATCCCCCGCCCTAGATCAGCTCGAGGAGCTCAGTTTTAATGATGGGCATATGTGCTCGCTGCCAACGTTCACGCTCCGCCTCGCGCCCACGCTGCGCCTCGCCAAGTCCATGAACTGCCATCCCCCCTAATGATGCGCCTGCTCTTTTTCTACCATGACTAAAGCACCTCGAGCTTGTTGTCGTCTGCATCCCAAAGGATGACATGGAGCACCTGCTCCGCGGCTGTACTGCACTCGAGTTCCTTCGTCTTCACGAGATGAATTGGTCGAGTAGCTTCCACATCACCTCCATGACTCTCCGGACTATTTATGTGTGTTGCTGGTGCTGCAACAAGAGATCACAAAAGGTGGACCACATTATGGTAATTGAGGACACACCTTCACTTGAGAGATTACTTGTAGTTGATCAACAAGGTCCAACAAGAATCAATGTCATTTCTCCACCAAAATTGACAGTGGCGGGCTACTCGTCTGTCAAATACTCCGAACTTGTTATTGGATCTACACCCGATCAGGTACAACAGTCGCCTTCTACCTCTCTTTCTTGATATCAACATTATTTCTAATTTTGAATATGTATGTTCTTCTGTCATACAGAAAATGATTCTGACAAGCTTGACCCAGATTTTGCGCACAGTGAAGGTCTTGGCACTAGAATCTATTGGCCCCAACCTGCATGAAGTTGTCAGTTTCCTGAGATGCTTTCCGTGCCTAGAGAAGCTGTATATCAAGGTGATGTTCCTTTCTTGTTAAATGTTAACCATAAGGGAGTTCAATTTTTGGCATCTTTCCCCAAGTTTACAATGACAGTGTACTATGATTTCTGAAGGAATTTTGGAGGATTTTAGTGCATACATCCCCCACCCCATATTGGTTGCTTGATTCATATGGTTACAATCCATAAGCATTTCTCCTTTGGATTCATCTGTACTAGTTTTCTTAGGGAATTTTTCATCCACTCCAACCTCTTGTGAAGAAGGCTACATTTTTCTAGATTGTAATCAAATGCCCATGTTAATCATGTCAGATCGAAGATGGCACGTTGGTGCATTTTACAAATCCTGCAAACCAAATTTGCTTGTTGTAGTGTTCAAAACTACATGTAGGCACTAACATGTTCTCTTCTTTTGCAGCTAATATTAGGCCCAGTGGTGGATAATGTGATACAATATAACAATCACATCGAATGCCTAGATCTGCATCTCTCAAAAATTGCTTTGAACTGCTACCTGATACGTCTCCAATGTATCTATAATTTTTTATTGTTCCATGCTATTATATTATCTGTTTTGGATGTTTTATATGCATTAATATGCTATTTTATATTATTTTTGGGACTAACCTATTAACCTAGAGCCCAGTGCCAGTTTTTGTTTTTTCCTTGTTTTTAAGTTTCGCCGAAAAGGAATACCAAACGGAGTCCAAACAGAATAAAACCTTCGCGATGATTTTTCTTGGACCAAAAGACACCCAGGAGACTTGGAGATCAAATCAGAAGAGCCACGAGGCGACCACAAGGGGGGAGGGCACGCCCAGGGGGGTAGGGCACGCCCCCTGCCTTGTGGGCCCCTCGTGACTCCCCTGAACTAATTCTTCTGCCTATATATTCACATATATTCCCAAACCCCTAAAAGTATCCACGAAAACACTTTTCCACCGCCGCAACCTTCTGTTCCCGTGAGATCCCATCTAGGGGCCTTTTCTAGCATCTTGCCGGAGGGGGATTCGATCATGGAGGGCTTCTACATCAACTCTATTGCCCTTCCGATGAAGCGTGAGTAGTTTACCACAGACCTACGGGTCCATAGCTAGTAGCTAGATGGCTTCTTCTCTCTCTTTGATTCTCAATACCATGTTCTCCTCATTGTTCTTGGAGATCTATCCGATGTAATCTTCTTTTGCGGTCTGTTTGTCGAGATCCGATGAATTGTGGATTTATGATCAGCTTATCTATGAATATTATTTGAATCTTCTCTGAATTCTTTTATGCATGATTTGGTATCTTTGTAATTCTCTTCGAACTATCGGTTTGGTTTGGCCAACTAGATTGGTTTTTCTTGCAATGGGAGAAGTGCTTAGCTTTGGGTTCAATCTTGCGGTGTCCTTTCCCAGTGACAGTAGGGGCAGCAAGGCACGTATTGTATTGTTGCCATCGAGGATAAAAAGATGGGGTTTACATCATATTGCTTGAGTTTATTCCTCTGCATCATGTCATCTTACTTAATGCGTTACTCTGTTCTTCATGAACTTAATACTCTAGATGCAGGCAGGAGTCGGTCGATGTGTGGAGTAATAGTAGTAGATGCAGAATCATTTCGGTCTACTTGACACGGATGTGATGCCTATATTTCATAATCATTGCCTTAGATATCGTCATAACTTTGCGCTTTTCTATCAATTTCTCGACAGTAATTTGTTCACCCACCGTATTATTTGCAATCTTGAGAGAATCCTCTAGTGAAACCTATGGCCCCCAGGTCTATTTTCAATCATATAAGTTTCCGATCTACTATTTTGCAATCTTTTACTTTCCGATCTATAAATCAAAAACCCAAAAATATTTACTTCATCGTTTGTTTAGTTTCATCTATCTCTATCAGATCTCACTTTTGCAAGTAACTGTGAAGGGATTGACAACCCCTTTATCGTGTTGGGTGCAAGTTGTTTGATTGTTTGTGCAGGTATTGGTGATTTGTGCGTTGTCTCCTACTGGATTGATACCTTGGTTCTCTAACTGAGGGAAATACTTATCTCTACTTTGCTACATCACCCTTTCCTCTTCAAGGGAAAAACCAACGCAAGCTCAAGAAGTAACAGGAAGAATTTCTGGCGCCGTTGCCGGGGAGATCTACACCAAGTCAAGACATACCAAGTACCCATCATAAACTCTCATCTCTTGCATTACATTATTCTCCATTTGCCTCTTGTTTTCCTCTCCCCCACTTCTAAAATGATTTTCAAAAAGATTTGCCTTTTCTTCGCCCCTCTTCCATTCGTCTTCTTCGTTTTCTTTTTGTGTGCTCGTGTGTTGGATTGCTTGCTTTGTCACGATGGCTCAAGAGAATACCAAATTATGTGACTTTTCCAACACTAATAACAATGATTTTATTAGTACTCTGATTGCTCCCGCCACTAGTGCGGAATTGATACGTCTCCAATGTATCTATAATTTTTTATTGTTCCATGCTATTATATTATCTATCTTGGATGTTTTATATGCATTTATATGCTATTTTATTTGATTTTTGGGACTAACCTAATAATCTAGAGCCCAGTGCCGGTTTCTGTTTTTGAGTTTCGCAGAAAAGGAATATCAAACGGAGTCCAAATGACCTAAAAATTTACGGTGAATTTTTATGGACCAGAAGAAGCCGCAGAAGCAAAAGAGTTGGGCTAGAAGAGCCACAGGGCCTCCACAAGGGTGGAGGGCGCGCCCTACCCCCCTGGAGGCGCCCTCCGGTCTTGTGGGCTCCTTGTGGACCCCCCCTGACTTGTTCTCGACGCCAAAAATTCCTATAAATATAGAAACCCCCAGAAATAAACCTAGATCGGGAGTTCCGCTGTCGTAAGCCTCTGTAGCCATGAAAAACCAATCTAGGCCCGCTCTGGCACCCTACCGGAGGGGGCCATCATCACCGGAGGTCATGGAGGAGGATCCCGGAGGGGGCCATCATCGCCATGGAGGCCAAGGACCAGAGGGAGAACCTCTCCCCATCTAGGGGGGAGGCCATGGAGGAGGAAGCACAAGGGGGAGAACCTCTCCCCCTCTCTCTCGGTGGCGCCGGAGTGCCATCAGGGGAACCATCGCCGCGGTGATCGTCTTCATCAACATCACCATCTTCATCACCATCCTCATCTCTTTTGCGCGGTCCACTCTCTCGCACCCCGTTGTAATCCCCTACTTGAATATGGTGCTTTATGCCACATATTATGATCCAATGATGTGTTGCCATCCTATGATGTTTTGAGTAGATTTCTTTTGTCCTTTGGGTTGACTGTGGCACCCCGGCTTAGAGTAAACCGAAACGCCCGGTATTCCAGCCCAGGGACAAGTCCTCTGGAATACGGCACTGTTGGCATAGAACAAATCAGCTCTTTATTACAATGGATATGGTTACAAAGGGTACAAGGATTACATCGGCATGGCGACGCTACGCCTGCCTGGGGTAGCTCTATGCTAACAGCGGAGTAACTCTCTCGGCAGCGGAACAGCGACGACGATGATGGACTCCGCTCCACAGGGACTCTGGCTAGAACGTGTCTCCTAGGTCGCAAACTCAGGATCCTCGACAAGCAAGCAATCACGGCATGACCTGCAGACTGGCATGACACGCCAGGTGAGTACTTTGAATGTACTCGCAAGCTCACAGCAAACATCAGCATTAGGCAAGACAACATCATAGCAGTCAAGATTAACAAGCCTGGTTATCTAGCAAGATAACTTCTGAAGTAAATGCAGTAAGGTAAAGCATATTTAATTTGTTCTCCGAATAATCTCAGGCTCCAATCCAAACCTGTGCCAAATCCCAATTCCCAAGCATGTGGTCATCCGACCACTCAACTTATAGCCATCCCATGGCTACCATATCATATACCTGACTCTATCTGCATGGCAAGTCTGACAAACTTACTCTCTTCCGGGTTGTCTCACAACCCTCAGAATACTCATGATCCGTCGAGTACTTCTGATCTTACGACGAGTTCTTCCATCATTATCATCACTACCATGGTTGACCACCTAGTGAGGTCTGGATGGACTGTCCAATACCGTGGACACGGCTATTCGAATAGATTTAACACTCTGCAGAGGTTGCACACTTTACCCACACTATGGAGCATTGACCTCGTGATCCCATTCGGGTGGACCAGTGTTGCTCCAACGAAACCTGTCTGACCCGTGACTCTCCCATCGTACCACCGGCAATCATTCTCCCCCAGAGTCCTGCCCTGGGTGGCCCCTGTGTCACCGCGTGACACCTGCCACCGTCGTGGCCAAACTAAACTGTCCCAAACGGGGACCTGGATCCAAATAACTCAACTGGGCTCACAAGGTTATCGCCGCCTACCGGGCCAGGGTAGCGCGCACGCATAACCTTCCCTATCGGGCGGTACCGGTGAAAGAGCACGTGATCAGACCAAGTCAAGGCCATCCCATACCGGCAAATGTGGTTGCACGAATAAGTTCGGACAGGTTACTCAAGGTCAACCATGAAATATCTAATCCCCGAATAATATTTCTGTCATGGCTGACACTCCGAGAACCAGTATGCTTAAGCCACTGCTATTACTCATCTCCACGACTACCGGATGAATTCCAGAATAATCGTAGGCAGTGATCTCAACATCATAGAATCAACAAGTGGGTAAACTACTAGTTATTAATAATCCAGTACTTAACATGATAGTCACCTATCCGAGAATCAACTCAAGCATTGCATAATCCAATCCGCTTCACAAATAACTCATGCTTGCTGTTAAAATAGATAGTTAAACTATGATATTGCAATGCGATGATGTAGATGAGATTTGTGGCTTGCCTGGAGATGAAGGAACCATCAGGAAGGAGTGCGGAATGGTCGCAGAAGGAGTTGCCAGAAACAATTCTCTCTCGGAGGGGCTGTTTACAGGCAAGGGCAAAATGGTCATTTTCACAGTGGGACCCCATAGTGAAAATGACATCAATAGAACGGGCTCGACGAGACGAGGAAGTGGGCTTTGGATTCACCTCGATCGGAGTTACGGATAAAAAGTTGTGATGGTTTTTCTGCCAGGGACCTTTCTGCAAATAAAATCTTCACAAACAGGCCCTCGGCTGAAAAACAGATCGCGCATTTTCAGGAAATGCGCTTCCCAGAGGAGAAAGCGTAATTTCGCCCGAAGAGCAATGAAAGTACGCTTTCGAGAAGTGAAAACGTAAACGGTGTTTGCGCCTCCACTTAACCAGGCAGCGGGCCCGTGTTGACTTCCTCTCCAGCTGACGGATGGGTTACGCGGGCGGTGGGGCCCTCCTGGCCTGGTCGTCTCCCTCCTCTCGCCGTTTCCCCGCGCGGAACAGAGGAGCGAGGCAGAGGCACGGCCGGCGATGGCCCGGCCAGCTCCGGCCATCTCCAGCGAGGGCGCGGACACCGGCGGTCTCGCCGTGAGGTGCCGCGGCCAGGGGGCATAGCAGAAGCGGCGGGGAGAGGGCGAGGCGACCGTAGTGGCAGGTGGCAGAGGCGGGCGCCAGCGAAGAGCTCCGGCGATTCCGGCCGTCTCTGACCGAGGGGAGGCCACCAGCGGGACCAGGAAGTGATGCCACATCCATCCAGGGGATCCATGTGTGCCGGGGAGGACTGCAGCGGTGGTGGCTCGAGGTGGCCGGAGAAGAAGGCGGCGGCCTTGCTCGGGGTCGCGACCACAGTGGCTCTGGCGGCGAGGGGAGAAGCGGGGTGAGTTTTTCGGGATACGGGGAAGAGCATGGTGGTGGAGGGAGGGAGAGGGAGGCGCTGCACTGCACCAATTTGAGGGAGGCAGAGGCGTCAGCCATGGCGGCATAGAGCGGCGAGGAGAGGCTCCAGAGGCGAATGGAAGGGTCGTGAAGGCTCAGAGGGGAGTGGTGAGGAGATGGGTGAGCTCAAAGGGCTCCGGGGAGGGCTATATATAGGCGGGCGACGGAGGAGGCCGAGCTTGGTCGCTGCGACGCGTGTGTCAACGTCCCGGCGCTTCCAGAGCTCGCCTGGAGGAAGGGAGAGAGTTCCCGGGAGGTCGCGGAGGGTCTGAGAGGGCTCGGGGAAGGCCGGGAATGCTCGAGAGGGCTCATGGTGATCGGACTTGACGGCGGCAGAGACGACCAGTCGTGGTCACGGCCTGTGCACCGTGTGGGAGCGGACGGGAGATGGGGAGAGAGGTCTGGGGAGAAGAGGACAGCGAGGGAGAGCTGTTGGACATGATTAGTCGCGCGGAACCGACAAGGAGAGGAGGGGCCCGAGCAAACGATGCTCGGCTCACGTCCACGGCGTGCCAGGGCGGTGGTCACCGCGTGGACGCGGCGTTTCCACGTGTCCTGGTCAACTCCACCATGTCAACTCGATCAGTCATTCAAAGGATGAGGTCAAGGAGGAAGGAGACAGGCACAGAGGGACTTGAGGTGACCACAGCAAGCTGATTCTATCCAGAACAGCAAGGTGTTTGAGACTTGGATAGGAAGATGGAGCAGGGAGTAGACTCTGGTTTTTGGCATGGTGTGATCAAATGCTAAGATGACCATGTCTGAAAATTTGCAGCTCAATTGGATGAAGAGAAATAGCACTTGCTGTTCAAATGACATAACTGGATAGAATTGCCAATCTTGAAGTAGCACTCATATATCACATGGTATTGGGCTGAAATTAGGAGGAGATAAATTATTTGATCAAATGAAGACACTGTATAAATTTCATACCATTTGGATAAACCAAAATGGTACCTCCTTCATAGTGCTTGAATCTGGACAGAAACTAGATGGAATTCTTGGGAGAAATTGGATAAATATATTGACCCCAAATTTGGTGGAGAAGTGAGATATGGGTAGAAGCATGTTCTGGAAATTATTCATGAATTATGGAGCAATAAAAATTATAGTTGCTTCACAACCCATAATAATTACCAGAAACAAAGATTTGATGCTGTGATCACATAGATGATTGAATGATGCTACAATTTGGTGGAGAGTCATTATTTGAGAATATGAAGATGCTTGCAAAATTTCAACTCATTTGGATACTCCTAGCTAGTACTTGCTTCACAAAGATTCCAGTTGCCCAGAAACTTTGGAAATTAGCCAAGAGAGATTTAATATCCAAATAAAGTTGAATTTTGGCATGTGGCAATGATATGGATAGGAAAGAGTGCACAAAAAGTTTGAGGGCAAGCAAGCAAATATAAAGGGTACTTGCTTCTCAAACTGCCAGCTGGGCAGAATCAGAAAAGGAATATTTAGGAAATATTTTTGAACATGGGAAGGAAGGATTTGACATATTTGTGGAAGATATGACACAAAAAATTTATGAGAATTATTTGGGAATTTTGGGAATGATGGAAATATGGATTGCTTCACAACTCAGGGCAAACAGGGTTATTCCTTTACTAGAAAAAAGGAATATTCCCAAGAAAATAATATTGAGATTGGTCCAAGATGGAAATGACATGGTATTGGGATGGTTTTGAGGTTGGAAAGCCACTTGGGAAGAAAAATGAAGGGTGATCCCTCCAGGTTGCAAGACTATCAAGCCTCAGAAAAGCGAATCCAGACCAAAATCAAAAGAAAAAAGAAATGGGCAAAATCCAGGGTGTTACAAACCTACCCCCCTTAAAGAAATCTCGTCCTCGAGATTTGGTTGCTCAGGGATCAAGCATGAATATTTCCACTTGAGGAAACCGTTTCCAACTCAGGTTTCATATGACTGACTGCCTTGCTTCGGGGTGGTTTGCTTCACTGGATCCTTATTCTGGCAAATCGTACCTCGTATGTTACTCTGACTTCACCCCTTTTGTGTCTGCTGACCTGTCCGGGGCAATAAATTTTCTGGACCAAACTATGTGCCCTGTTCATAAGTCTGAGGGTGGTTCCTTATGGTCGTGTCGTGACTAGGTCCAATATGAACGACCGTTTACTGAGTTGTGAACAGATTCTCTTGGTGGACTCGAAATCTTTTACTCATTGCATTGGGTGTCTCCAAATGGCTGTGTGTCCTCCAGGCTTAAAACAGTACTGTGAATTGTACCGTTCTCCTGGCGGAATCTGACTTCTTGCACGGATTGTTGAGTCATCTTGGGTATCTTCACTGTCTTGGGTATAAGACTCTTACCAAATATTTGACTGTCACCTGTCGTGACCAGCATAAAGGTGTACGGTCTTATTGTGATATTATCCATAGACTTGACTGACAGTGGTCCTGGCAGCAGAATCTTGTTCACGGCAGGTTAGTCTTTAACTGACTCCCATCTATGAGGACACACGCTTCGAGACTGTTGTTCATCCTTCTGATTACTCAGTCTGTCGGTATCCCTATATGGATGGTAGGCCGTGTAATGCTTTGACACGGTCGCTGCAATGAAATTGTTGAATTAATCTTTCAGCTGACCTGATCAGCTTGGTTGCCTTCTTCTGACAATTCTGAGCATATCCGGTTGGCTAAGCGGGTTGTCTCGGTATGGGGTCCTTGCAAATAGAATAGGCCCCGTGGGTGTGTACCCATGGTGACTGGTACCGAGCTAGACTGTCCAGAGTATTTGTACCATTCCCATACCTGTTTGGACAACCATGCTCTTTCATTATGGTTCTCTTTGTCTGGATTCTTTTGCTGAAAGAACTTATCCTTATGTGTTCTTGATTCTCTGTGTGACCATGGGTGTTGTCACGTGCAATATTCCGGCAGGCATGTTACTTTACAAGTTGTAGCTGTAGGGTAACGATCGTCTGAACCCTTAGATAAAACCGGCAAATAAACCAGTAGCCACCAGAACGGTCTTTACAACTTAGATCTGGGACATTACTGGAATAACTCAACCCCGACTCAAGACGGCTAAAAAGCAGCTCAGAGCATGAGACGGTGTCGATAAGAAGAAAGTAGCAACTCCCTAAGACAGCCGAAAAACAGCTCAGAGCATGGGGTCATTGCTACGAAGAGAAATTCAACAGCTGCCCGAGACGGCCGAAAAGCAGCTCAGAACACGGGCCAGTTGCTGACAAGAGAAATAAAAGTCGGCATCCACCCCGGACGGCCGGAAATAGCTCAGAACACAGGCGTGGTGCCGTCACCAAAGAAAGACGGGCAAGGGTTCATCCGCGTCCCATACAGCTCACTATTATGCATATGATAATAACATGCCGGAATAACACAGAGCAATGCTATAAGACATATATCAGGTGGTCGGCTTGCTCCATAGGTTGTTGGTCATCACACTGAAGTGTATAACTGGCGTTCTCTTCTTCTTACATAGCTCATGCATTATTTGGATCCTTACCGGGCTAGCATCATTGTATGAGTAACCCATATGACCTTGGCAGCATGTCCACCATATCTATAGAAACATGTGTAGCTGGCCACTTGATTCTTGAGGCAAGCTTGTGTCCTGACTAATTTTTGTCTTCGGACCAACTGTTGCGGATCTGACCCTTGCATCAGAAGATGTCCATGTGTCGTATCGAGGAAGACACAGGCATCTGGCGTTGTACGCTTCTCAGGTAGCTTGCGAAGAAAGACTGGGTTGCTTACTCTCGAGACTTCTCTTTGCCATATGCGGACTTTGGCACGGAATGCACTGTGGATCATGCACACGGTTTGCCTTCTTGCTGATGCGATCATTACTGTTGTGAAAATTGCACTGATGTATACTTGATGCTGATAATCAATCCAGTCAGGA
Organism: Thinopyrum elongatum; assembly: GCA_011799875.1. Taxonomy (NCBI): domain Eukaryota; kingdom Viridiplantae; phylum Streptophyta; class Magnoliopsida; order Poales; family Poaceae; genus Thinopyrum; species Thinopyrum elongatum. The sequence goes on along the minus strand of CM022301.1, from coordinate 558,376,578 downwards.
TATCATTTATATTAAGGCCCGATATTCCTGATATAACACAGTCGGCTGAAAATTTCATATTGCTGAGCTGAGCTTCCAAATGGCTGTCTCTTCACTGACTCTTTGGTTTCAGGGTCGGTGAGCAACTTCCATAAGGGGAAAATAAGGTAACACCAAGGGCCCAAATAAAACAAAAGAAACGACTAAACAAAAGCACACAAAACATCAAGATCACACACAAGCAGCATCACATTCTACAGCTATTCACAGCAATAATATGCATTCCTACTAAAGCACACAAATCTCGCAAGAACTCCGGTATTACGGTCTAACATGCTGTGGCGGTGTGCACGAAAGTGAATCAAGGTGTGGAAGAAAATTGGTGTAAACAAGGCTACACCAAACATGGGCTTACATGGATGGAACCGGTGGCGAGGACGAACCTGGTTATCGAGGGTCGGAACACGAGGGTCACGACCACATCATCATCAAGTGTACGGAAGAAAACCGTACACGTCCAAAGAATAGGTGGCGGAATGAGATAGTGGTGGAGAGAAAGGCTTGCAGGCATTGCCCTTTTCTGATAACAAGGATCAGCAAGGGTTGCCGAAGCGGCTAGTGGAATGGTACTATCCGGGATAGAACTTGTCTATCACCGAAACGATAGGGGTAGCTGATGAGAATAAATTGGTGTGGTACCGGTGCATCAATCTTGTTAGTGATCGACACCACCAAGCACCTTGGCATCACTTCGCAGGGACGAAGATGACACCACACCAAGGAACAAATATGCAAACTGGAGAGCGCAGGTAAGGAATCAAAACCGATGCCACCTACACTCACTAGATCTACCGCTAGTGATAAGATATCTAGTCTATATGCATGCTATGCACAAACAAATGCAATAAACAAGTGCAGCAAACCAACTGGATCCTATTCTACCGGTTACTAATGCTCGCACCTAGACCGCGCATCCTATAGCCAGACCTGCTCTGATACCAACTCCTGTGGCACCCCGGCTCAGAGTAAACCGGAACGCCCCGTATTCCAACCCAGGGACAAGTCCTCTGGAATACGGCACTATTGGCATAGAACAAATCAGCTCTTTATTACAATGGATATGGTTACAAAGGGTACAAGGATTACATCGGAATGGCAACACTACGCCTGCCTGGGGTAGCTCTATGCTAACAGCGGAGTAACTCTCTCGGCAGCGGAACAACGATGACGGTGATGGACTCCACTCCGCAGGGACTCTGGCTAGAACGCGTCTCCTAGGTCGCAAACTCAGGATCCTCGACAAGCAAGCAATCACGGCATGACCTGCAGATTGGCATGACACGCCAGGTGAGTACTTTGAATGTACTCGCAAGCTCACAGCAAACATCAGCATTAGGCAAGACAACATCATAGCAGTCAAGATTAACAAGCCTGGTTATCTAGCAAGATAACTTCTGAAGTAAATGCAGTAAGGTAAAGCATATTTAATTTGTTCTCCGAATAATCTCAGGCTCCAATCCAAACCTATGCCAAATCCCAATTCCCAAGCATGTGGTCATCCGACCACTCAACTTATAGCCATCCCATGGCTACCATATCATATACCTGATTCTATCTGCACGGCAAGTCTGACAAACTTACTCTCTTCCGGGTGGTCTCACAACCCTCAGAATACTCATGATCCATCGAGTACTTCTGATCTTACGACGAGTTCTTCCATCATTATCATCACTACCATGGTTGACCACCTAGTGAGGTCTGGACGAACTGTCCAATACCATGGACACGGCTATTCGAATAGATATAACACTCTGCATAGGTTGCACACTTTACCCACACTATGGAGCACTGACCTCGTGATCCCATTCGGGTGGACCAGTGTTGCTCCAACGAAACCTGCCTGACCCGTGACTCTCCCATCGTACCACCGGCAATCACACTCCCCCGGAGTCCAGCCCTGGGTGGCCCCTGTGTCACCGCGTGACACCTGCCACCGTCGTGGCCAAACTAAGCTGTCCCAAACGGGGACCTGGATCCAAATAACTCAACTGGGCTCACAAGGTTATCGCCGCCTACTGGGCCAGGGTAGCGCACACGCATAACCTTCCCTGTCGGGCGGTACCGGTGAAAGAGCACGCGATCAGACCAAGTCAAGGCCATCCCATACCGGCAAATGTGGTTGCACAGATAAGTCCGGATAGGTGACTCAAGGTCAACCATGAAATATCTAATCCCCGAATAATTTTTCTGTCATGGCTGACACTCCGAGAACCAGTATGCTTAAGCCATTGCTATTACTCATCTCCACGACTACCAGATGAATTCCAGAATAATCGTAGACAGTGATCTCAACATCATAGAATCAACAAGTGGGTAAACTACTAGTTATTAATAATCCAGTACTTAACATGATAGTCACCTATCCGAGAATTAACTCAAGCATTGCATAATCCAATCCGCTTCACAAATAACTCATACTTGCTGTTAAAATAGATAGTTAAACTATGATATTGCAATGCGATGATGCAGATGAGAGTTGTGGCTTGCCTGGAGATGAAGGAACCATCGGGAAGGAGTGCGGAATGGTCGCAGAAGGAGTTGCCGGAAACAGTTCTCTCTCGGAGGGGCTGTTTAAGGGCAAGGGCAAAATGGTCATTTTCATAGTGGGACCCCATAGTGAAAATGACATCAACAGAACGGGCTCGACGAGACGAGGAAGTGGGCTTTGGATTCACCTCGATCGGAGTTACGGATAAAAAGTTGTGATGGTTTTTCTGCCAGGGACCTTTCTGCAAATAAAATCTTCACAAACAGGCCCTCGGCTGAAAAACAGATCGCGCATTTTCAGGAAATGCGCTTCCCAGAGGAGAAAGTGTAATTTCGCCCGAAGAGCATTGAAAGTACGCTTTCGAGAAGTGAAAACGTAAACGGTGTTTGCGCCTCCACTTAACCAGGCAGCGGGCCCGTGTTGACTTCCTCTCCGGCTGACGGATGGGTCGCACGGGCGGTGGGGCCCTCCTGGCCTGGTCGTCTCCCTCCTCTCGCCGTTTCCCCGCGCGGAACAGAGGAGCGAGGCAGAGGAACGGCCGGCGATGGCCCGGCCAGCTCCGGCCATCTCCAGCGAGGGCGTGGACACCGGCGGGCTCGCCGTGAGGTGCCGCGGCCAGGGGGCACAGCAGAAGCGGTGGGGAGAGGGCGAGGCGACCGTAGTGGCAGGTGGCAGAGGCGGGCGCCAGCGAAGAGCTCCGGCGATTCCGACCGTCTCTGACCGAGGGGAGGCCACCAGCGGGACTAGGAAGTGATGCCGCATCCATCCAGGGGATCCATGTGTGCCGGGGAGGACTGCAGCGGTGGTGGCTCGAGGTGGCCGGAGAAGAAGGCGGCGGCCTTGCTCGGGGTCACGACCACAGTGGCTCTGGCGGCGAGGGGAGGAGCGGGGTGAGTTTTCTGGGATACGGGGAAGAGCATGGTGGTGGAGGGAGGGAGAGGGAGGCGCTGCACTGCACCAATTCGAGGGAGGCAGAGGCGACGGACATGGCGGCATAGAGCAGCGAGGAGAGGCTCCAGAGGTGAATGGAAGGGTCGTGAAGGCTCAGAGGGGAGTGGTGAGGAGATGGGTGAGCTCAAAGGGCTCCGGGGAGGGTTATATATAGGCAGGCGATGGAAGACGCTGAGCTTGGCTGCGGCGATGCGTGAGCCGGCGTCCCGGTGCTTCCAGAGCTCGCCTGGAGGAAGGGAGAGAGTTCCCGGGAGATCGCGGAGGGTCTGAGAGGGCTCGGGGAAGGCCGGGAATGCTCAAGAGGGCTCACGGTGATCGGACTTGACGGCGGCAGAGACGACCGGTCGCGGTCACGCCCTGTGCACCGTGTGGGAGGGGAAGAGAGGTCTGGGGAGAAGAGGACAGCGAGGGAGAGCTGTTGGACATGATTAGTCGTGCGGAACCGACAAGGAGAGGAGGGGCCCGAGCAAACAACGCTCGGCTCACGTCCACGGCGTGCCAGGGCGGTGGTCACCACGTGGACGCGGCGTTTCCACGTGTCCTGGTCAACTCCACCATGTCAACTCGATCAGTCATTCAAAGGATGAGGTCAAGGAGGAAGGAGACAGGCACAGAGGGACTTGAGGTGACCACAGCAAGCTGATTCTATCCAGAACAGCAAGGTGTTTGAGACTTGGATAGGAAGATGGAGCAGGGAGTAGACTCTGGTTTTTGGCATGGTGTGATCAAATGCTAAGATGACCATGTCTGAAAATTTGCAGCTCAATTGGATGAAGAGAAATAGCACTTGCTGTTCAAATGACATAACTGGACAGAATTGCCAATCTTGAAGTAGCACTCACATATCACATGGTATTGGGCTGAAATTAGGAGGAGATAAATTATTTGATCAAATGAAGACACTGTATAAATTTCATACCATTTGGATAAACCAAAATGGTACCTCCTTCACAGTGCTTGAATCTGGACAGAAACTAGATGGAATTCTTGGGAGAAATTGGCTAAATATATTTAGCCCAAATTTGGTGGAGAAGTGAGATATGGTTAGAAGCATGTTCTGGAAATTATTCATGAATTATGGAGCAATAAAAATTATAGTTGCTTCACAACCCATAATAATTACCAGAAACAAAGATTTGATGTTGTGATCACATAGATGATTTAATGATGCTAAAATTTGGTGGAGAGTCATTATTTGAGAATATGAAGATGCTTGCAAAATTTCAACTCATTTGGATACTTCTAGCTAGTACTTGCTTCACAAAGATTCCAGTTGCCCAGAAACTTTGGAAATTAGCCAAGAGAGATTTAATATCCAAATAAAGTTGAATTTTGGCATGTGGCAATGATATGGATAGGAAAGAGTGCAAAAAAACTTTGAGGGCAAGCAAGCAAATATAAAGGGTACTTGCTTCTCAAACTGCCAGCTGGGGCTGAATCAGAAAAGGAATATTTAGGAAATATTTTTGAACATGGGAAGGAAGGATTTGACATATTTGTGGAAGATATGACCCAAAAAAAATTATGAGAATTATTTGGGAATTTTGGGAATGATGGAAATATGGATTGCTTCACAACTCAAGGCAAACAGGGTTATTCCTTTAATAGAAAAAAAGGAATATTCCCAAGAAAAGAATATTGAGATTGGTCCAAGATGGAAATGACATGGTCTTGGGATGGTTTTGAGGTTAGCAAGCCAATTGGGAAGAAAAATGAAGGGTGATCCCTCCAGGTTGCAAGACTATCAAGCCATACAAAAGCGAATCCGGACCAAAATCAAAAGAAAAAAAGAAATGGGCAAAATCTAGGGTGTTACATTGATTGATGATCTAGATTGGTTTGAGTTGTATGTTTTATTTTGGTGATGTCCTATGGTGCCTTCCGTGCCGCGCACACGTGAGGGATTCCTGTTGTAGGGTGTTGCAATACGTTCATGATTCGCTTATAGTGGGTTGCTAGAGTGACAGAAGCTTAAACCCGAGTAAGGGGGTTGTTGCGTATGGGATAAAGGGGACTTGATGCTTTAATGCTATGGTTGGGTTTTACCTTAATGATCTTTAGTAGTTGCGGATGCTTGCTAGAGTTCCAATCATAAGTGCATATGATCCAAGAAGAGAAATTATGTTAGCTTATGCCTCTCCCTCCTATAAAATTGCAATGACGACTACCGATCTTGTTAACAATTGCCTAGGATAATTCTGCACACCGATCCATCATTATTCCACACTCGCTATTTATAATATATAGTAATATATTCTAACTTTATGATAACAGCAACTACTTTTATATTTTAGTTCTCCAATATCATGCAAAGTTATCCTTTTCATACCCACAACGTAGTTTTATTTCTCGTTTCTAGATGGAAGCAAATGTTCGGTGTACGTAGAGTCGTATCAGTGGCAGATAGGACTTGAGAGAATATTGATATTACCTTTAGCTCCTTGTGGGTTCGACACTCCATACTTATCACTTCCACCTTTGCGAATTGCTACGATGATTCCTTGCACTTGGGGATTATCAAGCTCTTTTCTGGCGCCGTTGCCGGGGAGCAATAGCGTGGGGTTGCTATTCTCGTGTATGCTTGTTTGCTTTCTTCACTAAGTAGATTTTGTTTTCTTTAGTTGTGGGTGAAACAAACAAAAAAAATTAAAAAAATTAAATTACAAAAAAAATTACTTGCCTCTTATGCTTAAAAAGTTTTTCATAAAGAGAAGTGATTGGAAGGTTGTGCATTGGAGAAGTGAGGGTCGACCTTGAACACTTGTGTTCATGCTCATGGAAACAATGTAGAATTTTTCATCGAAGTTTCTCAAAAACAATTATCCCCTTGTATATATCCATTGTATTATAAAAATAATGTGCCTAGATTTGCCTTTAGGATGATTAGATTGCTTGTTTGGTATGTACGGTGCAAAAACAGAAACTTTTGCTGTAGTGCGTGAATTTACATTTTTTTACTAGAACATGCAAAAATACTGAAATTTTTACAAAGTACTGTTATGCAAATTTTTTATTTTTTCCTAATTTTTCATAATTTGTGGAGGTACAGAAGTATACGAAATAATCAGATTGCTACAAACTGTCCTGTTTTTGACAGATTCTGTTTTCTATGTGTTGTTCGCTTATTTTGATGAATCTATGGGTTGTATCGGGGGGTATGAACCATGGTGAAGTTGGAATACAGTAGATATAATTCTAATATGAAATTGGAATGAGTTTACAACAGTACCTAAAGGTAGTGATTTGCTTTATTATACTAACGGATCTCACAAAGTTTTTTGTTAAGTTTTGTGTGGATGAAGTGTTCGAAGAACGAGGAGTTACTGATATGAGAAGAATAAGGAGAGGCAAGAGTTCAAGCTAGGGGATGCCCAAGGCACCCCAAGTAAATATTTCAAGGATACTCAAGCATCTAAGCTTGGGGATGCCCCGGTTGGCATCCCATCTTTCTTCCTCAACAATTATCGGTATACCTCGGTTTTTGTTTTGTTCACATGACATGAGTCTTTTGAGTTTATTTTTCCTTTATTTTCCTTTATGCACCATGCTAGTATGAGATAGTCCTTCATTGATTTATAGAATGCTTCATGTGCTTCACTTAAATCTTTTGAGTATGGCTTTATAGAATGCTCTTTGTGCTGCACTTAAATCTTTTGAGCATGGCTCTATAGAATGCTTCATGTGCTTCACTTATATATTTTGAGCTTAGATGTTGGTAAATATATATTAACTGTAGAATGCTCCATGAACTTCACTTATATCTTTTGGAGTATGAATAAGACTATCATCGGAATTGGGCTTGTAAGAGTATCATTATAATATCATGCCTAGCTAAAAAGGCATTAAAGAAAAGCGCTTGTTGGGAGACAACCCAATATTTTTCCTTACTATTTTTGTGTGTTCACATGATTAATCTACTGTATCAATCATGTTTAATAGCTTTTATTTCAATAAAGTGCCAAGTAAAGCCTTTGGGATAGTGTGGTTGATAGTTGACTTGATTCTGTGCAAAAACAGAAACTTTTGCGTCCAGCAACAGAATTGTTAAAATTCACTGAAACACGGAAAAACACTGAATTTTTTACATAGGATTTATTTACAAATTTTCTACGTTGTCCTAATTTTTAAGAATTTTTAGTGTTATATAATATGATAACAATTCATATCTTCCCAGACTGTTCTGTTTTTTGACAGATTCTGTTTTTGATGCATAGTTTGCTTGTTTCCTAGTTTCTATGGCTTATATTGCTCAATATAAATTGTAGGAATGATAGGGTACAGTAGGTATCATGTGATAAAATTTTTGAATCTTGTCTTGACAGTACCAAAGTGAATGATTTGTTTTATCATACTAACCCATCTCACGAGGTTCCGTTAAGTTTTTTGTGATTGAAGTTTTCAAGTTTTGGGTGAGATATCGATACGAGGAGAATAAGGAGTGGAAAGACCCTAAGCTTGGGGATGCCCAAGGCACCCCAAGGTAATATTCAAGGAAGACTCAAGCGTCTAAGCTTGGGGATGCCCCGGAAGGCATCCCCTCTTTCGTCTTCAAAACCATCGGTATACCTTACACGGAGCTATATTTTTATTCGTCACATGATATGTGTTTTGCTTGGAGCGTATTTTCATTTTACTTGATGTTTGAATAAAATCATTGGATCAAAAATCTTTATGATAGAGAGTCCTCCCATGGCTATTTAATTATTTGACTACTCATTGATCTTCACTTATATCTTTATGGAGTAGTTTTGTCATTTACTCTCGTGCTTCACTTATATCCCATGAGTAAATGGTTGAATGAATTGAATATCATAAATCTGAATTTATATATGTTTCATATGCTTACCCCATGGGGAGTAATGACTTCACTTATAAGAAGTATAGGTGGTAAAATTTATTGAAAGTTAGCAAACTCAACATTGGTCACTTGAACAATTCATGAAAGAATATTGAAGGAAGAGAGGTTTCACATATAAATATACTATCTTGGACATCTTCTATGATTGTGAACCCCATTAATTATTTTCAAACTTGATCAAATTAGTTGAAGTTGGACAAGGAAGACAACTTAATGAGTTATGTTTGGGTATATTTGTATAGAAGTTATATTGTTATAGATCCTCCAACATGTGGTTCTTGCTTTTTAGAATCTTTAGCTAGCCAAAATTTCTGTACTAAGTAGAGATACTACTTGTGCATCCAAAAACCCTTGAACCAAGTTTCTTCCATGAGTGTCCACCATATCTACCTTTATGCGATATTTACCTGCCGTTCCAAGTAAATTTGCATGTGCCAAACTCTAAACCTTCAAATAATAATCTGTTTTGTATGCCCGAATCGCTCATGTAGCGACTAGGGGCTGTTAGTATCTTCCATGCTAGGTGGGTTATTCTCACGATGAGTGGACTCCGCTCATCATTCACGAGAAAATGGCTGGTAACCGGGATGCCCAGTTCCATGCTCAAATCAAATCAAATTATAATCGCAAACAAAACTCCCCCAAGATTGTTGATAGTTGGACGGTACCCGTTGTTTCGGACCAGCCGTGGAATGTGCTCGTTGGTGGTGGGGGAGTAAAAACTTTACCATTCTGTTTGGGAACCGCCTATAATGTGTCTAGCATGGAAGATAGTGAGAACTCTTGGTTGTTATGTTGACAATGAAAGCATACCTCTCAAAATTATTTTTATCTCTATTTTAAAAGCTTCGAGCTCTGGCACCTCTGCAAATCCCTGCTTCCCTCTGTTAAGGGCCTATCTTTTACTTTTATGCAAGAGTCAATAGTATTCCTTCTTATTCCAACCTACTCTTTAGTCAGCAAGCATCATGTGATGGGGAAAGATCTAAGCATATATGGCCATTCAAATATATTTGATCATGAATTATTATTGTTGACAATTATCTATATGATAAGTAAGTTGGGAGGCGAAACATTAAGCCCCTATCTTTCTCTATGTTCAATGGATGCTATTTGTTCTAAAAATATGCTTTGAGTGGTAGCAATCATGGAAGACTATATGATAGTTGAGTATGTGGGATTTGCCAAATCAAAGCTCTTACATAGACCCTTCCTGAAAATAAGATGAATTGCAATTGTTTGATGACTGAGAACATACTTTGTTAGTTTTCAAGAAAGTTTATGGTCTATGCTTTAACATGTGAATAGCTTGTTACTTGATCATGAAAAGCTTTATGATATGAGCTACTGTTATGATGTATAATAATGCTAGAAAAAGTGATTGAAATTATCATTGATCAAACTTGTGCACTTGCTAGCATTCCACATCAAAAATTCTTTTTTTATCATTTACCTACTCGAGGACGAGCAGGAATTAACCTTGGGGACGCTTGATACGTCTTCAACGTTTCTATAATTTTTTATCGTTCCATGCTATTATATTATCTATCTTGGATGTTTTATATACATTTATATGCTATTTTATATGATTTTTGGGACTAACCTATTAACCTAGAGCCCAGTGCCAGTTTCTGTTTTTTCCTTGTTTTTGAGTTTCGCAGAAAAGGAATATCAAACAGAGTCCAAATGACCTGAAAATTTACGGTGAATTTTTATGGACCAGAAGAAGCCCCCGAAGCAAAAGAGTTGGGCCAGAAGAGCCACGAGGCCTCCACAAGGGTGGAGGGCGCGCCCTACCCCCTGGGGGCGCCCTCCGGTCTTGTGGGCTCCTCGTGGACCCCCTGACTTGTTCTCGACGCCAAAAATTCCTATAAATATAGAAACCCCCAGAAATAAACCTAGATCGGGAGTTCCGCCGCCGTAAGCCTCTGTAGCCATGAAAAACCAATCTAGGCCCTCTCTGGCACCCTGCCGGAGGAGGCCATGTAGGAGGATCCCGGAGGGGGCCATCATCGCCATGGAGGCCAAGGACCAGAGGGAGAACCTCTCCCCATCTAGGGGGGAGTCCATGGAGGAGGAAGCACAAGGGGGAGAACCTCTCCCCCTCTCTCTCGGTGGCGCCGGAGTGCCATCAGGGGAACCATCGCCGCGGTGATCGTCTTCATCAACATCACCATCTTCATCACCATCCTCATCTCTTTTACGAGGTCCACTCTCCCGCACCCCGCTGTAGTCCCCTACTTGAACATGGTGCTTTATGCCACATATTATGATCCAATGATGTGTTGCCATCCTATGATGTTTTGAGTAGATTTCTTTTGTCCTTTGGGTTGATTGATGATCTAGATTGGTTTGAGTTGTATGTTTTATTTTGGTGCTGTCCTATGGTGCCTTCTGTGCCGCGCACACGTGAGGGATTCTCACTGTAGGGTGTTTCAATACGTTCATAATTCATTTATATGGGTTGCTAGAGTGACAGAAGTTTAAACCCGAGTAAGGGGGTTGTTGCGTATGGAATAAAGGGGACTTGATGCTTTAATGCTATGGTTGGGTTTTATCTTAATGATCTTTAGTAGTTGCAGATGCTTGCTAGAGTTCCAATCATAAGTGCATATGATCCAAGAAGAGAAAGTATGTTAGCTTATGCCTCTCCCTCATATAAAATTGCAATGACGACTACCGATCTTGTTAACAATTGCCTAGGATAATTCCGCACACCGATCCATCATTATTCCACACTCGTTATTTATAATATATAGTAATATATTCTAACTTTATGATAACAGCACCTACTTTTATATTTTAGTTCTCCAATATCATGCAAAGTTATCCTCTTCATACCCACAACGTAGTTTTATTTCTCGTTTCTAGATGAAAGCAAACATTCGGTGTACGTAGAGTCGTATCAGTGGCAGATAGGACTTGAGAGAATATTGATCTTACCTTTAGCTCCTTGTGGGTTCGACACTCCATACTTATCACTTCCACCTTTGGGAATTGCTACGATGATTCCTTGCACTTGGGGATTATCAGAAATCTTATGAAATTAATGCCGCTTTGCTGAATCTTGTTATGAAAGATCAATTTTCCGGCCTTCCTAGTGAAGATGCCGCATCCCATCTGAATAATTTCGTTGAGTTGTGCGATATGCAAAAGAAAAAAGATGTGCATAATGATATTGTTAAATTGAATCTATTTTCGTTCTCATTTCGAGATCGTGCTAAAACTTGGTTTTCATCTTTCCCTAAAATGGTATTGATTCATGGAATAAGTGTAAAGATGCTTTTATTTCCAAGTATTTTTCTCCCGCTAAGATCATCTCCCTTAGGAACGATATTATGAATTTTAAGCAACTTGATCATGAACATGTTGCACAATCTTGGGAGAGGATGAAATTGATGATACGAAATTGCCCTACTCATGGTTTGAATTTGTGGATGATTATACAAAAATTTTATGCCGGATTGAATTTTGCTTCTAGAAATCTTTTAGATTCGGCCGTGGGAGGAACTTTTATGGAAATTACTTTAGGAGAATCTACTAAACCCCTAGATAATATTATGGTTAATTATTCTCAATGGCATACCGAAAGATCTTCCACTAGAAAAAAAGTGCATGCGATTGAAGAGATTAATGTTTTGAGTGGAAAGATGGATGAACTTATGAAATTATTTGCTAGCAAGAGTGCTTCTATTGATCCTAATGATATGCCTTTGTCTACTTTGATTGAAAATAATAATGAATCTATGGATGTGAATTTTGTTGGTAGAAACAATTTTGGTAATAACGCGTATAGAGGTAATTTTAATCCTAGGCCGTTTCCTAGTAATTCCTCTAATAATTATGGTAATTCCTACAACAATTCTTATGGAAATTATAATAAGATGCCCTCTGATTTTGAGAATAGTGTTAAAGAATTTATGAGTTCGCAAAAGAATTTCAATGCTTTGGTTGAAGAAAAATTGCTCAAGATTGATGATTTCGCTAGGAACATGGATAGAATTTCTCTTGATGTTGCGTTAAAAATTAGATCTATTCCACCCAAGCATGATATCAATGAATCTCTAAAGGCTATGAGAATCTCCATTGATGAGTGCAAAGAAAGAACCGCTAAGGTGCGTGCTAAACGAGATTGGTTTGTAAAAACGTGTTCTTCTAGATTTCGTGAAAATTATGATGATCTTAAAGTGATTGATGTGACTCCTATTGAATCTTTGTTTTCCAATATAAATCTTGATAAAGATGGGACTGGAGATGAGTCAACTTTAGTTAAAAAGCGTCCCAATGATTTGGAGTTTTTAGATCTAGATGCAAAAATTGATGAAAGTGGGATTGGAGAGGTCAAAACTTTAAGTAGCAATGAACCCACTCTTTTGGATTTCAAGGATTTTAATTATGATAATTGTTCTTTAATAGATTGTATTTCCTTGTTGCAATTCATGTTGAATTCTCGTCATGCTTATAATCAAAACAAAGCTTTTACTAAACATATCGTTGATGCTATGATGCAATCTTTTGAAGAAAAGCTTGAATTGGAAGTTTCTATCCCTAGAAAACTTTATGATGAGTGGGAACCTACTATTAATATTAAGATTAAAGATTATGAGTGTCATGCTTTGTGTGATTTGGGTGCTAGCGTTTCCACGATTCCAAAAACTTTATGTCATGTGTTAGGTTTCCGTGAATTTGATGATTGTTCTTTAAATTTGCATCTTGCAGATTCCACTATTAAGAAACCTATGGGAAGGATTAATGATGTTCTTATTATTGCAAATAGGAATTATGTTCCCGTAGATTTCATTGTTCTTGATATAGATTGCAATCCTACATGTCCTATTATTCTTGGTAGACCTTTCCTTGGAACGATTGGTGCAATTATTGATATGAAAGAAGGAAACATTAGATTTCAATTTCCGTTAAGGAGGGGCATGGAACACTTTCCAAGAAAGAAAATTAAATTTCCATATGAATCTATTATGAGAGCTACTTATGGATTGCATACCAAAGATGACAATACCTAGATCTATTTATGTTTTTATGCCTAGCTAAAGGCTTTAAAGAATAGCGCTTGTTGGGAGGCAATCCAATTTTATTTTTGTTCTTTTATTTTTGGTTCTGTTTTTCAATAAATAATTCATCTAGCTTCTGGTTAGATGTGTTTTTGTGTTTTAATTAGTGTTTGTGCCAAGTAAGACCTTTGGGATGGCTTACGGTGATAGTTGATTTGATCTTGCTGAAAAACAGAAACTTTTGCATCAAGTTACAGAATTGTTTAGATTCACTAGAGCGTGGAAAAACGGTGAATTTTTTACACATGATTGATCTACAAATTTCCTCTTCTGTCCTAAATTTTTAGAATTTTTGGAGTTAACAGAGTATTAGAACAATTCAGATATTCGCAGACTGTTCTGTTTTTGACATATTCTGTTTTCTATGTGTTGTTTGCTTATTTTGATGAATCTATGGGTAGTATCGGGGGGTATGAACCATGGAAAAGTTGAAATACAGTAGATATTACACCAATATAAATAAATAATGAGTTCACAACAGTACCAAAAGTGGTGATTTATTTTCCTATACTAACGGAGCTTATGAGATTTTCTGTTGAGTTTTGTGTTCTGTAGTTTTCAAGTTTTGGGTAAGGATTTGATGGACTATAGAATAAGGAGTTGCAAGAGCCTAAGCTTGGGGATGCCCAAGGCACCCCAAGGTAATATTCAAGGACAACCAAGAGCCTAAGCTTGGGGATGCCCCGGAAGGCATCCCCTCTTTCGTCTTCGTCTATCGATAACTTTACTTGAGGCTATATTTTTATTCACGACATGATATGTGTTTTGCTTGGAGCGTCTTGTATGATATGAGTCTTTGCTTTTTAGTTTGCCACAATCATCCTTGCTGTACACACCTTTTGAGAGGGACACGCATGAATCATGATTTATTAGAATACTCTATGTGCTTCACTTATATCTTTTGAGCTAGGCAATTTTGCTCTAGTGCTTCACTTATAAATTTTTAGAGCACGGCGGTGGCTTTATTTTATAGAAATTATTGAACTCTCATGCTTCACTTATATTATTTTGAGAGTCTCTAAACAGCATGGTAATTTTCTTTGGTTATAAATTTAGTCCTAATATGATAGACATCCAAGAGGGGTATAATAAAAACTTTCATATAAAGTGCATTGAATACTATGAGAAGTTTGATTCCTTATGATTGTTTTGAGATATAAAGATGGTGATATTAGAGTCATGCTAGTGAGTAATTGTGAATTGGAGAAATACTTGTGTTAAGGTTTGTGATTCCCGTAGCATGCACATATGGTGAACCGTTATGTAACGAAGTTGGAGCATGATTTATTTATTGATTGTCTTCCTTATGAGTGGCGGTCGGGGACGAGCGATGGTCTTTTCCTACCAATCTATCCCCCTAGGAGCATGTGCATTGTACTTTGTTTCAATAACTAATAGATTTTTGCAATAAGTATGTGAGTTCTTTATGACTAATGTTGAGTCCATGGATTATACGAACTCTCACCTTTCCACCATTGCTAGCCTCTCTAGTACCGCGCAACTTTCACCGGTACCATACACCCACCATATAGCTTCCTCAAAACAGCCACCATACCTACCTATTATGGCATTTCCATAGCCATTCCGAGATATATTGCCATGCAACTTTCCACCGTTCCGTTTTATTATGACACGTTCCATCATTGTCATATTGCTTTGCATGATCATGTAGTTGACATCGTATTTGTGGCAAAGCCACCTTTCATAATTCTTTCATACATGTCACTCTTGAGTCATTGCACATCCCGGTACACCGCCGAAGGCATTCATATAGAGTCATATTTTGTTCTAAGTATCGAGTTGTAATTCTTGAGTTGTAAGTAAATAAAACTGTGATGATCATCATTATTAGAGCATTGTCCCATGTGAGGAAAAAAAAGAGAGGCCAATGAAACCTAAATAAAGAAAAGTGGCCAAAGAAGCCAAACAAAAAAAGAGAGAGAAAAAGAGAGAAGGGGCAATGTTACTATCCTTTTTTTCCACACTTGTGCTTCAAAGTAGCACATTGATCTTCATGATAGAGAGTCTCCTATGTTATCACTTTCGTATACTAGTGGGAATTTTTCATTATAGAACTTGGCTTGTATATTCCAACGGCGGGCTTCCTCAAATTGCCCTAGGTCTTCGTAAGCAAGCTAGTTGGATGCACACCCACTTAGTTTTCTTTTGAGCTTTCATAAACTTATAGCTCTAGTGCATCCGTTGCATGGCAATCCCTACTCACTCACATTGATATCTATTGATGGGCATCTCCATAGCCCGTTGATACGCCTAGTTGATGTGAGACTATCTCCTTTTTTTGTCTTCTCCACAACCACCATATTCTATTCCACCTATAGTGCTATGTCCATGGCTCACGCTCATGTATTGCGTGAAAGTTGAAAAAGTTTGAGAACATCAAAAGTATGAAACAATTGCTTGGCTTGTCATCGGGGTTGTGCATGATTTGAATATTTTGTGTGATGAAGATGGAGCATAGCCAGGCTATATGATTTTGTAGGGATAACCTTTCTTTGGCCATGTTATGTTGAGAAGACATAATTGCCTTGTTAGTATGCTTGAAGTATTATTGTTTTTATGTCAATATTAAACTTTTGTTTTGAATCTTATGGATCTGAACATTCATGCCACAATAAAGAAAAATTACATGGATAAATATGTTAGGTAGCATTCCACATCAAAAAATTTGTTTTTATCATTTACCTACTCGAGGACGAGCAGGAATTAAGCTTGGGGATGCTTGATACGTCTCCAACGTATCTATAATTTTTTATTGTTCCATGCTATTATATTATCTGTTTTGGATGTTTTATATGCATTAATATGCTATTTTATATTATTTTTGAGACTAACCTATTAACCTAGAGCCCAGTGCCAGTTTCTGTTTTTTCCTTGTTTTTGAGTTTCACAGAAAAGGAATACCAAACGGAGTCCAAACGGAATAAAACCTTCGCGATGATTTTTCTTGGACCAGAAAAAGAGGCATCACTAATATACATAACATGGCGTGCTTGACAATTTTGGCAACCCCTTGTTGGGCATCAAGCCATTAGACATGAATATTATTGCTACATGTGAATTGCAGTATTCATCATCACCTCATTAGTGAAAGAAAGTGCGACGGCTCACTAATAAGATGATGTGACATCCTCATAGGTGGAGCCCCGCTTGTGGTTGTGGAAGTCATCTTTGTTGATCGAGGCGGAGTCCTCGACGGTCGTCGCCGCTGCCGACAGCTGCGGAGTAGAGCAATGATGCATAGATGCCTCACCGGTTGTGCAGTCATCAATGATCTAGGAGTCTGGGCGGCCCGCGATTATACGGCGACCCGACCCATGCCTGAGCCCAAAGAGATGGAGGCGAGACAATCTTACGGGCATACCGGAGGAGCTCTGGAGCGAAGCAACGGCGTGCACATGCCGATTCGACCGTGCCTTCCTTGCCTATTTCGGTGGTCGGAAATAGAAGCGCGACCCAGCCGCGAGAGGAGTCAAAGGCAAGGCACCACGATCCAGCCACGTTAAGATTAGTCGAAGGCAAGGCAGAATGGTTGTCATGCGAGAGGAGTGGACTTCACGCGGGAATCGCATGTCGATCGCCGGACTCTGCTGTAGCTAGGTGGGAAAGTGGTTTCTTTTGTTTCGAGCGACAGGAAGCTGGCCGTCGACGACCGTGAGTTGTTTGCTGGAATTTGAAAAGCTTAGCTTTTCTTATGAAGCGTTGCTCGTGTGGCTGTTCGACTGGCGATTACTATTAGAAACAGAACCATCAAGAGAAAGGCTGTTCGGCTCTTACGGTGGGAGGAAACAGAACTATTAATGAACGAAGCTGCTTTTTTTCTTGGACTGTACATGCATGTGCGTTTCAGTAGTTTACTCATATGTAGCAGATTATTAGTACTTAGACAAAAAATGAAAATGATGATGTGGCAGATTGTATGTGTTGTGGGGCATGTGTGATGAGGTGGATGGCCTGCATGTCAAGATAAATTAGATAGTGGGGATGAACTATTTAGGTATTATAGATTGTATGCTTAATTTGGTTATGCAATGCTATTCTTATAAGTATATATGATGATGTTCTGTAGACAGAGCAAATCACGTCGCACACCGGTGATGATTTCATCAATCACTCACAATTGTGTACCAGCAATCATTTGATCACAACACACATGGCTTGTTAACATGAATCGTCTGTGTTGTTATCGGTCTTCCCACACATTTCCGATTACAGACCTGTTTGCCACGTATCACACACATCTTGTTAAGTTGAACCGTTTATGTTCTCTTGGCTCAACGCAAACAGTTCATCTGAGTGAACTATATGCCGTATATCGCACACACCTTCATCTGGCTGACCGTTTCTTTTGTGTTGCCTAATCATAAACAGTTCATCCGAGTGAACTGTATGCTGTATATCGCACACACCTTCATCTGGCTGCCTGTTTCTGTTGTTCTGCCTCATCACAAACAGTTCATCGGGGTGAACTGTATGCCGTATATCCCACACACCTTGATCTGGCTGCCCGTTTCTGTTGTTCTGTCTCATCGCAAACAGTTCGTATGGATCAACCGTACGCCCCGCATTGCACACGCAACTAAAAAATCTGAACTGTGTTTGATGTATCCGCCATCGCAAATGTTTTGCATCTTTTTGACGGTTTTTTTACATCACCGTTTGCGATTAATGCATCGCACACAGTTTCGTCAAAGGGTCTCTGATTGTAGTGTCGCGTTAGCAGCATCCTGCAGTAGTGATTTTATATGGAGACATACCCATAGGATTTTTATAAGCTGTTCTATAGGCCCAAAGTGCATCATCTAATTTCCTAGACCAATTCTTTCGGGACCCATTAATAGTTTTTATAAAATTAATTTTATTTATCTATTGCTAAGTTTAACTTGACCACTAGATTGAGGATGATAATTAAGGTGAAGCAATTCTATGATTAACATCATACTTAGCAAGCATCTTACAAAAAGCACCATGAATGAAGTGTGAATCACCATCAGTCATTAAATATCTAGGGACTCCAAACCTTGGGAAAATAACTTCTTTGAGCATTTTAATGGAAGTGTTATGATCAGCACTACTAGTTGGAATAACCTCTACCCACTTAGTAACATAATCAATAGCAACCAAAATATGTGTATACCCATTAGAGGAAGGAAAAGGTCCCATGTAATCAAAACCCCAAACATCAAATGGTTCAACAACAAGTGAATAATTCATAGGCATTTCCTAGCGCTTACCAATATTACCTATCCTTTGACATTCATCACAAGATAAAAACACACTTACGGGCATCCTTGAAGAGAGTAGGCCAATAAAAACCAGATTGCAATACCTTGTGAGCAGTTCTATCTCCCTCATGATGTCCCCCATAAGCTTCGGAGTGACATTTCCGTAGGATTTATTCCTGTTCATGCTCAGGTACACAACGTCTAATAATACAATCTACTCCTTTATAAAGATGTGGGTCATCCCAAAAGTAATGTCTTAAATCATAGAAGAATTTTTTTCTTTTGTTGGTATGTGAAACTAGGTGGTATAAATTTAGCAACAATATAATTACCATAGTCAGCAGACCAAGGAGTACTATGAGAAACATTTATTGCAGCTAGTTGTTCGTCAGGTAAGCTATCATCAATAGGTAGTTGTCGGAGTAAATGACCACGGGTAGCCTCATCTGCTCCCCTCGGTATTTCAAGACATCGGGGCGGGCTGCGCCCCTCAAGCATCAAAGGCAAAGGACCGCCTTCTTGGGGCCGGCTGGTTCAAGCAGCCGGCTGCAAGGAGGCGGCGGGTTCCAGAAGACGGCCATGAAGTGCTTCGACTCCTAGCAGGCGGCTTCTAGGGAAGCCGGCTCCTAGCAGGCGGCCCTTCGTGCCCTCAAAGTTAGCACCCACCTAAACACGACGGGACAGCACGAGGCTACAGTACAGCCTGCCACCCCCGAATCTGGGGTGCAACATGGCCACAGTGCCGCGTACTGGGCAAACGCCCTCTGCCCAGCGCGGCACTGTTGCCACGCACTCCGTGACGTCGCTGTCGTCAGAGGGAGCCACGCTCCCACGACGGGCGGTCAGTATGGCCCGTAGGCGGCGGGCCCTACCTGTCTGCGAGCCACCAGAAGGCGGCGGGCCTCAAACAGGCGGCAACAAGGGAAGGCCGACTCCTAGCAGGCGGCCCTTCTCCCCCTTGGAGTCAGTGCACCATTAACCAGATGGGACAGGGTATGGCTACAGTGAGCGCCTGCCAGGCGGCGAAGCTGTAGCCACGCTTCCTCCAACAAAGCCTTCGTCATCAAGGGCGAGGCCATCGTACAGGACAGTCAACGTAACCCATAGGCAGCGGGCCCTACCTGTCGGCCGGGATCATGGCAGCCGGCGAGGCCCACCAGGCGGCGGGTCCCAGCTGTCGGCGGAGAAGCCGGCGGCCGAAGACGCTGACGACCGGGTCCTACACCCGGCCGAATTACCATTGTGCCCTTGGGGGGTAGGCCTATATAAACCCCCAAGATTCCCCATGCAGGGGACAACGGCTCCAGACACACACACACACACGCACGTAGAGGGGAGTAGAGCTAGTCTTGCCCTTCTTCCTTCTCTAGCAAAATAGCTCAAGGAGCAAGCTTGTAGCTACTTGTGTGAGGTAGTGATCATGCGGAGACCCCGTAGAGCAGGACTAGGGGTGTTATCTCCTAGGAGAGCCCCGAACCTGGGTAAGATTCGCAGGCGTATGCGATCTCGCTCACTCCTGCCTCTAGAGCCCGGTGACGTACTTTTGTCCCCATCCACGATAAGCCACCCCCTGGCATATGTCGCACGATATCCCCGACATTTGGCGCCCACCGTGGGGCTAGGTGCATCGTCGTCCGGAAACACGTTCTGGACGGGAACCCTCTTCCTTCCTAGCGCGCGCAGCCAGCCTGGCACGCCTGACGGCGTTTGCGCCGACACGCTGCGCGGCGTGGAAGTTGCTTGCACCACAAGCAGCCTCGCCGATCTCATCGGCGGGATCCGCCTCTTCGACGAGCCCGCACTCGACGCGGGCGTAGCTAGCTCCGAGAGCTGCCTTGTCGATCTCCTCGGCGAACTTCACATCGCCGACGAGCCGGCCTCCGATCTGGAGTCCGTCGGCTCCACCGGCCCGCTCGTCGACATGGTCATTGATGTCGACGCCACGCTTTCCGATGCCTTCCCTGGTGACGTGGCGATCTTCGACGACCCGCTCCCTGCTGCAGACAGCAGCGCCAGCACCAGCGCCGTCACCGAGGTGCTGGTCATCAGCCACGATGGAACCTCCGACCAGGCTGGCCGGGACCCGTTGCAGGCGGCAATGCGGGACCTATCCGCTCCCGTAGCGCCTGGTGCGAACAGTGAAACGCTGGAAGCGTGCCGCATCACACTCCTCGACAGCGCCAACAAGTTGGCGGCCATGAGACACTCACCGAGGCTTACCACCGCGAGATCGACCGTGCCGTCTACGGCACGCCGGCTGCTAGCGATCCCAGCCACGTCGGCATGGTCCGGCAGCGCGGCGCGGCCATCGCCAGCATGTTGGGGGCCGACCGCCCAGTCTACGCCACGCCAATGGAGAACTTACGCGCCGCCGAGGCGGCGGCAGAAGAGCTGGACCGTCTGGAGGGCGACGAGCGTCGCTGCATGACAGAGCGCGTCCAGCAGCTCATCGACGCGGCCGCCGCGCAGCAAGAAGCCGGCTTC
The DNA here is from genome assembly GCA_011799875.1 of Thinopyrum elongatum. NCBI lineage: Eukaryota > Viridiplantae > Streptophyta > Magnoliopsida > Poales > Poaceae > Thinopyrum > Thinopyrum elongatum. Next base: position 558,355,446 of record CM022301.1, on the reverse strand, counting down.
CGCGTGGTGGAACCCGGCGCGCACGCCGGGAATCACCCCCCCCCCCCCCCTCCCCCCGCCGAGATCATGGCGCGACCTCCCGGACGCCGACTGGCGGCGCCCGCGACCAAAGAGACCAAGAGCCGGCTGCTAGCCACAGCCGCACACACATCTCCATCGAGCGCGACGAAGACGCCCGCCCACGAGCAGTGGAACGGCGGGACGGTCGACCGCCTCCCCCGCGCAGGGAGAGGCGCGCTTCCCCGCTGCCTGTTGAGCATCCGACTCTCGGAGGCCGGCTGGGCCCCCGTGAAGGAGTCGGAGAGAACGACGCCCCTTAACCGGATCGACCGCTTGGCTCGATCCCTGGACTTGGAAGAAGAAGATGTGATCGGTCCGCCTTGTTTTGGCCCCCGCATTCGCGACGAGCCCTTCCCCAAAGGGTTCTCGCTCCCTCGAGACACTCCTAAGTACAACGGCTCTGTGAAGCCGGAAGATTGGCTGGTCGACTACTCCACCGCCGTCAACATAGCAAACGGCAACAAGCGTGTCGCCGTCAAGTATGTTCCGCTCATGCTCCAGGGCATGGCCCGGACATGGCTGAACAGCCTCAAGCCCTACAGCGTCAACAGCTGGCTGGACTTCACCGAAGTCTTCATTCGCAACTTCACCAGCACCTACAAGCGGCCGCCCAAGCCTCGCCAGCTCTCCCTGTGCATCCAAGGCCCGACCGAGTCCACCCGCGAGTACTTAACACGATGGGCCGAACTGCGCAACTCCTGCGAAGGGGTGCATGAGGTGCAAGCCATAGAGTACTTCACTACCGGGTGCCGAGAGGGCACCCTGCTCAAGCACCGACTCCTCTACGACGAGCCGGCCACGCTCGATGAGCTGCTAATCATAGCGGACAAATACGCCACCGCCGATTCCTCCATGAAGTCGGAGCTCCGAGTGGACGTGTCATGAAAGATGCTCCCTCCGGCCCCTCAGACGTCGGCTGGTGAGTCCAGCCGGCGCCAACAGTCAAACGACAGCAAGCGCAAGGCCCAGCAGCCGGCTTCCTCTAGCTGGCAGGTGGCAGCAGTTGAGGACCAGCAGCCGGAGGGGCAGCCCGGCCCCAAGCGCCAGAAGGGCGGCAAGCCTGCTTGGTTGCCCGCCTTCTCGTTCGAGCAGATCCTCGATGCTCCCTGCAAGTTCCACAACGGTGCAAAGCCATCCAACCACACCACCCGGAAATGCCACTGGCTCACCCTGATTGCCAAAGGTGAAGGACTGCCTCCCCCGCCTGCTGGCCCGCCGCCTCCACCTCCCCAGCAGCCGGCGGTCTGGCCAGTCGGTGCGATTCAAGATGAGTTCCCCGAAGAGCACGGAGCTTACGTCATCTTCACAAGCGTGGCTGACGACAGGCACAGCCGGCGTCAACAGCGCCGTGAGGTGAATACTGTCGCCTCTGAAGCCCCGGAGTTCATGCACTGGTCCGAGAAGCCGATCAGTTGGAGCCGAGCGGACCACCCGGAGGTGATGCCTTCTCCGGGTTCCTATGCCTTGGTGTTGGATGCCACCTTTGCAACAGAGAGGCGAGCTTCTCGTTTCTCCCGAATTCTGATAGATGGCGGTAGTAGCATCAACATCCTCTACCGCGATACCATGGAGAAGTTATGCATCAAAGAGAAACAGCTCCAGCCCAGCCGGACTGTCTTCCATGGCATTGTGCCTGGCCTTTCCTGCTCGCCAATCGGCAAGATCAAAATAGACGTCCTCTTCGGAGACAAGAATCGCTTCCGCCGAGAGCTGATCTGATTCGAGGTGGTTGACCTTGAGAGCCCCTACCACGCGTTGCTTGGCCGGCCTGCCCTAGCCAAATTCATGGCGGTTCCCCACTACGCCTACCTCAAGATGAAGATGCCGGGTACCAAGGGCATTATCACTATAGCCGGTGACTACCAGAAGTCTGCCAACTGTGCCGCTGCCAGCAGCCGGCTGGCCGAGTCCCTAGTAATTGCTGCCGAGAAGCGGCTTCTTGACCGGGTTGTGGCCATGGCCGGCAAGCAGCCGGACCTATCACCTGATCCCAAGGAGTCAGAAGCTCAGGGCTCTTTCCAGCCGGCCAAAGAAACCAAGAAGATACCCTTGGACCCGGAGCACCCGGAGAAGTTCGCTGTCATAGGAGCTCACCTTGGCAGCAAATAGGAAAGCGAGCTCGTCGATTTCCTCCGTGAGAATCGGGACGTCTTTGCATGGTCTCCAAAGGACATGTCGGGTGTTCCGACGGATTTCGCCGAGCACAAGCTACATGCCAGAGCAGATGCAAACCCAGTCAAGCAACCCATCCGCCGCCTGTCAGAGGAGAAGAGAAGAATTGTTGGTGAAGAGATAGCCCGGCTTCTAGCAGCCGGCTTCATTATGGAAGTGTTCTTTCCCGAGTGGCTTGCCAACCCATTCCTTGTACTGAAGAAGAACAACAAATGGTGCATGTGTATTGACTATACCAGCTTCAACAAAGCTTGCCCCAAAGATCCGTTTGCCTTGCCTCGGATTGACCAAGTGATAGACTCCACAGCCGGATGCGAGCTGCTGATTTTTCTGGATGCCTACTTAGGGTACCACCAGATCAAGTTGAACCCGGCCGACCGCCTGAAAACCGCCTTCATCACGCCATTCGGAGCCTTCTGCTACCTGACCATGACATTCGGCTTGAGAAATGCCGGTGCCACATTTCAGCGTTGCATGCAGAAGTGCCTCCTTAAGTAACTCGGCAGAAATGCCCACGTCTATGTAGATGATATTGTGGTGAAGACGGAGAAGCGCGGTACCCTCCTGGAAGATCTCAAGGAAACTTTTGATAATCTGCGCCATTTTCAAATCAAGCTCAACCCAGAGAAATGTGTCTTTGGAGTACCAGCCGGCCAGCTCCTCGGTTTCCTTTTCTCAGAGCACGGCATAGAGTGCAACCCTGTCAAGATCAAGGCCATCGAGAGGATGGAAAGGCCCACCCGACTGCGAGACATTCAAAGGTTCACCGGCTGCTTGGCATCCATCAGCCGCTTCATCAGTCGACTGGGTGAAAAGGCTCTTCCCCTATACCAGTTGATGAAGAAAACCACTCATTTCGAGTGGAACGACAAGGCGGACGAGGCTTTCCTCCAGCTCAAGAAGATGTTGACCACGCCGCCTGTTCTGGCCGCTCCGGCTGCCAAGGAGCCCATGCTCCTTTACATCACCGCCACCAGTCGGGTGGTCAGCACAGTCATGGTGGTAGAGCGCCAAGAGGACGGCAAAGCACTGACGGTCTAGAGGCCTGTGTATTACTTGAGTGAGGTGTTGTCAGCCTCCAAGCAGAACTACCCCCACTACCAAAAGATGTGCTACGGCGTGCACTTTGCCGCCAAGAAACTCAAGCCATACTTTCAAGAGCACCCCATCATGGTTGTCTGCACCGCCCCGCTTGCGGAGATCATAGGCAGCAGAGACGCATCGGGCCGGGTGGCCAAGTGGGCCATCGAGCTGGCCCCCTATACCATCTTCTACTAGCCTCGCACTGCCATCAAGTCCCAAGCACTGGCCGACTTCCTCATTGGCTGGGCCGAGACCCAGTACCTGCCACCAGCTCCAGACTCCACTCATTGGCGGATGCACTTTGATGGCTCGAAGATGCGCACCGGTTTGGGAGCCGGCATCGTCCTCACCTCTCCCAAATGCGACAAGCTCAGATACACGCTGCAGATCCATTTTGCCACCTCCAACAATGTGGCCGAGTACGAGGCACTAGTACACGGACTCCGGCTGGCCAAGGAGATTGGCATCCGCCGGATTCTGTGCTACGGCGACTCGGACTTGGTGGTCCAACAGTCGTCCGGCGATTGGGATGCCAAGGATGCAAACATGGCGAGCTACCGCTCCCTCGTCCAGAAGATCAGCGGATATTTTGACGGGTACGAGTTCCTTCACGTGCCACGGGCCGACAACGAGCAAGCAGATGCCCTGGCACGGATCGGCTCCACCCGGCAAGCCATACCAACCGGCGTGTCCCTTTAGTGCCTCCGCAAGCCGTCCATCAAGCCTTCCCCGGAATCAGAATCTATCTTCATGCCGGCTGCTCCTGAAGCAGTCGGATCCGACTCGGGGGCTGCAGCAGCCGGCCCGGGGACTTCGGCAGGCGGCACGGGGATTGCAGCAGTCGCACCCGGCCCGGGGACTGCAGCAGCCGTCCCGAGGACTCCACAACCCGGCCCGGGGACTGCAGCAGTCGGCCCGGGGACTTCAACAACGCAGCAAGACGCGGCTGGCTCCACCCCGCCACCTCCCAACGCAACCGCCCTAGTTTTAGTGGCCGTAATGACAGTGGATGAAGTCGAGGCACCATCATGGGCGCAGCCCATCCTCAACTTTCTGGTGAGCGGAGAGCTGCCAGCTGATGAGATCTCGGCCCGACAGGTACAACGCCGGACAGGAGCTTACACGATAGTAAACAGAGAGCTTGTCAGGCGCAGCGTGACCGACGTCTTCCAACGTTGCGTCAAACCAGAGAAAGGCAAGGCAATCCTCAGAGACATACACCAAGGCAAGTGCGGCCACCACGCGGCCTCCAGATCCCTTGTCACCAAAGCTTTCCGCCATGGTTTCTTCTGGCCGACTACTTTGGAGGATGCCAAGGATCTGGTCAAGAAATGCAAGGGGTGCCAGAAATTCAGCTCCAAGCAACATCTGCCGGCTTCTGCACTCAAGACCATCCCCCTTACCTGGCCTTTTGTCGTCCGGGGGCTGGACATGGTGGGCCAATTCAAGACAGCACGCGGCGGCATGACCCATCTGCTCGTCGCCATCGACAAATTCACCAAGTGGATTGAAGCAAAGCCAATCAAGAAGCTGAATGGTCCGACTGTTGTGACCTTCATCACAGACATCACCGTCCGGTACGGTGTACCACACAGCATCATCACCGACAATGGCACTAACTTTGCCAAAGGCGCCTTGGCCCGTTTCTGCGCGACGCAGGGCATCCGACTGGACTTAGCATCCGTTGCCCATCCGCAGTCAAACGGCCAAGTCGAGCGAGCAAACGGCCTCATCTTATCCGGCATCAAGCCCCGACTGGTCGAGCCACTGGAGCGCTCGGCCGGCTGCTGGATCGATGAGCTGCCGGCCGTCCTCTGGAGCCTCCGCACCACTCCGAACAAATCAACCGGCTTCACTCCCTTCTTCCTCGTGTACGGGGCCGAGGCCGTCATCCCAACTGACATCGAGTTCGACTCACCTTGCGTCACCATGTACACGGAGGCGGAGGCAAAGGAAGCATGAGAAGATGGCGTCGATCTGCTGGAAGAGGGCCGGCTGTTAGCACTCAGCCGGTCCGCCATCTACCAGCAGAGCCTGTGCCGCTACCACAGTTGAAAGATCAGGCCACAATCCTTCCAAGAGGGAGACCTTGTGCTCCGGCTGATCCAGCGAACAGCCGGCCAGCACAAGCTCTCGGCCCCTTGGGAAGGCCCCTTCATCATCAGCAAAGCCTTGGGCAATGACTCCTATTACCTGATCGACGCGCAGAAGCCCAGGGCGCGCAAGAGGGACGATTCCGGCAAGGAAACAGAGCGCCCATGGAACGCAAATCTCCTCCGAAGATTTTACAGTTAATGCAGTATGTACCACGCTACCTTTTGTATTAAGCGCAAGGACACCGGGTCCCTCGAGGAGCACTCGGGGGCTACCCTTCTTATCTATATGATAAGTTTCACGCCTGTGAATGTGTTATTTCATTCCTCCGCCCGGCCCCGGGCCCGACCAGTCGGCCCGGGGGTTGGCCGCCTTGTACTATGTCGGCGCTACCTGCAATCGGACAAGTAGTGTGCCGGCATCTAAGCCCTCTCTTGCCATAAGCCGCAGCTCACAGAGCGACTGTCTGGCTGGCAAGAGTCAAAGGCAGGAAATGGTGCCCACATGAAAAATGGCTAAGGATGAAAGCACTCACATAGGCCAAGCTGGCTCCTCGCCTCACCGTCCGGCTGCCGAGCAGCCGGTCGGCCGACTTCTCACTTAGCTTGCTACGTTCTAAGCGGCCTAAGTACTTGTCTTCCCAAAAAATGGCCAAGTACCTGACCCAGCCAACAGACCGCGGAGCGGCTGTCTGGCTAGCAAGGCGGTGGCCAAGGGAAGGCGACAAAGGAAAAAAGCCAGAAAAGGACAGAAAGCAAGACAAGTCGGAGCTCGGCGAAGCACAGCTTGTGCGAAAATTAAATTACATAGCAAGAGGCCCTCGGCCAGCATTCAACAAAGTTTGAATACACCCCCAGCGGGTGGAACTGTGCAAATTTAACAAGTTTCTTCTAGAGACTACAAAAGCAGGAAAAGATAAGATAAAGTTGGCAGCCTAGGCCAGAGGAGCAGCAGGCGGGTCCGGCAGGTTGGTGGAGTCGGCGGCGCCGGCTGGTGGAGTGGCCGTCTGGCGAGTCTCGGCTTGGTCGCCATCAGTAGCAATCGGCGCGCTCACACACGGCTCATTGCTCGAGGCCCGATCGGGCTGAGGCTGGTCGTCCGCTCCATCCTCCGGTGCGTCGTCTTCACCATCCTCGTCTTCCTCATCCTCGCCTTCATCGCTGGAGGCAATTTCTTCTGCCGAGTCCTCGCCGTCATCCGGGTTCAGCCCGAACCAGTCCGGCGGCACCTCGGCACCCTCCTCATCCAGCTCAGGAAGGAAGACACAGGTGTCGGTGTACTCGGCGATCGCCGCCGCACGTTGAGTGAACGCAGGCCCCACTGCCACCAACTCTTCACTGGCCTCCTGCCGGAACGTGGCCAACTGGGCTAGGTCCAGCCCAGGATACCATGCCTTGACGAACTCCAAGGCCCTGCGGGCGCCTGCCCGAGAGGAGGAGCCCTTCCAAGCCTTGAAGCGGCCGATCGCCACCTCTAACCAGTCGGCGGTCCGACTGGGGGTGCGTGGAGCTTGGACGCCTGGCCAGAGGGCGGAAACCAGCTGGGACCCGACGCGCTGAAGGCGGCAGAGCAGATGGTGAATCGGCTGCAGGCGCGTCCTGACGGCCAAGAGCTGCTCGTTCATGTTTCGAGGCGCGTCGAGCGGGATCTCCACTCCTTCCCTCCTACGCTGGTCGCGCCGCGCCTCGATGGCCTGGCTGACGGCGACGGCGTATCCAGGAAAGAAGTCTACGCAAAGAGAAAGCAAAGATCAGAAGTCAGAAGCCGGCTCTCGATGCAGTTGGCAGCTATTCCAAAGAAAGAAGTTTCCCGTCGATCATATCCTCAATCTTGCCGTAGCCAGCGGCGAGGATCGCCTCCTTCTCGACCCACTTTGAGCGCTCGGTCTCAAACTCGGCCTGGAGGGCGCCTTCCGCCTCCTTGCGTTTCTGGAGCTCCGCCTTGTGCTAGTCCACCTGCTCCGCCAACTTCTTGGCCAGACGGTCGCGCTCCTGGGCCGCCTTGCGGCACTCCTCCTCCTTGGCGCGCAGCTCGGTCTGGACTTCGCCCAGGCGCTGCTGCAGTGTGGCATTGGCTCCTGCAAAAATGAGAAGAGAAGACAATCAACAAAATTGACCAAAGAGAAAAGTGGTTGCTGGAAGAACCGGCCCGACTGCTCAGCAGTCGGCCCGAATCTCGGGGGCTACACCCAGCGGGTGCGCTGACGCGCCCCCGTGAGGAAGAAGACGGAATGCTTACTCTGGCTGTCGGTCAGGTCGGTGGTCCGCTTGGCCAGCTCCTGGACCTGGGAGTTGAAGGCGGCTGCGCGGATGTTGTGATAGTCCTGCAACGAAGACAAAAGAAGAGAAAACAAGTTAGCACTTGGAACTTACCTTAAAGTTCTGAGCCGCCTGCTCAGCAGCCGGCCCGAAACTCGGGGGCTACACCCAGTGGATGCGCTGGCGCGCCCCCACAGAAGATTGCAAGAATCAAGAACAAAGCAAAGAGGCGTACCCGGACGGCCGCTCGCGTCGCCAAGAACGCCTTAGTATACTGCTGGAGGGCGGTGCCTTGGGCCTGGAGCTGGGCCTGAACATCCTGCGCGGCCTTGTTCAGCACGCCCGTCCCGCCCCCATGCATCCATTCTGGTGGGGAGGCACTGGTGGCCTCTGCTTCTGGGGCCGACGAGCTTGCGGCCCCGATCTCCTGCGCCCGTGGCGCCGAGGCCGCCTTCGCCGCACGCCGGCGCCCCGAAGGACGGACCACGGGGGTCGCCCCCACCACCAGCTCGCCACTAACCGGCGGCGCCAGTGGCACGTCAGACCGACTGCCTCGGGCCTCGGCAGTCGGCGCTTGCGGGGGCACCTCCGCTCTCGGGATGATGGCGTCGCCTCCGCTCCTCTCCACGACCGGCTGATCATTGCCGGCTCCTCCAGTCGGCGCCGGGATCTCTGGCGCTGGCGGCACTGCGCGCAACGGGATGACAAGTTGCGGAGTCCGGCTTTTCCGCTTGCGCCTCGGCGGCCGCGTCCGCCCGGGCCTTGGCTGCGGCGTCCGCCCGGACCTTGGCCGCCGCATCCGCGTCCGCCTGCGCCGCCTTGGCCGCCTCCGTCTTCTGCCATTCCGCCTCCTCCCGCTCCTCGCGCGCCTCCCGCGCGTTCCTCTCTGTCGCCTCCCGGAGGTCGGCGAGCGGGTCCACGCGGCGGGTGTTGGCGGAGCCTCCCGCCGCCCCGATCACTGAGGCAGTGGTGGACCGCTCAAGAGAGAGCGGGGCCCTATTCAAACAAGACAAGAGAAAACTCAGAAAGAGTTTGCAAACAAGAAGAAAAGGAAACGCAAAAGAAACCAAGCACTTACGCGGACACCATCGGGGGCTGCTTCGGCGTCTTCTGGAACTGGGCCGCCTTCGCGGCGGCCTCCTGCCGCTTGGTCGCGGCGGCCGTGTTCTTGGGCTTCTTTGGCCGGCTGCCGAACAGCAACGAGCCGGCTCGGTGCTTTGGTGCGCCGCCTGGCGTAGTCGGTGCGGCTGAAGAGCTCGCGCCCGCCTTGTCGGTGCCGTGCGTGCGGCGCGGCTCGCTCTCCTCCTCGTCGTCATCCGGCCAGTCCTCGAGGCCGCCTCCTGCTCCAGAGCCGCCTGCCCCACCGCCGCCGCCTGTGGCGTCATCCTCCTCCATGGCGGCTGCCCCCAAGTCGGGGTCGTCGACGTCGCTCTTCGTCCGGTCCGGCATATACTGCTGACCTGGATCCAGAGCGCCAGCAGCCGACTGAGCCAGGAAGACCTGCACCATGGCCGACTGGTCAGACGGCAAAACAAGAACTCGGACCAGCGAAAGAGAAAAGGAATTACGAAACTCACCGCAGGCGGCGGATGTGCGTGGTCATACGGCCGCTTGCCGAACAGCCAGTCCGTCTTCGACAGCTTGCAGTTGGAGAAGTAGTTGACCAGCCGGGCCACCTCCACGTCCGGTAGCTCCCATGTGCACATCCGGCACGGGTCCGGTGCCCGCTCATGCAGCTGATGATGTGAGGCCGGGCTTGGAGGGGATGCACTCAGCGCGTCACGTAGGCGGCCAGCAGGTCCGAGCCCTTTAGGCCCTCCGACTCCGTCATCACCTGAAGTTGGGCGAGGGCAGCGAAGGAGGCGGCCGATAGGGAGCTCGGCTTGTACTACCAATTGGCGCGCGGCTCGGCTGGTGGGCCGGCTACTTAAGCCGGCAAGTTGATGTAGTCGCTCGTCGGGTGGATATTCTTGATGTAGAAATAGGACTTCTGCCACAGCTTTGCCGACTGCAGCAGGGAGATGGGCGGGAAGCGGTTCCCGGTGCCCGAGCGCCGCACCGCCATGCAGGCTCCGCATTGAGCCGCCTGGCCCTTGGTGGCGGTGCCAAGTTTAAGATAAAATCACTCTCCCCAGAGCTCGAGGGTGGGGAGAGTGCCGAGGTAACCTTCGCACATGGTGACGAAGGCGGCCAGCAGCACCACCGTGTTTGGCGTGAGGTGGTGCAGCTGGACTTGTTAGAAATCAAGAAAGGAACGGAGGAAGACGCTCACCGGAAGGCCGAAGCCGCGAAGAAAATGGGACCGGAAGACGACGCGTTCGTCGCCCTCCGGCGCCGGCGAGATTTCGGCCTTGGGAGGGACACGCACCTTCACGTTCGTCTCCCGGGGCAGCTACCGCATTTGCCGAAGGAAAGAGAGGTGATCCTCATGGACATTGGAACCGTCCCAATCGCCGGCCCGTAAGCGCGCCATGGACGAAGGATCTCGTCGTGGGCACGGCGTGGCGGCGAGCGGGCGAGGCCGCGGCGGAGCAAGGAAACCGCGGCAAGGAGAAGTGCGACAATGGTGGGCTGCGGTAGCGCTTCGGCAAGAGGAAGAGGCGCTGCAGCAGCGAAGAAGAAGAAGAATGGCGAGGGGAGAGGTGGACGCGCGTGCGCCTGCCGCCCCCCTCTCCCCCCCTACTTATAGCCCAGGCGGCGGAGCCGAGGGGGTGGGAACATGGGGGGTCATGGGATTAACTGCACCCACTCCCCCACGACCCCCCGATTGCGGCGCCAGTAAAGGCATGTATTAACTGCCGCAGAAGCCCAACCGTCCGCCTTGGCCGCAGCAGATTCGCGCGCGTGCCGAGGCACTGTTGCAGCAGGCCCCAGCCTGCGGCGACGTCCCATCATGCGCGTGGGCTGGCAGGCCGGCTCGGCCTGCTGACGCCGCGTGGCCGACGGGCACGGGCGGCATGTCTGACGTCTGGCTAGCATGCCGCCTGGTCCCCACCGCGGTGTTTCGAAATCACCAGGCGGCCTGCCTGGTCGCGGCTGACACCTACCAGTCGGTGCGTCGGAAGACGGACAAAGCAGAATACCAGACAGCCCGGAGTCGGAAGATGCTGAGGCTTCTCGCCCCTTCAGCCGAAGTGCCCCACCAGCTTCAGGGACTACTGTCGGAGTAAATGACCATGGGTAGCCTCATCTGCTCCCCTCGGTGTTTCAAGACATCGGGGCGGGCTGCGCCCCTCAAGCATCAAAGGCAAAGGACCGCCTTCTTGGGGCCGGCTGGTTCAAGCGGCCGGCTGCAAGGAGGCGCCGGGTTCCAGAAGACGGCCATGAAGTGGTCCGACTCCTAGGAGGCGGCTTCCAGGGAAGCCGGCTCCTAGCAGGCGGCCCTTCGTGCCCTCAAAGTTAGCACCCACCTAAACACGATGGGATAGCACGAGGCTACAGTACAGCCTGCCACCCCCAAATCTGGGGTGCAACATGGCCACAGTGCTGCATACTGGGCAAACGCCCTCTGCCCAGCGCGGCACTGTTGCCACGCAGTCTGTGACGTCACTGGCGTCAGAGGGAGCCACGCTCCCACGACGGGCGATCAGTACGGCCCGCAGGCGGCGGGCCCTACCTGTCTGTGAGCCACCAGAAGGCGGCGGGCCTCAAACAAGCGGCAACAAGGGAAGGCTGACTCCTAGCAGGCGGCCCTTCTCCCCCTTGGAGTCAGTGCGCCATTAACCAGATGGGACGGGGTATGGCTACAGTGAGCGCCTGCTAGGCGACGAAACTGTAGACACGCTTCCTCCGACAAAGCCTTCATCATCAAGGGTGAGGCCATCATGCGGAGACCCCGCAAAGCAGGACTAGGGGTGTTATCTCCTAGGAGAGCCCCGAACCTGGGTAAGATTCGCAGGCGTACGCGATCTCGCTCACTCCCGCCTCTAGAGCCCGGCGACGTACTTTTGTCCCCATCCACGATAAGCCATCCCCTGGCATATGTCGCACGATATCCCCGACAGTAGTGGGTCATCAAGAATATTTTCTAACCTAGACAAGTTATCTGCTACGGGGTTCTCAGCTCCTTTCCTATCAGTGATATGTAACTCAAATTCTTGTAGCAAGAGAACCTACCTAATGAGTCTAGGTTTAGCATCTTTCTTTTCCATAAGATATTTTATAGCAGTATGATCAGTGTGAATAATTACTTTGGAATCAACAATGTAAGATCTGAATTTATCACAAGCAAACACAACTGCTAAAAATTATTTTTCGGTAGTAGCATAATTTCTTTGGGCACTGTCTAGAGTTCTGCTAGCATAATGGATAACATTTAATTTCTTATCAACTCTTTGTCCTAGAACAGCACCAACAGCATAATCACTAGCATCACACATAATTTTAAAAGGCAAGTTCCAATCAGGTGGTTGAACAATAGGTGCATGCAGAAGTTAAGGCTTTCTTAAGTGTTTCAAAGGCTTATACACAATCATCATAAAAAATAAATGGAACATCCTTTTGTAAAAGATTTGGAAGAGGCCTAGAAATTTTAGAGAAGTCTGTAATAAACCTTCTATATAAACCAGCGTGACCAAGGAAACTATGAATACCTTTAATATCTTTTGGACATGGCATTTTCTCAATTGCATCAACTTTAGCTTTATCCACTTCAATACCTCATTCAGAAATTTTATGCCCCAAGACAATACCTTCATTAACCATAAAGTGGCACTTCTCCCAATTTAAGACAAGATTAGTTTGTTCACATCTCTGCAAAACTCGATCAAGCTTCCTTAAGAAATCAACAAAAGAAGTTCCGTAAACAAAAAAAATCATCCATGAAAACCTCAACAATCTTTTCACAAAAGTCAGAGAATATAGCAGTCATACATCTTTGAAAGGTAGCAGGTGCATTGCATAAACCAAAAGGCATACGTCTATAAGCATAAGTTCCAAAAGGACAAGTAAAAGTGGTTTTCTCTTGATCAGGTTGTGAAACAGGTATTTGAGAAAAACCAGAATATCCATCAAGAAAGCAAAAGTGTGTGTGCTTTGATAGCCTTTCTAGCATTTGATCAATAAAAGGCAGAGTGTAATGATCTTTTCTAGCAGCTTTATTTAATTTGCTAAAATCAATTACCATTCTGTAGCCAGTAAAAATTCTTTGTGGAATAAGTTCATTTTTATCATTAGGAACAACAGTAATACCTCCCTTCTTAGGGACACAATTAACGGGACTTACCCAGCTACTATCAGCTATGGGATAGATTATACCTGCTTCCAGAAGCTTTAGTATTTCAGTTCTTACCATTTCTTTCATCTTAGGATTCAAACATCGTTGGTGATCAACAATGGGTTTAGCATCTGGTTCCATATTAATCTTGTGCTGACATAGAGTGGGACTAATGCCCTTAAGATCATCAAGAGTATATCCAATAGTAGCATGGTGCTTCTTCAGAATTTTCAATAATTTTCAAAGGTTAGCACTAATAATAACAGGATATATCTTTTTCTCATCTAGATAAGCATACTTCAAAGTGTCTGGCAATTGCTTTAATTCAAACACACGATCACCTTTAGGTGGAGGAGGACATCCTAAGTTTCAATAGGCAAATTGTGTTTAAGCAGAGGTTGTTGTTCAAAGAAAATTTTATCTATTGTATTTCTTTCATGAAAGTGCATATCATTTTCATGGTCTAGCAAATATTGTTCTACTGGATCAGTAGGAGGCATAGCAATAGAAGCAAGACCAATTATTTCATCCTTACTAGGTAATTCTATCTTATGATGTTGTCTACTAAACTTAGAAAAATTAAACTCATGAGACTCATCACCAAAGCTAACACCGACAGTTTGTTTCTCACAATCTATTTTAGCATTAACGGTGTTCAAGAAAGGTCTACGAAAGATAATGGGGCAAAAGTCATCTTGTGGGGAACCAAGAACTAGAAAATCAGTAGGGTATTTTATTTTCCCACACAAGACTTCAACATCTCTAACAATCCCAAGTGGTGTGATGGTGTCTCTATTAGCAAGTTTAATAATAACATCTATGTCTTGTATTTCAGCGGGTGCTATATCATTCATAATTTCTTGGTATAAGGTAAAAGGAATGGCACTCACTCTAGCACCTATGTCACATAAACCATGACAACAATGATCTCGTATTTTAACTGAGACAACAGGCATGCCAACAATAGGTCTATGTTTATCTTTTTCATCAGGTTTGGCAATTCTAGCAGCTTCATCATAGAAATAAATAACATGCCCATCAATATTTTCTACCAAGAGATCTTTAACCATAGCAACACTAGGTTCTACTTTAATTTGCTCAGAGGGTTTAGGTGCTTTAATATTACTTTTGCGAACCACAGTTGAAACCTTAGCATGTTCCTTTATCCTAACAGGGAAAGGTGGTTTTTCAATGTAAGCAGTGGGCACAACTGGATCAACATTGTAAATAATAGTTTCATCTTTAGCTTTAACCGGTTCTTTAATTTCTTCTTTAATAGGGGGATGATCTCCTTAGGGAGATCAACATGAGCAGCAAATGCTTCACAAAAAGAGGCTACTATCTCAGAGTCAAGTCCACATTTAGTGCTAAACTTGTGAAAAGCATCGGTATTCATAAAAGATCTAACACGATCAAACTCAAGCTTAATACCTGACTCTTTACCTTCGTCGAGTTCCCAATCTTCAGAGTTGCGTTTAATTCTTTCTAAAAGATCCCACCTGAATTCAATAGTCTTCTTCATAAAAGAACCAGTACAAGAAGTATCGAGCATGGATTGATCATCACGAGAAAGCTGAGCATAAAAATTCTGAATAATAATTTCTCTCGAGAGCTCATGATTGGGGCATCAATATAACATTGACTTAAGCCTCCCCCAAGCTAGAGCGATACTTTCTCCTTCACGAGGCCAAAAATTATAGGGTTTTTTACATCTGTGCCCCTGGTTCCTTAGCCATACTCATCCATCCCCACGCTATTAACGTTTGCTCACTTTTCCCCACTCTCTTGTCCGAAAGCCTCAGAAATGGTCACAAACGGTGGATGCCGTCGGGTCAGTGCTTTGACCGTTAACTCTGACGAGTGGGGCCACGCTGGACTGTGTCGCCCGTTGGACCTGAAAAGTGGGGCGGCCTTGGATGGTGGCGCTGTTCGACCGTTGGGCCGTGGTTTCATTGGACTGTTGGGCCGTTGCATGAAACGCCTGCGCACGCCGCCACGACAAAAGCCTGCAATGCATGCATGACATATCCAGCTAGCCTGCTATGCATGCACGCAGCTTGCCTGCCTGCATGCGCCGATTTGTGCCGACCGAGCCGCTTTCGTGCACGCCAGCCGCCACGGACGCAGCGACGGTCGCTACCTGCATGCGACGATGCTTGTCTCCTCGATTTAGAACATCGTTTGATCCTTTTCGATCCACTCACATCTGCACCCGTTTTGCTACGACAAATAAATTGAACAATGTTTTTTTATAGTTTTTGGCTGCATGCACTAGGTGGCTACATATCTTAATTCTTTGTGGCTTCCTCGACGTGGTGGTGGCTTGTGTAGCTATGCATGCACTAGGTGCTTACGAACAAAGCGAGCTCTCTCAAAAAACAATCAATAATTCAAAAAAAAAGTACAAACTAGCAAGAACTTAATAATAGGATAGATAGAAAACTTAATAATAGAACTTAATAACATAACATAGATAGGGCCAACAAGCCCAGAGCACGATCATATAGTTCAATTACAACTTAATAACATAACATAAATTCAAAAAAAAGAAAAAAAGATAGAGGGTTCTAAACCCTAGCCGCCGCCTTCTCCACCTTGCTCCTCCTCGCTCCTCCTCCACCTCGCTCCTCCAGGCACCCTTCACTGCTCCTCCGGGGTGTTGTCGATGGGGTACGGCAGGGTGTGCATGCGCGACGCAGTGGGGAAGATGTTGCTGTACTCCGTGAAGATGTTGTGGGTGGTGAAAGCGATGAACTCGCAGCCACACCAAAACACGCGGCCGAGGAGGTAGAAGGCGTCGAAGGGGTTGGTGAAGTGGGCAAGGATAGCAACCACCACCCTGTTTTGGATGACCTCCTTGACACGGAACATCGTTGGAGATCCCCGTGGGAGGTGGTGGTAGCCGGCCGCGAGGAAGAACTCGGTGAAGCCCCTTGCGGTCCTCCACCTTGATATCGCCCACACACATAGTGTACGCTCAACGTCATGCTGGCAGGGTAGAGCCTCTCCGGCACGGTGGGTGGGAAGCAGTAGGTTGGTCCGGTGTACTGCATGGTCGAAGAAGATGGGGTCAAAGAACAAGAAGGGCGGATGGCAGAGGATGGGAGATAGATGAGGGATGTGAGAGGAAGAAGAAGATGATGGGTGGCTTATATAGCCGTAGTGCGACGTGTTATTTCACCGTGGCAGTAATGGGGTCAAATGTGAACTAGCTCGTTTTCATACCCACCGCGGCATCGGGAACTCAAAACAAGGGTCAAGCAAAAAAACCAGAGCCAATGCGATGGCCCAACCAGAGCTTGGTTTCATTTTGGGCCCAATAACTATGTTTTTTTCGCGGAGTCAATGGTGGGCGAGCACAACCAATGGGAGAATATCTCACGAATTGCCCCACAATCCAACAATGTGGAGCCGTCCATCTGATCCAACGGCACGGAGCCTGCACGCAGCCAGCCCTTCTAGAAGACCACATCTGAGGGCTGTCGCTTAGCGCTAGTGTATGATAGGACGGCTGATGTTCGGAGCTAGGGTTAGGCGAAACCCCGCGGGGTTTTGAGCTGGTCAACGGGGTTATCTAGGCTTTGACTGAGCATAACTAATTTAAAAAATATATAAAAAATATGAAACCTTCGTCGTTCGTCGTTTTATAAGACACACTAACAAGGAAAAATACTAAACTTGGTATACGGAAATTTTAAAAAAAAAACCTAGATGGCACGATCGAGGTCAAATGAGCACCATTAATTTAAAAAAATCAAAAAAATATAAAACCTGTGCACAATGTTGTCTTATGTGACATGTTACCAATCAAAAATCATAAACTTGGTCTATGGACATTTTCATGAAAAAATCTTCATACATATGAGCTATCACGTACAACGTTGCAGAGAGTTCAAGGAGAGGAGGTAGGGTTCCCTTAGGTTTTTGAAAAATTAAAAAAATCAAAAAATTCACCAAAGCTTGATTTCAAAATGAATAAGAAGGATCTGAACTTAGTTTTCCATTTCCATATTTTAAACGTGTTTTTAATGGTTTTCTATTAAAGCATAATTTTTTCAAAAAAAATGTACAAATATGAAGATTAATTCAATAAATAGTGAGACTTCGAATCTACACTATATAGATTGAATAGGTGTTAATAAAAAATATTTGGCTCATTTGGAGTAGGTCCCAAAAAAACTTGATTACAAATGGAGCTCATTTGGAGCACATTTCTCATGACTATAAGTTTTACCACGCAAAAGTGGTCGGATTGATCACCTAACGTTTATAATAGTTCAGCAAACTTTGCAACATCACACCACAAGGCAATGGACTTCAAGTGTTGGTTCAAATTCAAATTTTGCCTCAAATTCAAATTGGAATATTTGATCTGTTATTGGAATATTTGATCTGTTATTGAAATATTTGATCTGTTATTGGAATACTTGATCAAATGATGGACTATCTTCATTCGAATGTTGTTTTTTTGCTCGGTTATTGGAATATTTGATCAAATGATGGACTATTTGCTCTTTTTGCTTATTCTTTGCAGCATGTCTGATCAGTGAAGCAACACTGAAGCAGCATGTGTGATCATTGCAGCACCTAAACTCATAGCTCACAACATCTAAACAGAACATACCATACACCACAGGCAAATTTAAGGACAGACAAATATAGATAGCATAATACATTACTACCATAGATCACACAAAGTTTAGATACCACCACACAAAGTTTACCAAACAGCCACATTCAGTTTACCAAAAGTAAAAGATAAAGATAAAATATCATCACATCACACCGGAGTCAGGGCCTTCGCAAGGGCAGCATGCTGCCCCCTGATCTTGTAGTCCTCCTTGTGAATCGCTACATCCTCTACATGAGACACAAGGTGATCGAAGCGGCCATCCTTTGGCTTTGGCTTGGTGGTGCAGTAGGGGCAGTGCCACTTCTTGATCTTGCGGTTGTAGAAGGAAGCAACTCCCTTGGCCTTGATCTTCTCCACCTCCTTCGCTGTGAAGGACGCGATGTTGTCGTTGTACACATCTTCTCCAGAATCATACTGCACACATGAATGAATTACATTAATACATTATAGATTCATATACACCATGTCAAAGGAACTAAATGAACAATCTAAATTTCAAGTAGGCTTACCTCATATTCTTCGTCGTCACTATACTCTGGATCGTACGGGTTGAACCCAGTAAGGCCCAGCTTCCTCTTATTCCCCACAGAATCATCCTCCTGAATATACAATTACATCCATTACTAGTAAATACAGAAGCCAACTGATAATTTAGATATGCACACATGACACATTGATCATATTATCCATACTATGATCCTATTTGCATTTTCCATTGTCATGCACACACATTAAACAACAAAGCTAATATAACTACATATTGTGGACAAATTTATATACTGATAAATCAAGTAAGTTCTTAATCAATTGATAGGTACATCAAAATTAATGCATTCCATTTGGGCATATGACATTCAAAACACCAATCTGTTTAGCATTCAAAAACAAATCTAAGCATACATGTTTGTAGCATTCAAAACCCCAATCTGTGTAGCATTCAAAAACAAATCTAATAACCACATGTATCATTTAAGCATAGAGATCCCTATCTCTCATTAAGATCTGTCTAGCATTTTTGCAATGAATGTAATCCAAAAAAACCCATACAAAAAACCCCCATCCCCCCATACAGAAAACCCCATCGCTCAAACCAACTACTCTAACCATCTGTACTACCCTACGAATCACAATCCAACCAATGAAACTAGAGACTAACTCTACAATCTAAATATTGCAACTAGGGTACAAGCAAATGGAAGTACCTCCTGTACCACCTTCTCCTCGCCAGGCTGCGCATCTGGATGGACTGCGCCGCTCGATGCTGTCACCTTCAGATCCGGCAGCGCCGAGGCAGAGCCCGCCACCTCCTTCTCCACATCCACAACCACGACAGCGGTTGCGAGTTTCCCCGCACCACCGTGGATGCCGCCAACGTCCTGCACTGCATCTGCCGCGGTCACCGCGCCCTGCAGATCTCCGGCCGCTGCGCCAGCGTCGCCACGAGCGTCCGCCATCGGTATGAGGGAGACGATGAAGGTGAGGAGACGGTGCGGTGGGGGAGAGTGAGATGGTGCGGTGGAGGAGAGTGAGACGACGCGGTGGGGGAGAGGGAGACGATGCGGCGGGGAGGGGATTTGGAGGAAAATGGTAGGGACGAGGTGGTTCCCCCTATTATACGATGGGACTTCTGGCATGTTCCATGGACACATGCTACCCCACGACCGCGGTCAGTTGCATGCACGCCTATGCGGCCCCACTAGTCAGAGTTAACAGTCAAGCCATTGACCCGACGGTAACGTCCAGTTTGCCCATTTGTGAGAGTTTCAGCCAAGGGAGTGGGGAAAAGTGAGCAAAAGTTAAGAGCGTGGGGATGAATGAGTACAGCTAAGGAACCAGGGGCACAGATGTAAAAAATCCAAAATTATATATATAATTCTGATCACGATGAACTAGATGCATAGGATAAATTTTTGGTGAAATTCCAATTTCAATCGATTCCAGTTCCAAGATCCAATATCATCACATAGCCTATACCATGTCAATGCCTTTCCCTTCAAAGATAATGGGAAAACCTTCTTCTTAGCTTCATCTCCGGGTAAACCTGCAAGCTTAAATAATCCACAAATTTTATCCACATATATCAAGTGCATATCAGGATGTTTAGTTCCGTCTCCTGCATAAGGATTAGCTAGCGGTTGTTCTATCATACCCGAAGTAATTTCATAACCAATATTTTCATTAGATGCAGTAGGTTGAGGGGCAACTAATTGTACTTTCGGTCGAGGTAAACATACCCCGAACAAACCCCTCAAAGGATTGTTTTCCATAGTAGCAAGTGACAATAAATTTCAGCACGTAGTATAAAATTTTCCTTACCAATTTCCACTTACCAAGAACGATTCACTCCCCGACAACGGCGCCAGAAAAGAGTCTTGATGACCCACAAGTATAGGGGATCAATCATAGTCCTTTTGATAAGTAAGAGTGTCGAACCCAACGAGGAGCAGAAGCAAATGACAAGTGGTTTTCAGCAAGGTATGTTCTGCAAGCACTGAAATAGTCGGTAACAGGTAGTTTGGTAGCAAGATAATTTGTAACGGACAAGTAACGGTAAAGGTAAATAAAGTGCAGCAAAGTAGCCCAATTCTTTTGTGGCAAAGGACAGGCCAAAACGGTCTCTTATAATAAGCAAAGCATTCTTGAGGGTACACGGGAATTTCATCTAGTCACTTTCATCATGTTCGCGTTCGCTACTTTGATAATTTGATATGTGGGTGGACCGGTGCTTGGGTGTTGCTCTTACTTGAACAAACCTCCCACTTATGATTAACCCCCTCGCAAGCACCCGCAACTATGAGAAAAGTATTAAGATAAAATCTAACCATAGCATTAAACATTTGGATCCAAATCGGTCCCTTACGAAGTAGTGCATAAACTAGGGTTTAAGCTTCTGTCACTCTAGCAACCCATCATCTAATAATTACTCCACAATGCATTCCCTTAGGCCCAAAGATGGTGAAGTGCCATGTAGTCGACGTTCGCATGACACCACTAAGGGAATCACAACATACATATCATCAAAATATCGAACACATATCAAGTTCACATGATTACTTGCAACATGATTTCTCCCGTGACCTCAAGAACAAAAGTAACTACTCACAAACAATAATCATGCTCAAGATCAGAGGGGTATTAAATAGCATAATGGATCTGAACATATAATCTTCCACCAAATAAACCATATAGTAATCAACTACAAGATGTAATCAATACTACTAGTCACCCATAGGTACCAATCTAAGGTTCCGGTACAAAGATTGAACACAAGAGATGAACTAGGGTTTGAGAGGAGATGGTGCTATTGAAGATGTTGATGGAGATTGGCCTCCCAAAGATGAGAGGGTTGTTGGTGATGACGATGGCTTCGATTTTCCCCTCTGGGAGGGAAGTTCGCCCGGCGGAATCGCTCCGCCGGAGGAAAAGTGCTCCTGCCCAAGTTCCGCCTCGAGACGGTGGCGCTCCGTGTCGAAAGTCCTCTCCTTATTTTTTCTAGGTCAAAATGACTTATATACCATAAGATGGGCACCGGAGGTGGGCCGGGCTAGCCATAACCCACCAAAGTGCGCCTAGGGGGCTGGCGCGCCCTGGTGTATCGTGGTCACCAGGTGGCCCCCCTCCGTTTGTTATTTGCTCCAGTATTTTTAATATATTTCAAAATAATTCTCCGTAAATTTTTAGCTCATTTGGAGTTGTGCAGAATAGGTAACCCTGACGTAGCTTTTTCAGGTCCAGAATTCCAGCTGCCGGCATTCCCCCTCTTTGTGCAAACCTTGCATATTATTAGAGAAAAGGCATTACACATACTCCATAAAGCATTATTATGCATAAAAACATTATAAATAACAGTAGGAAAACATGATGCAAAATGGGCGTATCAAAGTGCACAAATGGCGGGATTTCGAGATGCAACGGACATCGCCGGCCTTGTTGATCTGGGTTATGTCGGCAAACCTTGGACTTTCGAGAGGAAGACTAAAGGGGAGGCTTCTGCCGCGTACGACTAGATCATGCCCTTTCTAATACCGGCTGGAGTTGCTTTTTCCCTCAGCAACTCTAGTGCATGAAATGAGCACCTTGTCTGACCATTGTCCACTCTGATTACATCTAGAACCGAGGGAAGATCAGGCCTGTCAAGAAATATGTTCAGGTATGAACTCCACTGGGAGAAGCACGACGAATTCTGTGATGCTCTGTGATGCAATGGTCCGGCCTCTCCGGTGCGCAAACAATTGAAGCACTGAGTAAAAATCGGTTTGAATTCTTAGGCAAGCTTATCCAGTGGAGTGGAGCAAAAATTGGCAATATATGCCGAGGGATTAAAAAACTAAAACGTGAGTTGGCCATTTTACAAAATGAACCACATCGTTCTGGGCCCTCACATGCAGAGTCAAAAATTGTTGATTGTTTGGTGGAATTATACCATATGGAGGAGATTATACACAAGAAGGGTCCCAGGTTGATTGGCTTAGAGTCTTAGACAAAAACACGAAGTTCTTCTAGCGCGGGGCCAATATTGTAACACCCTGGATTTTGCCCATTTTCTTTTTCTTTTAATTTTGGTCCGGATTTGCTTTTCTGTGACTTAGTGGTCTTGAAACCTGGATGGATCACCCTTCATTTTTCTTCCCGAGTGGCTTGCCAACTTCAAAACCATCCCAAGACCTTGTCATTTTCATTTTGGACCAATCCCAATATTCTTTTTTTGGGAATATTCCTTTTTCTATTAAAGGAATAACCCTGTCAGCCTTGAGTTGTGAAGCAACTCACATTTCCATCATTCCCAAAAATCCCAAATAATTCTCATAAATTGTTTGGGACATATCTTCTTCATATATGCCAAAATATTCCTTGCCATGCCCAAAAATATTTCCCAAATATTCCTTTTCTGATTCTGCCCCAGCTAGCAGTTTGTGAAGCAAGTACCCTTTATATTTGCTTGCTTGCTCTCAAACTTTTTGTGCACTCTTTCCTATCCATATAATTGCCACCTGCCAAAATTCAACTTTATTTGGATAATAAATCTCTCTTGGCTAATTTCCAAAGTTTCTGGGCAACTGGAATCTTTGTGAAGCAAGTGCTAGCTAGGAGTATCCAAATGAGTTGAAATTTTGCAAGCATCTTAATATACTCAAATAATAGCTCTTCACCAAATTTTAGCATCATTCAATCATCTATGTGATCACAGCATCAAATCTTTTTTTCTGGTAATTATTATGGGTTGTGAAGCAACTATAATTTTTATTGCTCCATAATTCATGAATAATTTCCAGAACATGCTTCTACCCATATCTCACTTCTCCACAAAATTTGGGCTCATTCCATTTCACCAATAATTTCCTAGAATTTTTCAAAGATTCTGTCCATTTGGAAGCTGTGTGAGGGAAGTACCATTTTGGTTTATCCAAATGGTATGAAATTTATACAGTACCTTCATATGCCCATATCAATCATCTCCTCCAAATTTCAGCCCAATCCCATGTGATGTGTGAGTGCTACTTCAAGATTGGCAAATCTGGTCAGTGAGGCCATTTGAACAGGAAGTGTTATCTACACTCATCCATCTGGGCTGAAACTTGGCCACAAGACTCATCTTAGCAGGTGATCACACTATGCCAAAGATCAGAGCCAATCACTAGACGAGTCTTCCTCACCAAGTAACAAACACCTTGTTGTTCTGGATAGAACCTGCTAGCTGTGGTCACCTCGAGTGCCACTATGCTCGTTTCTTTCCTCCTTGACCTCATATGTTGAATGACTGATTGATTTGACATGGTGTGGTTGACCAGAACACGTGGCATCACCGTGTCCACGCAGTGACCGCCGCACTGGCACGCCGTGGACGCGAGCTGCACGTTTGTCAACTCGAGGCCCTCCTCTGCTCGTCGTTTCCGCGCGACTCGTCATGTCCAACAGCTCCCTCTTGTCGTCGTCTTCCTCCCTAGATAATCTTTCCCCTCTCCCGTCCCCTCCCTCGTGGTGTAGCCACCGTGCCCGTACTCTGCCGCCGTCGAATCCTATCGCCTGTGAGCTCCCGAGCTCTCCCGAGCCTGCCCGACTTCAGCCGAACCCTCTCCGCCCCTCCATGACCTCCCTGGAAGCCTCTCCTCCCCTCCAGGCGAGCTCCCGAAGCTCAGGGATGCCGGCATACGTGTCGCCGCGGCAATGCTCGGTCTCCCCCGCCGCTCGCCTATTTATAGGCTGCCCCGAGCCCTCCCAAGCTCACCATGGGCCTCCCCTCGTTCCCAGGACCCCGCCCCACTTCTTCCCCGAGCCGGAGAACCTCTCTCCGACCACCACCATCGCCATGGCCGCCGCCATCCCGCGCCCAAATTGGAGCTGCCCGGAGCCCCAACCCTCCTCCCTTCACCACCGGGGCACCTCCCGTAGTCCGGCGAGCTCACCCCGCCTCATCGTGCGTCGCCGGGGTGCCCAAGGCCGTTGCCCCCTTGTCCGGCCGCCATCCTCCGCTGCTCTCTGGTGCCGCAAGCCGCCATCGTTCCCGCCCCTCCCCGGTGCTGCTATTGCCCTGGATGAATGCGGCGTCCTTCCCCGAGTCTGCCGGTGCCCGCGCCCTCGCCGGGGACGGCCTGAGTCGCCGGAGCCGGCGCCGGACTCGCCGCTGCCTCGTCTCTCCCCTGTTCTAATCGGGAGCTAGAAGAAGACCAGCGAGAGGAGAGAGAGGGGTAAGCGGGGCCCGCTTGTAAGGCTCTCGGCAAAGTCAACCCCGGGCCCGCCAGATTTCAAGTGGAGACGTACTTCGGGGAAATGCGTTTCCGTTTGATGAAAGCGCACTTTGGTGCTTCTTCGGGACCAAATACGTTTTCTCTTCTGGGAAGCGTACTTTCCAGAAATACGCTTTCTTCTTTTAACCGCCAGGGACCTGTTTGTGAGGATCTTTTCACAGATTAGTCCCTGATCTTCTCTACCTCATAACTCCGCAACCGTAACTCCGAATCAGGTGAATCCAACGCCCACGTCTTCGTCTCGTCGAGCCCGTCGTGTTGGTATCATTTTCGCTATGTGTTGACACAGTGGAAATGACCATTTTGCCCTTGTCCGTAAACAGCCCCCTCCGGGAGAGAACTGTTTCCGGCAATCAACTCTGCGACCTCTCCGCACTCTTTCCCGAGGATTCCTTCACCCCCAGGCAAGCCACAACTCTCATCTGCATCATCGCATTGCAATGTCATAGTTTGACTATTTGCTTTATCAGCAAGTATGAGTATCTGTGAAATGAATTGGATTATGCAATGATCGAGTTAATTCTCGGATAGGTGACTACCATGTTGAGTACCGGATTATTAGTGACTAGTAGCTTACCCACTTGTTGATACTGTGATATTGAGATCACTGTCTATGATTATTTTGGAGTTCATCCGGCAGTTCGTAGAAATGAATTAGTAGCAGTAGCTTAAGCATATTGGTTTTTGGATTGCTATGATATCGGAGTGTCAGCCATGACAGAGATTGTTCGAGGATTAAATATTTCATGGTTGACCTTGAGTCACCTGTCCGGACTTATCCGTGCAACCACATTTGCCGGTATGGGACGGCCTTGACTTGGTCTGATCGCGTGCTCTTTCACTGGTACCGCCCGACAGGGAAGGTTATGCGTGCGCGCTACCCTGGCCCGGTAGGCGGCGATAACCTTGTGAGCCCAGTTGAGTTTTGTGCCGGCGTCCCCGTTTGGGATAGTATAGTTTGGCCACGACGGTGGCAGGTGTCACGAGGTGACAAGGGTCCACCCAAGGCTTGACTCCGAGGGTGTGCGATTGCCGGTGGTACGATGGGAGAGTCACGGGTCAGGCACGTTTCGTTGGAGCAACGCTGGTCCACCCAAATGGGATCACGAGGTCAGTGCTCCATGGTGTGGGTAAAGTGCGCAACCTCTGCAGAGTGTAAAATCTATTCGAATAGCCGTGTCCATGGTATTGGACAGTCCATCTAGACCTCACTAGGTGGTCAACCATAGTAGTGATAATGATGGAAGAACTCGTCAGATCGGAAGTACTCGGTGGAGTATGAGTATTCTGAGGGTTGTGAGACAACCTGGAGGAGAGTAAGTTTGTCAGACTTGTCGTGCAGATGGAATCAGGTATTTGATATGTTAGCCATGGGATGGCTGTGAGTTGAGTGGTCGGATGACCACATGCTTGGGGATTGGACTTGGTGCAGGTTCGGATTGGAGCCTGAGATTATTTGGAGTATGGATTTAATACGCTTTACCTTACTGTAGTCATTTCAGTAGCTACCTTGCTAGATAACCATGCTGGTTAATTTTGGATTGCTATGATGTTGTCTTGCTTTAATGCTGATGGTCGCTGTGAGCTTGCGAGTACATTCAAAGTACTCACCTGGCGTGTCATGCTAGTTTGCAGGTCATACCGTGATTGCTTGCTTGCCGAGGATCCTGTGCTTGCGATCTAGGATACGCGTTCTAGCCAGAGTCCCTGCGGAGTGGAGTCCATCACCGTCGTCGCTGTTCCGCTGCCGAGAGAGTTACTTCGCTGTTAGCATAGAGCTACCCCGGGCAGGCGTAGTGTCGCCGTGCCGATGTAATCCATGTACCCTTTGTAACCATATCCATAGTAATAAAGAGCTGATTTGTTCTATGCCAACAGTGCCGTATTCCAGAAGACTTGTCCTTGGGCTGGAATACGGGGCGTTCCGGCTTACTCTGAGCCGGGGTGCCACAAATATGCGTAGGAGGAAAAACACTATCAAGAACCTAGCACGAGAGAACGGTTCCATGATGCAGGACATAGGAGATGATCAATATGATTAATTCCTTTTACACAAATCTTGCTTCTCTGTGGAAGGAACATCGGGCATGCGTGAAGTCCTGGATGTGATTCCGACCAGTGGCGGAGCTTGGGCCAAATCTTTGGAGGGGCAATGGGCTAAGGAGGGGCAAAACTATGAGGTTTAGCCTGTTTTTACTGAGCATACAACACAAAAACTAACGAGTAGTAGGTGATTGTTTCTTACGCTGGGAGGGGGGCACCGCCCAGGTTGGCGCACATGAAGCTCCACCACTGGTTTCGTCCAAGGTGACGCATGAGATGACTGATCTGTTAACCACATCATACACTCCGGAAGAGATCAAAACGACGCTATTCCAAATGTTCCCAACAAAAGCGCCCGGGCCAGATGGCTTCCCTGCCCACTTTTTCCAATGACATTGGGATATTTGCGGAGTGGAGGTAACAAACATTATCATGCGCATATTGAGAGGCGTTGAAAGAGTGGAGATAATAAATGGAACTATTCTGGTCCTTATACCCAAGGTAAAAGATCCCACTCAGCTCTCTCAATTCTGTCCTATTAGTCTCTACAACGTCCTATATAAAATTGCTTCGAAGGTGCTCTAACTGTTTGAAGCAGATACTACCTGATATCATCTCTCAAGATCAATCTCCCTTGTGCCTGGCATACTGATCACGAAAACATAATAACTGCCTATGAGTACTTCCATTTCATGAAGCGGGAGAAGGCAAAGGAAAAACAAACTTTGCCCAGTCAATTTGGACATGATGAAAGCTTATGACCGTGTTGAGTGGGAGTACTTGCAAGCCATCATGACCAAGCTGGGTTTTGCACCAGCTTGGGTATCTCTTGTCATGTGGATGGTCACCTCAGTAAAAATTTCGGTTATGTTTAATGGTGGCAAACTAGAAGTGTTCAAGCCAACCAGAGGGATTCGACAGGGAGACCCCATTTCTCCATACTTGTTCTTGCTAGCAGGCAGAGGGCCTTTCGTGCCTATTAAAAACAAAAGTGAATCATCGCACCTCAATGGAATCAAAGTGGCGTCGACAGCACCACCGGTAAATCACTTTCTCTTCGCGGATGATAGCCCGTTGTTTGTCAAGGCCAACATAGATGGAGCTAATGAGTTGTCAAACCTATTGAATTGCTATTGCATGCAATGCCTCTAGACAGAAGGTAAACTTAACAAAATCTTATGTTTTCTTCAGTAAGGACTGCCCAAATTCACTCCAGGATGATGTTAAAGTTGCTTTAAATGTACCCAATAAATCATTGTCTAAAAGGTACCTGGGAATGCCATCTGATGTGGGCAATAATAAAATGGTGTGTTTAAATTCCTAAAGGACAGAGTCTGGAATAAGGTTAAAGGCTGGATGGCAAAAATGTTATTAGTTGGAGGGAGGGATGTTCTCATAAAATCCATTGCCAAAGCAATGCCAGTCTATTCCATGTCATGCTTCAAGTTACCCCAAGGACTGTGCGAGCATATTAACTCTCTCATACGCAAGTTCTGGTGGGGAAGTAAAGAGGGGGAAAGGAAACCTAATTGGGTGTCTTGGAGTGTCATGACGAGACCTAAATTCTGTGGTGGCTGGGATTTCGGGATATTGGGTTGTTCAACCTTACCCTTCTTGCTCGTCTTTCTTGGAGGATTCTTACATATCACAGTTCTTTAAGCACCAGAATTTTGAAGTCTAAATATTTTCCCTCAAGTGATTTCCTTGAAGCCGAGCTTGGGAGTCCACCATCCCAGACTTGGCGTGCCATACTAGAGGGGTGTGACACGATGACACAGGGGATGATCCTACGAGTGGGAGACGACGCAACCACTCATATCTAGTGACAATTGGCTCCCCAGAGAATACAACATGTGGACTATAGTAAGCCTAATAACCAATCCCCCACAGCTAGTTTCGGAACTCATAACTCCAAACTCATAATGGGATCAACAAAGACTTTCGGAGGTCATCTTACCCACTGATGCTGAAGCAATCATGTCCATACCTCTGTGTACGATGTAGGTCCATGACTTTTCGTCTTGGACTCATGAACAGAATGGTTTGTTCTCGGTTCAGAGTGCTTATAGCATGTTGGTAGCTACAAAACTACGCCAGGAAGCTTGGCTCGAAGGCTAGATAGATTCATCAAACACACAAGAAGAGAAGGCATGGACTAATCTGTGGAAAGTTGAGGTACCCTCAAAGATCAAAAACATTATGTGGAGATTAGCGCAATAGCCCTTACCAATGATTGACTTAAGGCACCATCGCAACATGTCTGTAAGAACATCATGTGAGATCTGTGGATCGAATGATTCTTGGCAACATTCACTCATCCACTGCAATATGCAGCGATGCGTGTGGGCATTGGAAGATCCTGAATTTGTCGAAGTGGTTAAAAACAACACTGAACCAGATGCTAAGAGGTGGGTTTCTCCTTTGCTAGACAGCTTACCACATGGGAACTTTACTAGAGTGATGGTCACCCTATGGGCGATATGGCATGTGCATCGCAAGGCCATCCACGGACAAACTTCCAGTCCCCGCATGCAACGAATCACTTCATCAATAGTTATCTCCGAGAGCCCGAGGAGTGCAGACCGAAAAAACTGGCCGCTCCAATGGTGACCACTAGGTACACGACACGAAGAAGGATCCCCCTGGTGCTGGCTGCTGCAAAATTCATGTTGATGGGGCCACTTTGCGTACATCAAATGACGGTTCTTTCAGTGCAGTATGTAGGAACGGCATGGGCAAATATCTTGGTGCGTCTGGGATAAGATGCTCATGTTTCAATGATCCGGCCACACTCGAAGCACTGACTTCCAGATAAGCTCTTTCCCTTGCCCTGGATCTCTCACTATCTCATGTGTTGGTAGCCTCAGATTGCAAGGAGGTTGTCACCGACATACACAAGGGCACCCGCGGGCTTTATGCTAGCATCGTTAAGGAGATTTACTCTTTAGCTTTGCAGTTTTCAGAATGCTCCTTCATCTTCGAAGGGCGCAAGATGAACTATGAGGCACTTAGCCTCGCCAAACACACTTTGGGACTCTCTCTGGGGCGTCATCTTTGGCTCTTAAATTCCCCAGACTTATCTTGTATTCCTATGTAGTTGGATATTGATTAATAAATAAGAGTGTGTTTGGACTAAAAAAAGAATCTTATGTGTGTGTGTTTTTTCTCCTCTTTCTATGTGTTTGGTTTTCTTTTTTTCTTTTGTTTCCTTTTATATATTTTTCAAAGAACTGACGACTTTTTTTTAATATAGGTTGTACATATTCAAATATTCGCATAACATTTTTTGATAGATGTTCAACATTTTCTAAATACATGTCAATCTATGAAAATTGTGCGAGATGATTTGATGTTGTTGGATATGCCTAGAGCTAATCGCAGTATTCTTGATAATCAATGTTGGCGGATGTCGGTTGGGTAAAGATCAATGTGGACGCGTCATCAACAAAGATGCTCGGACAACAGGTAGAGGTGGTGTGGCCTGGTCCCTTCTTGGGTTCATGGAGAAAACCCTTCGTTTGAGTTACTAACCCACTGATCGCAGAAGTTATGGCCCTCCGAGAGGGCGTTATTTTTGCTCGGCTCAGTTTCTCTCATGTGGTGATGGAAGTGGATTGTTTAGAGGTTACTAACCTCTACTCTTTGCAGCACAATTCTCGCTCTATTGTGGCGTCCATTTTAATTAGATGAAATTGGGGACAAATCGCCCAACTTTTTGTTCTTTCTCAGTTAGACATGTTCTGAGGGATACTACTATTCATGTAGATCTATTTGCCAAGTACGCCAGTAGTTCGCTGGTCTTGGAGTGTTGGCTCGAGGAGAGCCTTCCTTTCTTGTTAGGAGTCCAAGGGCTAATTGTAACCTATTGTCACTAATGCCACTAGTGGAGAAAAGCCTAGCTATGGCATGCCAAAAATAGCCTTGTTGACGTAGACACACGACGCCACTAATATGGTGCCATTGCTAAAAGGTAGTGGTGGCATTGGAGGACACGTCAGCAGTATCCTATATCGTGCTGGCGTATCACCAGTCCAGCGCTAGCACTAAGTTCATCATAACTCTGGCATGCTTGCTCGTCCAACGCCAGTAAATGGTTTTTTTGGTAATAAAAAAAATTACTCATCAACACTAGCTACTTACTTAATAGATACTACTGAACACAATATACTCATCAACACTAGGTACTTAATAGATAATCATTACATAAGAGGCTCATGAACTCAACAAGTTGATATTAAACTTCATAAAAGTTCACTCAAGCACTCTAGTTACTCGATCATCATCAACTAATAAGATGAACTAGCTAGCTACTTAAAAAACTAATCTTCATCAAGGAGTATGCCCAGCTGGAGAAGCTTCTTTCTATCCGCCTCTCCTTCTCTTCTGAAATGATCTATGTCCATCTTCAGGTCAATCCTCTCAGCCCTGGGGCGTCTCCTCTCCTCCTTCAGTTTATCCCGATCCTCGACGAGCTTTTCCCTCTCGTCCCTAAGCTGATTAGTCTCCTGAACGAGCCGAACAGCATCCTTGCATAGCTCTTTAATCTCCCCCTTTAGATCATCATTTGCCCCTTGCACGCTCTTGATAACATACTCAAAAGTGTCTAAAAATTCATTGTTAGCCATGTCCACATCGCACACCGACTCGTTGTTGCCTCCAGAATTGGCCATGACCTACAAACACATCGCGTATATATAAGATCAAGATAATATGCAATGTAAAGTAGTTCATGTGTTGGAAAGACATGATTTGTTAAGTTTCATTATCAAATACTTGGTGTGAGCTGTTTCAAAA
Organism: Thinopyrum elongatum; assembly: GCA_011799875.1. Classification (NCBI taxonomy): domain Eukaryota; kingdom Viridiplantae; phylum Streptophyta; class Magnoliopsida; order Poales; family Poaceae; genus Thinopyrum; species Thinopyrum elongatum. The sequence goes on along the minus strand of CM022301.1, from coordinate 558,324,348 downwards.
CAAAATCAGATACTTTTATAGTGAATAGTGCATGTGTTGGAAAGACATGATTTTGTTAATTGAGTAGAATAGATAAAATTATGAATCTATTTTGATAAATAAGATATAGCAAACTGACTTCTATACACACATGCTATCATATATAAGAATATCTTCTGTATGCAAAGCTATTTGATTTACATATACCAGTCAACCTATATAGAAATGTGGAAAGAAAACTAAAATGATAACTTTGAAGAATATAGAGATGGAAGTCTGGTGTCGATTGCCAGCAGTGGATAAGTATTAAATTTGGATGAATCAAATACTGTATGAATGTATAAGAGTCCCATATAAGACTGGCCCTACAACAGTAAATTGCCCAGATTTATAAACATAACATGTTCTATAAATTTGTACTATATATATAAGACAAATTTTATCTACAAGCAGTGGTAGTTACCTCCTACTTATTTGACTGCCACGTCTCCAAGTCCGTGCAAGCCAGATGGGTTAGCGGATCGTATAAGGATCCATTAGCTCAACCAACTTACTAGATAATTCAATTAAATAATTAAATAATTAGTACGTAACAACCTACAACGACCTGCTAATTTCTTGGCCGCGTGCATGCACGTCACTCGAATGGACAAGTGCATACTGCGTCCACTCTATACTCCTTGAAAAAGCAGAATATCCTACATGGGAATGAATGTGTAGTATATGTGCATTATCCATTAAGAATCAGGAGCGTGAAAATAAAAAAAATGAATCAGTAGTGTGCACCTTTTTTTTCTGCATGACATATTTTTTTTCAATTTTCATAAACTTACTATGTGGCGTTTGTACATGACGTGCAAATTATTAAATGTAGACCATTCATAAGACAGGGAGCATATTCACTCAATAAGGGCGAGGATATTCAGAAATATTTTTGCATAGAAAGTTGTATGGAGAATATATACATGCAAAATGTAGTATGGAGTATATGATATTTTTATAAAGACTGGAGCATATCCACGCATGAAAAATAAGTTTGTGTATATGAACTTTTTGTTGAGTATCGAGAATTCACAATATCCTTTTGGGGTCTACATACTGTAGTTTTCTTAGAGATGGAGTTTATAGTATTTTTTTTGGATTATGGAGTATGGAGTATGGAGTATTACTGTTGGAGTATACACGTTATGAATTACATTTTCTTTCTTCTAGAAAGAGTATGGAGTATATTGTTATTAATATATATGATCTTTTTAGAGTATGAAATATATAGTATGAACTATAAAGTATTTTAGTTCATGTATTAGCAAGCCACGCCCATGTCCAAATTTAATCAGTACAGTTGCAATGATCACACATAAAGTTTTTTTTTGTAGCAGCCATATATGTAGTATGTAAAAGGAGAGGTAGTAGTATGGAGTATAGATATACAAGAGTATATTGAACGTCATTACAAGCTGATGCGACTAATCAACAGATGAAGTACACGGCGTGTACGTACATGATGCAGATGTGATGTCATGCATGCATGATGCATCATAGAGAGGGGCGATTTGATTTTTTGCCACTTCTTACTTTGGACTTTGATAATTTGCCACTCCTTATTTTGTAATTGATCTGGTGACACTCTTTTGTTTGGACTTTGATCTTTTGTCACTTTTCAACACAAAAACAAACTTTGTAAATAATAGACAACATAAGTGAACAAAATAGAGGACTATTATACCCTTGTACCTCTCTGATCCAAACATAACACAGGGGGATGGATGAACTCGTACTCCACTCCTCTCCTGCACCTTCCTGCTGCTCCTCGCCGGTCCTTGCTGCTCCTCGCCGGCCCTTCCTGCCCTGCTGCTGCCGCCCCCTCTTGCTCCCTCATGCACCTTCTACCCTGCCGCTGCTGCCCCTACTACTGGAGTCTCCTTCCCCTGCTGCTCCTCGTCAAGTTTTGGTCCAAATTTGCTCAAACTAGTTGAAATGCATAGATTCGTTGAACCAATGATCCAAATTGCATGAAACTTTCTCAGATTAGTCACACATATATGAATGATTTACTGTATTTTTTTCAATTTTTTCTGACAACTTTTAAATTTCGGTCAAAATGTGGTCAAACTAGTTAATCTGAAAGTTGAGATGCATTTTCCCGTTGAACCAATGATCCAAATTGCATGAAACTTTCTCAGATTAGTCAAACATATATGAATGATTTACTGTAATTTTTTAAATTTTTTCTGTGTTGTTCAAAAAAAAGTTCAAATTTTGGGCAGCATATTGGCTCAATTTGGACAGCATTTTGCCTGTTATTTCACTTTTCAAGATATGTATGCACAGAACAGAAAATTCAAACATATATTTTCAGATGAACATATTCATACACCATGGCACAATATCAAGACAATATAGCGAAATAAAGCAGTTAACATGATCATACACCATCTACCATAAGGCCATAATTTCTGCCATGTTTTACAACCAAAAGCAGAAGGCCATTATAACTGCCATGTTACAACCAAAAGCATAACACAATAGTTGCTGCCATGTTACATTCAAAGTAAAGGATGCTAAGTTTGTCATATTACAACCAAAAGCATAGAGAAGATCAAGCACAACACTAGTACTTCCTTCTCTTCGGGGTCAACTTTCTAGCTTTCGAGCTTGAGGCCATGTCATATGCTATCATGGTGTCCTCCACGGTTGGGGTAGGTTGCTGCGACGCCTCATCAGCCAATGCCATGGCCAACATCCTTCTTGTGATTGGATTGGGACTTCCTTGGAGACTCTGTGGCATAGTGATCATGTGCCTGGTTGGAGTGACAGCCACATCAAGTTGTGGTACTGCATGTGTTGCCTCATCAGCCAACGCCGAAGCCAACATGCTGCATGTATCGAGAAATGTAATAAGTGCAAGTTAAAATAGACATTGTTGTAGTATGTGGATGTGTTACCTTCTTGTCACTGGATTGGGACTGCTTTGAAGACTTTGTGGCATGGTGATCATGTGCCTATTGGGAGTGACAACAACTTCAGGTTGTTGGGCTGCCACTTCAGGTTCCGGTGCTGAGGCATCATCATCAACTGGATATCTTGGTGCTCTCTTCTTTCTTTTCCTGCACAAGGTAGTACACAGTAAAATAAGTGATGAAATAAACATTGATCATTACAAGTGATGAAATAAACATAGATCATTACACGTACCTTGGCCTTGGTCCATTCAGCGAACAGGTGGACTGCCTGTGGCCTAAAATGTGGCATCTTTTGCATCTATTCTTGCTGCCTAGCTGTTTTGGTTCTTTCTTCTTTTTAGGACCACCATCTCCACCTTCGAGGAAGCTCTTGTACCTATTTTTTCTAGGCCTTCCAACACCTCTTTTCTTATCTAATGGAGCCTCCATGTCAAATGGAAATTGTACATGTGGCCATTGAGACCTATCTATCAATGGCTCAACCTCTCCAGCATATGCTGCCCGAAACTTCTCTAGAGAGAAATAGTCATGCACATAATCCTCCCATTTCGGGTTCCTTCTATCCAGCAAGAAAGCAAGTGCATGCTCACAAGGCTTCCCTGTGTGCTGCCACTCCAAGCACGTGCACTCGCTTTGGGCAGTTTTCACAACATGTCGCAAGTTGTATTTACTTGTATCCCTCACCTCACAACTTGCAACTCCAGATTTCCCAACTTTCAAATGTTTAAGTCGCCTTGTCCTATTATGAATCTGTTGGATGATGGCTGGAATAATTTTTCCTTTCAGTTTCATTCCAATCTTTCTCCTTTTCTCACGAAGTTTCATGACTAGCTCTCTAAGAGTGTCAGCTAGCTCATCAGGTGGCAACTCTTTGTAATCTTTAATCCAACCATTAAAAGACTCGGCAAGGTTATTATTGATGTAATCACATTTAATTGAGGGGTCAAACATGCATCTCAGCCATTTTAAGCTATGGTACCTTGAGAGATACTCATGCACATCAGGTGCTTCTGCTAGGATTTTATTCATGTGGTAGTTAAAAACTTGTGGCCTATATGCCCTAGCAGCTGGTCACATTCTGCCAAACACATCTCCTTGGAACTTTTTAGAGAAGTTAGCCATGAGATGCCTAAAACACTCTCTTTGATCTGCATGAGGGAATATTTTTTTTGACTGCATTGAAGCTAACCCATGACATACCGGAAATGTTAAAATCAAACACAACGTCATGCTTGTCAACAACTTGCTCGCTTCCATCATCAAGCTTGTAGACATAAGGAGCTACTCTAATAGTTAACAAGACGATTTTGTAAAGTAGTTTGGAGTCGCTCCAAACCGCTTGGAGCGACTCATACACTTAGTGTAGTCAAACGATTTGGCTACACTGCGTGTATGAGTGTAGTCAAACTGTTTGGCGTATATACTGAGGGTCAAATTTGGAAATACACTTTTTGAAGGGCCAGTGGACGGATTAAATTTTCAAAAGAGTCATTTAGTACAAATAATACGTAATTCCACCGTCCATGTACCGCAGACATGGCCAATAAAGCTAAAGACCATCCCATCCCATCCCTTATATCTGCCAAAGATGGCAAGTGGTGGACCGTATTAAAATGAGTTCAATATGGCAGGCGCAGTTTGGCTCTACAAACAGTGATACAAGTGCGCGGCTCGGTCCATCAAGCCATGGCAGACCTGCTCCTCCTCATCCTGCTTCCCTTGGTTCTCCTTCTCTTTGCATCACCGATCAAAGCGCTCCTCGTGAGGACCAAGTCTGTTCTAGCGCCGGAGCTCTCCGCGGTGTGGCAGCCGCAGCTAGCTAGTATCTTTGTCACCGACCATGCGACGGCGCACAGCCTTCTCGTGCGCAGCAGCGCCGGCGGCTCCTTCTCCAACCGCCCACCGTCCATTTCTCCCAGCGCCATCCTCTCGCGCCGCCCATACCAGAACATCACCTCGGCCCCCTACGGCTAGCACTGGCGCGCCATCCGTCACAACCTCACATTGGAGGTCCTCCACCCGGCGCGGCTCCACCGTTACGCGTCGGCGCGCCACGGCGTAAATATTACAACAAACAACCTAGACACTGTAGGCCAAAATCCATGGTTCAGATCTTCCCATATATCGTAAAAGTTGATGAACCACTCTGATCAAAAGTAGCTTGAAATGAACCGAACCAACAGCCAGAACAGAAGCATAGCAGTAAAACTTCCAAAATCTGCATCCTGACCACACCAGTTTGTCCTGCAACAAATAGGAAATCTAAGTCAGTTGAAAATTCCAGTATTTCTCAATGTAATTTGATTTTTCTTCTCATAATATGTTAGGTTTAACACTGAAAAGTATATTCAGCATGAGTATAAGCAATTCATGGCTGGAGCAAGCAGTCATTCCGAACTGGAACGAAATAACCAAATCAAAAAATAAATAAATCAAATCCACCTGAAATTTTTCTAACTATCCAGTATCAGGTTAACACATTGCAAATGTATTAACACATACCTCTCTTGCTGTCCACTCCAACACCTTCAGCAGCAGCACGCAGGCGCTAGGAAGGAGAGAGAGGAGGTCGACGCTGTGGCACATAAGCAGCAACTTGAAGCTCCTACTACGATGCATAAGGGGCAGTACTGATAAGAGGCAACATGAGGCTGCAGTGGTAGTGCACCATCTACACCGACTTGCTTGGAAGCCTCGGAGTTATGCGCGGACGATACTCTCCTTACGGCGCATCTTATGCGCAGACGACACTCTCCTTCCGGCGCATGACCGCGATGGCCTTGGTGGAGACGCACTTGATGGCATCGATGTAGGGCTGCCCGTACTCGTCGACGACGGCGGCGGCGGCGAGATGCGAGACGGAGCCAGACGCAACCGCCGCCTCGCTCCTAGAGGTTAATAACAGGAAGACCCGGAGCTTGGCTCAGCCGCCTCCTGCGGATACCAAGCTCGATCGTCACCATGGTCGTGGGCTATGGTTTTTGGCGCGAGGAGTGAGGGCCTGGCGGATCTTGCTGCGGCTTGCGCAGGTCGAATTGATATGGGAGGGGAAGGAAAGGGTCGCCGGCGCTAGGGTTGGGGCGGCGGCTGGATTGGGTGGGGATCAGGGAGAGGAGGAAGATAGCGAGAGTGCAGGGCTCTCCTGGTTTGGGCCTCGTGAAAAAACGGTGGGGCGGTGGAACTGGAGCGCGTGGGCGCCACCGCGTCCAGAATTGTCTCACCACTTCCAGAATTGCCTCAGCTGCTCCTGCCCAACCAAAATAGAAACAAAAAACCGGACCTAAGCAACGAGAGAACCGGATACACGTGTCTGCCAGCGGGAGCAACGAGCCAAAACACTGGGAATGCACCACATCGCTTCTAGCTTAGCCGCTTTAATACTTTGGTATATGCTCGTGTACATAATGACTTAGAACATCAACAGGGTCAACTTGCTCGTGTACAGCACATAGCGGCGGCAGCAGAAGCACACAAGCAGCGGTGGCACATCACGGCCACAACCAAGCCAGAAGCCGCCTCGCCGCCGCGCCGCCTGCCCTAACCCTAGGGCCGGCCGCCGCCGCTCCGCCTAATGGTTACCCTAACCCTAGGGGCGCCGCCGGGGAGATGAGCGCGAGAGAGGGAGGAGCGGGAAAGAGGGAGGGAGCGGGAGAGAGGGACTCACCAGGGCCGCCGCCGTCGAGTATCCTCAGGGCCGCCGCCGTCGCCGTCGTCCAGTAGCCGCCGTTGTCGTCGCCTGCGTTCGTGCGGGAGAGGGGATGAGAACGAGCTCCTCTGTTCCTGGTCAATCGAGATGTAAGGGCAAGTATGTCTTTTTTTGTGGGACCCATATGACAGAGGGCAAAATAACAAACACTCAGGTAAAAAGTGTCATCAGATCAAATACAAAGTAAAAAGTGGCAAATAGTCAATGTACCAAGTAAGGGGTGACAAATAATCAAATGACCCCGTAGAGAGTAGCAAGCATCGATCTATGGCTTTATTCGTATAGCTGACTAGCACGGCATCGATTCCGTCCGGCCGGGATTGATGATCGGCTGGCCGTTCGGCGATGATGTGTCTTCGTGCTCGAGGAAAGAAAAATGCGTCTACGCTGCCGCACGGCTGCCCGCGAAGTCGGAGCTGGTGTATAGTTTTCGTCGTCGTTGCCGCCGTCCACCACGTTGGAGCAGCCATGTGGGCGCAACTATTCGTCGTCGTGGCCGCCACCCGCCACCATGCCGGAGAAGTAATTTATCATCGCTGTTGGCGCCATGCAGGATAATCAACCATAGGTTGTCGTCGTGCTAGAGATGAAGCCGTACGTCGTCGTCTCCACGCCGCGCGGGAGCAGGCAGCGTTGGCCGTAATGGATCATAGTACCATGAACGCATGGCTGCAGGTGACTACAGAAACCAGAAAAAAATAAGAAACCAATCAATAATCTGTCAAAAAGAAACCAATCGAGAACAGTATGAATGCTTTGGTGATGCACGGATCTATTAAAACATGTATCCGAGCTCCTCCTCCTGATCCAGTTGGCTGCAGTCAACATCGGCAGTCATAACAAAATTTGTTTAGATCGAGGCACAAAAGACGATCATGCGTCGGTGCATGCATGCGGCCGGCCGGCCAGATCGATATCTGAAAGCTAGCAAGGTTGTTCGACGGTAGTTATATACCGAGCCTAATTCCGGAATAAGCTCACGATCGGTACGCCGTGGATAACCACCAATTAAACTAGCGAATATAATTAATAATACTACCAAACGGGTCGGGTGGAACCTAGTCTAACCCGCTATTAGCGATCTAGAAAAGAAACACGTTCGGATCTAACCACAGGAGATCGACGGTGGATTCTTAGGTGGTAGTTACCACTAGGCGGTAGAATCCATTTTCCATATATATATATATATATATATATATATATATATATATATATATATATATATACTATTCTGATCACGGCATCAGAATAATATTTTGATCACAACTAGAACTTTCTGAGTTACACAGCCTGAACTTCCCTCTGTATAAACCCGACCTTCGGGCTAACTTCGCAACCGTGTCTCTTCGCGCGAATTATTCTGGTCAGTCGTGTTCTATATGATGTAAATGTAATCTAGAAATGGTTTTTAGCAACTAAATGCCCGTTTTAAATAGGAATCTCGCTCGTTGACGGATTTTGCTCTCGGGTCGTGATGAACTTGCGTCTTTTACAATTTTACTGTCTGAGTTGTTCGACCTGAACTTCCCCCGGTGCTAGGTTGAACTTCCGCCAACATTGCCCAAATGGGGCTTGCAATATACCGCTGGAAAGCTATGGACACGAGTATCATGACCCAAGTTAAATTTTTGGTAAAATGTAAGCGGTTTAAGAGCAGTTTTGAAAACCGTTTTTTCTTCACACACAAAATGTGAATCGTATTTTCGATCGCATTTCTAAACCGTTTATCGGAATGAGGCAAATAATATGGCGTTGGAAAGCTGCTGCAAAACCGCTCCTTCCAATGTTGAAAGTTTTCTCTAATTCCCTATGGTTAAAGAGTAATTTGAAAAATCATAAAATTTCACAAACCGAACAGCCGAGTTCGTATTTTCGATGCCATTCCTAAATGGCTAATCCAATTGAGGCAAATGATACGGCGTTGGAAAGCTTATCAAAATGCGCTACTTTTTCATGTTAAAAGTTTTTTCTAATTTTGAACGGTTTAAGAGTAATTTAGAAAATGGTACAAGTCCCATCGAGTTCGTATTTTCGAGTTAATTTTTTTAATCGTACGTCCGAATGTAGCAAATGATATGGCGTTGAAAAGCTTGAGGAAATGCGAAATTTTTTGGTATATATTGTTTATCCCAATTCCTTACGGTTTTAAGTCAATTTTAAAAATGACTAAAAATATATTTTCGCCGTAATTTCTACAAACTTTATCGGAATGGGGCAAATAATATACCGTTGAAAAGCTACGAGAAATGCCAAACTTTTTCATGTTGATGGTTTTCTCTGATTTCTAGCCGTTTTCAAGTAATTTTAAAAACGACGATATCATGCGTTCTGCCTTTATCGCAAGACAGATTCTTCGAAAATGCACCGCGTGAAGAACTTGAATTTCTCGGTATGTCTACTTGAACTTCACTCTGTTTTACACGTGCTTTTTTTACTCGTAGCTCTCCATCCACTCACCGAAATTGAGCAAGTGATATGCCGATGAAAAGCTGCTGTAAACACGCAACTTTCCCATGTTGATCATTTTTTCATACTCGCGACGGTTTTAAAAGTTTTTTCAACTGAAATTCATTTAGTATAGTAGTCGAACTTCCTGTTGTTTTGACGTTGAACTTCTGTGACGTATTTTCGTTTGTAATTTTATCATCCATTCGTCAGTGTTACACAAATGATATTCCTTTTATACAAACCTCTCTCACAATAATTTTTTTAAATTTCTTCGACGAAGGACTTGAACTTATAACAACAAAACTTTTAGCCTTTGCTTTTTTATTCTTTTTTCATACAAAATGCACACCGTGTAGTACGTGAACTTCTCGCAGTTATCAATCTGAACTTCTCTCGATTACGTGAAAAAATCAGAGTTTTTTATAGACATTGAACTGCTCTATCTTTTTTATTTGAACTTCATTGTGTATTTTTAGAAATGTAAAAATTGGAGTTTTTTAGAAACATCGAACTTCTTCGTTATTTCAAATTGAACTTATTGGTTTTATTTTTGGTAACTCGAAAAATCCGTTTTTCTTCAAATAAATATCAAACTGCTCCACTTTTTCCAATTGAACTTCTTGGTTTTTATTCATTAGTAACGAGAAAACCTGAGTTTTTTTAACTACTCCATTTTTCGATGGTTAAAAGATGATGATGTTTCTTTCTACTGATGGTCTTCCTGTAGATATCACTCTCTCTTTGTGTGGACGACGTCAGGGCGTGCGGGGAAAGACCCTGCTTCCATTAATTATGTTCCTCTTCTTTTCTCTGATGTTATTGTGTGAACTTTTTAGAGCAAAATTTTTGGGCTTCCGGAAAGAGTTATACTCGCTAAGTTATGTGCAACATTTCTTTTTTGTAAGGTCACCAGGAAGTAATTGTCGCCCCAATTTTTTGCAAATGCACACATACATCTATTACTTATCAGGAGCTAATCGAGGACACTACTCCCGCTTTTTATTTGAACTTCTCATTTTTTTTCTTTAGTACCGGGAAAATACAAGTTTGTCTAGTAAATATCGAACCGTTCGGTTATTTCAATTTGAATTTCTAGGTTTTTTAAAGAAACATTGAAAATCCTTTTTATATGGAGTTTTCACTGCTTCATTTTTTATTTTTAACATCTTGTTATTTCTTTAGTAGGGGTTACATATCCGATTTTTTTGAGTAATCATTGAACCGCTCCGTTATTTCAATTTGAACTTCTCATTTTTTTTAGAAATGGGGGAGATTCATTTCTTTCGTAAATTTTGAGCTGATCAGTTTTTTTACTTGAACTTCTTGTTTTTTTTTTATTTAGTATGAAAATAATTTGATTTTTCATAAATTTCGTATTGCTCTTTTTATTGTTTTTCAAAGCATATTTCTATTTTTCATAAATTAATTCGAATTGCTATTTTCACGAAGTCCAAGTTTTGTAATAAATATTGAACCGGGCCGTTATTTAAATTTGAATTTCTAGAGTTTTTATTTAGAAACGGTGAGAATCTTTTTTATGAATTTTGAACTGCTCCATTTTTAAAATTTGAACTTTTTTTTTTTTTTTGAACTTCTTGTTTTCAATCTTTAATAAAGAGGAAAATCTGAATTTTGTATAAACATCGAACTGCTACTTTTTTTAATTTTGGACTTCTTGGTGTTTTTTCAATTATTTATTTTAACAAGGAACCGCTCATATTTATTTGCGTGAACTTCAACGAAAACTCAATTCTTTTTGGTTATCCTTTTTTAGTAACGGGATAATTCATGGAAATTTGTTTTGTGCACCGATATCATTTTCTTCAAAATCGCCAAGTTATCAAATTTGAACGTCGAGAGTTAACATATTTCTAGATGACGCTAGTTTTCTTCTTGGTATATAAACATCGAACTACCATGTTATTTTAATTTGGACTTCTTGTTTTTTTTCCAACTGAACTTCTGAATATACGTAACATGGAGTAGAGACATCATTTAGGATGGAGCGGCGGGGCTTTTGTTTGCTTCTCGCTGCCTGCCACTACCAGCGCCCAGAGTTTGGAAGACGGCAGCGAGGGGGCCAAGGATGTGAGCAGCAGTGGTGATGCACTTGTGCTGGACGAGTTGCCCGGTGGCTAGCTGTGTATGGGCGTAATGATGGGCTGTGCTGCGGAGGGGCACGGCTGCGGCCTGCAGTTTTCTCTAATGATGTCTTTTAGCATATACATGTAGTTGAACTTGGCGTACAGCCATAGTAGAACTTCACCGCGAACGACGCATAGCCATAGTACCTGGCGTATTTTTTTAGTAGAACTTCATTGTACGTCTCTAGACTTGTTGTATAGAACTTCTTGAATTTTTTGCAACTAATTTCTTTTACGCTAAATGGCCCTTAAGGCCATCCAACATTTTTGGTCAACGCATCAGGGTATGCGCTGCATGCATATCCTCAACACTATGCCAAGGCACCTCTAGCGTTACCAAAATTTTAACTTTCTTTTTAGCAAAGCTGAATGCACTAGCAACCCAAACACAATTTCTCATCCAGTAGACTGTTAATTACGTTGCATTATTAGTACAACACCAACCGACTGACGGGATCCAATTATTCAGAGTAGTAAGTGTACAGGAAGAGAAAATACATGCTCTCTCTCATAGTTAGACAAACAGCAACAAGATAAAGCCAACAGCAGCACCGGACTCTAGGAGGGTGACGAGCACCACCGCACTCCAGCAGCTCGACCTCAGCAAACAAGAGCACACGGCATGCAGCAGCGCCGCCGGACTCCAGCGCCTCGACCTCACCTCAGCAAGATCACCACGGCAGCTCTGCAGCATCCCGCATGGCGCCGAGCTGAGCTTTTGAATGCCACCTGGAAGTGCAAAAATTTGAAGTGTTGACCATACAAATTCAGAGTAATTTGAATAGCAGGAACATTACAGCCATGTTGTGTCCATTGATTGAGTTCTAGGAGGAGAAGGTGTCACAGATGCAGCAAGCAGTTCAAGTAGCAACCAGAGCATGCAGCGTCAAGCCACCAAAACTGAACCCAGCCTTGTTTGCAGGAAGAACAAGAGAGCTGAAGGAGATCAATAGTGTCTCATCGTGGAGCACCAAAAAAAACCAAATATGAACCTAACTCAGGAAGGTCAAAGCGGCCTCCACGAGAAGTTCAACATGGCAACGGGCGAAGCAGCTGGGGGTCGAGAGGAGGCTGATGGTTGGCCATGGCGGTACACTGCCAGGCGTGCCGTCGGTGGCGGCGGGTGGCAGTGAACAGAGAAACCGGGGAGGCGCTCGTGGCCGGGGAGGAGCAGGAAGGAGGCGCACATGGCAGGAGGTCGTCGTCGGGAGGACGAGCTAGGTGAGGCCGAGCAGCCTGGGTAGCAGGGGAGGCACGGCGGCGCAGCGGCGCGGCCGTGTTCGAGAAACAGCGGCACGGCCGTTGCGTGGTGGCGGCAGGCAGCAGCGGGATCGGATCCGGGGCGGAGGCGGCGCGGCGGTCGGATTCATGGACGGGGGTGGCGCAGCGGCCAGATCAGGGGACGGTTGGCGGCGCGGCGGCCGAATCCCTAGGAGGGAGTGGAGCGGCGACCGGATTTGGGACCGGTGGCGGCGCGGTGGCTAGTTCCTGGGGCAGGATGGGGCGACGCGGGAGGAATCAGGGCAGAGGAGGTGCGGGACTGGGTCGGTTTTCTAATTTTCTTCCCGGCTGTTACGGGAGTTCGGGAGGGCCTCTGCGCGCGGCCGATCGTGATCCAAATATATTATGATGTCAGGATCAGAATAGTGCCACTCTCACTCTCTCTCTCTCTCAGTTTCGCTAATGAAGGGGAGACACACAAGTGAAAATGCATTATAAATATCGGATTCTACACAATAGCAATCGGACGATTATCACTACAATTTCTACACAAAGCAATCTGTGCAACTAACTTTGGAATCTACATGACACAAAGCAAATCCCGGCCGTTTGGCGTGTACGCGAACGGAGGAGTAGTGGATCTAACCTTGATGCCGGCGACGGGGCGGCGACGGGGCGGCGGTTTTGGTCCAGGGGGAGTTGTGTCTACGACCGGGCCGGGTGGGGTGTGAAATAAGAGAGCGCGGTGACTTAGATCTTTTACTAAGTTGACCCGGATAGGTTATTGCTCGTGTTGGATAAAATGGCAACGCCATAGTTAATCACAGGCCAAACAAAAAAAGACTAAGATTAATGAAATACATGACAAAATAAAAGACTCAAAATTTGAACTGGTGGTAAAGAAATAAAATTCCTAAAATAATAAAAACTGTAAAAATAATGATGACAAAAAAAGCATAATATAATTAAATACTTAAAACACTTGATCAAATGGGAAAAGTGTTTCTGGCGTGCAAAGAAAAAGAACGCCAACACTAATAAATTAATTATGGCGTGCAAAGAAAACCAACATCACCGGTGCTTTCCAAACGGTGAGTGCATATGGGCCAGTAGATTTGTGGCATTTTCAAAAAAAGCAACGCCAGCACTATGCTTATAAAGCTGACGTGCTGATTTGGCCTACGTGGATGGAAAATGACGCGCCACCAACGAAAGTGGTGGCTAGCACTTTTTCCACTAGCGTGCATTAAAGCTCCCCATATTCATAGAAAAAAAACATGACGAACATTTTCAGATACAAGTTTGAACATATGTTAAACATTTTCGAATACACGTTCACATTTTTCTGAATGGTACAAAACATATTTTCTATATTATGCAATCATTTTATACATCATGTGAATATCTTTTGTAGAATGTCACGAACACATTTTGGAACATGTGAACATTTTTTTATGTCATGTACAGTTTTTTAATGGTATTATGAAACATTTATTTAACTTACGTGAATATTTTTTTATGTTGTATAAACCTTTTTGTCAATGTCATGTTTTTTGAAAGGTGCGAACCAACATTATTTTAATGGTACCAATTTTCCAGAAATTGCAAAACCAATTTTTTTACAGTGTGTTAACATTTTTTAAATATGTGGTGAATGTGTTTTTTAAATAAAATAAATTAGTTTTTAATTATGTATATTTGAAATATTTTGTAATCTAGACAATATAAAAAAGAAACTAATGAGGAAAAACTACTTTTTTAAAAACAAAAAAAATCACTGTACTTTTTTTCTTCTGAGTCCAAATAATAACTACTGTACGTGCGTACGTTTTCTTTTTAGACATCTGTACGTGCGTACGTGCCCACCTGTGTGCGAGCTGAGCAGTGTTTTGCCGGCCCATATCTCGTGGGTTGTAGGCGACTGGAGCGTACAACTCGCAACAGGCAAGCTACAGGGCCCGGCTATCTGCCGGCCGCAGCGACTCCTGTAGGAAGCCGTTGCTGGACAGACCCAGTAACCACGTCCACGACATCCTGACGTCACCTATATTTTTTCATTTTTCTCCACAAATTTGTTATATATTTTATTTTTACTAGTATTTATATTTTTTTAAATATTAAATGTATATATATTAAAAAAACACATTGCATAAATTTTAAGAAAAAATAATCATGCATTTGAAAATGTTAAGCATGTTCATAATATGAGAACCAAAATTAAAAATACATATGACTTACTATACTTGATTATGTACAGTTGTTAAAGAATATTTATTTCCATTTAAATTTGTATGCGACATTTCAAAAAAAATATGCGTTTCCAAAAAATGTTCGTGGAAATTTGAAAATTATTTATACATTGTTAAAAAATCTGTAGTTTAATAAAATGTTTATTGCCATTCCAAAAAATGCACACCGTATATTTGGGAAATGTTGCTGTATATTCACAAAAGTGTTTAAGCATGTAGTCATAAAAATGATGTACATCATATATTTGAAAAATGTCCAAAGTGTATCAAAAAATACTTCGCGCGTGTGCTAAAAATCTACATTGTGTACTGAGAAAAAGTGGACATGGGCTAAAGAAAGTGATTAAAACTGACAAAGAAACTAAAAGAAAGCAAGGAAAATCGAAGAATGTGGAAAAACCAAGAAAGACATAAAAAATCGAAAGTATAACAAATAAAGAAAAATCAAAGAAAACTAGTGAAAAAACATTAACAAAAAGTATAACAAAGAAAAAAGAAAACCCGATGAAAAACAGAGAAACCCTAAGGAAAAAAACAAAGTAAAACGAAAAAAAACCTAGGGCCCAACCAGCGGACTTAAAGCGGTAGCAAGCAACTGCACCAGCGGACTTAAAGCGGCCCGTCATGGACTCAGGAGGAGGCGAGGAGGTGAATGAGGATGAGGCGAGGTTGCGAGGAGGCGAGGAGCAGGAGAGGGCGACGGGCCACGGGACCAGACGGGGAGAGGCGGCCGATGCAGGGCGCCGCCGATGGTTGTCGATCTGGGGATGGATGGATGAATAGATCAGGAGGGATGGGAGAGGGCGAGAGGGAGAGGCGGCTACGGGGGGATGGGGAACAGAGTGGAGAGGGTGAGCAGCCGAGTGGATTTAGGGTTTTCTTGTATATATACTGGGTGGCCAGTTTGACTGACAAATGGGGTCCCGGGTATCCATGGAGGCTCCATGGAGCCAGTTTGCCCCCCCCCCCCATCCCCGCCTCGCTTCCTTCTCGGGTACCCGCCCCATTATACCCATTGGGGGGATTTTGACCCCCATCACCGCTTCTTAGCGGGTAAATACCCACGGGGAAAATTGCCATTTTGAACTGCGCTAATATGCCGGCCCGATACACTCGCCGTTATGTGATTCCTAATAGGGGAATCGGTACAGCCAGGCGGGACAGCGCCGATTAGGAGAACTGGCGCCTGCACCGCTCGTAGGTGGGCTGTTTCTGTAGTTGGCCCATAATCGATCGTTCGATCGCTAAAAAAAAGGACAGTTCCGTTAAGTGGGAGAACCGGGACTCGTTCTCCTCTCGCTAGCATCAGCAGGAAATCAACATAACCACTACACCGAGTGCCCTTTGACGACCACTAACAGGAAAGACATCTAGTTGACCCGACGCTAGTACAACATTATATACCTTATATAAATTATATGAAAAGAAATTCATGAAACTTTTTCAAACTACGAATTAAAAAAACAAAAATTGAAAGATTCGTACAAATTGAAAAAAGTTCATAAATTTGAGAAAACTTCACAAAATTGAAAAAAAGTTCATGAAATTTCGAAATATGTTCATCGAATATGAAAAGAGTTCGCAAATTTGAAAAAAGTTCATCCAATTTGAAAAAAGTTCATCGTATTTGAAAAAAGTTCACCGAATTTGACATAAGTTTGTGCAATTTAAAAAAAATTCATCGGATTTAAAAAAAAGTTCACCGAATTGAAAAAAGTTCATCGGATTTGAAAAAAAGTTCATCCAATTTGAAAACAGTTCATCATATTTGAAAAAAGTTTGCCAAATTTGAAATAAGTTTGTGCAATTCGAAAAAAAGTTCAACGGATTTGAAAAAAAGTTCACTGAATTGAAAAAAGCTCATCGGATTTGAAAAAAAGTTCATCGAATTGAAAAAGTTCATCGGATTTGAAAAAAAATCATCGAATTGAAAAAGCTCATCGGATTTAAAAAGAAGTTCATTGACTTTTTTTTAAAGTTCACCAAAAAATGTTAAAAAGTTCATTGATTTTGGAAAAAAAGGTAACCGAATTTGAAAAAAGTTCATTGAAATTGAAAAAGGTTCATGAATTTAAAAAAAATCAGGCATTAAAGAAAACAAAAAAGGATGAGAAAAAAAAAAGAAAAAGAATAAACGATTTCAGGAACGAACTAAAAGAAAGAAAACGATGTACCTGTACACAGTCGTTGTGATGGTCTGGTGGTTGGAGTTGTGCGGTCGTAACGAGGGTTCGGGGGTTCGACTCCTTGTCCCTGCGCATTTTTGCTGTTTCTAAATGACGGGAATAATAATAGAATGGGCCGGCCCATCTTGTGACCGCTTCAGGCGCCCGTTTGCGAATTGCACTTTAACGGGCGCCGAATAGGATTTGCCTGGATGGCACTCCTATTTGACAGCACAATGCGAGCTCCATGGGCCGAATTCGGGCCATAGTGGCTCCTTCCATGTTTTCCTATTTTTCTCGGTAGAATGAAAAAGGGACTTCAAGCTTGCTACATCAAAGCACCGCAGCCGTCGACGAGCGCCGCACTGAAGCACCGGCAACCTCTTTGCAAGGCCGCGAGCGCTGCATTGCAGCTCCGACAGTACCGACAGCCGCCGTGCAAAGCTTTTCCGGTGCATCGCAGCTCCGGCGGTGTCGCAACTGCTGCAACGCAGCTCCAGCGTCGTCGCAGCTCTGGCGTTGTCGCGACTACTGCAACTCGCAGCTCCGGCGTCGTCGCGGTCGCGGCATAGCAGCTCCAGCGTCGTCGCGGCCGTGGCAATGCAGCTCCGTCAGCGCCGACAGTGGCCGTGCAAAGCTGCTCCGCTGCATCGCAGCTCCGGCGGTGTCGCGACTGCTGCAAAGCAGCTCCGGCGTCGTCGCGGTCGCGGCATAGCAGCTCCAGTGTCGTCGCGGCCGCGGCAATGCAGCTCCGTCAGCGCCGACAATCGCCGTGCAAAGCTGCTCTGCTGCATCGCAGCTCCGGCGTCATCGCGGTCGCGGCATCGCAGCTCCGGCGTGGTAGCGGCCGCTGTAGTGCAACTCCGGCAGTGCCAACGAGCGCTGCATCGCAGCACCAACAGCCGCTGGCAAGCGCTGCATTGGAGCACTGATGAATCTCTGCAGCATCACGGCCGCAGCATCACAGCTCCCGGCAGCGTCGACGAGGCTGCATCGCAGTACCAGAAACGCCGGCAAGCGCTGCATCGGAGCAGCCGCGCCTCTGCAGCGTTGCGAGTGCTGTGTCGACGAGCGCTGCAATGCAAAACGGCCTCCGCTTGTTGTATCATCGATTTGAGTGGCTAGGGAGCTTGAGCAGCATCGCTCATGGCAGAAGGGCATGCGTGCGCTGAGAGAAAAGTAGCAGAGAGAAAGGGGATCGCGATGTTCAGGAAAGAAATAGGAATGGGTGGCCCGCGTGCTCGCGCTAGAGATAAGACTATGAGTCGAGGGTGGGACCCATGGGAACGTGTGGCATGCGCGGGACGCGGCTGATCCTCAAAAAAAAAAATCTGTCCGTCAAAAGCAAGCGTTTTCCATAGCCTAAGAGCATGGTTAATGTTGGTTATAAGAAAATGCCATATCATCTATAGCCAATCTTATAGCCAACATGTATAACAATTAGCTATAAGTATATGCTACTTTATTAATACATGACCCACCTTCCACTCTCACATAGTGCCTAGGAGCACGTGCTGCAGCTGGCTCTTGCATGAGAGCCCGCTTACATTCTCTCTCCTATCCTCTCTCCTCCAACTAAGCATAGAAATATTATTTTACTTCTTACAGCCTGCTGACTGTATCTTATTGTACTTGCTCTAAACGGGCCACGAGACGACTTGGTGTTAAAATAAGACACCCTAGTCCTTTGGAAATTACCAAAATACCCATGATTTTTGCAAGCTATCCCTAAAAATACAAACAAACAAAAAAAGTTGACCATGCGCACATAACAATTTTTTTTTGACATATTTGTAATATTTATTATGGCAACAAGATTGGCCATGAATTTTAAAGTTGTAATTGTATTCCTTCATTTTTTATTTACTTTGCACATTATCTTTGACCTAAGTCAAACTTTATAAAGTTTGACTAAGTTTATAGAAAATAATATAAATTTCACAATAACAAATATATATGATGTGGAAATATATTCTCAATTCTAATGGTATTGTTTGGTATTCTGGATGTTAATAATTTTTTGTATAAACGTGATCAAAGTTTACAAAATTTGACTTGAGGCAAAGCTAATATGCAGAGTAAATAAAATGGAGGGGGTATTAGATTATTAGTGATTTGAATTTACTTTTCAGGCCATTTGCATTTTGACCCATTATTCCTGGATATGGCCCTGCCTGGTGACAGACCCGGTCTAAGCCAGTGACGACGCGACATATTGCCAATTTGCCATGACGCAGGGTTCTGCGATTGTGGTGGCTCGTTGACACTAGAGAATGGCGAAACTTAGAGGGATGGTCGGGTTTGGCAACAGACTGATGAAGGGGGTGGCTCGAGCAAGGCGAGCATGCTAGAAATGGCGGTTGGGGCTAGTGCTGCGGGTATGTCAACGAGCGCGCGATGGCTAGTGGCGTATGTGTCGGCGGTAGTAGTGGGCTTGATATGTGATGTTAAGTTTGCTTCATGAGGCGATGGCTTAGCGCGTGTGTGAAGGCGGTGAATAGGAGTTAGTCCTCCTATTCATCGCTTTAAGCAGCAACTTATCCCTAAAACACGTATGGAGCTCCTACATGGGCTAGCCACCGTGTGGTCCAATAGCTTCATCATTTTATTTTTGGGAAATGTTTTGTAATTTTAAGTAAAAAGTAGTTAAAACATATTTTGAAAATAAAAACATGTGTAGCTCAATAAAATGTTCATATATTCAAAATTAGAAATGATTGTCATCCATTTGAGCGACCAATAATTTGGATCGGAGGGAGTATGTACATGAATTCTAGGCTTATCAATATAATAAACCAAAACAAGACTGAACCTTCAACTTGAATGAGTAATTCTCTTGGAAATCTTGGATGCATGACAACAAAATATCTTCAAAAGGTTTCCTATTGCAAGTCTGAACCGTCTACTGCAAAGCAATTTATACCATTAAAAATTATGTTAATGGTCTACTTGACATTGCCGATAAAAGTCGGACAAACTACAAGGCCAATTATAGAAACAATCAAATAATTGCTCATGAGGAGGAAGGCTTGTCGGAAAGTGTTTACTTGCTTCCACCTATATATCATGTAATTCAAGTTGTTGGGTCCTCAAGTGCAAGGGTTTGCAGCAAGTGGTAACTCTTTCTTTAGTTGAGAACTAATATATCAATCTGTAGAGATAAGTCCTCTAGCCACTACATGAAAAATAATTAAGAACCTACTTGTGTAACGGTTCTAATGAGGTTGTCAATCTCACAAGCCTTGCTCATCTGCTTGCATGATGTCAGCGATGCAAACGACCACATGATGGAAGAAAGCAAGAACAGTAAAGTCAGTTTGCATTAGTAAGGATGGCTCAGGCTCATTGACGGCACTGTATTTTCCATGGATTCGTGCCACTGCAATGGCACTTTGCTAGATATTTCTCTTTGCACTTTGCAATGCTAATGGTAGATTTTTTTAACCTAAAGTACAACAAAATTTCAACTGTAAATTCTTTTTTGAGAATGTTCAACTGTAATTATTCGGACAAAATTGTTTCTCCTATTTATGAAATAATTGTATACATTAAGAATAGGATGAAGAAACTAAGAGGTCCGTATTTTTGCAATTGGAAAATGAGTGGCATTACACGGTCTGTAAACAAGCACAATCACAAAAATAACATGAGACGGAGCCTAACGAAGATCCGCTTTTTCTGAAGAAAAAAACTTGAGTGCATGCATGATAGTAGATCACTGTGCTCCGTGATCTCCAACATATGGAATTGCCAAAGCTGTGCCGGGCAACACTACTCCATCCTTTAAGCCTTCAGGGAAGAAGATTCATCGATATGATATCTAATCTAAGTGGTGTTTAAGGCCCCTGACATTCAGAGTATGAACTGAATTTCTCAGCGATTAGCGAAAGAAATATAAAAATGCTACGGTTACTACCTCAACTCAAACTACTTTTGTAACTTGAGCGTCAATGTTGACCAGACAAACTGTCAATAAACCACTCCCAGATGCTGCAGCTAGAGGTTCCTAATAAAATATCTAGAATACGCCGAGTAAATGAGGATTTTCAATATATTTCTTCATGTTTCAGTTTGTGAATCCTCAAATACAAAAGCTTGGTTATTGCTCCACACAAGTCTATAGTATGGAAAGTTGACAGTGTTAACCAAAATGAAGGTATCAAGTTGTAGTTTCTCAGTAGTGTATTACAGTGTACTTAACTGCCAAATAGTACCATAGTGCTCCCTTTTGTCTAAACTATAATAGGAAACATGCAACCAGCTCCAAAAATACTTCAGAAATGTCTAACTCCAGTTTTACAGAGTGCGTGATTTAAAGCACAGAAGTTATAACCCAGTCTTTAGGTGCAAACTATTATTTAGTGTAAAAAACGCTCGTATATTATGGGACGGATGGAGTAATATCAACCCACTAATGCCAAAGGTTCATCACTACACCTGATTTTATATGCTAAGCCGCTAACATATGGCGTGGTGTTATTACATAAACAATATGATGATTATTATTTGACACAGAAAGGCCCTTTTGTCCAAGTAGATACAGGCACAAATTTTGTACTGTATCCAATTTAGAAGACTAAATAGTGGACAAAAAATGTTTAACACATGAATGTAACAAAAAATACGGTAGATTCTGAACACACAAATTTTCAACCAAAACAGCGCTTTTCATTGACAAATTATATACAGGACAAATCAAAGGCAATAATTGAAAAGCAATCAGACTAAGAAGAAGCAATAGATGATTGAGAACAGGATGTTTTGCATAATTCAACTATATGGTAGCAACATAGCACATAGTTAATCATCAGAGAACCCGGTTTTACTACGTGTGACTGAGCTTAACCTACAAATCGCTGAAACATGAACAGCTAATCATCTCTACAAAATTCTTGAAAAAACATGCATGGGGCATTGTCAGACCTGTTTCCTAATTTGATTTGTCTCTTGGAGATGGATTATACAGTACTCCGTACAGAATTTCTGTTAGTTACCACCTGGCGCTGCTGGCATGTGATTAAGGAAGTGATATGATAAGTCTGGATTCTGAATTATCGAGAAAAGAGAATCATCTGCCAATCAGCCGGACTTTCTGCGTGTATCGTCAACTTGCCTCTCCGGTGTGGGTGGAGCCGAAAGCACCCTCCTTGGCTCCTGGAGCACATTGGCGGCCTCCAGGTTGATGTGCAGCAGAGCGTGAATCTGCACGTTGATGGGCAGCGGAGCAGGATTCTGCAAGTTGATGAGCAGCGGAGCAGGATTCTGCACGTTGATGGGCAGCGGAGCAGGATGCTGCACGTTGCCGGGCTCGGCACCATGCTGGTTGACGGCGGACAGCGGCTGATGCAGCGGTGGTGGTGGTTCGCGACGGAGAGAGATAAGTGGCCTGTTGAGGTCTTCCTGACCTTCCATTGTCGGCTTGGCCTGCGTCTCATCCCTCGTCCAGAAGGAGGGCAGGAACGGTAGGACTAGGAAAGCCAAGCAGCACCCAAAGCCGCAAAAAATTTGAACCTGCACGTCCGTTTTTCAGAGTTTTCATGTTTTGGCCAGAATTTGACAGGGACCGAATTAAGGGGGAATTAGTAGTCACTTACCAAGTCAATGTAATCTCTTGTGGTGGGGATAGCATCACGAATGACCCACACGCAATAGTGGAGTAGGCTCACTGTCGTTGAAACACAGTCAGGCAAGAACTCCGTCTTCCTCTCAAGCTGGAAGATTTGGTAGACAAAACTTATTCGTTCTTGAGTATGTATGCAGCAATAACATTAGAAATTGTTTACATAGTGCAGTGAGGCATATAACTCTTACCACAAACACAGTCAGCACGAGTGATGCGCACGTGGAGGCCAGTCCAGCCAGCGTGCACATCACCTTGAAGACCCAGGTCCAACCGGCCAGAACTCCAAAGATTGCTGCGGCACACAGGTACAACACGGCGCCGGGAACCCACCACTCGACTGTAATCCATCGATGGGCTGCGTCCGTGTACCAGAGAAACATCAGCAGATAGACAAAGTAGAGGACAGTCCCGGACCCGTTGAGCCAGACGGACTAGTCGGCCTTCCATCCATTTTCCATCAAGGAGAAAAAAAGCCAACAAGCGTAACCAAGCAAGGAAGCCACGAATGGCTCGCTTCGTGTCCCGCCTCCCACGGACTTCATCCTCCACGCTTTCACGAACGTGTTCAACCTGCCAAGAACAAACGATCAATATGATTAAGTACTAGGAAATCAAGACTTGTGTTTTCCTTCACTCCAAATTAACTGGAATCTTAGATTTACTCTAAATCAAATTCCATTGAGTTTGAACATATTTTATACTAGAAAAGTGTGCTTATATCTAGTATACGAAATTATATTTCATAGTAAACCTAATCAAACAATTTTGTGTTCAAGAAGTTGAAGTATTTTTCTAACATCTTTATAAAATTATACACCAACAATTGGCAATACCTATATATACACACTAAGCACACGTATAACAATGTGAGGTGGTAAAAGTACAAAACAGAACACTAAAAGTGAAACACAGGAGAGCTATAACTTGTGTCATGTATGTTTACTTATGTCCACATTATCCTGAAAGTGCACTTCCACACAACAATAAGAGTGAATGCACAAAAGGAATGATGGTCAGATGTGATTTTCTTGTCCGGCTCACATTTGAACAAAGCTAGGGCATAAAAATTGAAGATGAAATGCATATGGAGTCGGTTCAGGTTTACTATTTCGTTGGAAAAGCTCTGTGGAAGTGCACTTTCAGGATATCCACCCAAACTGCATTGATGTAGTTGTGGATGGACCGAATAACTCAACATGAAGGTTGACTTGTTTCATGCCCCACGCTGGAACTCTTGGAAGAAACCACCCACGGGGTGTCAAATTCTTAACGTCGACGCTGGAGGATGATAACATGGGTGCATGTGGAGCGACTTTGTGGGCGCGGGTGACTGATGAGGTTACGGCAGAAGCAACTGCTCTTTGTGAAGGTTTTGGTCTTTGTATGCAGGTTGAGCTACCCTTCTTTGGTGATTCGATCCATGTGATGAATATGAACTCAGGTAATTCCACGGCGGCGGCTCTGGTCTTTGAACAATGTGAGGATCTGATGATGGATTCTGGGAACGTCATCTTGGAACATTGTAATCGTGAATCCAATGCGTGCAGGGACAAGCTGGAGATGACGACGCCCATGGAATCGCCATCTTTAGAGATTGCAGGTGCCGGCCGCTGCTGTTTGCCGATCGAGCAGAGCAGCACCAATTAGTAGCAGCAGCAAGCAACACGCCCACGACCGCGAGCCGCACCTCTTCCGCCGCATGCGTGCGTGCAGCCTCAACGGCAACGGCGAGCTGCCTCTGCCACTGCTCGGTGCGCCACTTGCTTCAAGGTGCTCAAAAGGTGTCGATCAGGCCCCTCTGTTCCGTCTAGTTGGGCCAGCTAGGCTTTCTGTCGAACACCTGGAGCGCGTCGCGGCCACCTCCCGCTTGCCATCTTCCCCGACCACCATGAGCGGAGAGAGACTCATCGATCCTGATCAAGAAATTACGCCAGCCTCTCCTCCGAGACTCGCGCGTCTCCGACGACGAACAGTCACATCGGAGGCGCCCGCCCTTCTCCCAAAACAGTTGACCGTGTTCAGCAATCCAAGAGGAAAACCCCGTGCCGAGTGGCGATCACGTTCTGCTGGGTTGTCCTCGAGGTCACCACGGCGCCTGCTTCCCGCTTGTGTCGTTGCAGACGCAGAAGATGCTCGCCGCCGGGCGCCGTGTTCGTCGAGGAATACATGGGCACCGCGGCTGGCGCGGTGGGCGCGACCGCGCGAGGTGGTCGTTGGGCCACGAGGTGTAGTGTAGCGGCGGCTCGTAGCAGGCCATGTGCGGCGGCGTGGCGGCGCAACGGTGGCAGCCGCAGCCGAAGGCGGGGCACGCGTGGGCGGGCCGGCGAGGTAGTGGCCGCGCAAGTGTTGCGCCAAATCAACAGGAGTACCCGAATTGAAGATTTCGAGAAAAACGGAGTGTGTTTTCGAGAAGTCAGGGAGCACCAAATCTATCCTCGAATGTCCAAACACTTTTTAGTCATCCAACGGTGTTCATCTAATTTGTCCGGACCGACCCGGACATCTGAAATCCCCTAAATCGGCATCAAATTGGAAACGTTTTGGTAGTCTCAATGTCCGCTTGACACACTATTAGTTGGACCACATATCTTCAAAGTATGTGTCACACTCATCTTTTTTTTTCTTTCAGCCTACCTGGCCCATTGTTAATCATAATTCATTGTATACCAATTTAATAACTACGGTTGAATGACCGGCACCCGCCCACAACCGAAGCATGTCCGTGAATATTTGAGGATGTCTGTTCGATGACTCCCAATAGAGTTGCCCTTAAGTGCCTCCTCTTGTTTGTCAAGGTGTTCTTTTACGATAATGCCAGACATATGAGCAGCAACCAATGAAACATACAGAGGGAGGTAATGGAGGGAGAGAAGAAGAAGAAAAACAAACAAACAAAAAACAAAAAAACCCCCCCCCCCCCCACCCCCCCCCCCCCCCCCCCCCCCCCCCCCCCCCCCCCACCCCCCCCCCACCCCCCCCCCCCCCCCCCCCCCCCCCACCCCCCCCACCCAAATTTCGCCGGGGTGGACCCATGCCCCTTAATATAATCCAAGCCTTTCATTCATAATCAACCCATAAAACTTCGGTAAATGGCTTGGACGTGTAGCATTACTCGTTCTTTTCCGGTTTACCACATTTGGACGGATTTCGTTCGGATGACCAAATTATCTTTTATCATAATCAGGATTTCGTTAGGATGTGAACACATTCATGTACCAGTGTACCACCATATTTGGGACGGATTTCGATCGGACATGAACACATTCATGTACTACCATATTTGGGACAGATTCCGTTCAGATGTCGAAATATTTACTCTGTCAGTTATAATAGTTACAGTTAGCCAGGAGTAATAGCACTTACACGGGAAGGAAGTTGTAGAGGCCGAAGGTGGCGTAGCCTGCGATCACACAGTTATACGTCAGTGCGCTCCAACATAAGGAAGAAAAACTAGTTGCATTCAACGGTATTTACCGGTCCAGATGAGTGCCTCGGTGGGCGTGCTTGGGAGGCGCGGATCCCAAACCCAACCTACCTGCAAGCAAAACAGCCGGTTCAGATAAACAGTAGTAGGAAATCCTCAAGATAAAAGCAGAGTAGGATGCTGCATTAGCCTAATTAACATGAAGCAGCAGGCATCTGCTTAATTTTTCGGATTTTTTTCTGTTTTGAATATTGGCAAGAGGACGTGCAAATCCATTGGTTAGCAAGGAGAGATTAGTTAGAGAAGACACCCCAAGCTGGGAGAGCGACCAGCACAAAAAGCTAGGGCGAAACAAAGGACGAGAGAAAAGGACCACACAGGGCGAGCTCGGCCCGGATCGAAGCTGCGAATTCCTGCCAAGCCGTACCTGCCCTGCAAGGAGACCCACCGCTGCTAAAGCCCGCCGCCATCCGTCCCAACAACGCGGCGGCGTCGCCCGTCCCGTCTGCGAAAAGGCTGGGCGTAGGTTAGACGGGCAGGCAAAAGTAGAGAGGGAGAGAGAGCAGCATTCGGATAGATCGAGCACGGCGCCAGCCGCGGAGCCGGGCGAAATCCACCGATGGCTCGAAGCGGGGGGGATTCGGAGGAAGCGGAGCAAACGCTGCGATGGAGGCGCTTGCCTTGTGCTTGGTGCCGCCGCGGCCGCCGGCGATGCAGCCGCCGCCTGCGCGCGTGCAGTGCAGGAGCCCCGTGGAACGGAATGGCCGTGCGCAGCGCCGACTCGGGGCGGGGGTGGATTATAAGGGCAGGTGGGCGTGGGGGTGCGTGCGAGGCCTTCCTAGTTGGAGAGAGAGGGAGGGATCAGGTGGGAGTGTTGGCGTCGCTAAGCAGAGAGAGAGAGAGAGAGAGGGAAAGGTGTCAGGCGGCGGTTATTTGATGTGCTGTCACAGCGAGTGAGAGAGAGAGAGAGAGAGAGTTTGATTCGTAGCCCACGTCATCATACATCTTCACAGAACCAAACCCCGGCCGGCGCATGCTACTCGTCCATTGCTAATCATTTTTTTGTTTGTGTTTTATTTTCTCTGTTCAATTGAATTTATATTTTTGCATGTGTGTGCGCGAGAGAGAGGCATGAATGTGGAGACCGCCTTCAAATGCAGTTCGTCTTTGACACGCTGAGCGACGGTTAACTCATTTATCTTTACGGTTTATGCTAGTCCTATACAATCTTTATGTAAATTATACCTTTGTTTGCAAGTACACTATTATATATGTTTTGTAGACAGCTATTATATGTGTTTGCTTGCATGTTGTGGAACAATGTAGCTAGGTTTTTGCGCAATGCGTGCACAAGTTTTTGTCGTTGTTTATTTTGACTTTCATTTATTTCTACATAATGATACCAATGTCATTAATCCATTTTACCTTAGAGTTACTTCAAGTGACATCTTTGTTCTGCTTGTTTACTGATCACTTGATAAGAAAAAAGTGATTGGCGGGGGAAAAAATCAGGTGACTTGCCAATTGAGGGTCCCGCAAATTATATAGAACTTGCATTTTTTTTTTTTTTGGGTGGAGGGAGTAATATGCATGATCTTTGATATCTACTGCTAGTACTTTCTACTTTGTGAGATTGTTGGACTAATTGCATGCATGATGGTAAATGTTATGTTGAGATTTGTCGAGTTGAGTATTATGTGGATTAATGGATCAATACATGCTATTTGCAATGATACATATATGTTACATACTTGTGAAATGTCAAGTTTTTACAAAGGATATAGACAAAAAGGAAGAAAAATCAAGCTGGCCATCAAGCTTCATTAGCTACACATTAGTGCTTGTGCTCGGCTCTTTCGACCTCCGAGGCTCCGACTCGGGAAGAGCCCAACCGAGTCTCGAGTTTTCTGTGCACCCCTAATCAACATGCCTCAGTGTGGTAATTATGGCAATGTCTACTCTTTGTTGAGTCTCACTTATGAGCTAGATTAGGTCGTTTGCACACATAGTATTAAGTAATAAGAATTTTTTTTTGTGGGGTTGACATTTTTCTTTCAAAACATATTTGTGAACCCTAGGAATGACTATCCGCTATGACATAATCAAGGATTCGTTGAGAATATCGGGCTGACTATAATGGTGCAAATGTTGAACACTTACTAGAGCAAATGTGAATACAGTGCAGTTCATCAATTTCAATGTAATGTGTATCGTAATGTGAATACAATGCAGTTTAATTTTGTGAAGAATGAACATATACACTGACGAATGGGTCCATCAAATATGAAGTTAGAATTACGACGACTGTGTATGCGCACACCTGCACAGACTCTTTTTTGTTAGGGCGCTTCGGAACTGTTTTGGAGCGTGCGAATATGACGCAATTGCTATATAGTTGCTCTTAGGTTGAAAACCCAACACGTGCCATTCACTAAATTGGATCAGGCAATGGCCATACATGCCTCACATTAATTAGAGAAGGTACTTACTAATTAGTTCATCTAAAAAAGGAAGGCAACCAGTTCAAGTTCAATGAACTAAGACGGCGATGCATGGTGTGCATGATTGTCTTGCCCCAGTCTGCACAGGAGTACGGATAGCAACAAAAAACAGATGGGTCCACCTATGCCTTCTTCGGTTCTTTGCAGGACACACCACCTCTCCTTCACATACGCGCCCGTCCATCACACCACCCATGCATACGTGACAATGTGACACACATGATCCCATCCCAAGCCAGGCAAGACACACGACGCAGTCAACCGGGAGATGCTCGATTTTTACAATGATCGCCACTGCTGTTGGTAAATTAAATGATGGATATGGATGTGTTTGCACCGCACCAAGGCATCCATCGTCACTGTCACCCTGCGCGTAACGCGGTGCAACTACGCACACAAGGCAACTACTCGTAAGTGTCTAACCTGCCTCCACACTCCTCTTGCTGGAACGTTACAAAACAAGCTGAAGGTCGGTCGCCAGGTTAATCGGGTAGGACGACACTCGTAGTGCGTGCATTTTCGGAAGCAAAACAAGACTATATACTACATTCAGATCAAATCAAAGAGAGCGCCATCGTTGTATACTCATCTAACTATATCCAATGTCGACGGGTACGTACATCTAAAACGAAAATATCTACTAGAGAAGTAGGCATATACTCCCTCCGTCCATACTAATTTTATACTAAATCTGCTACACTTATTTTGGGACAGTGGGAGTACTCCTTTTTCTTTTACGGAAAAGTACATTTTTCCTCTCATCCCTCAAATATCTTGGGAGTATCTCTCGTAAATATGGAAAGAAAGTCTCTTCTTTCCACAACTCCTAAATTTTCAAAAGGAGTGGTGCCAAAGCTAAGTGGCTCTAAATATCCACTTCTTTAATTTTTCATGTGCGCTTTTTAGGTGCTATCTATATTAGCCAGAAAGCACTTACATTTGAGACCGGGCACTTCGTCACGTTACAATCTCAGACAATTCACCAAAGCACGAAAGCTAGTTAGAAAATGTATTCCTATTTAAAGAGTGCCTAACCGCATGGATAAGCTCACATTAACTGGTCAATTTTGGATCCAATTCGGGATTTTTCGGTCTCCTCAACTGAAAGCACACTATTATTATTATTATCAGTCTGGTCTCTCGAGAGCACTCTTTCGGCCTCCTAGGGATAAGACACATAGGGCTAAAGAGAGAGCCAAACAAGGATCTTTCGTGTATAATCCTACATAATCTCGAATTTTTATCAGTTCCGGTACGTAGACCAAATAATACAATGCAAGCAAAAGTTCCTAGATTCTTGCATTTCGTTTGTTGCTTTGCATGAACATTTAGATATTGCAAAGCGAACTCCCTAAATTCGGAATTTCATAGATAGAGAAGGACGGGCAAGAAGAGAGAGACTGGCCCTGAGATTTGATTAACAAAAAGGTGCATTAGCGGTCTCACTTCTTCATGAGTAACATACTAATTTATTGCACAATAATAATGACTCATCCACAGGATGCATTGAAAATTACAAATTTGAATGCCACGAAGATAGTGAAGGCGTTAGGGGATGTCGGTTTTGCGTCTTCGTGTTGCACGATGCCGATCGTGGCGCCGGACTCTCTTCATCAGACAGAGCTAGGATAGAGGGGAAGAAAAGAGAAGAATACGACATGTGGCCTTAGAGAGTGGTGCTGAAACGATGAAGAGGGTGGTGTCGAGGACAGGCAGTGAGGGTTTCCATTGTGGAGAGGTAGTGAACGGTTGAATATGTCAGGAAGCGGACAATGCAATACTAAGGCGGGAAAAACAAAGGGATATGGCAAAGGACTTCCAGACATTGATGCAATTTGGAACACTGGGTCGGAGTGGCTATTTTACGTCCTACATCCGTTGTTGGACATGTCGCTTATGGTGATGTTGATGACGCTATGGCGATCCTCATACGTACGCAGCGAGATCACGCATGAGAAGAATCTCTCGCCCAATGGAAGTGTCGCGCAGATTTCTACATGGCTATTTCTCATCGCTCCTTTGCATTCAACATCATCCCCATGTGTTGATGTGTACTTGTTATGTTATGCTCCAAATTCAAGTATAAAGAGGGAGGCTAACTTCTGACGAGCAAGCGGAGCGAGGCCCGTCGCCGGTAGGCTTGGGCCGAAGCGGAGCGTCGCCGGTAGACAAGTCGGATACCTTCCTCCCTTTGATGCTCGACCATCTCCTCGTGTGCAGATATCATGTAATGCTGATGCTTCCCTTGGCTGAGCTCTCTGTAGTTTGGTGGTGGTGTCCTGGTGTGGTCTTTCGGTTGGCAATGGCGTCGGTCGCTCTTTAGCCCTCGAATGGGCGTCTCCACCTTTCGACGGATTGGCGCCCTTCGTGCCAGGGCGAGGGGGCAGGGAGCCCCCTTCTGAGGTGGAGGAGGGCGACATTGACAGCCAGAGCCCATGGAGCTGACAACGGTGCTCGACCAGCTACTGGATGTTTCTTCCCCAAGCTTTTGCTAGTGTCCTACGTGGTGCTCTGCTAGCTATGGAGCATATCTTTGCTAGTAATTTGTAGTAGCCTGATAACTACACAGCATCATGTATCTTCTTGTTGTTTCTTTTTTCCCTTTGATTCATATGTTTGTTCGATGTAATCCTGACCGGTTGATGACTTTATTAATTTAAAGTTGGGCTCTCTTGAACTTTCATTCTAAAAAAAAAAAAGAACGTGTGGTAGATGAGCAGGCGACGTCTTTTTTGTTGCCCCTGTATGTGCGTGACGATCAACTGTTTCATAAAAAAAAAGCTTTGCCATAGTTTACACGTTGGAACAGATCGCTTTGATACAGTCCATTACAGACACGATGACGTACAGGATCAGGTCTCGGAGATTAAACGGGATACAAGCTACGTGCCTTATATTGATCCCGTGGAGCAGATTTTCGGAGGGTTCCGATCGACCGCAGCGGATTGCATCGAGACATCGACTTCGACGAACACTTCCTCACGATCAGAGATGCGCTCCGACGAGCACACGTTCGGCCCCGACGGAGTGGAGCTGCAGTTCTTTCACGGGCACGACGTCGACGAGGACGACGACGGCAGCACCATGTTCGCCGACGAGGAAGCCTCGGCAGAGTCATCATCGGCGACGGCTCTGGACGCGGCGAAGCGGGCGGCGGTGGGAGTGGGCGCGCGGGTGCTCTTCTACCCAAAGCTGGCCTACAAGCTGGTGGCCGGCCGGCCGGCTCGGAGCAAAGCCTCGGAGGAGTCATCGTCATCGGCGACGACTCTAGACGCGGCGAAGCACGCGGCGGTGGGCGTCGGCGCGCGGGCGCTCTTCTACCCAACGCTCGCCTACAGCCTGGCCCGGCACCGCCTCTCGCCCGACTTCCAGTGGTGGCACCGCATCGATGACAACGTCCTGCTCGGCGCCGTGCCGTTCCCGAGCGACGTGCCGCGCCTCCGCGCCCTGGGCGTCACCGCCGTTGTCACGCTCACCGAGCCCTACGAGCGGCTCGTGCCCAAGAAGGTGTACGAGGACCACAATATTGACAACCTGGTGCTGCCAACCACGGACTACCTCTACGCGCCGTCGCAGAAGGACCTCCGCGAAGCCACGGCGTTCATCCGCGTCGTCGCGGAGAAAGGGGAATCGACGTACGTGCACTGCAAGGCCGGGCGCGCGCGCAGCGCCACGGTGGTGATGTGTTACCTGGTGCGGTACAGGGGGGTGACGGCGGAGGAGGCGAAAGCGCTCGTGCGGTCGTGCCGGCCCAGGGTGTCGCTGGCTCCGGCGCAGTGGCAGGCGGTCCAGGACTTCGAGGACTACTACCGGCGGCCGGCCGGTGGCTCGGAGTGAAGCCAACCGCTCCAACTCTGCGGCTGGATCATGCGAGCTCGACGCTAGGTTTTGTGTATATATAGCTTCCACAGGTACTGGACGCGAGTATCAATGTTCGAACACTGTTCCGTTATTCCTAAAGTACTGTACTAATCTACTCTGTTTTTTTTCCAAGTGTACGATATTATTTTAGGGCCTTTTTGAATTTCCAAAAAAAATTGGACGATCTAATTAATCTTTTGAAATTTTTCCTGTGTTGATTGTTTGATTTGCAAGATTGATTAATCCTACAGGAATATTCCCCAAGAAGTTCATTGCACTACATTTAGAAGAAAAATCCACTCAAATATCTTGCAAAGAATTCTTTACTTTTCCATTGTTTAATCAAACACGCTTTGGTACAAAACAAACTAGAGGCTAATCGTGCGCTGCCGCACTGTTCTTCACTCATGGGAAGGGGATAATTACATAATTGATTAACTCTTTCTTCCAAGCAAGTTACAACGGTCGGTTGCATCGTTTTGATTTATCTATGTTAGCTTGGGTTTTAGTTATGCTATGGCGGTGTTTGTTGTAATGTCTTCACACGTTTCCACTTCGGTGTCAGCCGGTGGTGATTACGGGAGCCAGTTGGAAGCTCTTATTCCATGGAAGTGCTCCTATAACTCACATGGGCCGGCCAATGAAAATCTCACTCGCTCAGCTCAGCTCCATTCTCTCGTTCAGAAGAAAACGGCAATCAATTTTTTATTGAATTTTTTATTTAATAAAAATATGTTCATGAATTATCAAAAAACTTGGATTTAGAAAATGAATTAAAAACTATGATTTTTTAGAAATATTAACAAAACTTGAAAAATATTCATAACAATGTTTGAGAATTTCAAAAAAAAGGTTTGCAAATTTTTAAATAAAAAATCACTGACTTAAAATGTTCATGAAATTTTAAAATATTCATGAATTTAAAATAAATCATGAAAAAATATTTTTGGATTTTAAAAAATCGTTTTTAAATGTTCATTTATTTTAACAAAATAGCAATGGATTAAATAGTAAAAGATAAAATAAAGAAAAACAAAAATGAAAAGAAAGAAATAGGGAAAACACAAAAGAGAATAAATTAAAACCAATAGAAAAACACAGAAAAGAAACAAAAACAAAAACCAAGTAATATCTTCTCAAAACTGGGAAAATCAGCCGGTCCATTACGGTTTGGTGTGTTACTCTCAACCGCGACACAAACCCTTACAAACGGGACTCATAACAACCCGACAGCTCCCGACACGCTAGAAGGCTTCTAATATAGGGAGCTTAGTATCTTAGAAGAGCCCAATATTGTGTTTTTGGATTTTGCAATCGTGTGAATCAAAGAGGCCCTCTAGTGCAGGTATACATTGCGCTATTTAGGACTCTTTTTAGAAGAGCAAAAGAAGATATGTTTGGGAACACAGTGCCGGCCCGTTGGTCAAGGAGTCCATTGGGCCAAGTTTGAGTTGCATGCTAGTTAACACGTCACCATTTAAAGGAAAAAAGTTACTCAAAAAAATCTATAAAAAAAACACCGTACCCGCTTCAGTGAGAGGTTCTTCCGCTCTGGGCCAGCATGAATGCGACATTGGCACTCTGGAGCACCGTTGACTGGCATGAATTTGCGGCAACCGCTTCACGCGGAAGAGGGCGCGGGCGCTGGAGAGGTTTTCAGGTGGGTCCAAGGTGTCTGACGTGTACATGGCAGTGGACTGACGCCCGCAAAAGCCCCCCTAGTTTGTGCCCGATTTGCAGGAAAACAGACATTCGGACCGCTCCACGGACTGATGGTGTACCTCGTTGGATGGCAAACTACATTTCGACCGCTCAGTCTAGACGGTTGCGGGTGGTTTGAGGGTCCATATTGAAGATGCACTAAACCCACATTAGTGAAAAAATGCCATATATGAGAAGCATGCCATCATCCAAAGCATGCATGTATAATAACCCACGTCTGCATAAACTTCAGTTTTAGGATGTACCAAAAGGCCCCCTAAATAACGACCAACATACTCCTATATGGGCAGGCTCTACGCGCTCTTCCCTCCTTTTTGCCATGCGCATAGAAGCAACAGCAGCAAACTCATAAACAATGTGTTTACTGGGTGACAGCTAAACCAACTTAAGATGTTGGCCGCCACACTCTGTTGCTTAGTAAGTATTCCCTCGATCCCAAAATAAATGTCGCTGATTTAGTATAACTTATGACAATATATATGAAGCTGCTGATGAAAATAGATACGAAGCAAACGAAGGTTACTGACAATAGATACGAAGCTGCTGATGACCTGGTGTTAAATACCACAGAATTTTCCCACCAGAAATTAATTAGCCCACAGCCGGTTCCCACGGTCCAAAAAGACAGCCAGCATACAACATCTGTTATTCATGGTGTTACAGTATTCGAGGATCCAAAACAAGAATGCAGGTTATTTACCCACATGGCCACCAACACGTAATCTAGTTCAAATCATGGAGACATGCAAATTCAAACTGAGCAATGTCAAAGTCTACACACATTGTCTGTCTTCGAAATGCTGTAACCCAGCATTGTATATCAGATTTACAGATATGAAAGTCTGTACCGCATTCATGTTATCAGCCAGAATCACTTTAAAGAGGAAACATGTTCTAGGTGACCAAATACAAAGACGGTAGAAAAACACACACGAAATTGCAAGAGACGGTCCTCCGTATGTTCCTTTCATGCTTCACCGGCCCAGAAGTGCAACACGGTCCTTCTGGATGACCTGGGCTAGGTTGAGGTCAAAGAGCTCACACCGGATTGGCATCTCCATCTCGTAGAATGGGTTCTTCAAAACAAACTCTGTGTACAGCTCATATATCGTTTTCAGCAGGATTTCCATATTTTGAGCGCCTGTTTCGCATACAACGAAAAATTTCGTCCCTGGAGCATGCCAAGCAACCAGCCAGGTCAGTAACTAGACATAGACAATGCCAAGGCATAAAATGACACAGTTAACAGTTAAAGAAACCAATCCACAGTTTATGGGCATAGTTGGGCCATGCTGATTTCAAACAAGATTCATACCATTTACTATCAACACAAGCTGACAAAAGAGAGAAAAACTGAAGGGCGTCACCATACTTCCAATTTTAGAATATCTACTTTCTCATGTTGATCATCATTTTTAATACTATACCACTTTCCAAAGTCTTGAATCACTACCTAGATCAAATTCTAACCAAATAAAATTAA
Source organism: Thinopyrum elongatum (assembly GCA_011799875.1). Classification (NCBI taxonomy): domain Eukaryota; kingdom Viridiplantae; phylum Streptophyta; class Magnoliopsida; order Poales; family Poaceae; genus Thinopyrum; species Thinopyrum elongatum. Next base: position 558,288,859 of record CM022301.1, on the reverse strand, counting down.
CAAAATATAACAGGATAAATTAGCTCTGGGTATAGGCCCCATATTCACTTTTGCATTCGAATAAATTGGTAGTCCCTCCGATCCATATTAATTGTCACTGCTTTAGTACAACTTTATACTAAAGCAGCGACAATTAACATGGATCGGAGGGAGTAACATAACCCAACAGCCAACACTTCCATTTTTTTGGCAGTAAATATAAACTACCACGTTTATATACGAGTACTTCACTGGTGCATGTCCTAGTCCTACAGAACACAGTGTCGTGTGCTGCGGTTGCTGAGGATACAAAGACCAGGAATAGGGCACTCGGCCTCACCTATCTGCCAGCAAGGCCTAATCCTTATCATGCAACGGATGGTAGAGTGTAACACTTATTTCTGGTTATTTAATTGCTTCATCATATGGGGTATGCTGCCCCTTCGGCAGGGATGGTGCTTAGCCCCTAAGAAACTAATTCCCACCAGAAGGAAATTTATTGAAGGAATGCCCAAGCCAATGGCAAACAGTCACACATCAGAGTTCAGTGGGCAAAGCTACTAGCATCATTATTATGATGGAAACATCAAAATAACAGTACATAAGTGATATATTGATGTGTAGCAAGGAAGGAAGTTTTATACTTATGTGTCCCCCGGAAAAACAAATATCACATATACCCGCCAGGATCAAGTCCAGAGCAGATGCAATTAGATTGATCAGTTGAGATCTTCTACTGCTTATAGCTTTGTGGGTTAGACATCTACTCTAGCATGACATGAATAGAAATAAACTTTTAAGTCATTGACAAATCAGATGATATGAGCTGAGTTATGTTAGTACATAACATTTAATGAACATCATTCACCAAGGAAATGGTTATGGCCTACAAGTCCAAGGAATGACAGGTTTTGCTTCTCCTAGATGGCAAATAAAAGAGCAACATAAAGTTACCAAACTCAATGACGTCACTTAAGTTAATATGCACGTATTGTGCTCAAAACACAACTTCTGCAGATAATGGAGAGGACACATGTGTTGTTAATCATTTGTATTTTCACGAGATTATTTTCAAACATTTAGCGAAGGTCACAGACAAATTTCTGTAAGTTTAAGGGACCATTTGTGAACTAGTAAGTGAAAGTAAAACCACAGCTTGTACCGCTTAACTTGCCAAGATCCACTACTAAAACATTATTCACTACAACCCAAAAAGTACAGAAACCCACTAGTATAAGCGTGTAGTGAGGATTTATCATTATCAAGCAAGTTTGCACACAACTTAAGGGAAGTGAAGACCTGTGAGGGACTGGAAGCAATGGAGGTCGAAGTTGTGGGCTTGTAAGAGGTCAATGCCAGTACAGCCTGTGGTAGGGGACAGCTGCTGGGAGATTGCGTGCATCGAGTGCCAGAGACTCGCGAGTCGCAAACTGTCGTTGGTGTCCATTCTCCCAGCTGAGCCATAGTCCTGGGGAGATGCGCATGTTATTCAGACTCTATCTCTAGCTCTCTACAGAGTAGAAGAGGAAGATAAGTACAAAGAAGGTACCTTGTAGTATATAAGGCCACCAGACTTGTTGATGATGAAAAGGCTGTAGATCGCAACTGTCCCCATGGCCACAGAAGAAGGCTGAGCAGAATTAACAGCTAAATTCCTGTATCAGATGTAGATAGAAAGATATACATCAGATAATCAACGACAAATGAAAGTTTGGTACGTGTAGAAATAATATACGACTAACCAAGGAACTTGCCACCTAACTTGTTTGGAACTGAAATTGTTCATACAAATAGCTTTAACTTGGATATCATAGCGATACAAAAGCTACAAATTAAGAAATGCTAACTCCACTGCCTTACATACAACCTACTTATACGATTGTTGATATCCAGTGAAATGCATAATCCGTCGTTCAAGTTGATGCCATATATTTGATTTGGTCATGCACAATTAAGGAGTGGAACGCCGATCTGATCCAAACTACTACGTATAAACTAAGTAAGGCTGTGTTTGGTTGAGCTGTGGACTCTGAAAAAGCTGCTGTTAGCTGTGAGAAAGCAGCTGTGGAAAAGCTGGAAGCTGTTTGGTTGAGACAACTGTGAAATTGTAGATTTGGCTGTGAATTGTCTGTAATGCCTTTGAGGCCTGAGTGAATATGTTTATATGCAAATTGACCATAAAGCAGTGATCTGTACATTGTCAATTTTACCAGGAAGATGTTAACAACATAACAATAACAGGAAGAAATAGATTATCTTAAAAGTCTCCTAACTTGTACGCCTCCAAATTTCTAATGGCTATGTACGCTGTCACCAATGTCAATTTTATTTTCATACAAACATTTTCACAAACACCTTCCAAGCAAATCCCATTACACAATATGCAGCACATAGGAAGTAATCATCGCGTTTTCCATACACAGCATGCACTGCAAACATATATAATCATCATACAAGAAGATCACTGCCTGCAGTTTTATTTAGAGGACATACACTGCAAAAAAATTAGAGGGCATACACTGCAATTAGGACAACATAGAGGCGGCGCGGCCTGCAGCGATCCAGCAGATCCGGCCGATGCAGGAAGAGTGGGGAGAAAGGAGGGAGGAGGGAGTATCTGGGCCGGCGGAGGAGCGCTGCTCAGGGGGGCGGCGGCGCGGGCTGGAGGTTCGCCGGAGGGACGGCTGCGGCGGAGAACCCCGGCTCCTTCGTTCGTGCGGGAGTGCGACCCCTCCTCTGTTCGTACCGCACCCCAAAATCAAGTTAATAATGGAGGATTCAGGCAAGGGGGGAGATGGGAGGAGGATGAGGGGATGAGGAGCAGGAGCAGTCCCTGCTCTCCCATGCGCGCCGTCGGACGAGAGAGAGACCGAGAGAGGGGCGATGAGTAGCTGTACCTTCGCAGCGGCGAGGAGGCGCGATGGCGACGCGGGCGGCGGCGACGGCTCGGCGAGATCCAAAGGCGTCGGAGACGAGTGAGGAGAGCGGCGCCTTGAAGTTTTTTTCTTCTTCTCTTTGAGCGAATATCGGCGACTCAAGCCGGTGTACAGGCCTACAGGTTACAAGGGGGAGTGACGCCCGGATGATTTCGCAATGGACGGCCCATTAACTCGTATTTAGTTAATTTTGTTAGAAATCGAAAATCAACTACTCCCGTAAATAAATATTCCCGTACATGCATGTAAATGTTCATATAAATTTCCATCTTATATTTAAAAAATATTCATGCACATAAAACTTCCGAAAAATGTATTTGAAAAAAAAAGTCCATTCTCAATTTTAAGAACAAGGTGTCACCCAGTTGGCTAGGCTCACAAGGAGTGAACTAGTCCACCCACACTTGAGCCCTGAGTGACGCATGGTGCTCAGAGACTTCTATAAAAATATGCCTCCACGGGCTAGCCCTCGATGGTCTGTTTTTTTTAATGTGTTTGAAACAAAAAAACGAGAATGGTTGTTCCCATATGTTAAAAAATATGTTCGTGTGATTTTGAAAAATACCTAGGAAAGGAAAGCAAAACAAGCAAAAAAAAGAGTGAAAAAATAAAACCAAGAAAAAAGAAAAAGAACGAAGAACAAAGTTTGTGTAGGCTGCTAGTTATCTGACTGTTTATGTTCATCAATCACCGGAGAAGAAATAAACACACCACTATCACTAATATGCAAGCCCGCAGTACTGAAGAATGCCCTAGATGAGAATCATATCATGATCCAAACACAAGCATGTATGCGACATTCCCCAAAAATCCGTAATTACAAGACCAACAGAACAACCCACATCTGCATATTCAAGTTTCAAGGATATACCAAAAGAATACCTAAATGCATTTCTGGACAGGCTCTATGCCCACTCTCCATATATCACTTCCCTCCTCTCTTTTGTGCCATGCACATTACAGCAACAACAAATAAAAAATGAAGCGAACTCACGAACACATGTTTACGTCAAATGTCGTGGTGGCGGTGAAACCTGCTTAGGATGCCCGTCACCACCGGTAACTAAGGTAAGAATCTCGTACTTATACGACTGCTGGAGATCTGCGACTGCATGGATCCGGATATCAGTCTTGACTCCACTGCAAACTCTCATCACGTAAACCCGCTTTCTCAAGTTTCCTAATTCTTCTTCTATTGCAACAAAAATGTTAATTCCTCTTCCACTGCAACAAAACTGTTAATTCTTCCACTGCAACGTAACTGTTGGCCCACTCGTCGAATTCCTCTGACTCTTCTACTTCTTGCACCTGTCAAAGGAGGTGATTCTAAGTTAACTAAATTACCACACTAGCAAAGAGCAATGGCAAATATTCGGTAGGTAAATGGGAATAGAGTGGACATGGATTATTTCTTGACTTTCAAAGTAGACTAGTGCAATGAAATGCAATGACCTCCTAGGAGGATTGTATCAAAACTCTACCTTTTCAATGCAATGAAATGCAAAGGTCCTTTGCATTTTCTCGGAAAAAAAAAGTAGACTAGTTCCTAATTTATTTCCATAACAAATTCTCCAACAACAAAGAAATGCATAAGTAATTAATGTGTACATGCTGACAGGATTGTGCAAAAAAAATGCAGGTTATTATTTCATAAGACAGTGATGGAATAGGAATTTAGCACTACCGAGACCCCTTTGACTTCTTGGTATTTGCTCAAGCATTGTGACAAATGGTAACATCTGAGAGAGTAGTAACATGCATATGTTGCAGAAAGTAAAATGATTTTCACCACAGACACCCCTTTGACTTCTTACTAATTGCTCAAGCATTGTGCGAAATCATAACGTCCGAGATAGTAATGACAGGCATATGTTGCAGAAAGTAAAAAAGATCTTCAGAAGCATCATGTAATGTTAATACTCCCTCTGTTTTTATTTACTCTGCATATTAGATTTGTGTGAAGTCAAACTTCATAAAGTTTGACCAAGTTTATAGAAAAAAATATGAACATTTACAATAACAAATCTGTATGATGTTAAAGTATATTCAATAATGAATCTAATGATATTGATTTGTTATTGTATATGTTAACATTTTTGTCTATAAACTTTGTCAAAGTTTATAAAGTTTGACTTTGACCAAAGCTAATATGCGGAGTAAATAAAAACGGAGGGAGTACCTTGTGGAAGAAGATCCAGAGCTTTTTTTACTTTTCTTTCTAGGATGACGTTCATTCTCGTCATCCTCTTGATCACTCTTTTCATCACTCGTATCAACAGCTTCGTCCTTTTTATGCTCTGCCCTGGTCAAGCTTGCCAATCTTCTGGGAAGAAAAACATTGTAGTAATACTTCGCCAAATCCTTTGTTTCCTTCTGTCCGAGCTCCTTCAAGGCAATCTCCATGAATTTCTGATGTTTATTCTGAGGAATCAACTTGTCAACTTTTTCAAGTTTCCTTTTGAAAACTGTGGTCCATTGCTCTCCAACTTGCTCACCCATTGCATCTAGCCCACAATTTTTGAAAGCTTCCTCACCCAACTGATCCTTGATCCAGCTTCTTGCCTTCTTTACGTGAACTCGCACACAGTCCTCAGATCCAGGACAAGAACACTTACACTTGTCTACCAATCTTTTCCTCTTCTTCTCTGACTTGTTAGTTGCTGAGATATCCATGTTTAGTGGATAGACAACTGTGCCCACTTTTGGTAAGGTTGCAGCTTTGTAATCATCAGTATATTCCACAGATGGAGCATTTTTCCACTCAGGGACAGAAGCTTGATGCTCGACAGGGTCTGTTCTAACACGTTTCAGCGGATAACTAGATAAGTAGCTGATCTTACAATTTACCCTCTCCGAACTCCTGCTTTCCTGGCAACATGGAGAAGTGAATTAGACAGACTCGAGCAACAGTGTTGCTCACTATATGATCAGACCAAAGAAAATTGGTTTTATAACTCAAGAAACATTTAATAAATAGAAAGGCATATTGCAAAACAAGCGATAGCAGTGCCAGATATTCTTCAGTGGCATTTGATTGTCTTTTAATCCCGCTCTAAGTAATTTCATGCGGCAAATTTTGTTGGAATTATTCTAACTTATTAGAAGGGTGGCACAGTGCCAAGTCAGCAGGACTAGGATATTTAGCACACAAGTGCGCTGCACAATCAGCATCTCTCGGCATAAAGACATGATTTAGCATGATTAAACCATAATAATCTAATCTTGGATAACCCTAGGACGACAAGTCCCATCTATTTTTCAAGCATGTTAAGTGCACAACCATAAATAAGCTCTTAGGACTAAGACCTGAAAGGAGGATATGTTGTGACTTATTAATCCTTAAACGCAGCAACATCCATTGGCAGGGTTACACTACATGATCTTTCAACTGGATTGCTAATGTCAGAATTAATGAATGTGCATATTTCTGACCTGCCAAATCTGAACTACCATGGGCATTCAAGAACCACGATCTACTCTGATGTGAACACAACATTTGATAGAGATAGAAATCAAGTTTAGAAGGCCATAATATATTCTGATCAAAATGAGTTGGTGTCATGGGTAGTACATGCGCACAAAACAGACGACTGAGACATCCCCCCCCCCCCCCCCCCCGGGGTCAAAGTTGCTTAGCACCGTTTATCTAAAATGCATTAAAAGATAACAGGCCACAAAAGCGAATCACCCCTATATATAGCTGGCCTCAGTGAGCAGCTAGCCAAAAATTCAAACCTGCATTTCTCACAGAATCAAAAGCATATGCCTGTGTGGAATCAGCTCGAATGACCCAACGGATTCCACTAACATGGTTCCATATTTTACACAGATGTGTTACCACTCCTGCCAGTTTTTTCGCTTAAGCGCCAAATAATATACAGTCACCCATATTCACGCGTCAAAAACCTACAGACAGCTGGCCCAACTCCCGCGTGAAAACACAGCATAAGAATATGATGACGCCACCCTGTCAAAAGCACGCACCCTGACTAAGATAATCTGAAACAAAAGTACGGCATAAACACAGCCTGGCAAATTTATCCAGCGAACCAAACATCGATCCCGGTACATATCCTACGGCAACGCACAGGTTTGTAGGTACCAACCGATGCAGCATATCTACTATGATAATTTGATATACATATGTGTTTTTTCTACATTCATCATCACAATAACATCTGGAATTTAGACACAAGATAAATAGCAGAGAAAATATAGCAAATGGTGAAGCAATTTTTGTAAAAAAATGCAGCAGAGATTAAAAGGGGTGACATCAATTCAACATCTCATCTCATCAAAGCACACTAGTTACCAGTCTAGCACAAATCTGAGCTAATAACTAGTATTAATAGAATAGAATAAGATTCCATCTTGAAAGTAGTAACTCCATGTCCACCTTAGTCATAAAGGCACCATGAACTTCGCCCCTAAGTGGCATCAGAGTATCAGACAGACCAAGCTCTGGGGAGACTGGCAATAAATGAATGAAGAGACACGCCAATTCCTACCTAATTCTTGGACCATGGCGACTAGTAACGGGGTGCCGTAACTAGTACAGAGAATCCTAACACGCAAGAGATGGGTGACCATCGCATCGCATAGGCAAATCCTAGCAGCCGTAAATTCGCACAGGCAAACACAGAGCAGGTAATCCCGCGTCGTAGCAAGAGCAAACGCGTGCAATCGTTGGCGCAAGACCCAGTCTAATCACCAGGAACTGCAATAGATGTAAGATCACCGGCGGCGACGAGAGCCGAGAAGCGGCATCGTCGACGGCGAGCCCCGTGCAAGCCCGCTCCAATCACACCCCAGTGCACCAAGGACACGGACGCGGCGAACCAAAAACCCCACTCCACACGGACGAATTCGCGCCGCCGCTTGGCGAGAGGGCTCACCTGCGGGTACGGGTAGTCGTCGTCGTCGTCCGGGACGCGGGCGTAGCGCGCGCGGCGCGCCGCGAGGAGCACCTCCCGCATCCGCCCCACGTCGCCGAGCCCGCGCCCGCGGCCCCGCCCGGCCTTGGCCGCCCACATCGCCCCCGCGGCCGCGCGCCGCGCCGTCCGCACCGCGCCGACCGCGGCCTCCCGCGCCGCGACCGAGGCCCGGGTCTCGCGGCTCGGCAGCGAGGGCGGCGCCCCGTCGTCGCTGTCGCCGCGCCTGCGCTTCCTCGACGCCGATGGCGGGGTGCGCGGCGGGGGCGAGATCCCGCCGCCGACGGAGCCGGTGTACGGGAGGTCGGATCCGGCCATCGGGGGCGCGGCGCTCCGCCGGCGAGGTGTTTGCGGGAATGCCCCCGCGGCGTGGGCTGGGGTTTTTGGCGCCTGGGGTTGGTTATGCAGGCTGCAGCCGCTCTGCTCTCACAGCGTGTTTGGCAATATTTGAGAAGGGGAATAGGAGTTTAGAGTAGGGAGTTGTGTTGAGACATGGAATGAGTCATTTTATTCCCAATACTTTGTTTGGTGCGTGATAGGAATTATGTATGAGAATTTGAGGAGAAATTATATTCCCTTGTTTGGTTCGTGGGAATTAACATGGGACTAGACAAGGGAAATTAGGATGAAGGGTTAAGATTGACTCACTAAAACAATTCCCTACGAACTCCCACCCCCTCCCCTGTTAATAAAAAGGTGGGAGTTGGAGTCTCAAGTCTCATACCTATTCCCTTGTGAATTCCCAATCCCTCCAACCAAACAATAGATTTGAAGTCTCGTACCCCTTCAATTCCCATTCCCTAGCTCTAATTACCCCCAACCAAACACGCTGTCAAGGGTTTGTTCCGTTGGGGCACGTAAGGCAACCCTCTCTCTTTCTCTTCCAAGATGGGAAACTTGGCATGTCACTTTAGAGTTTAGAATGCATGCTTGTCAAAAATTAGATCTAAAGAGCAAAGTAACCACGATGGCCTTCCTTCAAACAAAAGGAAAAAATATCTAGAGAGTAAAGTAGCCTTTAATCACTGTTTGACCCAAAAAATCTCGTTTATGGTTTGAGTATGGTAAATGATTCCAGACGAATGACCGGCCGAGTTTTGCGTCGGTCGCCTCGTCACGCGACGGAAATAAACCAATCCAAAGGCGACACGTGCTCTTGCGGGTACAACCTTATCTTTTTCCTTTCTCGCCTTCGTCTTCCATCTCTCGTGCAGTGCATCTTTTTCCCATCTTACATGGGAGAGCTCCTCCACTGCCGCAGCTCGCGTCCAACGTTCTCCCTATCGTGGCCAGCGGAGCCATTGCTAAGCGACCGGCCCAAATTTGTGCTAGGCGGACAAAATTTGGTTTGTTCGCACCCGCCAGATCAGATAGCTGTTAGGCGGCCGGCCCAAATTTGTGTCGGCGGGCCGTTGCCTTGCCTCGCCCTTTGAGTATTTATATATGTTTTCTTTTAGCAGCTAAATGCCCGTGTGTTACTACTTGTTACTCCCTTCGTCCGAGTTTATATATGTTTTCAATCTTTGGCCATCTATATGACTAAAAAAATATAGAGTATATGCCATAAAAAGTATAATATTCGATTTGTATTTGAAAGAGATCTCACGTAGTATATTTATTTTAAATATACTCTATATGTTATTTGTTAAATTTATGGTCAAACTTTGGCCCAAAATAAGAGGGGGGCTAATACACTCGTGCGGAGGGTGTACATGACAGTGTGAGGGGTTATTTTTTTTCCCACAGTTTGAGAATTTGTTTACTGTTTCAGAAAACTTGTAGTGGCAGTGGGCTCTATGTTGTTTCTTCCAAATTTATAAAGTATGGCGGTAAATTCAAATCAAGCGGATGTAAAAAAGAGACAGTGTGGCAGTCCCCATTGAATGACACCGAAAGCTCGACTTGATACCACTTCCAACTTTCATGTCTAATGGTTCCAAATATCTAATTAGTTATGTCGTCCATAAGTTGTGTAGGGGATAAAATAGGACTTCGATAAGGACCGAATGTTCGGTCTGGGGTAGCGCCAACCCAAACTAATCGTTCCCTAGTGGGGGCAATCGAACGATTTCGTTCGCGATGAAAATCATCTCCCAACGCGAACACCCATCGACAAAACTAGTCCGTAATGAAAAGCCTAATAAAAAAGAAAAGGAATTGGGTCACCTAAAAAGGCCCAGATTTAAGAACGATTAGTAGAAGGTCGTGATCGCATCTTTTTTGTTATGCTTTTTATGCATAGAAGATTCACTTTCGAAAAAAAGGATTTTGGTTGAAGAAAAAGGATTGCAAAATTATAAAATTTTGTTCTTTGAACAAAAAAGATGGCAAGTTTATAAATTTCAAGGGGGTGGGGACATGACAATATTTGTTTTTATCAAAAATCATGGTACCATTTAAAAAAATAGAACTTGCCATCTAAACATGACAAAATTGTAAACTACAAAAATCAACTAACTAATGAAAATGCCATGGTGTAAAAAATAAAAGTACCATGTTTTGCTTAATAGATTTGTCGTGGTCTAAAGAATTTCCCATGGGTCCGGGTAAAAACTAATTTGCCATGATTAGGAGAATAAAATTGCCATGCTATGAAAAATAGAGTTACCATGTCTTTGAAAATAAATTTGCCATGATATAAGATATAAATTTTCCATGGTGCATGAAAGAAATTAAGTTGGCATTGCAATGAAATATAAATTGCCATGGATTTGAAAGTAAAATTGCCATGGTCTAGTAATGCAAAATTGGCATGGTATATGAAATTAAAAACGATCTCTAATATGATGGCAAATGTAAGAAAAATTATGTCATGGCGATTTTCCAGAATTGCCTTTGCAAAATTTTATGTTTCAGAAAAATTGTCATGGCAACAAATGCCATGCAAAAATGTAGAATGAAAAGTGTAAAAGAAAAGAACAAATTTGCCATTGCAGAAGCATATTAAAAAATGCCATGGTATTTTAACTAAAATTGCCATGTTGGAGGAGGCACACCGTAAAAGTGGTGGTGTGGCCGCGTCGCCGGGGGCGGCGCCCCCTCTCGCTCGAGCCCGCCACCGCCCACCTCGAGGAGGCGCATCCCGGGGTTGGAGGGGGACACGTCACCAGCCCACCACGGATGGGCTCGTCGTCGCTGGCAGATGGCCTCCCCCGTTCATGTAGATAAGGGTGTGCGACTGAAATGGGGGAAGAAGAGGAGAGAACTGGGGGAGTGGGGTAGATGCGGTGTGCAACGCCAGCGACTGAAAAAACATTCGCGAGACTTCGGCCTTGTCTCGAACGAGTCCTGGTGATGATGTAGCAACGTGAGCTCGCCAAGATTCGTGCAATGGCTACGGAGGCGTTCGGGTGGAGCAACGAGATTTTTGAGTTCGACAATTATCAATTCCGATAAAATAGAACATATTATCATGACCTAAATGTGTGTATTTACTCATATAATCATGTTGAAAACATGTGATGATGGTTGATTTGCTGCTCCACACCTGGTATGGGACTTTAAATTTTCTGGGAGGGGAGTTGAGATGGTGCTCATGTTTACTCACAAAGTTTTGGTGCAATATTTGCCCTCTTGTGTTTTGGAGATTGTTGACAGAAACAGACATGAACTGATTTGTTTGCTAGTGCACACAGAGAGAAATAGTCCATGCAGAACCGAAGAGAATGCTGTCTCTGGTGTCAAGTTCGAGGAACTTCACCAAAGAACATCTGCGTTGCAGAGAAGAATGAGCTACATCTATTGAAGACTTGTAGGCGAGAAGATTGATGTGAAGGAGTTAACCCCTTGAAAACTTATTGCTAAAGTGAAGCAATTGGTTCGGAGATTCTGTCCGAAGAGAATTGACTGCAGCGTATGGAAGTCGAAGACAAAGTGAAGACGTAGTATTCATTTCGTTCTTCTTCTTTCGTTCATTTGAGTCATAGGACCTCCGTACTATTAAGAGGGGTATAGGTTCTCGAAGCTTAGATCCACTGTGATGCTTAGCCCAAAACCTATGCGAGACTGAGAGAAATCTCTTTATGATTCAAATGATTACCTGGCAGCAATAGACGTTGTTCTTCGTGCTGCAGGAGATATCTTTCGAACTGAGGAGTTAGCATTACTTGGTCCCCAAGGAATGTTACCATTGTGCTCAATCTCCGACCGTTGGACTCGTGTCGTTCGGCCATTGGCTGCTCCACATGTCCAATTTGGTCATTTCCCTTCAGGGAAGGCTGCGGCTATAAATAGCCACCCCGCTCCAACGTTGCCCGTTGGCTCCTCCGCTTAAGATTCCTGAGAAGATTGATTGAGCATCCCCTCTCCGAGTGATTTGAGTTTAAGATCCACAGAGAGAAAAATCAAGAGCCCAAAACTTAGACAGTGGTTGAGCATCACAGTAGTTCTGACTTTAGAGTTCTTGTACCTATTACTCTTGAGAGCTGCGCACTCTCTAGACGGATAGGTGTCGGCTCGAGTGTTGAAGAGTTGTTGTCTTCACCGAGCAAGATCTTCAGCAACCAAGAGTCATTGTGGTTCGCTAAGGTCAGTCGAAGGTTTGGAGATCATCGACAAGTATCTACCACGAGTGAAATTAACTGGAGTCTGGTCAGCTTCGAGTTGAACGAGAATAGGGCGAAGAGAGTTTATCTTCTGTGTTAAATCACAACCCCTCAAACCACACGTAGTCCTTTGGCAGAAGGGCGAACTGGTCTACCAAATCCTTCTGTCGCCATCGAGCACCACTGGTTCAATCTACTTTACTGCATTACATTTAGTAGTTTACTTTCGTGCTCTATGACGATAGTTTATCTGATCATTCATTGACTGTTGCATATCATTCGTCTTTATCATCTCTGTCATTTCCATCTGCTGTCTTTCGCTGTTCACCCTGTTGCATTCTCATCATTCAGTGCAGTCTTTCCAGTCATATACATTTCTATTCGCACTTATTAACTCTGGCGTGATTTCCCTGACTTCGTTTTCATTCACCTTGTCATAGTTATCTCTCGTGTTTATCCATTGTATTTCATACCTTGTTTCTATCATGCTACTGTATCTATTCGCATATTGCATTATCATCATCATTGTCAAACCTGTGATATCCTATACTCGAACCATTATTGCTTCCTATCTCGATAGTTATGTTCCTCAATAACGTACTTGAGTGAGTTCTTATCTACCGAACCTTATTTCGCTGTTGTGTTTGGGATCCATTCATAACATTCACAAGAATTTTTTAATCTCCCATTCACCCCCCTCTGGTCGATGTACTCTCAATCCTAACAATTGGTATCAGAGCAGGTTCTCTGTAACACCCCATGTAATTAGCCACAGTGATCACCCTTAGTTAATGTCATGTCAGCAAGTTTAACAGCACCTAGTCATCATTTGCATCATATTGCATTTCAAACTCCAAATTCAAACTTCAATTGAATTCAAAGTGAAAATAAAAGTTGCTCCAAATTGGAAACTAAAATGTTCATTAAATAGCAAGTAATTCAGAGGCAATTATGAAATTGTAACCAACATTATTGAAATTGGATAAGTGACTCAAACATCCTCAAACAGTGGCTAAAAACAATATTTAATAACCTTTTTATTAATCCAAAATTAATATGAAATAGTAATTGCCCCAAACTAGTTTTTGGTGCCAGGATATATTACACTGTGATTTATGGGCTAGGTCTCATATTTTACAAAAACCATTTAGTGCTCAATCAATTGCAAAACAGAAAGAAAACAGAAACAGAAAAAGAGAGAATAGAAATGGGCCTAAGTTATACTGTGCACTTAAGCCTGCATCTACAGTTCGGGCCCAGCCCATCCGGCACTCGTCTCCCACCTCCCGCACACGTCAGCGCGCGCGTGCATCCGAACGGCGCTCGTCGCCGTGTCGTTGATCCCACGGCCCCCCGACGCCTATATGACCTAGCCCGAATCCCCCTCGTCCGTCCCCGAACCTTAGCGCCCACCAGATCCCCTCTCGTCCCCTCCCTCACTCTCGTTCGAGATGCCTGAGCGCCACCCTCGCCGCCATTCGCCGTAGCCGCGGCCACCGTCGCCCGTTCGCCGCTCTGACAAGTCCTGGAGCACCGCCGTAGGCTTCTGCTTCGACTACGCAGTCGGATCGAGCCCGGGAGCCCCTCGCGACGCTGCATTCTTCCGCGCCGCCGCCCTCGGCCACCGCACGAACTCGCCGTCGATCTGCACCACCGAACTTCCCCGAGCCCTCTGCCTAGACCGCACGCTCCCGCGGTGAGCTCCTGCGTGGAACGCGCCCTCCCCTGCCCCCTCTGGCCGCCCGTAGCGCCCGCTCCGCGTTAGGCCGCACCCTCCGCCGCCTGGCCTTGTCGCCGACGTGGCCACGGTGACCAAATGGTCCCGTGCGTGCCACCGTTGCACTCACCGCATCGAGTAGACGTCGTAGCCACCTCGCGCCGCTCGTTTTGCGCCCTCCAGCTCTGATCCCGACGACGGCCTAACTCCGGCGTCCGCCTCGTCGCTCGCCGTCGACGCTACCGACCACCGCAGCCCCCGCCATCAACCCAGATCGCTTCGCCGTCGTCTGCCCGTTCGAATGAGCCCGACCGCGCTCGCAACGGCGCTCTGTGCGCAAATCCCGACCCCCTCCCGATTGCGCTGCCGTCATTTTTGGTCGCCGGCGATGAGTCGTCGGTCGACGCCGACGTGGCCCTCTGGGCCCCACCTTTGTGCCACTGACTGGTGGGCCCGGGGCCCCCTGTTGACCAGTTGACTTCGGTCAACTGTGCTGACTGGGCTGGCCCCTGTCTATGACGTGTGGGTCCCGCCTAATAAACAAATTTAAATAAATAAATAAATTGTTAATTAGTTAATTAGGTTAAACTAACTCTGTTTAGTTAGCTCTGTCACTGACATGTGGGTCCCACTGGACCCACAGGTCAGATTTGCCCCAGTCAACCGTACTGTTGACTGCTGACCTCAGCATTGCATCATGCGGACATCATTTGATACTGTTCAGGATAATGTTGTATTAAATGATTAAATAAATTCCAGAAAATGATTAAAACTGTAGAAAATCGTATAAAATAAACCGTAGCTCAGATGGAAAAACTTTATACATGAAAGTTGATCAGAACGATGAGGCAAATCCGAATACGTGGTCCGTTCATCTGTCATATACCCCTAGCTACCTGAACATGGAACTTTTAGACTGATTTCAGTAAATGAATAGTGCTCAACTTTAATAAAATAAATCCGAATAAATTCCTAATTTAACTAAATCATTTAGTTAGGCATTAGAATACCTCTGCATATCATTTAGACATGTCATGCATATTGTTTGTATTTTTGCTGTGAATTTATTGTTTCTTCCCCCCTCCTCTCTCGATAGACGCCGAGACCAACACCGACGCAGCAGAGTACGACTACGCTCCGGACGAGCATCCTTCCGACGACCCCTCCTCCTTGCCAGAGCAACCAGGCAAGCCCCCCCCCTTGAGCATCCAGATATCGCCCATTCCATTTCTTCTGCTTGCATTAGATTTTGCTACTGTTAATGTTTGCTCCAATTCTGATGCATAACCTGCTTTTGTAACCTGTTTATTGTTACCTTACCTGCCCATGTTAAACTGTTTAGTATAGGTTGGTTAGTGATCCAGCAGTGACCCCCACTCTGCCCTTGTTGCCTCTGCTTCATCATCGATGACTCGATCAACGTGATCGACGACCAGAGATCGACACATCACCTCACCCCCCACCCCTTAGTTGTACGACTCTGCATAGTTACTATCGAGTGCCGAGGGTGATACCTCGTAAAGCACTCCTAATGAATACTCTGCAGTGTAGCTGTTCGGTCATGGTCATCGAGGGTGATTCCTCCTTCTCCACTTCCGATACGACTCTGTCGTGCAACCCCTCAGTGTGAACCTCGAGGGTGATGCCTCATACGTTCACCCTAATGATTTCATCGAGTGGAATCCACCGAGGGTGATTCCCCGGGGTTTCCCCCTTGATGTTATGACCACACGGTTACTTTGACCTTTGTTACAGGCGGATCGACCCTGATGGGTACCCGCAGGGGATCTTTGATGTCGGGTGTGCCGGAAGGGCACTCGAGTGTGATATTGTGGCGGAGCTTCAGAAACTCTGTTTGTCTCCGCGTGTTAATAAATGAGCCTATTGGATTTGGGTATTTGATCTGAGTGGGTCGACGTGCCCTATACGCACTACCACCACGCGGGATTATGGTTTATGGGGCCCTCTACGTCGTATGTTTCTCCCGAAAGCTCTTCAGACGTCACAGTTCACCGTGCGGGCTGATTGTCGGGAATGGGCTGGATACTTCACTGACGAGTTCAGTGTCGTGCCTGCACCCCGGCCAGTCACGCAACGCGCAGGGTGCCCGGGGCGATGACCCAAGACCCCTGGGTGCATAGGTTAGTCCGGCGTGCTGACCTCTCTGCTGAGCCTAGGTAGGGCGCTACTTCGTGTTGATCTTCCGAGGCCGGGCATTACCCAGCAAGTGTGACCGGCCAGAGTTGATCGAGCGTGTTGGGTAACAGTAGTGCACCCCTGCAGGGAAGAATAATATATCGATAGCCGGTCCTACGGTAAAGGACGCTCAGTTTAGTATCCCGATCTACTACTTGAACTGGATACTTGTTACTTAATTGAAGCTTCGGGATCGCTTTCTCGCAGGGAGTCGAGGAAGGATCTCTAGGCTTTACTCCAACATGTTTGCTTAATAAAATGCTATTCTACTCTCTTCTATTGTTGCAAGATGATGGCTTCGTGAAGATGTTTGAAGATGCTAGTCTTCGATAGGACTAGGCCTTCTCTCTATTCTGGCATTTCTGCAGCCCAGTCCACATATACAGCCTTTCCCCTTTGATAATGTTGCATATGTAGTGTAGATCCTTGCTTTCTGAGTACTTCGGATGAGTACTCACGGTTGCTTTGCTTCCTCTTTTTCCCTATATTCCCCTACTTGATGATACAACAGACGATGGAGCCCAGGAGCCAGATGCCACAGCAGGAGCTTACTACCAGGAGGGTCTAGACGACACGTACTACTGGATTGAGCCAGCCGACCAGGAGTAGGATCGGAGGCCCCAGGCAGGAGGCCTTCGCCTTTCAATCTAGAATCGTTGTTTGTGCTAGCCTTCTTAAGGCAAACCTTGTCTAACTATGTCTGTACTCAGATATTATTTGTATGACTAACTTATGTATTCGGATCTTCGTGATCCCTGGTCTGTAATATTGTGGATCTCCGTTTATTTGTGATTAGAGTTGTGTTGTGATATCTTCCTGTGAGTCCCTGATCTTGATCGTACACGTTTGCGTATATGATTAGTGTACGATTGAGTCAGGGGCGTCACAAGTTGGTATCAGAGCCGACTGCCTGTAGGAAGCCCCCTTCCAATTCCTTGGTCGAAGTTGAGTCTAGACATCGAAAAACTAATTTACTAACTTGGCTGTGTGGCTTACGGGCCCATGTCGCCAACTGGGTGGTATTAGGATCTTTTATTCCTCGTCTATACTCTGGGACTCTGATCTCTCTTCTTTTCGGGTTAAATGAATTTTACTAACGCCGACACTTAGGATCTCGTAAATCTCGTCTACCCGGAGAGCTGGATATCTGTGCTTGTTCCTTACCATTGATCTGATTAGTCTGATAATCATTTTCCTTTCCATTGTTTTGTTTAACCTTTCTCTCCGAGTCGTATTATGCTTCTCATTGTCATTTGACAATCCCGAATTTCCTCTGTTTCAGATGGATCGTTTGTTTCCACCATGTCCTACGACGTAGCTTGTGCTTCGCACTTGGGCTCGTGATGCCCCTGGTTTTCCAGCTGTTCTGATCGCCCTCCTGACCAGACTTGGCTACCGCTAGTACCCTGAGTACATGGTCTACGAGGATTACCGCGAGTTCAACCAGGAGCAGTACCATGCTGATGTTTGTATCTATGATCAGCAAGATGACTCAGACACTGAACTGCACCTTTTCCACGGTATCGGCGTGACGATTGAGATGGCAGTCCATGATGCCGCCTACTCTGCTGTAGCACGTCTCCGAGGAGAGTTCAGCAGTATCTTGGATGCCTCTGAGTTCCGATACATTCCGTATACCCCTACTGGAGATGCTACTGGATACTACACAGCTATTTGTGCCCCGTACGAGCCTCATCGCTACGACCCGCATGTTCTGATTCAGTGCACTCAGGCTCTGGATCGCACTGTTCGGGCTCTTGTCGTCGAGTTGGTTGCCACTCGAGCACGTCTATACGATCCTATGACACAGTTGCTACCAGCTGTTCATGCAGGGATACATCCGGAGCACATCCTTTACCTGCGCAGGACTCAGATGTATGCTGGTATTGATTGGCCTGCTGTTGGCGGTCACACACCTGCACGTGGACCTCTGCTTACAGCTCGAGACCGGGTTCTGCATCAGAGTGCACATGGAGCGCAAGATCCTTCCGTGACGAACATTCGTTGTCCGCACTCGCAGTTACCCCGTTTCAGTGGTTTTCTCCGACATTGATGTAGCCTTTGCTATGTCTCGTTGTGTACTTCCTTACCGCGTGCCTGCGCGCTGCCTAGCATGTCTAGTTTTTTTTAAATTTGCGTCGTTATGCTGTCCGCATGTACCCGACTCTGTGTATGGATCTGTATGTCTTAATTGACTACTGTTAAGTATCTGTTACACTGCTTAAGTATTGTCATGTTACATCATGCTTGTCGCTAAACACTCGTAATTGCTTTTATTAAACTACCCCTGTTGAAACTTAGCAGGATGGTTAGACCAGGTGGTCGTGGTCGTGGCCCTGAACACCCACCACCGCCAGATTATATGGCAGCTATGATGCAACAATTCGAGCTCAACCGCCAGTCCATGACTGGGATTATGGCCCAGTTTCCGCATCAGAACAACCAGAACCCTGCTGCAATAACTCTGTCGGAATTTGTGCGTCTTAACCCCACTCAGTTCCGCAACTCTGACAAGCCACTGGATGCTGACGACTGGATTCGCGACATTACTCACGAGATGGAGTCTGCAAATGTCTCCCCTGCCAACTTTGTCACCTTCGCATCCTTTTTCTTAAAGGGTCCCGCTGCTCAATGGTGGGACACACACAAGCGTACGCTACCTGCTGGAACAGTCGTTACCTGGCCTGAGTTCCAGGCTGCCTTTCGTGCCCATTATATTCCTCAAGGAATCATGGACCGGATGAAAACCCAGTTCCGCAACCTCACCCAGGGCAACAAGACTGTCAAAGACTATCAGTGGGAATTGCTTGACCTGTCCCACTATGCTGAAGAAGACATCGCCACGGATGCCCATAGACAAGAGAAGTTTCGTAATGGACTCCACCCAAACATCGAGCTTGCACTTGCTACTCAAGACTTCAACGACTTTGCTACTCTTGTGAACAAGGCTATTCTGGTTGAGACCGCTCAGATGAAGCATAAGAATTCGCAGAAGCGCTTTCGTGATGCTGGCTCATCTTCGGGCTCAGCACAGAAGCGTCGAGTCTGGATTCCCAACAACATGTTCCGTTCAGCTGCCCCTGTGCCAAAGAACAACTATGCTGCACCACATCTGCCTCCTCCACCACCGAGGCAGCCAAGAGTTCAAGATGCTCCACCCAATGCTCCTCTTCGTCCTGAAGATGGTCTGTGCTTCAAGTGCCGCAAACCAGGTCACCTTGCTAAAGACTGCCGCCAGACTCAGAATTAGTTGGCTTTCCCTCGTACTGGCCATGGCAATGGTCGTGGCAACAATCAGGCCCGCAACTATAATATTGGGTCTGCTGCTCATGGTCGTGGACACGCTTACAACATTGATATTGAAGAAGTCCAGGATCAACCTGCTACTGTGATGGGTACCCTTCTCGTTAACTCAGTACCCGCTTCTGTATTATTTGATTCAGGAGCATCGCATTCATTCATGTCTGAAGCATTTGCATTATCTCATGACATTGCATTCCAAAAGATGAATCTACCAGTAGTTGTTCGTACCCCTGGAGGTCATTGTCACACCTCCATGATGGCACACAGCCACCCCGCTCCAACGTTGCCCGTTGGCTCCTCCGCTTAAGATTCCTGAGAAGATTGATTGAGCATCCCCTCTCCGAGTGATTTGAGTTTAAGATCCACAGAGAGAAAAATCAAGAGCCCAAAACTTAGACAGTGGTTGAGCATCACAGTAGTTCTGACTTTAGAGTTCTTGTACCTATTACTCTTGAGAGCTGCGCACTCTCTAGACGGATAGGTGTCGGCTCGAGTGTTGAAGAGTTGTTGTCTTCACCGAGCAAGATCTTCAGCAACCAAGAGTCATTGTGGTTCGCTAAGGTCGGTCGAAGGTTTGGAGATCATCGACAAGTATCTATCACGAGTGAAATTAACTGGAGTCTGGTCAGCTTCGAGTTGAACGAGAATAGGGCGAAGAGAGTTTATCTTCTGTGTTAAATCACAACCCCTCCAACCACACGTAGTCCTTTGGCAGAAGGGCGAACTGGTCTACCAAATCCTTCTGTCGCCATCGAGCACCACTGGTTCAATCTACTTTACTGCATTACATTTAGTAGTTTACTTTCGTGCTCTATGACGATAGTTTATCTGATCATTCATTGACTGTTGCATATCATTCGTCTTTATCATCTCTGTCATTTCCATCTGCTGTCTTTCACTGTTCACCCTGTTGCATTCTCATCATTCAGTGCAGTCTTTCCAGTCATATACATTTCTGTTCGCACTTATTAACTCTGGCGTGATTTCCCCGAGTCGTTTTCATTCACCTTGTCATAGTTATCTCTCGTGTTTATCCATTGTATTTCATACCTTGTTTCTATCATGCTACTGTATATGTTCGCATATTGCATTATCATCATCATTGTCAAACCTGTGATACCCTATACTCGAACCATTATTGCTTCCTATCTCGATAGTTATGTTCCTCAATAACGTACTTGAGTGAGTTCTTATCTACCGAACCTTATTTCGCTGTTGTGTTTGGGATCCATTCATAACATTCGCAAGAATTTTTTAATCTCCCATTCACCCCCCTCTGGTCGATGTACTCTCAATCCTAATAATTGGTATCAGAGCAGGTTCTCTGTAACACCCCATGTAATTAGCCACAGTGATCACCCTTAGTTAATGTCATGTCAGCAAGTTTAACAGTGCCTAGTCATCATTTGCATCATATTGCATTTCAAACTCCAAATTCAAACTTCAATTGAATTCAAAGTGAAAATAAAAGTTGCTCCAAATTGGAAACTAAAATGTTCATTAAATAGCAAGTAATTCAGAGGCAATTATGAAATTGTAACCAACATTACTGAAATTGGATAAGTGACTCAAACATCCTCAAACAGTGGCTAAAAACAATATTTAATAACCTTTTTATTAATCCAAAATTAATATGAAATAGTAATTGCCCCAAACTAGTTTTTGGTCCCAGGATATATTACACTGTGATTTATGGGCTAGGTCTCATATTTTACAAAAACCATTTAGTGCTCAATCAATTGCAAAACAGAAAGAAAACAGAAACAGAAAAAGAGAGAATAGAAATGGGCCTAAGCTATACTGTGCACTTAAGCCTGCATCTACAGTTCGGGCCCAGCCCATCCGGCACTCGTCTCCCACCTCCCGCACGCGTCAGCGCGCGTGTGCATCCGAACGGCGCTCGTCGCCGTGTTGTTGATCCCATGGCCCCCCGACACCTATATGACCTAGCCCGAATCCCCCTCGTCTGTCCCCAAACCCTAGCGCCCACCAGATCCCCTCTCGTCCCCTCCCTCACTCTCGTTCGAGATGCCTGAGCGCCACCCTCGCCGCCGTTCGCCGTAGCCGCGGCCATCGTTGCCCGTTCGCCGCTCCGACAAGTCCTAGAGCACCGCCGTAGGCTTCTGCTTCGACTACGCAGTCGGATCGAGCCCGGGAGCCCCTCGCGACGCCGCATTCTTCCGCGCCGCCGTCCTCGGCCACCGCACGAACTCGCCGTCGATCTGCACCACCGGACTTCCCCGAGCCCTCTGCCTAGACCACACGCTCCCGCGGTGAGCTCCTGCGCGGAACGCGCCCTCCCCTGCCCCCTCTGGCCGCCCGTAGCGCCCGCTCCGCGTTAGGCCGCACCCTCCGCCGCCTGGCCTCGTCGCCGACGTGGCCACGGTGACCAAACGGTCCGTGCATGCCACCGTTGCACTCACCGCATCGAGTAGACGTCGTAGCCACCTCGCGCCGCTCGTTTTGCGCCCTCCAGCTCTGATCCCGACGACGGCCTAACTCCGGCGTCCGCCTCGTCGCTCGCCGTCGACGCTACCGACCACCGCAGCCCCCGCCGTCAACCCAGATCGCTTCGCCGTCGTCTGCCCGTTCGAATGAGCCCGACCGCGCTCGCAACGGCGCTCTGTGCGCAAATCCCGACCCCCTCCCGATTGCGCTGCCGTCGTTTTTGGTCGCCGGCGATGAGTCGTCGGTCGACGCCGACGTGGCCCTCTGGGCCCCACCTTTGTGCCACTGACTGGTGGGCCCGGGGCCCCCTGTTGACCAGTTGACTTCGGTCAACTGTGCTGACTGGGCTGGCCCCTGTCTATGACATGTGGGTCCCACCTAATAAACAAATTTAAATAAATAAATAAATTGTTAATTAGTTAATTAGGTTAAACTAACTCTGTTTAGTTAGCTCTGTCACTGACATGTGGGTCCCACTGGACCCACAGGTCAGATTTGACCCAGTCAACCGTACTGTTGACTGCTGACCTCAGCATTGCATCATGCGGACATCATCTGATACTGTTCAGGATAATGTTGTATTAAATGATTAAATAAATTCCAGAAAATGATTAAAACTTTAGAAAATCGTATAAAATAAACCGTAGCTCAGATGGAAAAACTTTATACATGAAAGTTGATCAGAACTACGAGGCGAATCCGAATACGTGGTCCGTTCATCTGTCATATACCCCTAGCTACCTGAACATGGAACTTTTAGACTGATTTCAGTAAATGAATAGTGCTCAACTTTAATAAAATAAATCCGAATAAATTCCTAATTTAACTAAATCATTTAGTTAGGCATTAGAATACCTCTGCATATCATTTAGACATGTCATGCATATTGTTTGCATTTTTGCCGTGAATTTATTGTTTCTTCCCCCCTCCTCTCTCGATAGACGCCGAGACCGACGCCGACGCAGCAGAGTACGACTACGCTCCGGACGAGCATCCTTCCGACGACCCCTCCTCCTTGCCAGAGCAACCAGGCAAGCCCCCCCCCTTGAGCATCCAGATATCGCCCATTCCATTTCTTCTGCTTGCATTAGATTTTGCTACTGTTAATGTTTGCTCCAATTCTGATGCATAACCTGCTTTTGTAACCTGTTTATTGTTACCTTACCTGCCCATGTTAAACTGTTTAGTATAGGTTGGTTAGTGATCCAGCAGTGACCCCCACTTTGCCCTTGTTGCCTCTGCTTCATCATCGATGACTCGATCAACGTGATCGACGACCAGAGATCGACACATCACCTCACCCCCCACCCCTTAGTTGTACGACTTTGCATAGTTACTATCGAGTGCCGAGGGTGATACCTCGTAACGCACTCCTAATGAATACTCTGCAGTGTAGCTGTTCGGTCGTGGTCATCGAGGGTGATTCCTCCTTCTCCACTTCCGATACGACTCTGTTGTGCAACCCCTCAGTGTGAACCTCGAGGGTGATGCCTCATACGTTCACCCTAATGATTTCATCGAGTGGAATCCACCGAGGGTGATTCCTCGGGGTTTCCCCCTTGATGTTATGACCACACGGTTACTTTGACCTTTGTTACAGGCGGATCGACCCTGATGGGTACCCGCAGGGGATCTTTGATGTCGGGTGTGCCGGAAGGGCGCTCGAGTGTGATATTATGGTGGAGCTTCAGAAACTCTGTTTGTCTCTGCGTGTTAATAAATGAGCCTATTGGATTTGGGTATTTGATTTGAGTGGGTCGACGTGCCCTATACGCACTACCACCACGCGGGATTATGGTTTATGGGGCCCTGTATGTCGTACGTTTCTCCCGAAAGCTCTTCAGACGTCACAGTTCACCGTGCGGGCTGATTGTCGGGAATGGGCTGGATACTTCACTGACGAGTTCAGTGTCGTGCCTGCACCCCGGCCAGTCACGCAACGCGCAGGGTGCCCGGGGCGATGACCCAAGACCCCTGGGTGCATAGGTTAGTCCGGCGTGCTGACTTCTCTGCTGAGCCTAGGTAGGGCGCTGCTTCGTGTTGATCTTCCGAGGCCGGGCATTACCCAGCAAGTGTGACCGGCCAGAGTTGATCGAGCGTGTTGGGTAACAGTAGTGCACCCCTGCAGGGAAGAATAATCTATCGATAGCCGGTCCTACGGTAAAGGACGCTCAATTTAGTATCCCGATCTACTACTTGAACTGGATACTTGTTACTTAATTGAAGCATCGGGATCGCTTTCTCGCAGGGAGTCGAGGAAGGATCTCTAGGCTTTACTTCAACATGTTTGCTTAATAAAATGCTATTCTACTCTCTTCTATTGTTGCAAGATGATGGCTTCGTGAAGATGTTTCAAGATGCTAGTCTTCGATAGGACTAGGCCTTCTCTCTATTCTGGCATTTCTGCAGCCCAGTCCACATATACAGCCTTTCCCCTTTGATAAGGTTGCATATGTAGTGTAGATCCTTGCTTGCTGAGTACTTCGGATGAGTACTCACGGTTGCTTTGCTTCCTCTTTTTCCCGATATTCCCCTACTTGATGATACAACAGACGATGGAGCCCAGGAGCCAGATGCCACAGCAGGAGCTTACTACCAGGAGGGTCTAGACGACACGTACTACTGGATTGAGCCAGCCGACCAGGAGTAGGATCGGAGGCCCCAGGCAGGAGGCCTTCGCCTTTCAATCTAGAGTCGTTGTTTGTGCTAGCCTTCTTAAGGAAAACCTTGTCTAACTATGTCTGTACTCAGATATTATTTGTATGACTGACTTATGTATTCGGATCTTCGTGATCCCTGGTCTGTAATATTATGGATCTCCGTTTATTTGTGATTAGAGTTGTGTTGTGATATCTTCCTGTGAGTCCCTGATCTTGCTCATACACGTTTGCGTATATGATTAGTGTACGATTGAGTCAGTGGCGTTACAAGTTGGTATCAGAGCCGACTGCCTGTAGGAAGCCCCCTTCCAATTCCTTGGTCGAAGTTGAGTCTAGACATCGAAAAACTAATTTACTAACTTGGCTGTGTGGCTTACGGGCCCATGTCGCCAACTGGGTGGTATTAGGATCTTTTATTCCTCGTCTATACTCTGGGACTCTGATCTCTCTTCTTTTCGGGTTAAATGAATTTTACTAACGCCGACACTTAGGATCTCGTAAATCTCGTCTACCCAGAGAGCTGGATATCTGTGCTTATTCCTTACCATTGATCTGATTAGTCTGATAATCATTTTCCTTTCCATTGTTTTGTTTAACCTTTCTCTCCGAGTCGTATTATGCTTCTCATTGTCATTTGACAATCCCGAATTTCCTCTGTTTCAGATGGATCGTTTGTTTCCACCATGTCCTACGACGTAGCTTGTGCTTCGCACTTGGGCTCGTGATGCCCCTAGTTTTCCAGCTGTTCTGATCGCCCTCCTGACCAGACTTGGCTACCGCTGGTACCCTGAGTACATGGTCTACGAGGATTACCGCGAGTTCAACCAGGAGCAGTACCATGCTGATGTTTGTATCTATGATCAGCAAGATGACTCAGACACTGAACTGCACCTTTTCCACGGTATCGGCGTGACGATTGAGATGGCAGTCCATGATGCCGCCTACTCTGCTGTAGCATGTCTCCGAGGAGAGTTCAGCAGTATCTTGGATGCCTCTGAGTTCCGATACATTCCGTATACCCCTACTGGAGATGCTACTGGATACTACATAGCTATTTGTGCCCCGTACGAGCCTCGTAGCTACGACCCGCACGTTCTGATTCAGTGCACTCAGGCTCTGGATCGCACTGTTCGGGCTCTTGTCGTCGAGTTGGTTGCCACTCGAGCACGTCTATACAATCCTATGACACAGTTGCTACCAGCTGTTCATGCAGGGATACATCCGGAGCACATCCTTTACCCGCGCAGGAGTCAGATGTATGCTGGTATTGATTGGCCTGCTATTGGCGGTCACACACCTGCCCGTGGACCTCTTCTTACAGCTCGAGACCGGGTTCTGCATCAGAGTGCACATGGAGCGCAAGATCCTTCCGTGACGAACATTCGTCGTCCGCACTCGCAGTTACCCCGTTTCAGTGGTTTTCTCCGACGTTGATGTAGCCTTTGCTATGTCTCGTTGTGTACTTCCTTACCGCGTGCCTGCGCGCTGCCTAGCATGTCTAGTTTTTTTTTAAATTTGCGTCGTTATGCTGTCCGCATGTACCCGACTCTGTGTATGGATCTGTATGTCTTAATTGACTACTGTTAAGTATCTGTTACACTGCTTAAGTATTGTCGTGTTACATCATGCTTGTCGCTAAACACTCGTAATTGCTTTTACTAAACTACCCCTGTTGAAACTTAGCAGGATGGTTAGACCAGGTGGTCGTGGTCGTGGCCCTGAACACCCACCACCGCCAGATTATATGGCAGCTATGATGCAACAATTCGAGCTCAACCGCCAATCCATGACTGGGATTATGGCCCAGTTTCCGCATCAGAACAACCAGAACCAGAACCCTGCTGCAATAACTCTGTCGGAATTTGTGCGTCTTAACCCCACTCAGTTCCGCAACTCTGACAAGCCACTGGATGCTGACGACTGGATTCGCGACATTACTCACGAGATGGAGTCTGCAAATGTCTCCCCTGCCAACTTTGTCACCTTCGCATCCTTTTTCTTAAAGGGTCCCGCTGCTCAATGGTGGGACACACACAAGCGTACGCTACCTGCTGGAACAGTCGTTACCTGGCCTGAGTTCCAGGCTACCTTTCGTGCCCATTATATTCCTCAAAGAATCATGGACTGGATGAAAACCCAGTTCCGCAACCTCACCCAGGGCAACAAGACTGTCGAAGCCTATCAGCGGGAATTCCTTGACCTGTCCCGCTATGCTGAAGAAGACATCGCCATGGATGCCCATAGACAAGAGAAGTTTCGTAATGGACTCCACCCAGACATCGAGCTTGCACTTGCTACTCAAGACTTCAACGACTTTGCTACTCTTGTGAACAAGGCTATTCTGGTTGAGACCGCTCAGATGAAGCATAAGAACTCGCAGAAGCGCTTTCGTGATGCTGGCTCATCTTCGGGCTCAGCACAGAAGCGTCGAGTCTGGATTCCCAACAACATGTTCCGTTCAGCTGCCCCTGCGCCAAAGAACAACTATGCTGCACCACATCTGCCTCCTCCACCACCGAGGCAGCCAAGAGTTCAAGCTGCTCCACCCAATGCTCCTCTTCGTCCTGAAGATGGTCTGTGCTTCAAGTGCCGCAAACCAGGTCACCTTGCTAAAGACTGCCGCCAGACTCAGAATTAGTTGGCTTTCCCTCGTACTGGCCATGGCAATGGTCGTGGCAACAATCAGGCCCGCAACTATAATATTGGGTCTGCTGCTCATGGTCGTGGACACGCTTACAACATTGATATTGAAGAAGTCCAGGATCAACCTGCTACTGTGATGGGTACCCTTCTCGTTAACTCAGTACCCGCTTCTGTATTATTTGATTCAGGAGCATCGCATTCATTCATGTCTGAAGCATTTGCATTATCTCATGACATTGCATTCCAAAAGATGAATCTACCAGTAGTTGTTCGTACCCCTGGAGGTCATTGTCACACCTCCATGATGGCACACAATGTCCCTGTTGAAATCGAGGGATTTGAATTCCTGGCCTCACCTATTATCCTGAAG
Organism: Thinopyrum elongatum; assembly: GCA_011799875.1. Lineage (NCBI taxonomy): Eukaryota > Viridiplantae > Streptophyta > Magnoliopsida > Poales > Poaceae > Thinopyrum > Thinopyrum elongatum. Next base: position 558,261,132 of record CM022301.1, on the reverse strand, counting down.
TCTTCCACCATATACCTCATACTCGGAATGGATTGGTTGAAAGCTCACATTGCTTCGATCAATTGTGCCACAAAAGTCATCCAACTTCTTCACCCCTCCGACGAGATAGTGAACTACACCGCCCGAATTACCCAGAATGCTGAAGCTCAGATATATCCTCTGAATGCTTTGAACGCCTCACCTCTGGAGGGAATAAAAAACGTTCCTGTTGTTCGAGATTTTCCGGACGTCTTTCCGAAAGAACTTTCAGGAATACCCCCGGTTAGAGCTGTCGAGTTTGTCATTGACTTGAAGCCTGGCACTACCCCTATTGTGAAGCGTCCTTATAAGATGCCGCCACATGAACTCCTTGAACTTAAGGGAGAAATCGACAAGTCACTTAAGAAAGGTTTCATCCGCCCCAGTTCCTCTGCTTGGGAAGCACCTTCACTCTTCGTTAAGAAGAAGGATGGAACTAACCGATTGGTTCAGGATTACCGGCCCATTAACCAAGCCACAATCCAAAATAAATACCCACTACCCCGGATCAATGATCTTTATGATCAGCTTGCTGGATCCTCTGTCTTTTCAAAACTCGACTTGAGGTTGGGTTATCATCAGATCCGTGTTCGCGATGAGGATATCCTGAAGACTGCCTTTGTTACTCGATATGGCTCTTATGAGTACACCGTTATGTCTTTCGGATTAACCAATGCTCCAGCAACCTTCTCCCAGTTGATGAACTATATCTTCATGGATTACCTCGACAAATTCGTCGTGGTTTATTTGGATGATATCCTTATATATTCCAAGAATGAAGAAGAACATGCTGAACATCTTCGGCTTGTATTGGAGAAGCTTCGGGAACACCAGCTTTACGCCAAGTACTCTAAGTGTGAATTCTGGTTATCTGAAGTGACATACCTTGGTCATGTGATTTCCAAGAATGGCATTGCTGTTAACCCCGAGCGAGTACAGGCTATTCTTGACTGGACTCCCCCGAAGAATGTTAAGCAAGTCAGGAGTTTTCTCGGACTCGCTAGTTATTGCCGTCGATTCGTTGAGAACTTTTCCAAGATTGCAAAGCCACTGACTAACCTGCTCCACAAAGGTGTTAAGTTTGATTGGACAGAAAAATGTCAAGAAAGCTTTCAAACGCAAAAAGATAAGTTGACATCTGCCCCAGTGCTAGCACCCCCGGATTCCCAAAAGGATTTCGTGATATGCTGTGATGCATCTCGTCAAGGATTAGGCTGTGTCCTAATGCAAGAGCGTAAAGTGATTGCTTATGGCTCTCGACAATTGCGACCTCACGAAGAAAATTATCCAGTGCATGATCTTGAACTTTCTGCGGTTATTTATGCTCTGAAGCTATGGCGACATTACCTTCTCGGTAACCGTTGAGAGATATACACGGATCATCAGAGTTTGAAGTATCTATATACTCAACTAGATCTGAACCTTCGTCAACAAAGATGGCTCGAAACAATTGCCGATTATGACATGAATATCTCATATACCCCTGGCAAGGCTAATGTAATGGCCGATGCTTTGAGTCGCAAGGCTTATTGCAGCAACCTTATGGCTCAGGAAGCACAACCTATGCTTTATGAAGAGCTTCGCAAGTTGAACCTCCATATTGTTCCACAGGGTTATCTCAATACCCTGGTTGTTGAACCAGATTTAGAACACAGCATTAAGACTATGCAACGGTATGACTCTGAAGTTGAAAGGATTAAGCAATACCTTGAATAAGGAAAGCCGTCGGAATTCCATCTTGATAATGATGGGGTCCTATTCTTCCAACGCCGTCTCTTCGTACCCAAATTCAAGGATGAGAGAGAACATGTTATGAAAGAAGCTCATGACACTCCTTTGTCAATTCATCCTGGTAGCAAAAAGATGTATCGTGACATTTGTCAGAGATACTGGTGGCCTAATATGAAGCGAGACATTGCTCGTTATGTTTCTGAGTGTGACGTTTACCGCCGCATTAAAGCAGAACGTCAAAGACCTGCTGGAACTCTGCAACCCCTTGAAATTCCTGAATGGAAATGGGGTAAGGTCCAAATGGATTTCATTACTGGATTTCCTATATCTCAGAAGGGTCATGATGCTATCTTTGTCGTCATTGACCGATTCTCTAAGGTTGCTCACTTTCTGCCGGTTAAGGAGAAAATCACTGCTAGTCAGTTAGTAGACTTTTATGTTTCCCGAATTGTGTCACTCCACAGTGTTCCGTTGGAGATCAGTTCGGATCATGGCAGCCTCTTTACCTCCAGATTCTGGCAAAGTTTCCAAGAAGCTATGGGAACTCATCTGTCCTTCAGCACCGCTTTTCACCCTCAGCCTCAGGGTCAAGTCGAACGAGTTAGTCAAGTGCTCGAAGATATGCTTCGAGCTTGTGTCATCTCCTTCGGTAAGAAATGGGAGGAATCTCTCCCGTGCCGAATTCTCTTACAACAATAGCTACCAAGCTAGTTTGAAGATGGCACCGTTTGAAGTTCTTTACACACGTAAGTGTCAAACCCCTCTGAATTGGTCAGAAACTGGGGAACGCTCACTCGTCGGACTGGACATTGTTCAGCAAGCTGAAGAAAAAGTCCGCATCATCCGTGAACATCTGAAAACTGCTCAGTCTCGTCAGAAGAGCAACTATGACCGAAAGCACAAGGAAATGATCTATCAGCCTGGCGAGCAAGCTTACCTCCGCGTCACCCCGTTGAAAGGTACTCATCGGTTCAGAATCAAAGGCAAGTTAGCTCCTCGCTACATTGGCCCATTCCGTATTCTTGCCCGTCGAGGAGAGGTGGCATATCAATTGCAATTGCCACCAAATCTTTCTCAGGTGCATGATGTCTTTCATGTATCCCAACTTCGTCGCTGCTTCAAGGATCCTATTCGAGCTGTGGATCATGAAATGCTTGAATTGCGGGAAGATCTGTCTTATCCAGAATATCCCATCCGTATTCTTGATCAAGCTGAACGTCGAACTCGTCAGAAGTCAATCAAGTTCCTAAAAGTTCAGTGGTCGAATCATTCTGAAGATGAAGCCACTTGGGAACGCGAGGATCGTCTTCGCGAAGAATACCCCGCTTTCTTTCAGTCTTCCTCTTAATTCTCAAGACGAGAATTCTTGTTAGATGAGGCGAATTGTAACACCCCATGTAATTAGCCACAGTGATCACCCTTAGTTAATGCCATGTCAGCAAGTTTAACAGTTCCTAGTCATCATTTGCATCATATTGCATTTCAAACTCCAAATTCAAACTTCAATTGAATTCAAAGTGAAAATAAAAGTTGCTCCAAATTGGAAACTAAAATGTTCATTAAATAGCAAGTAATTCAGAGGTAATTATGAAATTGTAACCAACATTATTGAAATTGGATAAGTGACTCAAACATCCTCAAACAGTGGCTAAAAACAATATTTAATAACCTTTTTATTAATCCAAAATTAATATGAAATAGTAATTGCCCCAAACTAGTTTTTGGTGCCAGGATATATTACACTGTGATTTATGGGCTAGGTCTCATATTTTACAAAAACCATTTAGTGCTCAATCAGTTGCAAAACAGAAAGAAAACAGAAACAGAAAAAGAGAGAATAGAAATGGGCCTAAGCTATACTGTGCACTTGAGCCTGCATCTACAGTTCGGGCCCAGCCCATCCGGCACTCGTCTCCCACCTCCCACACGCGTCAGCGTGCGCGTGCATCCGAACGGCGCTCGTCGCCGTGTCGTTGATCCCACGGCCCCCCGACGCCTATATGACCTAGCCCGAATCCCCCTCGTCCGTCCCCGAACCCTAGCGCCCACCAGATCCCCTCTCGTCCCCTCCCTCACTCTCGTTCGAGATGCCCGAGCGCCAGCCTCGCCGCCGTTCGCCGTAGCCACGGCCACCATCGCCCGTTCGCCGCTCCGACAAGTCCTGGAGCACCGCCGTAGGCTTCTGCTTCGACTACACAGTCGGATCGAGCCCGGGAGCCCCTCGCGACCCCGCATTCTTCCGCGCCGCCGCCCTCGGCCACTGCATGAACTCGCCGTCGATCTGCACAACCGGACTTCCCCGAGCCCTCTGCCTAGACCATATGCTCCCGCGGTGAGCTCCTGCGCGGAATGCGCCCTCCCCTGCCCCCTTTGGCCGCCCGTAGCGCCCGCTCCGCGTTAGGCCGCACCCTCCACTGCCTGGCCTCGTCGCCGGCGTGGCCACAGTGACCAAATGGTCCCGTGCGTGCCACCGTTGCACTCACCGCATCGAGTAGACGTCGTAGCCACCTCGCGCCGCTCGTTTTGCGCCCCCCAGCTCTGATCCCGACGACAGTCGAACTCCGGTGTCCGCCTCGTCGCTACCGACCACCGCAGCCCCCGCCGTCACCCCAGATCGCTTCGCCGTCATCTGCCCATTCGAATGAGCCTGGCCGCGCTCGCAATGGTGCTCTGTGCGCAAATCCCGACCCCCTCCCGATTGCGCCGCCGTCGTTTTTGGTCGCCGGCGACGATTTGCCGGTCGACGCTGACGTGGCCCTCTGGGCCCCACCTTTGTGCCACTGACTGGTGAGCCCGGGGCCCCCTGTTGACCAGTTGACTTCGGTCAACTGTGCTGACTGGGCTGGCCCCTGTCTATGACATGTGGGTCCCGCCTAATAAACAAATTTAAATAAATAAATAAATTGTTAATTAGTTAATTAGGTTAAACTAACTCTATTTAGTTAGCGTTGTCACTGACATGTGGGTCCCACTGGACCCACAGGTCAGATTTGACCCAGTCAACAGTACTGTTGACTACTGACCTCAGCATTGCATCATGTTGACGTCATCTGATACTGTTCTGGATAATGTTGTATTAAATGATTAAATAAATTCCAAAAAATGATTAAAACTTTAGAAAATCGTATAAAATAAACCGTAGCTCAGATGGAAAAACTTTATACATGAAAGTTGATCAGAACGACGAGGCGAATCCGAATAAGTGGTCCATTCATCTGTCAGATGCCCCTAGCTACCTGAACATGAAACTTTTAGACTAATTTCAGTAAATGAATAGTGCTCAACTTTAATAAAATAAATCCGAATAAATTCCTAATTTAACTAAATCATTTAGTTAGGCATTAGAATACCTCTGCATATCATTGAGACATGTCATGCATATTGCTTGCATTTTTGCCGTGAATTTATTGTTTCTTACCCCCTCCTTCTCTCTTGATAGACGCCGAGACCGACGCCAACGCAGCAGAGTACGACTACGCTCCGGACGAGCATCCTTCCGACGACCCCTCCTCCTTGCCGGAGCAACCAGGCAAGCCCCCTCCTGAGCATCCAGATATCGCCCATTCCATTTCTCCTGCTTGCATTAGATTTTGCTACTGTTAATGTTTGCTCCTATTCTGATGCATAACCTGCTTTTGTAACCTGTTTATTGTTACCTTACCTGCCCATGTTAAACTGTTTAGTATAGCTTGGTTAGTGATCCAGCAGTGACGCCCACTTTGCCCTTGTTGCCTTTGCTTCATCATCGATGACTCGATCAACGTGATCGGTGACCAAAGACCGACACATCACCTCACCCTCCCCCCCTTAGTTGTACGACTCTGCATAGTTACTATCGAGTGTCGAGGGTGATACCTCGTAACGCACTCCTAATGAATACTCTACAGTGTAGCTATTTGGTCGTGGTCATCGAGGGTGATTCCTCCTTCTCCACTTCTGATACGACTCTGTCGTGCAACCCCTTAGTGTGAACATCGAGGGTGATGCCTCATACGTTCACCCTGATGATTTCATCGAGTGGAATCCACCGAGGGTGATTCCTCGGGGTTTCCCCCTTGATGTTATGACCACATGGTTACTTTGACCTTTGTTACAGGCGGGTCGACCCTGATGGGTACCCGCAGGGGATCTTTGATGTCGGGTGTGCCGGAAGGGCACTCGAGTGTGATATTGTGGTGGAGCTTCAGAAACTCTGTTTGTCTCCGCGTGTTAATAAATGAGCCTATTGGATTTGGGTATTTGATCTGAGTGGGTCGACGTGCCCTATACGCACTACCACCACGCGGGATTATGGTTTATGGGGCCCTCTACGTCGTACGTTTCTCCCGAAAGCTCTTCAGACATCACAGTTCACCGTGCGGGCTGATTGTTGGGAATGGGCTGGATACTTCACAGATGAGTTCAGTGTCGCGCCTGCACCCCGGCCACTCACACAACGCGCAGGGTGCCCGGGGCGATGGCCCAAGACCCCTGGGTGCATAGGTTAGTTCGGCGTGCTGACCTCTCTGCTGAGCCTAGGTAGGGCGCTGCTTCGTGTTGATCTTCCGAGGCCGGGCATTACCCAGCAAGTGTGACTGGCCAGAGTTGATCGAGCGTGTTGGGTAACAATAGTGCACCCCTGCAGGGAAGAATAATCTATTGATAGCTGGTCCTACAGTAAAGGATGCTCAGTTTAGTATCCTGATCTACTACTTGAACTGGATACTTGTTACTTAATTGAAGTTTCGGGATCGCTTTCTCGCAGGGAGTCGAGGAAGGATCTCTAGGCTTTACTTCAACATGTTTGCTTAATAAAATGCTATTCTACTCTCTTCTATTGCTGCAAGATGATGGCTTCGTGAAGATGTTTGAAGATGCTAGTCTTCGATAGGACTAGGCCTTCTCTCTATTCTGGCATTTCTGCAGCCCAGTCCACATATACAGCCTTTCCCCTTTGATAATGTTGCATATGTAGTGTAGATCCTTGCTTGCTGAGTACTTCGAATGAGTACTCACGGTTGCTTTGCTTCCTCTTTTTCCCTATATTCCCCTACTTGATGATACAACAGACGACGGAGCCCAGGAGCCAGATGCCACAGCAGGAGCTTACTACCAGGATGGTCCAGACGACATGTACTACTGGATTGAGCCAGCCAACCAGGAGTAGGATCGGAGGCCCTAGGCAGGAGGCCTTCACCTTTCGATCTAGAGTCGTTGTTTGTGCTAGCCTTCTTATGGCAAACCTTGTCTAACTATGTTTGTACTCAGATATTATTTGTATGACTAACTTATGTATTCGGATCTTTGTGATCCCTGGTCTATAATATTGTGGATCTTCATTTATTTGTGATTAGAGTTGTGTTGTGATATCTTCCCGTGAGTCCCTGATCTTGATCGTACACGTTTGCGTGTATGATTAGTGTACGATTGAGTCGGGGGCGTCACATTCTCCCTGTCTCTGTTTATTAAAGGTTTAACCACCTTGGTGTTTTGAGTATGTCGTATGCAGGTAGTTCCTCGCACTATGAAAGGTTTCCTATCTTCGATGGAAATGACTATATCTACTGAAAAGAGACAATGAGAATTAGACTGCAAGCCATCAACATAGATCTGTGGCAGATTGTGGAAAATGGATACACCATCCAGCACCCTGATGCTCCAAATTTTGATGACAAACTATACTGCGATTGAATGCACAAGCAAAAGATATTATCTGTGTAAGTATCATGAAATACATTTTCATTCGGTTCCAAAAGCTTGACACTACAAAGCAACTCTGGGATGCCATAAAAATGCTCATGAAGAATTCATTACCAGAACAGATCATCACACTCAAATGCTTCATGCCATGTTTGCTGGTTTCAGAAGTCTTCGTAAGGAAAGTGCTATGGAACTCACTAATCGGTTGGCCAACATTGTTGAAAGACTTCATCAATGTGGAGTAATTGATATCACCGATAGAGATGTGGTCAACAAGCTACTAAGTGCTCTTGATGCAACCTTTGATCCAATCATAGCTGAAATCAAGCAAAGACCAGACTATGAAGAACTTCACTACGTCGAGGTCATGACGATGTTGTCTATTCACGAAGAAAAGATGGAACTTGAAAATGGATATCAAGAATCTTCTTCGGAAAGTGAAGTGGAAATTCTTTCACACTATGGGAGTTCACACGAAGAAGATATCGAGAATCAACACACTATCACAAGGGAACTGGAAATGCTCACAGAAAGGCTAAGTGATCCCAGAAGACAGAATCTGTGCCTCACAAATGATGATGAATTTGACTTGCCTGAATCTTCAAGAAAGTTAACTCCGAAAGAAATGAAGTGCTTCAAGTGCAAACAATTTGTTCATCTCATAGCAGACTGTCCTTGCTGGGATAGAAAACCAAGCAACAGATGGATGTATCTTCATGGCAATGGATTCACTCGAATGGATCGTCACACTAAGCTCTCGAAGAAAAATGAATCTTCCTCATCTTCTTCGACGAGACCAGTCACTGACGTGAAAGTCAGAGCAACCGTCGAATCCAATATGAAGAGAATATCATAGCTGAATAGAGCATGTGCTGATATGAACTTGGAATCTGAAGATGAAACATCTGAATCAAAATCAGAAGATGGTGAGCTTCACAGAAGGATAGGAAGAAGCAATGCTTTCGTGGCATATGAATCATCTGAGGAATCATTCAAATCAGATACTGATGACAATGCGTCAAGTGATGATGAACCAGTTGCATTCTGTCTCATGGCAAAAACCTCTAAGGATCTGGTATCAGCAAAACACCGAAAATCTATGTCTGAATACTCTTTTGAATACATTTCCTATGCTAAACTGGTTAAGATTGCAAAATCTCAACAAGATGAGCTTGAAAAACTTGAGAACAATCTTAGGAAAACCGAAGGATTACTGGTCGAAGAGATGGAGAAAAATCAAAAGTTTATTAAAGAGCATGATGCTTTTTCTTCAACTATTGATGATCTTTCAAACCGATATGATTCCCTTATAGTCGACTACGGGAGTTTATCAGATGAACTCAGCAGGAATCAAGAACTCGAGTCACTAAAAGAGTCTCATAAAGTGCTTGCGAAAGAAAAAGCTTCTCTCTTTGCCGAGCAATCTAAATAGCTTCCTGATGATTTTGTGCCTTGATACGTCTCCATCGTATCTATAATTTTTGATTGTTTCATGTCAATATTATACAACTTTCACATATTTTTGGCAACATTTTATATGATTTATTGGACTAACATATTGATCCAGTGCCGAGTGCCAATTCCTGTTTGTTGCATGTTTTTTGTTTCATAGAATATCCATAACAAACGAAGTTCAAATGCGATAAAAATTTACGGGGAATTATTTTGGAATATATGTGATTTTTGGGAGGTGGAATCAATGCAAACAGAGGCCCACGGCCTCCACCACCCACCAGGGCGCATCGGGCACCCCCTGACATGCCCAGGTGTCTTGTGGCCTCCCCGTAAGTCGGTTGGGTCCCTTCTTTAGGCACAAGAAAGATAATTTATGGAAAAAAATCATGTAAAAATTTCAGTGCAATCGGAGTTATGGATCTCCGGGAATTTAAGAAACGATGAAGGGCCAGAAAACAGGAACGCGAAACAGAAGAGAATAGAGAGACATATCCAATCTCGGAGGGGCTCCTGCCCCTCCGCCACCATGGAGTCCATGGACCAGAGGGGGAACTATCCTCCCATCTAGGAGGGAGGCCAAGGAAGAAAAAGGAGGGGGTCTCTCTCCCCCTCTCTCCCGGTGGCGCCAGAACACCGCTGGGGCAATCATCGTGTGACGGCGATCTACTCCAACAACTCCGTCATCTTCACCAACAACTCCATCACCTTCCCCCATCTATATTCAGCGGTCCACTCTCCCACAACCCGCTATACCCTCACCTTGAACATGGTGCTTTATGCTTCATATTATTATCCAATGATGTGTTGCCATGCTATGATGCTTGAGTAGATTTTTGTTGTCCTATCGGTAATTAGTGAATTGCTATGACTTGCTTGTGGTTATGTTGCTGTCCTTTGGTACCCATCATATGAGCGTGTGTGTGGATCACACCATAGGGTTAGTTGTATGTTGATATGACTATGCATTGGAGGGCAAGGGTGGCAGAAGCTTCTTCCTAAACATAGATTTTGATACCTACGGGATTGAAGGGGGACCAATATATATCTTAATGCTATGGTTGGGTTTTACCTTAATGAACGTTAGTAGTTGCTGATGCTTTCTAATAGTTCCAATCATAAGTGCATAGAATTCCAAGTAAGGGACGACATGCTAGCAGTGGCCTCTCCCACATAAAAACTAGCTATCGGTCTAGTAACGTAGTCAATTGCTAAGGGACAATTCCGCAAATCCTACCACCACTAATCCACACTTGTTTTACTAAACTTAATTGTTTCTTTATTTAAACAGCACATAACTTTTATTTTCACGATCTTTATTATCTTGCAAACCTATCCACACCTACAAAGTACTTATAGTTTTATTCTTGTTCTAGGTAAAGAAAACGTTAAGTGTGCGTAGAGTTGCATCGGTGGTCGATAGAACTTGAGGGAATATTTGTTCTACCTTTAGCTCCTCGTTGGGTTCGACACTCTTATTTATCAAAAAAGGCTACAAACAATCCCCTATACTTGTGGGTTATCAAGACCTTTTTCTGGCGCCGTTGCCAGGGAGCAAAAGTGTGGGGTGAATATTCTCGTGTGTGCTTGTTTGCTTTATCACTAAGTAGTTTTTATTTTGTGTTCTAAGTTGTTCTCTATCTTTAGTTATGGATATGGAACAGGAAATACCAAAAAAATTAGTTGTACTTGCTACTCATGGAGATGGGGAACCTGCTAAAACCCTCGATGCTCGTTATGTGAAAAATATTAAACACTACTTTGATAATCCTGAGAAAACCCCATTCAACATGATAATGGGAGACACATTGGATCAATGTGATTACTTTAGGGACTATCGCTTGACACAAGAAGGGAAACTGTTATGGGATCAAATTGATATGTTGCATTGGTATGCTTGGAATTTATGCCAGAGATATGATTATACTTGTTGCTCTAGGATGAAGGCTCCACACCTTCCCTTTTCATGCAAATTTAATGATAATGAAACCTTAGCTTCTTATGCTAATGGTAGATATGATTACTATGATGTGGAACGAATAGAAGAATTTGTTGCTTTTAAGGGTGCTTATGAAATTGAATCTATGTTTGAAAAGTATGAAGATTTTGATGATGCAGTTTATAGACCTGCAAATTTTGCTATACTTAAATATTGCTATGAGAATTATAAATATAATGCCGATATTAATGAGTTTATTGAGAAAGTCTCCGCTCTCCAAGAAGAGACTAATATTTTGCAGGAAACTATGGAAGAAGAAATTGATGAAATTGTGAGCTCATTAGATGAAAAAGATGAGGAGGAGAGCAAAGAACAAAAGGAGGAAGAGCGGATTAGCTACCTATGCCCACCTTCTAATGAGAGTAACTCTTTATCCCATACATTGTTTAATGTCCCTTTGTTCTTACCGAAGGATGAATGCTATGATAATTGCTATGATCCCTCAGATTCGTTTGAAATGTCCCTTTTTTGATGAAATTGATGCTTGCTGTGCTTGTGGCCAAGATGCCAATTTAAATTATGCTTATAGAGATGAACTTGCTATAGTTCCTTATGTTAAGAATGAAATTGTTGCTATTGCACCCACACATGATAGTCCTATTATCTTTTTGAATTCTCCCAACTACACTATATCGGAGAAGTTTGCGATTATTAAGGATTATATTGATGGGTTGCCTTTTACCGTTGCACATGATGATTTTGATGAATATAATATGCATGTGCTTGCTGCTCCTACTTGCAATTATTATGAGAAAGGAACTACATCTCCACCTCTCTATGTTTCCAACACGATAAAATTGCAAGAAACTCCTTATGCTATGTATTGGCCTTTACTTGATGTGCATGAATTGTTCTTTTATGACATGCCGATGCATAGGAAGAGAGTTAGACTTCGTCATTGCATGATATATGTTGCTTTGTGCTCACTACTAAATTATAAATCATTGTTAATTAAAATTGTCTTTGATATACCTTGGGATCCATGTGGATCCATTACTTGAGCACTTTATGCCTAGCTTAATGGCTTTAAAGAAAGAGCTGCCAGGTCGACAACCCGGAAGTTTTAGGGAGTTATTTATTTCTGTTATGTGCTTTTATAAACTTTAAAAACAAAAAAAATATAGAGGAGAACTTAAAAACTCTTTCAAAAAGAGAAGCGATTGGAAGGTTATGCATTGGAGAAGTGAGGGTCGACCTTGAACACTTGTGTTCATGCTGATGGAAACAATGCAGATTTTTTCATGGAAGTTTCTCACAAAAATAATTATCCCCTTCTACAAATCCATTGTATTATAAAAATAATGTGCCAAGATTTTCCTTTAGGTTGATTAGATTGTTTGTTGGTATGTGCGGTGTAAAAACAGAAACTTTGGCTGTAGTGCATGAATTTACATTTTTTTACTGGAATGTCAAAAGTTTCTGAAATTTTTACACAGTATTGCTATGCAAATTGTTTATTTTTTCCTATTTTTTCTGAATTTTTGGAGTTACAGAAGTATGGTGAATGTTCAGATTGCAACAGACTGTCCTGTTTTTGACAGATTCTGTTTTTTGATGCATTGTTTTGCTCGCTTTGATGAAACTATCGATTGTATCGGTGGTATAAGCCATGAAGAATTTATAATATAGCTGCTACAATGAAAAAACAAAATATGAATTGGTTTGCAATAGTACTTAAAGTAGTGATTTGCATTATTATACTAACAGATCTCACCGAGTTTTCTGTTAAGTTTTGTGTGGATGAAGTGTTCAAAGATCGAGGAGGTCTCGATATGAGGAGAAGGAGGAGAGGCAAGAGTTCAAGCTTTGGGATGCCCAAGGCACTCCAAGTAAATATCCAAGTAGAATCAAGTGTCTAAGCTTGGGGATGCCCAGGAAGGCATCCCATCTTTCTTCAACAAGTGTCGGTATGTTTTTGTTTTTGTTTCGTTCATGTGATATGTGTAAATCTTGGAGCGTCTTTTGTGTTTAGTTTTCACTTTTCTTCTATGCACCATGCTGGTATGAGATAGTCCATGGTTGATTTATAGAATGCTCATTGCACTTCACTTATAATTTTTAGGTATGGCTTTATAGAATGCTTCATGTGCTTCACTTATATCATTTGAAGTTTGGATTGCCTATTTCTCTTCACATGGAAAACCGTTATTTGTAGAATGCTCTTTTGCTTCACTTATACTTATTAGAGCATGGTCTTTTGTAGAAAGAATTAAACTCTCATGCTTCACTTATATCTATTTAGAGAGTCAACAGGAATTGGTCATTTGCATGGCTAGTCATGAAATCCTACATAAAACTTGTGGATCACTGAATATGATGTGTTTGATTCCTTGCAATAGTTTTGCGATATAGAGATGATAATATGTGGGAGGTACTAGTGGATGATCGTGTTTAGTAAGATATTGGTGTTAAGTTCTGTGATTCCCGAAGCATGCACGTATAGTCTCTCGTTATGCTATGAAGTTGGAGCATGATTTATTATTGATTGTCTTCCTTATGAGTGACGGTCGGGGACGAGCGATGGTCTTTTCCTACCAATCTATCCCCCTAGGGGCATGCGTAGTAGTACTTTGCTTCAAGGGCTAATACACTTTTGCAATAAGTATATGAGTTCTTTATGACTAATGTGAGTCCATGGATTATATGCACTCTTACCTTTCCGCAATTTGATAGCCTCTACGGTACCGTGCATTGCCCTTTCTCACCTTGAGATGTGGTGCAAACTTCACAGGTGCATCCAAACCCTGTGATATGATACGCTCTATCACACATAAGCCTTATTATATCTTCCTCAAAACAGCCACCATACCTAGCTATTATGGCCTTTCCATAGCCATTCCAAGATATATTGCCATGCAGCTTCCACTGCTTCCGTTTTGATGACTTGTGCATTCATTGCCACATTGCTTTGCATGATCGTAAGATAGCTAGCATGATATTTCCATGGCTTGTCCATTTTTTTGATATCTCTGCTACGCTAGATCATTGCACATCTTGGTACACTGCCAGAGGCATTCATATAGAGTCATACTTTGTTCTAGGTATTGAGTTGTAATTTTTATTTCTTTTGAGTTGTAAGTAAATAGAAGTGTGATGATCATCATTATTCATTATTAGAGCATGTCCCAGTGAGGAATGGATGATCGAGACTATGATTCCCCCACAAGTCTGGATGAGGTTCCGGACAAATATAAAAAAAAGAAAAAAAGAGAAAAAAAAAGTGAGGCCAAAAAGAGCCCAGGAAAAAAGAAAAAAAGAAAAAAAATGAGAGAAAAAGAGAGAAGGTGCATACTAGTTCCACACTTGTGCTTTAAAATAGCACCATGTTTTTCATATAGAGAGTCTCCTATGTTGTCACTTTCACATACTAGTGGGAATTTTTCATTATAGAGTTAGATGCACACCCACTTAGTTTTCATATTGAGCTTTCATACACTTATAGCTCTTAGTGCATACGTTGCATGGAAATCCCTACTCCTCGCATTGATATCAATTGATGGGCATCTCCATAGCCAGTTGATTAGCCGTGTCGATGTGAGACTTTCTTTTTTGTCTTCTCTATGTTTATCCCTATCATTATATTCTATTCCACCCATAGTGCTATATCCATGGCTTGCGCTCATGTATTGCGTGGGGGTTGAAAAATCTGAATCGCGTTAAAAAGTATGAACCAATTGCTCGGCTTGTCATCAGGGTTGTGCATGATAAATACTCTGTGTTAAGAAGACGGAGCATGACAAGGCTATGTGATTTTGTAGGGATAGCTTTCTTTAGTGTTAATATTTTTAAAGACACGATTGTTTATTGGGATGCCTGAGTATTAATGTATTTATGTCAAATTATAGACTATTGCTTTGAATCACTCGTGTCTTAATATTCATGCCATGATTAGATATATGATCAAGATTATGCTAGGTAGCATTCCACATCAAAAATTATCTTTTTCATCATTTACCTACTCAAGGACAAGCAGGAATTAAGCTTGGGGATGCTGATACGTCTCCATCATATCTATAAATTTTGATTGTTTCAAGCCAATATTATACAACTTTCACATATTTTTGGCAACATTTTATATGATTTATTGGACTAACATATTGATCCAGTGCCCAGTGCCAGTTCCTGTTTGTTGCATGTTTTTTGTTTCGTAGAATATCCATATCAAACGACGTCCAAATGCGATAAAAATTTACGAAGAATTATTTTGGAATATATGTGATTTTTGGGAGGTGGAATCAACGCAAATGGAGGCCCACAGCCTCCACCACCCACGAGGGCGCACCGGGCACCCCCCGGCGCGCTCAGGTGTCTTGTGGCCTCCCCGCAAGTCGGTTGGGTCGCTTCTTCGGGTGCAAGAAAGATAATTTATGGAAAAAAATCATGTAAAAATTTCAGCCCAATCAGAGTTACGGATCTCCGGGAATTTAAGAAACGGTGAAGGGCCAGAAAACAGGAACGTGAAACAGAAGAGAACAGAGAGACTGATCCAATCTTGGAGGGGCTCCTGTCCCTCTGATACGTCTCCAACGTATCTATAATTTTTGATTGTTCAATCCTGTTATATTATCATTCTTGGATGTTTTATAATCATTTTATAGTCATTTTATATCATTTTTTGGTACTAACCTATGGACATACTGCCAAATGCCAGTTGCTGTTTTCTGCATGTTTTTTACATCACAAGAAATCAATACCAAACGGAGTCCAAACGCAGCGAAACTTTTTGTGGATTTTTTTTACCAGAAGACATCCAGTGGGCCGGAGAAGCGCCTGGGGGTGCTCCGAGGGGAGCACAACCCACCAGGGCACGCCTGGAGGCCCAGGCGCGCCCTGGTGGGTTGTGCCCGCCTCGGGTGCCCCCTGAACCGCCTCTTTGCTCTATAAATACCCCAATATTCCAGAAACCCTAGGGGAGTCGACGAAAATCAATTTCAGCCGCCGCAAGTTCCAGAACCACCAGATCCAATCTAGACACCATCACAGAGGGGTGCATCATGTCCATTGGTGCCTCTCCGATGATGCGTGAGTAGTTCTTTGTAGACCTACGGGTCCGTAGTTAGTGGCTAGATGGCTTTCTCAATACAATGGTCTCTTGGAGATCCATATGATGTAAGTCTTTTGCGGTGTGTTTGTTGGGATCCGATGAACTTTGAGTTTATGATCAGATCTATCTTTTTATCCATGAAAGTTATTTGAGTTTTCTTTGATCTCTTATATGCATGATTATTTATAGCCTCGTATTTCTTCTCTGATATTTGGGTTTTGTTTGGCCAACTTGATCTATTTATCTTGCAATGGGAAGAGGTGCTTTGTAATGGGTTCGATCTTACGGTGCTTGATCCCAGTGACAGAAAGGGAACCGACACGTATGTATCGTTGCTATTAAGGATAAAAAGATGGGGTCTATTTCTACATAAATAGATCTTGTCTACATCATGTCATCGCTCTTATTGCATTACTCTGTTTCTCCATGAACTTAATACACTAGATGCATGCTGGATAGCGGTCGATGTGTGGAGTAATAGTAGTAGATGCAGGCAGGAGTCGGTCTACTAATATTGGCCCGTTCGCTCGTGGCGGGGGAGTAAGTCAAAATAGAAAAAACTCACATTGGGTTTAGATGCCTATATAATGATCATTGCCTGGATATTGTCATGAGTATTTGAAGTTCTATCAATTGCCCAACAGTAATTTGTTTCCCACCGTTTGCTATTTTTCTCGAGAGAAGCCACTAGTGAAATCTACGGCCCCCGGGTCTCTTCTTTATTATATTTGCCTTCGCGATCTATTTTATTTGCTTTTATTTTCAAATCTATTAAACCAAAAATACAAAAATACTTTGCTGCACTTTATTTTATTTGAGATCTATTTATCCAATCTATTACAACTTTCTCCCGTCCTCGTGCCAATTTCTGGCGCCGTTACCCGAAAGGGATTGACAACCCCTTTAACACGTCGGGTTGCGAGTATTTGTTATTTGTGTGCAGGTGCTGTTTACGTAGTGTTGCTTGGTTCTCCTACTGGTTCGATAACCTTGGTCTCATCACTGAGGAAAATGCCTACCGTCGCTGTGCTGCATCATCCCTTCCTCTTTGGGGAAATACCAACGTAGTTCTAGCAGGCATCACCCTCCGCCGCCATGGAGCTATGAACCAAAGGGGGAACTCTCCTCCCATCTAGGGGGGAGGCCAAGGAAGAAGAAGAATGAGGGGGCTCTCTCCCCCTCTCTCCCGGTGGCGCCGGAACACCGCCGGGGCAATCATCGTGTGACGGCGATCTACTCCAACAACTCTGTCATGTTCACCAACAACTACATCACCTTCCCCCATCTATATTCTGCGGTCCACTCTCCCGCAACCCGTTGTACCCTCTACTTGAACATGGTGCTTTATGATTCATATTATTATCCAATGATGTGTTGCCATCCTATGATGCTTGAGTAGATTTTTGTTATCCTATCGGTAATTGGTGAATTGCTATGACTTGCTTGTGGTTATGTTGTTGTCCTTTGGTGCCCATCATATGAGCGCGCGTGTGGATCACACCATAGGGTTAGTTGTATGTTGATAGGACTATGCATTGGAGGGCAAGGGTGACATAAGCTTCTTCCTAAACATAGAAATTGATACCTACGGATTGAAGGGGGACCAATATATATCTTAATGCTATGGTTGGGTTTTACCTTAATGAACGTTGGTAGTTGCGGATGCTTGCTAATAGTTCCAATTATAAGTGCATAGAATTCCATGTAAGGGACGACATGCTAGCAGTGGCCTCTCCCACATAAAAACTTGTTATCGGTCTAGTAACGTAGTCAATTGCTAAGGGACAATTCCGCAAATCCTACCACCACTAATCCACACTTGTTTTACTAAACTTAATTGTTTCTTTATTTAAACAGCACCTAACTTTTATTTTCACATTCTTTATTATCTTGCAAACCTATCCACATCTACAAAGTACTTCTAGTTTTATTCTTGTTCTAAGTAAAGCAAACGTTAAGTGTGCATAGAGTTGTATCGGTGGTCGATAGAACTTGAGGGAATATTTGTTCTACCTTTAGCTCCTAGTTGGGTTCGACACTCTTATTTATCGAAAAAGGCTACAAACGATCCCCTATACTTGTGAGTTATCGTGCCTCCTTGCTTAAAATGCCTAGATCGTAACAATGCTGATTCAAATGCTGAAACATCTACTGTTGTCGTCGAGAATATTGCAACAACTATGAATGATACTTCTAACCCCTCTTCCGAGGAATTTGTTGCCTACTCTGATGAAAATTGCAGATTAAAGAGCTTGCTTGAGACAGGAATGCTAAAGAGCCTCAAAGGGCATCAAACTCTCTATGATGTGCTCAAGAAGTCTATACTGCACAAAAACCCTCGAAAGGAAGGTTTGGGTTTCGAAAGAAACTCAATGTTGATGGAACATACTGGACTCCCGAGCAATATCCTCGAACGAGTTGGGTTCTTGCTAAAAGTAAAATTCTCGAACCTGCAATTCTGTCTGGATATGACTCTCCCATTTCTGTTGTTTCTAACGAGTCTGATGACTCAAACTACAAATTCTTCAAACTACAGAATGGTAAAGTTTTCGCTCGGTATGTTGGAACTAACTGCAGGTCTGGTTCACCCAAGAAGCAAATCTGGGTGAAGAAGTGCATCATTGAAAATTTATCTATCACTGCTAACTTGAATATGCAGAATGATTCTCTTCGAGGAAATGGTTATCATTCGCAGATTGGCACTGAAACTTCCTCGAATGGATATGGGTTAAACCTTCGATAGAAGGAGTTGGTACGTCTCCAATGTATCTATAATTTTTTATTGTTCCATGCTATTATATTATCTGTTTTGGATGTTTTGTATGCATTAATATGCTATTTTATATTATTTTTGGGACTAACTTATTAACCTAGTGCCCAGTGCCAGTTTTAGTTTTTTTCCTTGTTTTTGACTTTTACAGAAAAGGAATACCAAATGGAGTCCAAACGGAATAAAACTTTACGGTGATTTTTCTTGGACCAGAAGAAACCCACGAGACTTGGATAAGAGGCCAGAAGCCCTACGATGAGGCCACAAGCCGTAGGGGCGCCCCCAGGGCTTGTGGGTCCCTCGGAGACCTTCCAACCCTAATTCTTCCACTATATATTCTCAAATATTCCCTCTATACCAGAGGGCACACCAAAAATACTTTTCCGCCGCTACAAGCTTCTGTTCCCGTGAGAACCCATCTTGGGACCTTTTCCGGCACTTCGCTGGAGGGGGATTCGATCACGGAGGACCTCTACACCAGCCTTGCTACCCTTCCGATGATGTGTGAGTAGTTTACCATAGACCTACGGGTCCATAGCTAGTAGCTAGATGGCTTCTTCTCTCTCTTTGATCTTCAATACAATGTTCTCCTCGATGTTCTTGGAGATCTATTCGATGTAATCTTCTTTTGCGGTGCGTTTGTTGAGATCCGATGAATTGTGGATTTATGATCAGATTATCTATGAATATTATTTGAGTCTTCTCTGAACTCTTTTATGCATGATTGATATAGCTTTGTATTTCTCTCCGATCTATCAATTTGGTTTGGCCAACTAGATTGGTTTTTCTTGCAATGGGAGAGGTGCTTTGTGATGGGTTCAATCTTGCGGTGTCCCACCCAGTGACAGAAGGGGTAGCGAGGCACGTATTGTATTGTTGCCATTAAGGATAAAAAGATGGGGTTTATATCATATTGCTTGAGTTTATCCCTCTACATCATGTCATCTTGCTTAAGGCGTTACTCTGTTCTTATGAACTTAATAATCTAAATGCAGGCAGTAATCAGTCGATGTGTGGAGTAATAGTAGTAGATGCAGAATTGTTTCGGTCTACTTGTCACAGACGTGATGCCTATATTCATGATCATTTCCTTAGATGTCTTCATAATTATGCGCTTTTCTATCAATTGCTCAACTGTAATTTGTTCACCCACCATATGTTTTCTTCAAGAGAGAAGCCTCTAGTGAAACCTATGGTCCCCGGGTCTATTTTCCATCATATATTTTCAGATCTATAAACCAAAAAAAACCAAAAATATCTTGCTGCAATTTATTTATATTTACTTTATTTTGCCTTTTACTTATCTTTTATACATATCTCTATTAGATCTCACTCTTGTTCGTGACCGTGAAGGGATTGACAACCCCTTTTTCGCGTTGTGTGCAAGTGTTTGTTAGTTTGTGCAGGTGCATATATTAGAGACTTGCTTGTGCCTCCTACTGGATTGATACCTTGGTTCTTAACTGAGGGAAATACTTATCTCTACTTTGCTGCATCACCCTTTCCTCTTCAAGGAAAAAATCAACGCAAGCTCAAGAAGTAGCAGGAGTACATGCGTACCTCCTCGAATTATTATGCTTATGCCTGTGGAAACAATTTCAATGCTTATTCATATGATTACTCTCGAAATGCACAGGTGAACTACAGATCTCACCGAAGGAATGTTCCTGCACAGACTAAGCAAAAGAGATGCTCGCTGCCCACGCAAGTGTGGGTTGCGAAAAAGAACTAACCTTTCTTGCAGAAACTCTCTCAGGAATTCTTCTTGTTTATTCATAACCCTGAGACTTGCATTGTTGGTGCTCGCTCTTTGTGTTTAGTTGCTCTCGTTTGTGAAATTGACTTCCTTTCGCCATGTTTGTGTTTCGTCCGATAAGCAACTCACTCATAGCTCCGAGTTTATGTGTTTTCCTCTCTTCTGGCTGAGTGTTTTGTTTCGGACCCTTTTATCCCTCCATTCTTTCTCATCCAATCTGTGCTGTCTATCATAAGCATGCAACTTGATCTGAAGGAAATTTCTGTCCGACATCCTTGGTCGCAAAGAAATCGACTTTGAACATTAATGTGTTTGTGGCGTTTGCCCTTCTTCAAATCTTTCGGTCTCCCGCTCAGTTTCTGAGTTTCTCGCAGAAAACGGTTGCCATGTGCCCCCGATCCCCACGATCGTGATCATGTCCGTTGAATGCGGAACATCCCGCTTCTGGGGGCCGTAGATCTCGGAGAGGTGGTTCTGCTCGCCAGCTATATATACCCCTCACCGTATCTTCTTCCTCACTGCTCCGCAAACCCTCGTCCAACTCCTCCTGAGCCCTTGCTTGAAGCAACTCCGTCGAGGAGCTCCGCCGTGCAACACCGGTGAAACCTCGACGCCGTTGATCACGCCAGTGCGGTAATCTTCCCTCCCGCACTGCTGTAGTTCATCTAAGTTGCCAAGTTAGGGCGCTTAGATCCGGAACTGCTCCTTTCCATGTTTCTGTTCTTAGGGCAGTTCTTGCCGACGCTATTTCTCATGATTTATTTCACTATGGTAGATCTTTAGGAATCTCTAAGATTTAACTGGTATGGTTTGTAGACTTTCCTCGTACTAGTTCTCCTGGATCTAGGGTTTACGAGTACTTATCCGAAAGATTAGATAGTTTTTACTCAACCTTGATCATTCTATGGCATGTTTCAAATCTATTGATGATATCTTCTCTAAGTATACCATGGATTCCTATGTTTCTTCCGAAAATCTTTCAGTTTCATTCAGAACACCCTCTATGCATGTTTATGACCCTACGCCATTTTCCCTCGTATCTATTCTTTTCATAGGTTGATCATGGCACAAAGTTCGGATGAGTATACAGATTCTGAAGGAGAATTGCCTCAGCTTCCACCAAGGTCTGACCGAATGAGATTGACATGAGGAGGAAAATCTTCAAAGTCTCCCAAGACACCGAAGAAGAAATCTGAGTCTAAATCCGAAGAAGATGATGAAGAAATTCCCTCTGCTCACGGTCAACACGAGGATGAATTAGTCACTGACGCCCTAACCCACTTGTCCGATGGAAATCCCAAAAAGGGTGGTCGTGGCAGAGAAAAGCATACCACAGCTAAGATGTCTGATCCAGATGGTTACAGAACTCCGCCTGGGATTGAAACAACAATTGAACGCAATAATAGGCTTCAAAGGATTCACCGCCACTGGGCGAAGAAATGGTTCAATTATGAAAATGTTCGCGAGAAGTATTAGATCATGTTTGCTTTCACACCACCGTGGAATGACTGTATTGCTGAAAATAGCATTGGCCCTGATGATAAAAAAGTCAGAACACCACCGCCTTCAAATGCTCATCCTGAATCCCTCAAAACCATCGTTGATTTTCCCGATGAAGTGGCTAAGAAGGCGAAGGCCAAAGCCAAGCGTGATGCTAGGCAAAAGAAGAAAAACCAAGTCGAAGCTAAAAATGTCGCACTGACTCAGCAAGACGTCCAGAAGAAAAAGGATCGTGCTTCTGCCTCCAAGGGAAGCAAGTCCAGAAAATCAGTTTCCCCTCATGCTTCCCGAAAGAAAACCATCTCCAGGAAATCAAAGAAGGCAGTTTCTAGCTCGTCTAATGAGTCATCTAGCGAAGATGCTCCTGATGAAATTCCTATGTATGATCAACGTGCCATTCTCAACAAGCCATCCAATAGCCCCTCACTAGTGAAAGCTTCACCCTCGAAATCACCAAGGCTTGCACCCACTCCCCTCACTGCCAAACCTTCGGGTTCTACAGCTCCCAAGAGAAAATTGTTGTCTGAAGGAAAAGCTGAAGCATCTGCTAAGAAGGCCAAACCCAGTGCTCATGCTTCCACAGAGGAACAAAAGTATGATTTCAATCTCATGACTGATGTGATTAAGAGTGCTTCTTACGATGCAAAATCTGATGATATAAGCAGCCTGGGACTTCCTGATGATGTTACCAAAATGGCAACAAAACATTTCATAGAGCTGAAGAAAATTACCAAGAAGCTGAATCAGGCTGTCAAGGACAAGCAAACCCTCGAGCAAATGAGGAGAGAGGCCAACACTGAATCCGAAAGGAAGAGTCTGAACAAAGAGATTGTTGAGCTCACAAAGGCACTCAGTCTCATGCAAAATGACAAAATTGATTGGCATTCGCAGCTGAAAATGGAAGTATCTCAGTTGTGTGACAGAAGGAACGATGAGATTGATCGCAAGGCAGATCTTGCTCGAAGGAGAATCAAAGAAGAAAAATGTCAGAAGGCTAAAGCAAGAGCTAGCAAACCAAAGGGAATCAAAGATCACCGCCTTCAGACTGTTGCTGATGCTCAACCTCTTGACTCCAGTACTCCCTTGCAGCAGATTCCACCATCTCCACCTCATGAGGATGAACCTATGCATCAAGCTGGCCATGTGGAGGTTATCATTCCTACTTTAGCAGCCCAAGAGCAACCAGATGTTGTTGATATCTTCCTCAAAAAGGATGATGAAGAAAATGCTTCGCCTAAGCAGCAAGCCCCAGCTGATGATGGTGTTGATGAGAAAATTGAAGTTGAGAAGGCAGATCCATCATCTCCGAAGAAATTGCAGGCTGAGCCCTCTGAATAAAATAAGGAGGAGGTTGACAATATTGAGGGGGAGCTAAATGCTTCTCGAGACAAATCCACCCCGGTTGCATCATCTGGTGCCCCTACCCAGATGGATGTTGATCCTGCTCCTCATTCCACTACACCACAGATGGAAGAGGAAGAAAGAAAACCTCATGAGCCGATGGCTCAAGAAGAAATGGCTCCACCAGTTGTGCCCCAAGCTTCTGATAAAGAAGTTGTTGGTACTCCAGCCGGAGGAAATATAGCAAAAGAAAAGGCCCCAGTGCCCGAAAGTCTGAAAGCCGCTGAAGGACTTCCAGCGAGCAAAATTGATAGGCAGTCAAGTTCGTAAAAGAAATCTGCACAAGAAAAATCAAGGAAGCATCGTGCTCCTCTCAAGCCTATTAAGGAAGGTGTGGCTGCACCTGATGACATTCGGACCCGGAACATGGGTGAAGAGGAACTTCTGAAAAACCCACCGGAAACCTTCCCTTTGTTTCCTGTCGAAGATGGCCCTATTGGTCCTGCATTCAACGAGCAGTTTCATCTTTTGAAACATGCATTCTTTGGAACCAGCCCATATGAAGAGAAAGAACTTCCTTGTCACCAAGATTCTAGACTAAGGAACAGGTTGTGTATTATGCTCATATTTTGTATGAAAAGAATCGCATCTTCAAGCACAAGATTCTGAATTTCGCAGAGCTCGAAAGTTTACCATGTTTCCATCACACCATCGAGCAGATTGAACTAGTCTTCCTGAAGAGCTTCCTTCGTTTCAACCATGGCTAGAATCGTGAAGTGATTCATCAGTTCTATGCCACTCTTTATATCTTAGGAGACCTTGCAGATAGCAGCACTTGGATCCTCGAATGGATGACAGGAGAAGAAAAGATCAAGTGCTCGGCTGACCAGTTCTTGGCACTATTGAATCTTCCTCGGTGCGAATTTGATGCAAGTCGTGAACATAGACTACACTATTGGGAAGTATCCGAAGCTCAACTTCATCTACTGATGGACCCCGAACTTGTTGGTGATGAATGTGTTGAAGTAAATCCAAAGAATCTGATGTATGAGAACAAAGTGTTGTTCTACATCCTCTGCAATTCCCTCACGCCAACAAACAGGCCCAAAACCATCTATGGCATCGTGGGAAATGCTCTTCTAGCCACTGCTCAGGGCATTCGCTTTGACATTCCAGATCTTTTCATTTGAAACTTGGCCTTGCGCGGCTGATAGCCCTCAAGTGTTGAAACCATATGCACCGTGGGTCATGTTTGCCATTGAGCAGCTCATTGAAGAAAAGTTCTTCTACCCATATGTCCTGAAAGTTTACATGCCACCAGTCCGTGACACACTCAGGATTGTGAAAGATATCGGCAAAGGAAAGATGCCAATTGATGCTACTGCTTCTGCTTCAATGTCTGCTTCTGCTAAAGCTCCGATGGTCAAGAAAGCAAAAGTTAAAATCCCTCATGAAGAGAATCTGTCTCTGTATGAGATTTGTCTTCGTACTCAGCAAGCCCTGGAAAGTCATATCAAGCTCGATCGAAAAGTGAAGGTGGAAATGATGACTGAGATAAATTTGCTTCGCAATTATGCTCGCCAAGCTCTCGTGTATGAGATGGAACAAAAGAAGCACTCCTGGACCCTTCTGCGCAAGCATTATTCTCACAAACAACTGTTTGCCAAGGGTATCGAGAAACAATACGATCATCTGGAGTTGTTTGAAGTTCCTCGCATCCGAAGGCAAACCCCAGTGCTTCCTCATCGTTCTACTTCCACCGACCTGCTGTTTGTTGAACCAGATGATGTTCTCGAAGATACAGTAGGAACTTTTATCTACAAGCCAGATGCACCTCGCGCCGCTACTCCTGAAGCTGATCCCGAAGCCCGTGCTGCGTCTCCAACTCCTGCTTCGGCTTCGACCATCGCTCGCTCTGCTTCTCCGAACAGTTCGAGTTCTGATTCTGAGGATTCTTCAGACGATTAGTTCCTCGTGTGCATTCTCTTTCCTTTTTGACACTTGTTGACAAAAAGGGGGAGAAGAACATCGAGTGATAGATAAGCGAGTTATTTGCAGGGTGTTTCCATTCCCATTTGCTTTTTTGTCAAACTATTTGGTTTTCGTTGAACTATTTTCTTTTGGAACTTGAAGCACCGCGTGTGGTGTTGAAATACTTGGTCGCCATGTATCGTTAATAACCCCCCTGCAATGCTATTTACTCCCAATTATCTGTTTGCAGGTGCAATCGAAAGCTTACTTGCTTGCAATAATTATCCTCGATACTTATTTATCGTGCAGGGAAAGCAAAAGCATTTCAAGGAGGATTGGAAATCATGCTTCTCTAGAAGAGATATTTTACTCCTTGAGATTATGTGTCTTTTGGTTGGATATTCTACAAAGATTATCCTTCGCTATCTAACCTTGTAGGAGAAGAGAGTTAGCTTCAGATTACATTTCTTGAGATTGAAAAGCGAAATCTCTCTCTCTCTCTTAAGCTGTTTTTCCTCGCATATCTTCTTCATATCATCCTTGTTGCAGAAAAATTTCCCCTGAAGCTTATCTACTCCGAGCAATATACATGTGATTCCCTTGCTCTGATTCTCCTTGAGTATCTAACTTGCAGGGAACTTATATCTCGTGTGGATTCAAACCGTGTTTTGAGAAAACCTGCATGGCTTGTTCTTCATCACAAATAATTTCAAAGTATTCACGCTATCTTACAAATCTTCTTCCAAGATTATGTGTGACAGGAAATACCTCAGACACTGTCGAGTGTATTGAAAGAGACCACGAATGAGATCATATGTCAATATCACTCGTACGAAGATTCATCTCGCTACCTTCCATTTTATCTTCTATGCATTCGATGCATATCTTCAGGGGGAGCGTATTTTATCTTCGTAATTATCTCTCGTCTTTCATTATCCTTTGCATTCCATTTCATTCCTTTATCTATCTTTCGATGTGTTCTGTTTTGTCAACAATCATCCAAAAAGGGGGAGATTGTTGGTGCAATATTTGCCCTCTTGTGTTTTGGAGATTGTTGACAGAAACAGGCATGGACTGATTTGTTTGCTAGTGCACACAGAGAGAAATAGTCCATGCAGAACCGAAGAGAATGCTATCTCCGGTGTGAAGTTCGAGGAACTTCACCGAAGAATATCTGCGTTGCAGAGAAGAATGAGCTACATCTATTGAAGACTTGTAGGTGAGAAGATTGATGTGAAGGAGTTAACCCCCTCAAAAACTTATTGCTGAAGTGAAGCAATTGGTTCGGAGATTCTGTCCGAAGAAAATTGACTGCAGTGTATGGAAGTCAAAGACAAAGTGAAGACGTAGTTTTCATTTCGTTGTTCTTCTTTCATTCATTTGAGTCATAGGACCTCCGTACTATTAAGAGGGGTATAGGTTCTCGAAGCTTAGATCCACTGTGATGCTTAGCCCAAAACCTATGCGAGACTGAGAGAAATCTCTTTATGATTTGAATGATTACATGGTAGCAGTAGACGTTGTTCTTCGTGCTGCAGGAGATATCTTTCGAACTGAGGAGTTAGAATTACTTGCTCCACAAGGAATGTTGCAGTTGTGCTCAATTTCCGACCGTTGGACTCATGTTGTTCAGCCATTGGCTGCTCCACATGTCCAATTTGGTCATTTCCCTTCAGGGAAGGCTGCGGCTATAAATAGCCACCCCGCTCCAACGTTGCCCGTTGGCTCCTCTGCTTAAGATTTCTGAGAAGATTGATTGAGCATCCCTCTCTGAGTGATTTGAGTTTAAGATCCACCGAGAGAAAAATCAAGAGCCCAAAACTTAGACAGTGGTTGAGCATCACAGTACTTCTGACTTTAGAGTTCTTGTACCTATTACTCTTGAGAGCTGCGCACTCTCTAGACGGATAGGTGTCGGTGAAAGTGCAACTAATCCCCGGGTGGTTTTGGTAATTCATAACAACATATAGCTCATTGAACTAATATCCATTCAAGTTAAATATTTCAGAAAGTTCAATGATTGGCATGGCATGGACTAGAGATGTGGACCCCTCAAAATGCTAAGGACAAAGATTGGCTAAAGCTCAAGACTCTTCATTTTCATTTTAGTGATCCAAGATCACATTGAGTCCATAGGAAAGCCAATACTATTAAAAGGGGATGACGTGTTACTTAATGGTCTACTTGCTCAAAGTGCTTAGTGATATTGCTCCAAAAACCCTCAGCCACTTTCTCATTTCCACATATGTCCAAAACCCAAAGTCAAACTCGGCCCCACCGATTTGATCTATCCGGCGCCACCGAGTTCGTTTGACATAGCCACTGCCAGAAACCCTAGACAATTCGGTCACACCGATACGGATCTCGGTCTCACTGAGATGGCCTTGCAAACTCTCTATTGTCTATTGTAATTATTTCGGTCTCACCGAAATGTGCAATCGGTCCCATCAAGTTTGCTTGACCAACTCTCTCTTTGCTCATTGCTGAAATCGGTCTCACTAAGTTCATGCAATCGGTCTCACCAAGATGAGGTTTTGCCCTAGCCCTAGCACATCGGTCACACCGAGTTAATCCAGTCGGTCCCACCGAGATTCCTAACATTCACATTTTGAACTAAATCGGTCTCACCGAGTTCTTCTATTCGGTCTGACCGAGTTGGGTCAAATGTGTGTAATGGTTGGATTTTGTGTGGAGGCTATATATACCCCTCCAACCCTTCTCCATCTGTGAGAGAGCCATCAGAACATGCCTACACTTACACTACTCATTTTCTGAGAGAGAACCACCTACTCATATGTTGAGACCAAGACATTCCAATCTAACCACAAGAATCTTGATCTCTAACCTTCCCCAAGTTGCTTTCCACTCAAATCATCTTTCCACCATAGCCAAATCTGTGAGAGAGAGTTGAGTGTTGGGGAGACTATCATTTGAAGCACAAGAGCAAGGAGTTCATCATCAACACACCGTCTATTACCTTTTGGAGAGTGGTGTCTCCTAGATTGGTTAGGTGTCACTTGGGAGCCTCCGACAAGATTGTGGAGTTGAACCAAGGAGTTTGTAAGGGCAAGGAGATCGCCTACTTCGTGAAGATCTACCCGAGTGAGGCAAGTCCTTCGTGGGTGATGGCCATGGTGGGATAGACAAGGTTGCTTCTTCGTGGACCCTTCGTGGGTGGAGCCCTCCGTGGACTCGCGCAACTGTTACCCTTCGTGGGTTGAAGTCTCCATCAACGTGGATGTACGATAGCACCACCTATCAGAACCATGCCAAAAATCTCCATGTCTACATTGCATTTGCCTTCTCCAAACCCTTCCCTTTACCTTCGTATGCAATGTTTTACTTTCCGCTGCTACACTCTTAGAATTGCATGTGTAGGTTGATTGCTTGACTTGTACTAGTTGCTAAAATCTGCCAACACTTAAAATTGGGAAAAGGTTAGATATTTATTTGGTCAAGTAGTCTAATCACCCCCCTCTAGACCTACTTTCGATCCTTCAAGTGGTATCAGAGCTTTGGTCTCCATTTGCCTTGATTTCCATAGCTTTAGTGATCATAGCCTTGGTTTCACAACCTAGGAGAGTATGGCGTCTAGCGAGGGAAATTACCACCGTAGAGGTCCTTACTTTGATGGTACTAATTTTGCTAGTTGGAAGCATAAGATGAAAATGCATAGTCTTGGTCATAACCCCGCCGTTTGGGCTATTATGCGTATTGGCTTGCAAGGTGAATACTTCGAGGATGGAAGAGAACCAGATCGTGAAGCGTCTGCGGAAGAATTGAAGATGTTGCAATACAATGCTCAAGCTTGCGATATTCTCTTCAACGGATTGTGCCCCAAAGAATTCAACAAAATCAGCTATCTTGAGAATGCAAAGGAAATTTGGGATACTTTGGTTGATATGCACGAAGGTACCGAGTCCATCAAGGAATCCAAATTGGATGTGCTTCAAAGTCAACTTGACAAGTTCAAAATGAAGGATGGTGAAGGAGTCGCTGAAATGTACTCTAGGCTTGCTCTCATCACAAATGAGATTGCCGGCTTAGGAAGCGAAGAGATGACTGACAGATTCATCATCAAGAAGATCCTAAGAGCCTTGGATGGAAAATATGATATCGTGTGCACCTTGATCCAAATGATGCCCAATTACAAAGATCTCAAGCCAACGGAAGTCATTGGAAGAATTGTTGCTCATGAGATGTCACTCAAGGATAAGGAAGAGCTCCACAACAAGTCAAGTGGTGCTTACAAAGCTTCATGTGATGCTCCTACAACATCAAGTGAGAAACAAGTCTTCAATGAAGAATTGAGCTTAATGGTGAAGAACTTCAACAAATTCTACAAGAGTAGAAGCAAAGAGAGAAGTTCCAAGTCAAGGTCCTACAATGACAAAAGATCTTCTAATCATGATCGCAATTGCTACAATTGCGGAAGACCCAGACACTACTCCAATGAGTGTACGGCTCCCTACAAGAGAAGAGAAGACTCACCTAAAAGGAGAAGTAAAAGATATGAATCACCACCAAGAGAGAGAAGGAGTAGAGATGATCGTTATGAACGAAGACCCTCTCGTAGAAGCAAGGATTCGGAAAGGAAGGACAAGTCATCAAAGAGCTACACAAGACGAAGACATCAAGCTCACGTTGGTGAATGGGTATCCGGTTCCGACTCCGACCACTACTCCAAGAGAAGTTATCACTCCGACTCCGAATATACTCAAGATGAAGGTGTTGCCGGTCTTGCACTTGTGTCATCCAACTCCTACGATATATTTGACTCACCAAATGAAGGAATTGGAAGATGCTTCATGGCTAAAGGCCCTAAGGTATCACACCCCGAGTATGTTGATTTCAATAGTGATGAAGATGATTTGCTAGGTGATGATGATTTACTTGTTGACAACACTAGTGATGAAAACTATGATGAAATTGCTATTAATCATGCTAATCAAGATGAAACGAATGACAATGATAAGAAGGAGATTGAGCGTCTAACTAAAGAACTAACCACTCTTAAATTGGCTCATGAAACTACTCTAGAGGATCATCGAGAGCTTTTAAAGACTCATGAGAAGCTCAATTTAGAGCAAGAGCATGGGTTCTTAAAAGCAATCAATGATGATCTTTGAAAGAAAAGTTCTTCTTACATTGCCAAGCGTTTACTCTTGTCCACTTATATGCCACAAGTAAAATCAAGCAACAAGAGCAAGAAAGATTCTTCTTCTGGTAGTAACAATAATCATGTTAAATCCAATATTGTTGCTTCTAGTAGTTCTCTTGATTCCACTAATGATTCTCTTAGCCAAGTTACACTTGAGCAAGAAAATAGCTTGTTGAAGGGAACTATAGAGAAAGGTGTTTACAAGAGCCTTGCCGGAAGTAAGCAATTTAGGAAATTGTACGCAAGCAAGGAAGTCACCGGAAGAATCAAGGTGTTGGTTTTGAATGAAAGTTCAATGCCAATGGAGTTGAGTGGGAAGAAGATCAATACCCCAAGACGAAGTTTGTTCCTCAACAAGAGAAGTATGACCCCACTTCTTTCAAGGGAACACAAGCTCAAGATGATCTTCCACCACAAGACCACAAGCTAAAAGGCAAGGACAAGCTTCAAGAAGAGATTGATGCATTTGAAGAAGCTCCTAAGGCCTTGGTCAAGTGGGTTCCCAAGACTACATCAAGTTCTACTTCATCAAGTACGACTACAACTCCAAGGATTCCCATCAAGTTGATGTGGGTCCCAAAGAAGAAGAACTAGAGAGTTCTTGAGGGTGACTCCGCCAACATACTTCACTCATATTCATTTTGGCAAGGACAAGTGCAATCAACCTCCATATCTTGCACTAGTTCAAGGACTCACAAACTCTCTTGTTTGTAAGACAAGGGACAAGGTAACCTAATGCTTTCATGGACATCATCATATGTGTATTTCAGTCTATGTTTATGGATATCCTTGTGTGTTCCTTGTGGGACTAACCCATGTAGGTATTGAAAGTGCAACTCACTCCAATGGATTGCTCCAAATGATCTACATCAACATTGAGCATCCACATCTTCAACACCTACATGAAGTCATCATCGACAAAACCCAAGGTTAGTTCATCCCTCTAAAGGGGGATATCACATCTAGGGGGAGCTTTGCTCTAAGAATTGAGCTAAAGCAACTCTAATGGTGTGAACACAACAATGCTTTATGTAAAAGTGGTAACCCCACTTGTGCTTAAACGATGAGTATGACCTATGATCAAATGTTCTCATTTGACTCCTAAGTCAATATACTCATATATAGATGACCTAGTCATCGCCAATTGCTTGATAGATGCTAGAGTGTTTGTGCATGCTTTGCCACATGTTTTATTTGCCATCTTATTGTGTGAGCATGTTGGTTGCATCATTTTCTCCATTCGAGGACATCCATTTATTGCTTTGATTGTTTGGTTTTCTTTTTGCCAAATGGATGGAAAAGAATGCCTAAGTACTCCCTCTAGCTATCTATGCTTTTCTCGTCTCAAACTCTATTCATGCTATATCACAAAGTTTGAACAAGTCGAATTCGGACCCTCCGGGTGAGGAGCACTCGGAGCCACCGATCCGTCAAGGGCTTAACTTCCAAAACCTCTTAATGCATCTCGGTCAGACCGACTAACCCTACTCGGTCTCACCGAATCCATTAAGTTGATCTAGGTTTTCATCTCGGTGCAACCGATTTGAACAATTTGGTCACACCGAGTTGCAGCAACTGCTAGCAGTTTTGCATCTCGGTGCCACCGAGTTGTTCCACTCGGTCACACCGACAGTGACTGGGTATATATACAGCGGGTTGAAAATTTGGAAATTTCTCCAAACACTCGACCGCGCCACCCAGCTCTGCCGCCCCCTTGGTCTCCGGATCGTCGCCTTCATCGTGAGTGCCCCTCTGCTTCTGGTCTCCGCCGCCGTCAACAGGAATCTCACCGCCGTTGCCGCCGTAGCAAGTTTGTCGCCAAGTTAGGGTACGGACTTGACCTCTTTGTGCGCTCCATTATTCCGATTCTTGCACAAAGATCTTTGCCATTGTTCTTCCCATGTATGACATCAATCTATCCACCAAAAGAATCCATTAGAATAGATTTGATGCAAAAACTTAGGATTAGGTTTCCGCCGAACTCATCTCGGACCGACCGATCTGAGGATCTCGGTCTCACCGATTTGGCCCTGGCCATTGCACAAGTACAACTCGGTCTGACCGAAATCACTTACTCTGTGAAACCCTAGCATCTCGGAGTCACCGAACTGCATTTCAGTCTGACCGAAACTATGTGTTTAGACTCTGTTTGTGCTTCAGTGTCACCGAGTTTGTCAAATCGGTAGCTCCGAAATGCTTTCTGCAGAAAACTAAAATTAAGTTTTTGTCTCAATATTTTTGCAAAATAGCTATACTTTGTGATGCTCATCCACTCTATCTATATCCAACTATTCACAGGGTCAGTTTCAGCTATGTCAGAGTGCAGTGACAGCCAGAACAGGTCTGAAGAGCAAGTAAACCTTAGTGAGGGCACTAGTCCCTCAAGCAGCTATGATGAGGGGAGCAGAAGCACTCCCAGCAATTTGCCTAAGGCAGCAACCTGGACAAGGAAGAAGAGAACTTCTGAATCTAAGGATGAAGATTTTGTCATTGAGGAGGAGGTGACCTCCAAGAAAAAGGTGCTCAAGAAGGAGTATGCTGCTGCTGCTGCCACCAAGCCTGGAATGCCAAAGAAAGCTCCTGCTAAGAGAGTCCCAATGTCAAAAGCCAGAGCCTCCACTCATGAAACCATGGAGTTCACTCCTGAACCTAGAGAGGAAGAGGCTACTGGAGGAAGGAAGAGGAAGGATAGAGTCAGAAAAACCATTGCCAGAGTGATTGGCAAACCATCTATGATGAGAGATTCAGATGAAGAAGAGGAGGAGGAAGAGCCTGTTGCACCTCCTGCCAAGACTGAAAAGCTAATGGGGGATGCCATAAGGACTGGGGCTACTTCATCCAAGCCCAAGTGTGCCCCCAAGCCTTCTGCTCAAGCTCAAGCTCCAAAACCTTTTGCACCAAAGAGATCTACCAGGAACATACCTGCTGCTGAGAAGAATAAGGCCCCAGTGCCTGAGGCTCAAGAAGATGAAGAGCAACAAGTGCTCAGAAAACTGAAGCCCAAGATTCCAGATCATAGTGATGATCATCCTGTGGCAGAAAACATGAAGGAAAGGAAGGATGCAGGTCTGAGACTCTGGAGACAGACTGATCCCTATGCCACCAGAAGGAGAACTGCTGTAGACTATCGTTTCCACACCAAGGAACAACAGGTTTTCTATGAGACAGTCTTGTTGGACAAGAAGCCCATTGTGTGTGAGATGAGATGGGTTGACTCGAAGTACATTGATGACAATGAGGACTACTTCCCAGGTGTGCATGAGAGCTTCAGGATGAATGAAGTGGACAAGTTTGTTGGTCAGAAGTTAACCAACTAGAATGATGAGATGATCATGCAATTCTACTCCATTGCTCACTTCTACCCAGATGGAAAAATTGTCTGTATGACTGAAGGCACAAGATATCAATCTACAATCTCTGAATGGGCCAAGTTGATTGATACGTCCATTTTGCATCATGTTTTCCTACTGTTATTTATGATGTTTTTATGCATAATAATGCTTTTTGGAGTAATTCTAATGCCTTTTCTCTCATAATATGCAAAGTACACACAAAGAGGGAGAATTCTGGCAGCTGGAAATCTGGACCTGGAAAAGCTACGTCAGGCCACCTATTCTGCACAACTCCAGACAAGCTAAAACTTTACGGAGATTTTTTATGGAATATTTGAGGAATATTGGAGCAAATAAGTACCAGAGGGGCCCCACTAGGTGGGCATAACCCACCTGGGTGCGTCAGGGAGCCCAGGCGCGCCCTGGTGGGTTGTGCTCACCCAGGCCCACCTCCGGTGCCCATCTTCTGGTATATAAGTCATTTTGACCTAGAAAAAATAAGGAGAGGACTTTCGGGATAGAGCGCCGCCGTCTCGAGGCGGAACTTGGGCAGGAGCACTTTTGCCCTCCGGCGGAGCTATTCCGCCGGGGGAACTTCCCTCCCGGAGGGGGAAATCATCGTCATCATCATCACCAACAACTCTCCCATCTTGGGGAGGGCAATCTCCATCAACATCTTCAACAGCACCATCTCCTCTCAAACCCTAGTTCATCTCTTGTGTTCAATCTTTGTACCGGAACTATAGATTGGTGCTTGTGGGTGACTAGTAGTGTTGATTACATCTTGTAGTTGATCACTATATGGTTTATTTGGTGGAAGATTATATGTTCAGATCCAATATGCTATTTAATACCCCTCTGATCTTGAGCATGATTATCATTTGTGAGTAGTTACTTTTGTTCTTGAGGTCACGGGAGAAATCATGTTGCAAGTAATCATGTGAACTTGATATGTGTTCGATATTTTGATGATATGTATGTTGTGATTCCCTTATTGGTGTCATGTGAATGTCGACTACATGACACTTCACCATATTTGGGCCTAAGGGAATGCATTGTGGAGTAGTTATTATATGATGGGTTGCGAGAGTGACAGAAGCTTAAACCCTAGTTTATGCTCTATTCCGTAAGGGACCGATTGGATCCAAAAGTTTAATGCTTTGGTTAGAATTTATTCTTAATACTTTTCTCGTAGTTGCGGATGCTTGCAAGGGGGTTAATCATAAGTAGGAGGTTTGTTCAAGTAAGAACAGCACCTAAGCACCGGTCCACCCACATATCAAATTATCAAAGTAGTGAACACGAATCAAACCAACATGATGAAAGTGACTAGATGAAATTCCCGTGTACCCTCAAGAACACTTTGCTTATCATAAGAGACCGTTTTGGCCTGTCCTTTGCCTCAAAAGGATTGGGCTACCTTGCTGCACTTTTGTTACTACTATTGCTACTTGCTCACTACAAATTACCTTGCTATCAAACTACTCTGTTACTTACAATTTTAGCACTTGCAGACATTACCTTGCTGAAAACCGCTTGTCATTTCCTTCTGCTCCTCGTTGGGTTCGACACTCTTACTTATCGAAAAGAGCTACAATTGATCCCCTATACTTGTGGGTCATCAAGGCTATTTTCTGGCGCCGTTGCCGGGGAGTGAAGCGCCTTTGGTAAGGAAACATTTATATAGTGTGCTGAAATTTATTGTCACTTGTTACTATGGAAAACAATCCTTTGAGGGGTTTGTTCGGGGTATCTTCACCTCGACCGGAACCACAATTAGCTACCCCTCAACCTACTGCACCAACTGAAAATATTGAATATGAAATTCCTTCGGTTATGATAGAACAACTGCTAGCTAATCCTTATGCAGGAGACGGAACCGAACATCCTGATATGCACTTGATATATGTAGAACAAATTTGTGGATTGTTTATGCTTGCAGGTCTACCCGGAGATGAAGTTAAGAAGAAGATTTTCCCTTTATCTTTGAAGGGAAAAGCATTGGCATGGTATAGGCTATGCGATGATATTGGAGCTTGGAATTGGAATCCATTGAAATTGGAGTTTCACCAAAAAATTTATCCTATGCATCTAGTTCATCGTGATCGAAATTACATATATAATTTTTTGCCTCGTGAAGGAGAAAGTATCGCTCTAGCTTGGGGGAGGCTTAAATCAATGTTATATTCATGCCCCAATCATGAGCTCTCAAGAGAAATTATTATCCAAAATTTTTATGCTCGGCTTTCTCATAATGATTGATCCATGCTTGATACTTCTTGTGTTGGTTCTTTTTTGAAGAAGACTATTGAATTCCGGTGGGATCTTTTGGAAAGAATTAAACACAACTCTGAAGATTGGGAACTCGATGAAGGTAAAGAGTCAGGTATTAAGCTTAAGTATGATTGTGTTAAATCTTTTATGAATACCGATGCTTTTCAAAAGTTTAGCACTAAATATGGACTTGACTCTGAGATAGTAGCCTCCTTTTGTGAATCATTTGCTACTCATGTTGATCTCCCCAAG
The DNA here is from genome assembly GCA_011799875.1 of Thinopyrum elongatum. Classification (NCBI taxonomy): domain Eukaryota; kingdom Viridiplantae; phylum Streptophyta; class Magnoliopsida; order Poales; family Poaceae; genus Thinopyrum; species Thinopyrum elongatum. Next base: position 558,224,852 of record CM022301.1, on the reverse strand, counting down.
GAGAAGTGGTTTAAATATCACCCACCTATTAAAGAAGGAATTAAAGAATCGGTATCAGTCAAAGAGGAAACTATACTTTATAATGTTGATCCAGTTGTTCCTACTGCTTATATTGAGAAACCACCTTTCCCTGTTAGGATAAAGGAACATGCTAAAGTGTCGACTGTAGTCAACAAAAGTTATATTAGAACACCTAAACCTGATGAACAAATCAAAGTAGAGCCTAGTGTTGCTATGGTTAAAGATCTCTTGGAAGAAGATATAGATGGGCATGTTATTTACTTCTGTAATGAAGCTACTAGAATTGTTAAACCCGATAAAACAGATAATCATAGACCCGTTGTTGGCATTCCCATTGTCTCAGTTAAAATAGGAGATCACTGTTATCATGGTTTATGCGACATAGGTGCTAGCGTAAGTGTTATTCCTTACACCTTATATCAAGAAATTATGAATGACATGGCACCCGCAGAGATAGAAGACATAGATGTTACTATTAAACTTGCTAATAGAGATACTATTTCACCAATTGGGATTGTTAGAGATGTTGAAGTCTTGTGTGGGAAAATAAAATACCCTACTGATTTTCTTGTTCTTGGTTCCCCACAAGATGACTTCTATCCCATTATCTTTGGTAGACCTTTCTTGAACACCGTTAATGCTCAAATAGATTGTAAGAAACAAACTGTCGGTGTCAGTTTTGGTGATGAGTCTCATGAGTTTAATTTTTCCAAGTTTAGTAGAAAGCTTCATGAAAAAGAATTGCCTAGTAAGGATGAAATAATTGGTCTTGCTTCTATTGCTGTGCCTCCTACTGATCCTTTAGAACAATATTTGCTAGACCATGAAAATGATTTACATATGAATGAAAGAAATGAAATAGATGAGATTTTCTTTGAACAACGTCCTCTGCTTAAACACAATTTGGCTATTGAAACTCTAGGAGGTCCTCCTCCACCTAAAGGTGATCCTGTGTTTGAATTAAAACAATTGCCAGACACTTTGAAATATGCTTATCTTGATGAAAAGAAGATATATCCTATTATTATTAGTGCTAACCTTTCAGAACATGAAGAAGAAAGATTATTGAAAGTTCTAAGGAAGCACCGAGCTGCCATTGGGTATACTCTTGATGATTTAAAGGGCATTAGTCCCACTCTATGTCGGCACAAGATTAATATGGAACCTGATGCTAAACCCGTTGTTGATCACCAACGTCGGTTAAATCCGAAGATGAAAGAAGTGGTAAGAACGGAGATATTAAAACTTCTTGAAGCAGGTATAATCTATCCTATAGATGATAGTAGATGGGTAAGTCCTGTTCATTGTGTTCCTAAGAAAGGAGGTATTACTGTTGTTCCTAATGATAAGAATGAACTTATTCCACAAAGAATCATTACAGGCTATAGAATGGTAATTGATTTTAGAAAATTAAACAAAGCAACTAGAAAAGATCATTACCCTATGCCTTTTATTGATCAAATGCTAGAAAGATTATCTAAGCACACACACTTTTGCTTCCTTGATGGATATTCTGGTTTTTCACAAATACCTGTTTCTCAACCTGATCAAGAAAAAACCACTTTCACTTGTCCCTTTGGAACTTATGCTTATAGACTGCTATGCACCTGCTACCTTTCAAAGATGTATGACTGCTATATTCTCTGACTTTTGTGAAAAGATTGTTGAGGTTTTCATGGATGACTTCTCTGTTTATGGGAAGTCTTTTGATGATTGTTTAAGCAATCTTGATAGAGTTTTGCAGACATGCAAGCAAACAAATCTTGTCTTGAATTGGGAGAAGTGCCACTTTATGGTTAATGAAGGTATTGTTTTGGGCCATAAAATTTCTGAAAGAGGTATTGAAGTGGACAAAGTTAAGGTTGATGCAATTCAGAAAATGCCATGTCCTAAAGATATCAAAGGTATTCGTAGTTTCCTAGGTCATGCTGGTTTCTATAGGAGATTTATCAAAGACTTTTCTAAAATTTCTAGGCCTCTTACAAATCTTTTGCAAAAGGATGTTCCTTTTGTTTTTGAAGATGATTGCTTAGAAGCCTTCGAAACACTCAAGAAAGCCTTAATTTCTGCACCTATTGTTCAACCACCTGATTGGAACTTGCCTTTTGAAATTATGTGTGATGCTAGTGATTATGCTGTTGGTGCTGTTCTAGGACAAAGAGTTGATAAGAAACTGAATGTTATTCATGATGCTAGTAAAACTCTAGACAGTGCACAACGGAATTATGCAACTACTGAAAACGAATTCCTAGCAGTGGTGTTTGCTTGTGACAAATTTAGATCTTACATTGTTGACTCTAAAGTTATCGTTCACACTGACCATGCTGCTATTAAATATCTTATGGAAAAGAAAGATGCTAAACCTAGACTTATTCGATGGGTTCTCTTGCTACAAGAATTTGATTTACATATTACTGATAGGAAAGGAGCTGAGAACCCAGTAGCTAATAACTTGTCTAGGCTTGAAAATGTGCTTGATGACCCACTACCTATTGAAGATAGTTTCCCTGATGAGCAGTTAGCTGCAATAAATGTTTCTAATAATACTCCTTGGTATGTTGATTATGCTAATTACATTGTTGCTAAATATTTACCACCTAGCTTTACTTACCAACAAAAGAAAAAATTCTTCTATGACTTAAGACATTACTTTTGGGATAACCCACATCTTTATAAAGAAGGAGTAGATGGTATTATTAGACGTTGTGTACCTGAGCATGAATAGGGACAAATCATATGGAAATGTCACTCCGAAGCTTATGGAGGGCATCATGCTGGAGACAGAACTGCTCACAAGGTAATGCAATCTGGATTTTATTGGCCTACTCTCTTCAAGGATGCCCGTAAGTTTGTCTTATCTTGTGATGAATGCCAGAGAATAGGTATGTGACGCCCCCGATTCAATCGTACACTAATCATACACGCAAACGTGTACGATCAAGATCAGGGACTCACGGGAAGTTATCACAACACAACTCTAAAAATAAAATAAGTCATACAAGCATCATAATACAAGCCAGGGGCCTCGAGGGCTCGAATACAAGTGCTCGATCATAGACGAGTCAGCGAAAGCAACAATATCTGAGTACAGACATAAGTTAAACAAGTTGCCATAAGATGGCTAGCACAAACTGGGATACATATCGAAAGAGGCGCAGGCCTCCTGCCTGGGATCCTCCTAAACTACTCCTGGTCGTCGTCGACAGCCTGCACGTAGTAGTAGGCACCTCCAGAGTAGTAGGGGTCGTCATCGACGGTGGCGTCTAGCTCCTGAACTCCAGCATCTGGTTGTGACAACCAGAAAGAAAAGAAAAGGGGAAAAAAGGGGGGAGCAAAGCAACCGTGAGTACTCATCCAAAGTACTCGCAAGCAAGGAGCTACACTACATATGCATGGGTATATGTGTAAAGGGCCATATCAGTGGACTGAACTGCAGAAAGCCAGAATAAGAGGGGGGGATATCTAATCCTGCCGAAGACTACGCTTCTGGCAGCCTCCATCTTGCAGCATGTAGAAGAGAGTAGATGGTAAGTTCACCAAGTAGCATCGCATAGCATAATCCTACCCGATGATCCTCTCCTCGTCGCCCTGTGAGAGAGCGATCACCGGGTTGTATCTGGCACTTGAAAGGGTGTGTTTTATTAAGTATCCGGTTCTAGTTGTCATAAGGTCGAGGTACAACTCCGGGTCATCCTTTTACCGAGGGACACGGCTATTCGAATAGATAAACTTCCCTGCAGGGGTGCACCACATTACCCAACACGCTCGATCCCTCTGGCCGGGCACACTTTCCTGGGTCATACCCGGCCTCAGAAGATCAACACGTCGCAGCCCTAGGCCTAACAGAGAGGTCAGCACGTCGGTCTAAATCCTATGCGGGCAGGGGTCTGGGCCCATCGCCCATTGCACACCTGCACGTTGCGTGGGCGGCCGGAGAGCAGACCTAGCAACCTCCATTACAAAGGAAGTTGCGTTACGCGGTCCAACCCGGCGCGCGTGGCTCAGTCGCTGACGTCTAGGAGGCTTCGGCTGATACCACGACGTCGAGTACCCATAACTGTTCCCGCGTGGTGGTTAGCGCGTATAGGCTCGTAGCCAGACTCAGATCAAATACCCAATCTCGTTAAGCGTGTTAATTTGAAGTAACCGCGGACGGCGACCAGGGACCAGGCCAACCTGTCTCCTAGATGGTCACAACCTGCCCTGTCGCTCCGTCACAAAGTAACCTCGGGGGCCGTCGGGAACCTAGGCCCACCTCTGCCTGGATGGAACCACCTGCCCCTTCAGCCCCCATCTCCGAACAGTAACATAGGTAATGTAAAAGTATATAGTGTATGTACCCGTGATCACCTCCCGAAGTGATCACGGCCCAGTAGTATAGCATGGCAGACGGACAAGAGTGTAGGGCCACTGATGTAATTCTAGCAACCTATACTAAGCATTTTAGGATTGTAGGTAAGGTATCAACAGTAGTAGCAAAGACAGGCTATGCAGCAGAATAGGATTAACCGAAAGCAGTAACATGCTACACTACTCTAATGCAAGCAGTAGAGAGAGGGAATAGGCGATATCGGGTTGATCAAGGGGGGGGGCTTGCCTGGAAGCTCTGTTGAGAGAGAAGGGTCGTCGACGTCGTAGTCGTACACAGCAGCGTCGGCGGTGGTCTCAGCGTCTATCGAGAGAGAAGGAGGGGGAAGAAATAGTAAATACTAAGCAAACAATGTAACTCAAAGAATAGCATGGCAATAGGCTGCCAGGTGTGTTCTAACGTATGGTTACACGGTACCGAGGAAGGGGGAGCCCATCCGGGAAAGTATTCCCGGTCCCGGACATTTGTCAGACAGATGTCCGGAGGGGGAATGGAATAATAAATACACCGCAATGGTGCAACGGGGATGCATGACATGTCTAATTGCAGTGCTAGGGTGATATACTGCCTATCTAAGTGTTTTAGTTAATTTAGGAATTTATTTGGATTTATTTTATTAAGGTCATGCACTATTCACCTGCCAGAAACAGGCAAAAAGTTCCATGTTCAGATAGTTAGAGGCATCTGACAGGTATGCGGGTAGCGTATTTGGCTTCGTCTCATTTTTCTGGTAATTTTTCATATATAAATTATTTTCATCGGAGTTACGGTTTAAAAGATATGAATTTTTAAAGTTTAAAAGATTTTCTGGAATTTATTTAATTAATTAAATTCGAATTATCCAAAACAGTAAATGATGATGTCAGCATGACGTAGTGCTGACGTCAGCAGTCAACAGTGCATTGACTGGGTCAAACCTGACGTGTGGGGCCCACATGTCACTGACAAACTGTTAATCCAGGGTTTAAATTAACCTAATCTAATTCAAACAGTGGGGTGGCCCACATGTCAGTGACCTAACTAACTAAAATTAATTAACCTAATCTGTTTTTAATTAAAACTAATTAAACAGGCCGTTGACCGAGTCAACGGTCAACGACGGCCCCATGGGCCCATATGTCAGCGAGCCAGGGGAGGGCCCAGGGCGCCCACGTGGCGTGCCACGTCGGCTAGGCCGGCCGGAGCGCCCCGGCGAGCGCCAAAAATGCCGGCCGAGCCACGGCGAGGCTCGGGTTTGCTCTGTGGGCGGCCGTTTCGAGCGCGGTCGGTGGCGTTCGAACCGCCCGAGCGCCGCGGTTCGTGTGGTGGTGGTGGCCGGGGCAACGGTGGCCGGAACAAACACCGGCGACGATCGAGGCGGAGGCGAGCTCCGGCGTGTGATGGGGAGGGAGCTACGGCGTGAGTTAGCGAGGGGTTTTGGTGGCGCTCGAACGAACGATCCGCGGTGGTTCAAACGGGGCAAAGGCCAAGTAGAAACGACGACGAGGAGGGCCGGACGGTGAAGAGCGGCGGAGGACCCAGCACGGGCTCGCGGTGAGCATTCCACGGCGAACGAGGCGGCGAGCAGAGGAGCAGGGGAGGAAGGGGGATCTCACAGCAAGGTGTAGCCGACAGAGTGGGCTCGGAGGAGAGGCGGAGCAGGTGGTGGCGGAGGAGATCGACGGCGGCGTCCCGAGGTGGGGGACGAAGCAGCGGCGGCGATGGAGGGCGCCCGGGCTCGAATTGGCGGTGCAGCCCGACGTAGTCGACATCGAGCGAGCTCCCAGACAGCACGGCCGAGTGAGACGGGGCCGATGGCCACATCTACGCCGGCGACGAGGCCATGGCCGCGTCGGCTAGGAGGAACAGAGGGGTGGCGGCGGATCTAGGAGAGAGGGGAGGAGTGCTAGGGTTCGGGGGAAGGCAGGGGGAGCCGGGGGAGGCGCTTTATACCGCCGGCGAGCTGGCTGGGTGGCGACGGCGCGCGTCGAGCACCTGTAGCGACCGCTCTGGTCGCTACAGGGGAGGGAGATGAGCGAGAGGGGTTAAGTTGGCCGGGCCGGCGCAGAATAGCAGGAAATGCCCACCTCTCACTCCCCCATCTCTTTTCCAGTTTTGGTTTTATTTTATCAGCTAAATCCACTTCACAAACATTTTGGCCAGAGAAAAATGTGGGACCACCACCTAAAATACCAGTAGCATTTTGTCAAATGCTACAAATAGTTTAGGGCAATTTTGAACTTGTTTGATATTTTAAATAACAGTAAAACCAATTCAAAAATAGTTTTGACCACTGTTTTAATTGTTGGGACATTTTAACTATGTCAAATAAACTTGGATCTTGTATGACAATTATCCAAAGAATATTAGCCCCATGTTGAACATTTTTGTTCACATGTTGGAGAGTTTGGAATTTTCAAGTTAAATTTGAATTTGAATCCCAAGGTGGAATTTGAAAAGAGATATGATCAAATGATGATCCACGCATCATTAGCAAAAGATTATCATAATCCCCTGATCACTGTAGCATATTACAATTAGGGTGTCACAATTCTCCTCCACTACAAGAAATCTCGTCCCGAGATTTAAGCGGTGGGGCAAGGGAGGAAAGTTCTGGTTGTGAAATTCTAACGGGTCTTCTCGGTCTTGGTTACCCTCATCGAAGAGGTTGATTCCTTTATACTGATGTCTTGATTCTCTGCTTCAAGTCGTTGTGATCGAGTCATCATCTTTTCCTCGGGATCTCCATCGTCCTACGAACACGATAAGGGGGGAAACTCGGGGAGAACGTATCTCCACCAAGTTTGTGCATCTGACGGTGAACTCAAGGGGAAATACACGAAGTACCCCCACGAGTTGTATTTCAGTGAACTCGTTGAGTGCAACATACGATGGTACCAAAGTTCCAAACAGGTAGGCAATCATTCGATGCCTAGACAGAAGTTGAAATGGGGTCTTGAACGACGAGAATAAACATTGAGTTTGATACAGAATGAAACATGGTAGAATTTAGCTCGTGAATTACACACGAAGCCAAGTGCAAAGGATACCTTAGAATCAGGGTTGAACAGGAGAGTCAGGTTTCGATCCCATGGACCTGTGGGTTATGGGCCCACCATGTGGGTTAAAAGTAGGAAGGCGATGACGTCTTACACGATCGGGTAAGCAAGGCATGTCAGAGGATTGCCTATTAGTTATGTCGACAACAACATCGATACCAAGGGCAAGGGATGAAGAGAACCATTTTCCTGCTCGTTGAACGAGGCGGACCAATAGGCAAAGTTCTCGTTCATCGGTGGCTACCGAAATGTCATCAACAATAAGAACAGGGTCTTATTGGCAGAGTTGTACACCGAGGTGCTTACCCAAGCAGGGAATTATCACTTCTTAGACCATATAGATCACAAGAAAGGTTAAACAAAACAATGGAAAGGAAAATGTGATTGTCAGGTTAAACAGAACAATGGAAAGGAAAATGTGTTTAAACACCTATATCAGGAGTATATCCTTCCCAGGGTTAAGCAGGGCATGATATACGTGACGGAGATCAAAGGCATGGCCATTTAGTTAATAGGAGTAAGAAGAATCATGATATGCACCCATACAACGGTGTTTGGGTAACTGTTCAAGAAACATTTAGCATTGCGCTTCCAATGATCTTGTTGAGGTTTGAGTACCACAGTCATGCTTCGGAATAGCATCGACATGGTCTTAAGCAAAGGTCAGACTTTGGATACACAAGGGATCCATCAGAAACAACTCAAGAATAAGTCTTACAATTTCCTCATGGAAGAATGGATAACCTTGCTGAAAAGGAATCTATAACAATAGGGCCTCCGGCCAGGTGTGCTAGGCACGACATCACCTTATCGGGTCACTTAAAGACCAACGTTATAATTCTTGGGAATAAGTTCCAACCATCATATCTGACCGAGATTCAGATCCGATTGGGGTCAGGATACCTCAGACTCAGGATGCCTGAGAAGAAAAAGGGTGCAACACAAATTGACGAGATGACATTGTAGATTCTCGGGAAATGAACTATGGAAGCGAGTTTCGAAACAAGAGTTCATCATTAAACTGAGGAGAGGATGAGGAGGTAGCTGATGAACTCAGCGACAATTCATCGAGATTTCCAAAAGATGGATCTCCACAATTATGTGAACAAGGAGATGACATATGACAATTCAAATGATATAATGTTGTATGCCCGAGGAAAACATACACCATTAATCATTAGTTGAAAGGTGTGACCGAAATATGACCTTGGGCAGCAAGATCAATATTAGAGTGACGATTCAATAATCAACAGTCTAAGAACGAACTGTCGATCGTTAACATTCAAAGCAATAGGGTTGCCAGAAGTACAGAATCCAAGCAGCACCGCTTGTTAGATGGTATCCCGGTTAGAATCAACACGGGGACCAAGAAAGAAGGGTGACGGTGAGAAGTATCACTATGCCAAGAATTTTCAAAGAGGTGAAGCAATCCTCACAACATACTCGGCATAAAGGACAGTAATACTTCAAGGTAGAATATAATGCAAACAGGATAGCAAGTTGCATCCATAACACAGACAAGCTCGCGATGAAAAGAAGTTCAGGGTGTTGTCGATGATAACAAAAAGCATCAAGGGCAAGGAGGGTATTTCTCAACATGAACACAGTTGACATCTCAAAAGAAGTCAAAGTGTTGAAGGTGATCCGACACATTTGCTGGGAGGTTTCAAGAGGACGCAATCAAACAGCAACGGCGTCAAGCAGGGAATGACGACGTGAAAGTCATAGGAACAACAAGTAAGATGCAAGCTCAGAATCAAAGTTGCCTTTCAGAACAAGAAACATGATGTTGAAAGCTCGACGTAAGTTGTGCTCGCACTCTGAAGAATTTGTGCACCGAAGAAGGTCGAGGTAGCACAATCAAAGATAGCAAGATAAGGGTGTAGCCGATGGTCTAGGACGACATGACTGAGTTTAAATTTCCCAGTAACAATTACTAGGGGTATTTGAATTTTAGAGCGGATTTGATTTACTAAACGGTGTCCTCGGTTGACGGCAACCTAGAACCCGTAGAGTGAGTACGACCAGGAAAGTTATTACTTCAACAAGTTAGTAAGATGCCGTGCAAAGGCATGATATCCTCGAGATACCACGGGGTAAACTCGAAGGTAGAACATGATAGAAGTTGAACTAGGTCATTGACCTATGACAGTAGATACTTTAACCTTGTCAAAATTTTGACGAGGCACTGGAATGGTTTACTTTTAGAAATATATTAAATAAAGTTAGCATGGTCGGAACCATAGCTGCAAGGGATCCAATTCAATGACACCGAAAGAATTATTCAAATGATTAAATATTCTTGCAAGAAGCTTTCATGATAAGCTCCACATCGAGTCCATGGGCAAGAACACAAAGGTTCAGGGTCGACTCCCACTTCTTCAATGCATAACATTTCATTCGCTTCTCATCTTCGAAGAAGTTGTAGAATTGAAAAGTATCTGGTAAAACACCAGAAGAGAATGTCTTGTGTAAACTTTCAGGTTCACACGGTTTAGGGAAGGTATATGTTCATCCCATAGGGCATCTTAGGAACATATAACGCTCCAGGAGTAAATTATACAAGCTCGAAAGCAGAGTATGGTTGGGAACGCAGAGGATACAATTTACCAAATGCATTATGTATCATGGAAGAATTCACAAGGCAGTTAAATATGAAGGACACTGTCGATAAATAATCCGACGAAGGATCGGATGTCCATAGCGGAGCTGATGTGAGCATCGGCACACAACCAGATGAAGAAAGAACGCAAAGGCATCGGATTATAGGACATCTGAATAATTTGATGCTTAGATAACAAAGGAATTATGAATTCCAATATGAAGGATCAGAAGCAGACGCTCTGATCAAGGATGGGTAACTTGAATAGACCTAAGGGTATAATCGACGGCAATTAGATTGGTCGAGAACCAGCTCATGTTCAGAATGACGTCTGAGCCAGAAGATAATGTAAAAGGATCAACTAATGAATGCGTGCACTCGCACTTATGTTGAATCAATAAGATCAAAATGACGGTGTCAAAGGATACTAATGAATATTACCAGTCGTATGGGAAGCATCCATAATGCAAGCAAACAAGTATTTGCAGAGCAATAAGCTGCTACGGATTTTCGGGTGATCGAATAGTATTTCAATGTATCTTGTGAATCATATGAACAAAAGGGGGAAGAACGGATACTCGGTAAGTGCGAGGAATTATCCGTAGGGGGTATTTATGAGGCAAGACTGCCAGGCAATAAGCTCAAAGGATTGTCGGAACAACGAAGAGCAGTTCGGGGCATCTTGTAATAACAAGACCAAAGGGGATTGAATGTCAGAGTGGCAAGGGTATGTAGTTATCCATAAGGATATAACGGCGGTAAGGAATTTGCAAAGACGGTAGACATAGGTGTCTCGGGAAATCATCGAATAGCATCTTCGGAACCTACTGGTGAAGCAGGCGATCATCTGTAATAAGGGGCTCTCCGGGTGGATGTAATCACGAGATCCTAATGTTTGAGTTAGTAAATTCATTTTAACCCGAATAGAAGAGAGATCAGAGTCCCAGAGTATAGACGAGGAATAAAAGATCATAATACCACCCAATGGCGACGTGGGCCCGTAAGACACACGGCCATGTTAATAAAAGTTTTGCAATGTCTAGACTGGACTTCGGCCAAGGAGTGTGGAAGGGGGGTTCCTACAGGTAGTTGGCTCTGATACCAACTTGCGACGCCCCCGATTCAATCATACACTAATCATACACGCAAACGTGTACGATCAAGATCAGGGACTCACGGGAAGTTATCACAACACAACTCTAAAAAAAAAATAAGTAATACAAGCATCATAATACAAGCCAGGGGCCTCGAGGGCTCGAATACAAGTGCTCGATCATAGACGAGTCAGCGAAAGCAACAATATCTGAGTACAGACATAAGTCAAACAAGTTGCCATAAGATGGCTAGCACAAACTGGGATACATATCGAAAGAGGCGCAGGCCTCCTGCCTGGGATCCTCCTAAACTACTCCTGGTCGTCGTCGACAGCCTGCACGTAGTAGTAGGCACCTCCAGAGTAGTAGGGGTCGTCGTCGACGGTGGCGTCTGGCTCCTGAACTCCAGCATCTGGTTGTGACAACCAGAAAGAAAAGAAAAGGGGAAAAAAGGGGGGAGCAAAGCAACCGTGAGTACTCATCCAAAGTACTCGCAAGCAAGGAGCTACACTACATATGCATGGGTATATGTGTAAAGGGCCATATCAGTGGACTGAACTGCAGAAAGCCAGAATAAGAGGGGGGATATCTAATCCTGTCGAAGACTACGCTTCTGGCAGCCTCCATCTTGCAGCATGTAGAAGAGAGTAGATGGTAAGTTCACCAAGTAGCATCGCATAGCATAATCCTACCCGACGATCCTCTCCTCGTCGCCCTGTGAGAGAGCGATCACCGGGTTGTATCTGGCACTTGAAAGGGTGTGTTTTATTAAGTATCTGGTTCTAGTTGTCATAAGGTCGAGGTACAACTCCGGGTCGTCCTTTTACCGAGGGACACGGCTATTCGAATAGATAAACTTCCCTGCAGGGGTGCACCACATTACCCAACACGCTCGATCCCTCTGGCCGGGCACACTTTCCTGGGTCATACCCGGCCTCAGAAGGTCAACACGTCGCAGCCCTACCTAGGCCTAACAGAGAGGTCAGCACGCCGGTCTAAATCCTATGCGCGTAGGGATCTGGGCCCATCGCCCATTGCACACCTGCACGTTGCGTGGGCGGCCGGAGAGCAGACCTAGCAACCTCCATTACAAAGGAAGTTGCGTTACGCGGTCCAACCCGGCGCGCGCCGCTCAGTCGCTGACGTCTAGGAGGCTTCGGCTGATACCACGACGTCGAGTACCCATAACTGTTCCCGCGTGGTGGTTAGCGCGTATAGGCTCGTAGCCAGACTCAGATCAAATACCCAATCTCGTTAAGCGTGTTAATTTGAAGTAACCGCGGACGCCGACCAGGGACCAGGCCCACCTGTCTCCTAGGTGGTCACAACCTGCCCTGTCGCTCCGTCACAAAGTAACCTCGGGGGCCGTCGGGAACCTAGGCCCACCTCTGCCTGGATGGAACCACCTGCCCCTTCAGCCCCCATCTCCGAACAGTAACATAGGTAATGTAAAAGTATATAGTATATGTACCCGTGATCACCTCCCGAAGTGATCACGGCCCAGTAGTATAGCATGGCAGACGGACAAGAGTGTAGGTCCACTGATGTAATTCTAGCAACCTATACTAAGCATTTTAGGATTGCAGGTAAGGTATCAACAGTAGTAGCAAAGACAGGCTATGTAGCAGAATAGGATTAACCGAAAGCAGTAACATGCTACACTACTCTAATGCAAGCAGTAGAGAGAAGGAATAGGCGATATCGGGTTGATCAAGGGGGGGCTTGCCTGGAAGCTCTGTCGAGAGAGAAGGGTCGTCGACGTCGTAGTCGTACACAGCAGCGTCGGCGGTGGTCTCAGCGTCTATCGAGAGAGAAGGAGGGGGAAGAAATAGTAAATACTAAGCAAACAATGTAACTCAAAGAATAGCATGGCAATAGGCTGCCGGGTGTGTTCTAACGTATGGTTACACGGTACCGAGGAAGGGGGAGCCCATCCGGGAAAGTATTCCCGGTCCCGGACATTTGTCAGACAGATGTCCGGAGGGGGAATGGAATAATAAATACACCGCAATGGTGCAACGGGGATGCATGACATGTCTAATTGCAGTGCTAGGGTGATATACTGCCTATCTAAGTGTTTTAGTTAATTTAGGAATTTATTTGGATTTATTTTATTAAGGTCATGCACTATTCACCTGCCAGAAACAGGCAAAAAGTTCCATGTTCAGATAGTTAGAGGCATCTGACAGGTATGCGGGTAGCGTATTTGGCTTCGTCTCATTTTTCTGGTAATTTTTCATATATAATTTATTTTCACCGGAGTTACGGTTTAAAAGATATGAATTTTTAAAGTTTAAAAGATTTTCTGGAATTTATTTAATTAATTAAATTCGAATTATCCAAAACAGTAAATGATGATGTCAGCATGACGTAGTGCTGACGTCAGCAGTCAACAGTGCATTGACTGGGTCAAACCTGACGTGTGGGGCCCACATGTCACTGACACACTGTTAATCCAGGGTTTAAATTAACCTAATCTAATTCAAACAGTGGGGTGGCCCACATGTCAGTGACCTAACTAACTAAAATTAATTAACCTAATCTGTTTTTAATTAAAACTAATTAAACAGGCCATTGACCGAGTCAATGGTCAACGACGGCCCCACGGGCCCATATGTCAGCGAGCCAGGGGAGGGCCCAGGGCGCCCACGTGGCGTGCCACGTCGGCCAGGCCGGCCGGAGCGCCCCGGCGAGTGCCAAAAACGCCGGCCGAGCCACGGCGAGGCTCGGGTTTGCTCTGTGGGCGGCCGTTTCGAGCGCGGCCGGTGGCGTTCGAACCGCCCGAGCGCCGCGGTTCGTGTGGTGGTGGTGGCCGGGGCAACGGTGGCCGGAACAAACGCCGGCGACGATCGAGGCCGAGGCGAGCTCCGGCATGTGATGGGGAGGGAGCTACGGCGTGAGTTAGCGAGGGGTTTTGGTGGCGCTCGAACGAGTGATCCGCGGTGGTTCAAACGGGGCAAAGGCCAAGTAGAAACGACAACGAGGAGGGCCGAACGGTGAAGAGCGGCGGAGGACCCAGCACGGGCTCGCGGCGAGCATTCCACGGTGAATGAGGCGGCGAGCAGAGGAGCAGGGGAGGAAGGGGGATCTCACAGCGAGGTGTAGCCGACAGAGTGGTCTCGGAGGAGAGGCGGAGCAAGTGGTGGCGGAGGAGATCGACGGCGGCGTCCCGAGGTGGGGGACGAAGCAGCGGCGAAGGAGGGCGCCCGGGCTCGAATCGGCGGTGCAGCCCGACGTAGTCGACATCGAGCGAGCTCCCAGACAGCACGGCCGAGTGAGACGGGGCCGATGGCCACATCTACGCCGGCGACGAGGCCATGGCCGCGTTGGCTAGGAGGAACAGAGGGGTGGCGGCAGATCTGGGAGAGAGGGGAGGAGTGCTAGGGTTCGGGGGAAGGCAGGTTGAGCCGGGGGAGGCGCTTTATACCGCCGCCGAGCTGGCTGGGCGGCGACGGCGCGCGTCGAGCACCTGTAGCGACCGCTCTGGTCGCTACAGGGGAGGGAGATGAGCGAGAGGGATTAAGTTGGCCGGGCCGGCGCAGAATAGCAGGAAATGCCCACCTCTCACTCCCCCATCTCTTTTCCAGTTTTGGTTTTATTTTATCAGCTAAATCCACTTCACAAACATTTTGGCCAGAGAAAAACGTGGGACCACCACCTAAAATACCAGTAGCATTTTGTCAAATGCTACAAATAGTTTAGGGCAATTTTGAACTTGTTTGATATTTTAAATAACAGTAAAACCAATTCAAAAATAGTTTTGACCACTGTTTTAATTGTTGGGACATTTTAACTATGTCAAATAAACTTGGATCTTGTATGACAATTATCCAAAGAATATTAGCCCCATGTTGAACATTTTTGTTCACATGTTGGAGAGTTTGGAATTTTCAAGTTAAATTTGAATTTGAATCCCAAGGTGGAATTTGAAAAGAGATATGATCAAATGATGATCCACGCATCATTAGCAAAAGATTATCATAATCCCCTGATCACTGTAGCATATGACAATTAGGGTGTCACAAGGTAATATCGGTAAGCGTCAAGAAATGCCTATGAATTATTCACTTGCTGTTGAACCATTTGATGTTTGGGGATTTGATTACATGGGACCTTTTCCTTCCTCTAATGGGTATACACATATTTTGATTGCTGTTGATTATGTTACTAAATGGGTAGAAGCTATTCCAACCAGTAGTGCTGATCACAACATCTCTATTAAAATGCTTAAGGAAGTTATTTTCCCAAGGTTTGGAGTCTCTAGATATTTAATGACTGATGGTGGTTCACACTTTATTCATGGTGCTTTCTGTAAAATGCTTGCTAAGTATGATGTTAACCATAGAATTACATCACCCTATCATCCTCAGTCTAGTGGTCAAGTTGAACTTAGCAATAGAGAAATAAAATTAATTTTGCAAAAGACTGTCAATAGGTCCCGGAAGAATTGGTCTAAGAAATTAGATGATGCACTTTGGGCTTATAGAACAGCATATAAAAATCATATGGGTATGTCTCCTTATAAAATGGTTTATGGAAAAGCTTGTCATTTGCCTCTTGAGTTAGAACACAAAGCATATTGGGCAGTCAAAGAACTCAATTATGATTTCAAACTTGCCGGTGAAATGAGGTTATTTGATATTAGCTCATTAGATGAATGGAGAACCCAAACTTATGAAAATGCCAAATTATTTAAAGAAAAAGTTAAAAGATGGCATGATAAAAGAATACAAAAGCGTGAGTTCAAAGTCGGAGAATATGTTCTTTTGTACAACTCTTGTTTCAGGTTCTTTGCAGGAAAACTCCTCTCCAAACGGGAAGGACCCTATGTTATCGAGGAGGTTTATCGGTCTGGAGCTATCAAAATAAATAATGCCAAAGGTACTAACCCGAAGGTTGTCAATGGGCAACGAATAAAACATTATATCTCAGATACGCCCATTAATGTTGAAACTTGAAAGTAATATTATCCAAACATTGACACCGGAAGAACACATAAAAGAGTCCTTCCGGAACACTCCAGAATCATGAAAAAGAGGAGGTACGTGATACGGTAAGTAAACGGACTCCGAAAAATCCGCAAAAATATTTTTTGATAGTTTTGGAATATTTAGAAAATTAGGAAAATAAGAAACAATCGGGAAAGTGACCCTGGTGGGCACAAGACACCAGGGCGCGCCTGGCTCGGTTGTGCCCACCTGGGGCACCTTCCGGACTCCGTTTTTCTTTCGTTTGCTTGTTTCCCAAGATAAAAAATCTTTATATACCCTCCGAACCTATTGACCACCGTATCGCGAAGAAATCTTCTGTTTTCTTTTCCTTGCTGTTTTCTGTCAGATCCCATCTACCATGGCCGCTTCAAGCTCCTCCAAGGACAAGTTCTTCAAGAACGTCATCAACCCATATTTGCGGGAGGTGGTGCAGCACCCTCAGGCCATACAGATGCATGAGGGGGTGCTGCACATCCGCGATGTGCAAGGACCCAATGGGACGGGAACCGTGGAGGCCAGGCTTGAAGCTATGGAGCAGGAAGTCTTCCGGTGCAAGGGGATGGTGGAGCGTGGACTCAATGCCAATCACCTCATGATTATGGACCTTACCCGTGATCTCAAGGTGGATGGCATGTCCATGAAGGATATCGTCTTCACTCTCAATGAGCAAATCAACTTTCTCCAAAGCCAGATCTATGATCTTCAAAACCAAGCCATTGAATATGAGGCGAGGTTTAAAGGTATGAGTTTGGCTGCCAGTTGTAGGACACGTGAGACTCATTCTTCCTCTTACGATGGTGGACCTCTGCCATGGAAACCCGAGGACAAGATCGCCACTACTCCATCACCACCACCCTCTTCTTCATCACCAAAAGAAAATTGAGTATCGGGTATGGGCACTCCCCTTGGCTTCCGCCAATCTTGGGGGAGGTGCCCCGGTATCGTATCATCCCCACTATCTTTTGTCTTTACTTATTTTAGTTCAATCTTTTGCTTTAGATGAATAAAAGTTTAGTTCGATCCTTTCTTTTCGAGAGTTTGCTTAGTGATCTATCCTTGTAATCGTGTGCGAGATATATAATAAAGTTTAGTTTGAGTTTTTGCTTTCTCTACTTTCATGTTGCAATAAAAAGAAAGGAAATAAATGAAAAAGATCATATGCTAATCTTATGGTAGGTGATGGCACCACATAAGGAAAAGTATAAGTAGAAAATTTTATTAGAGATTGACAAACATAGCATTGGTCAATGATGCAACTCATGAAAGAATTAATAAGGGAAGAGAAGATTCACATATAAAGACACTATCCTAGAAATCTTTTGTGATTGTGAGCCCCCATCAAATTATTATATGCCAAAATTGTTGACGTTGGACAAGGAAGACAACATAATGATTTATGTTTGTTCATATTCACATAGAAGTTATATTGTCATAGATCCTTTAACATGTGGTGCTTGCCCCCTATCTTTGCTAGCCAAAAATTCCGCACTAAGTAGAGATACTACTTGTGCATCCAAAAACCCTTAAACCCAAATCTTATTTTCAAGAGTCCACCATACCTACCTTGGGATTGAGCAAGATCCCTCAAGTAAGTTGTCATCGGTGCAATAAGGCAATAAAAATTGCTTCTAAAAGTGTGAGATCATTTAGTGTAAGAGAAAATTGAGCGTTGTACGAACTTGTGATGGTGAAGAATAAAAGCGACAGACTGCATAATAAAGGTTGCCATCACAAGGGGCAATACAATGTGACTTTCTTTTGCACTAAGGGGTTGAGCATACAAACAAATAAGCACATGGCAACCTCTGCTTCCCTCTGCGAAGGGCCTATCTTTTACTTTTATGTATTTACTTTTATGCAAGAGTCAAAGTTTCTTCTCTCTACTCCTTTTATTTTTCTCCTTTGACAAGCATCATGTGGTGAGGAAAGATCTAGGCACATATGTCCAGTTGAATATGGGTGGCATGAGTTATTATTGTTGACATCACCCTTGAGGTGAATACGTTGGGAGGCGAAACTATAAGCCCCCATCTTTCTATGTGTCCGGTTGAAACGTTTTGCTCATGTGTATGCGGTGAGTGTTAGCAATCATAGAAGACTATATGATGGTTGAGTATGTGGACTTGCCTAAAGGCTCCGATACGTGACCCTTCCTGAAGAGATGATGAATTGTAGTTGCAAAGTTGACTGAGAACATAGTTTGTTGGTTTCTAATAGAGTTTGTGCTTTATACTTCAATTGTGTGATGAATTGTCACTTATTCATGAGAAGTCTATGATAAAAGTTCTATGATAAAAGTCTTATGTTTAAATTTGTTGCTGTTATAATAATCTACATGATGCTTCGATGTCCGTATTTTGTTTTTATCGACACCTCTCTCTCTAAGCATGTGGACATGTTTTTCGATTTCGGTTTTCGCTTGAGGACAAGCGAGGTCTAAGCTTGGGGGAGTTGATACGTCCATTTTGCATCATGTTTTCCTACTGTTATTTATGATGTTTTTATGCATAATAATGCTTTTTGGAGTAATTCTAATGCCTTTTCTCTCATAATATGCAAGGTAAACACAAAGAGGGAGAATTCCGGCAGCTGGAAATCTGGACCTGGAAAAGCTACGTCAGGCCACCTATTCTGCACAACTCCAAACAAGTTGAAACTTTACGGAGATTTTTTATGGAATATTTGAGGAATATTGGAGCAAATAAGTACCAGAGGGGGCCCACCAGGTGGGCACAACCCACCTGGGCGCGCTAGGGAGCCCAGGCGCGCCCTGGTGGGTTATCCTCACCCAGGCCCACCTCCGATGCCCATCTTCTGGTATATAAGTCATTTTGACCTAGAAAAAATAAGGAGAGGACTTTCGGGACGGAGCGCCGCCGTCTCGAGGCGGAACTTGGGCAGGAGAACTTTTGCCCTCCGGCGGAGCGATTCCGCCGGGGGAACTTCCCTCCCGGAGGGGGAAATCATCGTCATCATCATCACCAACAACTCTCCCATCTTGGGGAGGGCAATCTCCATCAACATCTTCAACAGCACCATCTCCTCTCAAACCCTAGTTCATCTCTTGTGTTCAATCTTTGTACCGAAACTATAGATTGGTGCTTGTGGGTGACTAGTAGTGTTGATTACATGTGGCGTCCCCGGCTCAATCGTGCACTAATCATACATGCAAACATGCATGATCAAGCACAGGGACTCACGGGAAGATATCACAACACAACTCTAACACAATTTAAACGGAGATCCACAATATTACAGACCAGGGATCACGAAGATCCGAATACATAGTCAGTCATACAAATATTATCTGAGTACAGACATAGTTAGACAAGTTTTGCCTTAAGAAGGCTAGCACAAACAATGACACTAGATCGAAAGGCGTTGGCCTCCTGCCTGGGAACCTCCGATCCTACTCCTGGTCGGCTGGCTCGATCCAGTAATACGTGCCCTCAGGACCCTCCTGGTAATAAGCTCCTGAGGTGGCATCTGGCTCCGGGGCTCCATCGTCTGATGTATCATCAAAGTGGGATATGGGGAAAAGAGAAAGTAAAGCAACCGTGAGTACTCATCCGAAGTACTCAGCAAGCAAGGATCTATACTACATATGCAACATTATCAATGGAGAAAGGCTGTATATGTGGACTGGGCTGCAGAAATACCAGAACAGAGAGAAGGCCTAGTCCTATCGAAGACTAGCATCTTCAAACATATTCACGAGGCCATCATCTTGCAGCAGTAGAAGAGAGTAGAATAGCATTTTATTTAGCAAACATGTTGAAGCAAAGCCTAGAGATCCTTCCTCGACTCCCAGTGAGAAAGTGATCCCGAAGCTTCAATTAAGTAACAAGTATCCACTTCAAGTAGTAGATCGGGATACACAAACTGAGCGTCCTTTACCGTAGGACCGGCTATCGATAGATCATTCATCCCTGCAGGGGTGCACTACTCTTACCCAACACGCTCGATCAACTCTGGCCGGACACACTTGCTGGGTAATGCCCGGCCTCGGAAGATCAACACGAAGCAGCGCCCTACCTAGGCTCGGTAGAGAGGTCAGCACGCCGGACAAACCTATGCACCCAGAGGTCTTGGGCCATCGCCCTGGGCACCCTGCGTGTTGCGTGGCTGGCCGGGGTGCAGGCGCGTCACTGAACTCGTCAGTGAAGTATCCAGCCCAGTCTCGGCGATCAGCCCGCACGGTGAATCGTGACGTCAGACAAGCTTTCGGGAGAAACGTACATCGCAGAGGGCCCCATAACCATTATCCCGCGTGGTGGTAGTGCGTATAGGGCACGTCGACCCACTCAGATCACAAACCCAAATCCAATAGGCTCAATTAGTATCACGTGGAGACAATCAGAGTCTCTGATGCTTCGCCACAATATCACACTCGAGTGCCCTTCCGGCACACTCGACATCATAGATCCCCTGCGGGTACCCACCAGGGTGGACCCGCCTGTAACAAAGGTCAAAGTAACCGTGTGGTCATAACATCCAGGGGGAAACCCGAGGAATCACCCTCGGCGGATTCCACTTGATGAAATCATCAGGGTGAACGTATGAGGCATCACCCTCGAGGTTCACACTGAGGGTTGCACGACAGAGTCGTATCGGAAATGGAGAAGGAGGAATCACCCTCGATGACCACGACCGAACAGCTACACTGCAAAGTATTCATCAGGAGTGCGTTACGAGGTATCACCCTCGGCACTCAGTAGTAACTATGCAGAGTCGTACAACTAAGGGGGTGTGAAGTGAGGTGTCGGTCTCTGGTCGATGATC
This sequence comes from Thinopyrum elongatum, assembly GCA_011799875.1. Classification (NCBI taxonomy): domain Eukaryota; kingdom Viridiplantae; phylum Streptophyta; class Magnoliopsida; order Poales; family Poaceae; genus Thinopyrum; species Thinopyrum elongatum. The sequence goes on along the minus strand of CM022301.1, from coordinate 558,203,955 downwards.
ACGTTGATCGAGTCGTCGATGATCAAGCAGGGGCAACAAGGGTAAGGTGGTGGGGGTCACTGATGGTTCACTACCAACCTATATTAAACAGTTTATCATAGGCAGGTAAGGTAACAATGAACAGGTTACAAAAGCAGGCTATGCATCAGAATTGGAGCATACATTAACAGTAGCAAAATCTAATGCAAGCAGGAGAATAGAATGGGCGATATCTGGATGCTCAAGGCGGGGCTTGCCTGGTTGCTCTGGCAAGAGAGAGGGGTCGTCAGCGGGCTGCTCGTCGGTAGTGTAGTCGTACCCAGGTGCAGCGTCGTCGGTCTCGGCGTCTATCGAGAGAGAAGGAGGCGGAGAGAAATAATAAATCCATGGCAAAACGCAAACAATATGCATGACATGTCTAAATGATATGCCGGGGTGTTCTACTGCCTAACTAAATGATTTAGTTAATTTAGGAATTTATTTGGATTTATTTAATTAAAGTTGGGCACTATTCATTTATCGAAATCGGTCTAAAAGTTCAATGTTCTTATAGCTAGAGGCATCTGACAGAAATACGAAGGGCGTATTCGGGTTCGTATCGGAATTCTGAGCAAGTTTAATGTATAAAGTATTTTCATCGGGGTTACGGATTATTTAATATGATTTTCTAAAGTTTTAATTAATTTCTGGATTTCAATTATTTATTTAAATTAAACATTATCCGAAACAGTGTATCCTAATGTCAGCATGACATCAACATGACATCAGCAGTCATCCTGACATGTGGGGTCCACCTGTCATAGACTATTTAGTCTAATTAGGGTTTAGCTAATTAACTACTGTTTAATTAACTAACTACTTAATTAGATTAGGCTAATCAGAGTTAATTAACTTAATTAATTTACTAATTAATTAATTATTTATTTATTTTACTAATTCACTTTTTTTATTTCTTTTAAAACGTTCTGGGGCTGGGCCCGCCTGTCATAGGCACAGGGGGGTGGGGGCCCAGCGGTCGGTTACACTGGGGCTTCGGCCCCACCTGTCTGTGGCACGAGGGCCACAGCGGGCGCGGGCGTGCGGACGCGGCCAGGGGCGAGCGGGCGCCGGAGCGCGCGGGCGAAGGGGGCCGCGGGCGTGGGGTCACGGCCACGCAGCGGCGCGGGGTGGCCGGAGCGGCAGCGAGAGGCGGCGCGGCGCAGCGGGCATGGCGGGGCGAGGCGGGGCAGCGTGCGAGCGGCAGCTGCGAGCGACGGCGCGCGCGGGGTGGCCGGAGCGCGGGCAGGGGCGGAGCACGGCCAGCGAGCGCGCGCGGGCGGCTATAGCGGGGCGCGGTGAGCGCGGCAGGGGCGGAGGCGTGAGCGAGCGCGCGCGCGCGAGCTGCGCGGTGAGCGGCGACGGTGGGGACGAGGCAGAGAAGAAGGGGGGCTCACGAGGGGTTGTAGGGCACGGGGCAGTGGGGGCGTGGGGAGTACGACAGGGACGACGGCGTCGGAGACGGGAAGGCAGTCCGGCGAGGTGGCTCCGGCGTCGAGCGGCGAGGGCGTCGGTGCCCTGATCTGGATCGGGGGGGGGGGGGGGGGGGGGTGGGGGGAGAGGAGTGGCGAGGGGGTGAGTGGGGGTTGGGTTTTCTGTGCGGGGAGGGGCAGGCCATATAGGCCAGGGGGCGCGGGTGGGCCGGCTGGGCTGTGGCCCAGTTAGGCCAGGGGGGTTTCTCTTTTTTTTCTGTCTTGTTTTCTTTTGTCTTTTTCTTTTTATTTATTCCTATCTCCTGTTTTGTAATTAGTCAGGCCACAATACGACTTTTGTAAAACATGGCAATTGTTCCATTAATTACTAGACATTATCTGCTACTACCAAAAATTGGTTTGGAGGCAATTGGAGTTCACACAATTTTTATAATAAATAAAATGCATTAATCCTTGCTGTTTTGGTAATGTTAGTGCCACCTAATTAATTTATTAATTGTTGGTTACAATTTTAGAATAGTCTCTGGAATATTTGTTATTTATTGAACATTTTAGTTTCTATGTTGGATAACTTTTATTTTCCACTTTCATTTAAATATTGAATTTTGTCTTAGGAGTTGAAATGCAATATGATGCTAATGATGATTATGCACTATTAAACATGTTGACTTGTCATTATCAAAAGTGATTACTGTGGCTAATGACATGGGGTGTTACAATTCTCCTCATCTATCAAGAATTCTCGTCCCGAGAATTAAGAGGAAGACTGAAAGAAAAGGGGTATTCTTCACGAAGACGATCCTCGCGTTCCCAAGTGGCTTCATCTTCAGAATGATTCGACCACTGAACTTTGAGGAATTTGATTGACTTTTGACGAGTTCGACGTTCAGTTTGATCAAGAATACGGATGGGATATTCTGGATAAGACATATCTTCCCGTAATTCAAGCACTTCATGATCCACAGCTCGAATAGGATCCTTGAAGCAGCGACGGAGTTGGGATACATGAAAGACATCATGTACTTGGGAAAGATTAGGCGGCAATTGCAATTGATATGCCACTTCTCCTCGACGGGCAAGAATACGGAACGGGCCAATGTAGCGAGGAGGTAACTTGCCTTTGATTCCGAACCTATGAGTGCCTTTCAACGGAGTGACGCGGAGGTAAGCTTGCTCGCCAGGTTGATAGACTATTACTTGGTGCTTTCGGTCATAGTTGCTCTTGTGACGAGACTGAGCAGTTTTCAAATGTAAACGGACAATGCGGACGTGTTCTTCAGCTTGCTGAATAATGTCCAGTCCGACGAGTGAGCGTTCCCTAGTTTCTGACCAATTCAGAGGGGTTCGACACTTACGTCCGTAAAGAACTTCAAACGGTGACATCTTCAGACTAGCCTGATAGCTATTGTTGTAAGAGAATTCGGCATACGGGAGAGATTCCTCCCATTTCTTACTGAAGGAGATGACGCAAGCTCGAAGCATATCTTCGAGCACTTGATTAACTCGTTCAACTTGACCCTGTGGCTGAGGGTGAAAAGCGGTGCTGAAAGACAGATGAGTTCCCATAGCTTCTTGGAAACTATTCCAGAATCTGGAGGTGAAGAGGCTGCCATGATCAGAACTGATCTCCAACGGAACACCATGGAGTGACACAATTCGGGAAACATACAAGTCCGCTAACTGGCTAGCAGTGATTGTCTCCTTAACTGGAAGAAAGTGAGCAACCTTGGAGAATCGGTCAATGACGACAAAAATAGCATCATGGCCCTTCTGAGATCTGGGAAAACCAGTAATGAAGTCCATTTGGACCTTGTCCCATTTCCATTCAGGAATTGCAAGGGGTTGCAGAGTTCCAGCGGGCCTTTGATGTTTTGCTTTAATGCGGCGGCAAAAGTCACACTCAGAAACATAACGAGTAATATCTCGCTTCATATTTGGCCACCAGTATCTTTGACAAATGTCACAGTACATCTTTGTGCTACCAGGGTGAATAGACAGAGGAGTGTCATGAGCTTCCTTCATAACGTGTTCTCTCTCATCCTTGAACTTGGGTACGAAGAGACGGTGTTGGAAGAATAGGATCCCATCATCATCAAGATGGAATTCCGACGGTTTTCCTTTTTCGAGGTATCGCTTGATCCTTTCAACTTCAGAGTCATACCGTTGCATAGTCTTAATGCTGCGTTCTAAATCTGGTTCGACGACCAGAGTATGGAGGTAACCCTGTGGAACAATATGGAGGTTTAATTTGCGAAGCTCTTCATAAAGCATAGGTTGTGCTTCCTGAACCATAAGATTGTTGCAATAAGCCTTACGGCTCAAAGCATCGGCCATTACATTAGCCTTGCCAGGGGTGTATGAGATATTCATATCATAATCGGCTATTGTCTCGAGCCATCTTTGTTGACGAAGGTTCAGATCTGGTTGAGTATATAAATACTTCAAACTTTGATGATCCGTGTATATCTCGCAACGATTACCGAGAAGGTAATGTCACCATAGCTTCAGAGCATAAATAATCGCAGAAAGTTCAAGGTCATGCACTGGGTAGTTTTCTTCATGAGGGCGCAATTGTCGAGAGGCATAAGCAATCACATTACGCTCTTGCATTAGGACACAGCCTAATCCTTGACGGGAGGCATCACAGTATATCACGAAATCCTTTTGGGAATCCGGGGGTGCTAATACTGGGGCAGATGTCAATTTATCTTTTAGTGTCTGAACACTTTCTTGACATTTTTCTGTCCACTCAAATTTAACACCTTTGTGGAGCAGATTCATCAATGGTTTTGCAATCTTGGAAAAATTCTCAATGAATCGACGGCAATAACTAGCAAGTCCGAGAAAACTTCTGACTTGCTTGACATTCTTCGGGGGAGTCCAGTCAAGAATAGCCTGAACTCGTTCGGGGTTAACAGCAATTCCATCCTTGGAAATCACATGACCAAGATAGGTCACTTCAGAAAGCCAAAATTCACATTTGGAATACTTGGCATACAACTGGTGTTCTCTGAGCCTTTCTAGTACCAGACGGAGGTGTTCAGCATGTTCTTCTTTATTCTTAGAATAGATAAGGATATCATCCAAAAAAACCACGACGAATTTGTCGAGGTAATCCATGAATATATAATTCATCAGACGGGAGAAAGTTGCTGGAGCATTCGTTAGGCCAAATGACATAACGGTGTATTCATAGGAGCCATAACGAGTGACGAATGCAGTCTTGGGAATATCCTCTTCACGGACACGGATCTGGTGATAACCCAACCTCAAGTCGAGTTTAGAGAACACCGATGATCCAGCAAGTTGATCACAAAGATCATTGATCCGGGGCAGTGGGTATTTATTCTGGATTGTGGCTTGGTTAATGGGCTGATAATACTGAACCAAACGGTTAGTTCCATCCTTCTTCTTAACGAAGAGTGAAGGTGCTCCCCAAGCAGAGGAACTGGGGCGGATGAAACCACTCTTAAGTGACTTGTCGATTTCTTCCTTAAGCTCGAGTAGGTGATGCAGAGGCATCTTATAAGGTCGCTTGGCAATAGGGACAGTGCCAGGCTTCAAGTCAATGACAAACTCGATAGCTCTAGCCGGGGGTATTCCTGGAAGTTCTTCTGGAAAGACGTCCGGAAAATCTCGAACGACAGGAACGTTCTCGATTCCTTCCAGAGGTGAAGCGTTCAAAGCATTCAGAACATATATCTGAGCTTCAGCGTCTCGTGTAATGCGGGCGGTATGGTTCACTATCTCATCGGAGTGGTGAAGAAGTTGGATAACTTTAGTGGCACAATTGATCGAAGCAATGTGAGCTTTCAACCAATCCATTCCGAGAATGAGGTCTATAGTGGAAGACTTCAGGATAATAGGTGAGGTAAAGAATTCGAATCCCTCGATTTCAACAGGGACATTGTGTGCCATCATAGTGGTTTGACACTGGCCTCCAGGGGTGCGGACAACTACTGGCAGGTTCATCTTTTCGAATGCAATGTCATGAGATAATGCAAATGCTTCTGACATGAATGAATGCGATGCTCCTGAATCAAATAATACAGAAGCGGGTACTGAGTTAACGAGAAGGGTACCCATCATAGTAGCAGGTTGATCCTGGACTTCTTCAATATCAATGTTGTAAGCGTGTCCACGACCATGTGCAGCAGACCCAGTATTATAGTTGCAGGTCTGATTGTTGCCACGACTATTGCCACGGCCAGCACGAAGAAAAGCTAACTGATTCTGAGTCTGGTGGCAGTCTTTAGCCTGGTGACCTGGTTTGCGGCACTTGAAGCACAGACCATCTTCAGGACGAAGAGGAGCATTGTTTTGAATAGCTTGAGCTTTTGGCTGCCTCGGTGGTGGAGGAGGCAGACATGGTGCAGCATAGTTGTTCTTTGGCGCAGAGGTATTGGGACGGAACGCATTGTTGGGAATCCAAACTCGACGCTTCTGTGCTGAGCCCGAAGATGAGCCAGCATCACGATAGCGCTTCTGCGAGTCCTTGTGTTCCATCTGAGCGGTCTCAACAAGAATAGCCTTGTTCATTAGAGTTGAAAAGTCGTTGAAGTCTTGAGCAGCAAGTGCAAGCTTGAGGTCTGGGTGGAGTCCATTACGGAACTTCTCTTGTCTGCGTGCATCTATGGCGATGTCTTCTTCAGCATAACGGGAGAGATCAAGAAATTCCCGCTGATAAGCTTTGACAGTCTTGTTGCCTTGAGTGAGGTTGCGGAACTGGGTCTTCATGCGTTCCATAATTGCCTGAGGGATGTAACGTGTACGGAAAGCAGCCTGGAACTCATACCAGGTGATGACTGTTCCAACAGGCAGTGTACGCTTGTGTGTGTCCCACCATTGAGCGGCGGGGCCCTTTAAGAAAAAGGCCGCGAAGTTGACGAAGTTGGCAGGGGCGACATTAGCTGACTCCATCTCGTGAGTGATGTCGCGGAGCCAGTCATCAGCATCCAGTGGCTTGTCAGAGTTGCAGAACTGAGTTGGGTTAAGTCGCATAAACTCTGTCAAAGTTATTGAAGCTAGGTTCTGGTTCTGGTTGTTCTGATGCGGAAACTGAGCCATAATTTCAGTCATGAACTGGCGGTTAAGCTCAAACTGTTGCATCATAGCTGCCATATAGTCTGGCGGTGGTGGGTGTTCAGGGGTACCACGACCACGACCACCCGGTCTAACCATCCTGCTAAGTATCAACAGGGGGTAGTTTAGTAAAAGCAATGGCGAGTGTTTAGCGACAAGCATGATGTAACTCGTCAACAATTTAAGTAGTGAAACAGATACATAACAGTAGTCAATTAAGACATACAGATCCATACACAGAGTCGGGTACATGCGGACAACATAACGGCGCAAATTCAAAAGCTAGACATACTAGGCGGCGCGCAGGCACGCGGTAAGGAAGTACACAATGAGACATAGCAAAGGCTACATCAACGTCAGAGAAAACCACTGAAACGGGGTAACTGCAAGTGCGGACGACGAATGTTCGTCGTGGAAGGATCCTGCGCTCCATGTGCACTCTGATGCAGAATCCGGTCTCGAGCTGTAAGAAGAGGTCCATGTGCAGGTGTATGACCTCCAACAGCAGGCCAATCAATACCAGCATACATCTGAGTCCTGCACGGGTAAAGGATGTGCTCCGGATGTATCCCTGCGCGAACAGCGGGTAGCAACTGCGTCATAGCATCGTAGAGACATACTCGAGTGGCAACCAACTCGACGCAAGAGCCCGAACAGTGCGATCCAGAGCCTGAGTGCACTGAATCAAAACGCGCGGGTCATAGCGACAAGGCTCGTACGGGGCACAGATAGCTGTGTAGTATCCAGTAGCATCTCCAGCAGGGGCATACGAAATGTATCGGAACTCAGAGTCATCTAAGATATCGCTGAACTGTCCTAGGAGACGTGCGACAGCAGAGTAGGCGGCATCATGGACTGCCATATCAATCGTCACGCCGATACCGTGGTAAAGGTGTAGCTCGGTGTCTGAGTCATTTTGCTGATCATAGATACGAACATCAGCATGGTACTGCTCCTGGTTGAACTCACGGTAATCCTTGTAAACCATGTACTTAGGGTACCAACGGTAGCCAAGTCTGGTCATGAGAGCGATCAGGACAGCTGGAAACCCAGGGGCATCACGAGCCCAAGTGCGAAGCACAAGCTGTGTCGTAGGACGTGGTGGAAACAAACGATCAATCTGAAACAGAGGAAATTCAGGGTTGTCAAACGACAATGAGAAGTTTAACACAACTCGGAGAGAAAGGTTAAACAAAACAATGGAAAGGAAAATGATTATCAGACTAATCAGATCAATGACAGGGAAATCGCACAGATATCCAGCTCTCCGGGTAGATGGGATTTACGAGATCCTAAGTGTCGGCGTTAGTAAAATTTATTTAACCCGAATAGAAGAGAGATCAGAGTCCCAGAGTATAGACGAGGAATAAAAGATCCTAATACCACCCAGTTGGTGACGTGGGCCCGTAAGCCACACAGCCAAGTTAGTAAATTAGTTTTTCGGTTTCTAGACTCAACTTCGGCCAAGGAATTGGAAGGGGGCTTCTTACAGGCAGTCGGCTCTGATACCAACTTGTGGCGTCCCCGGCTCAGTCGTGCACTAATCATACACGCAAACATGCACGATCAAGCACAGGGACTCACGGGAAGATATCACAACACAACTCTAACACAATTTAAACGGAGATCCACAATATTACAGACCAGGGATCACGAAGATCCGAATACATAGTCAGTCATACAAATATTATCTGAGTACAGACATAGTTAGACAAGTTTTGCCTTAAGAAGGCTAGCACAAACAACGACACTAGATCAAAAGGCGTTGGCCTCCTGCCTGGGAACCTCTGATCCTACTCCTGGTCGGCTAGCTCGATCCAGTAATACGTGCCCTCAGGACCCTCCTGGTAATAAGCTCCTGAGGTGGCATCTGGCTCCGGGGCTCCATCGTCTGATGTATCATCAAAGTGGGATATGGGGAAAAGAGAAAGTAAAGCAACCGTGAGTACTCATCCGAAGTACTCAGCAAGCAAGGATCTATACTACATATGCAACATTATCAATGGAGAAAGGCTGTATATGTGGACTGGGCTGCAGAAATGCCAGAATAGAGAGAAGGCCTAGCCCTATCGAAGACTAGCATCTTCAAACATCTTCACGAGGCCATCATCTTGCAGCAGTAGAAGATAGTAGAATAACATTTTATTTAGCAAACATGTTGAAGCAAAGCCTAGAGATCCTTCCTCGACTCCCAGCGAGAAAGCGATCCCGAAGCTTCAATTAAGTAACAAGTATCCAGTTCAAGTAGTAGATCGGGATACACAAACTGAGCGTCCTTTACTGTAGGACCGGCTATCGATAGATCATTCATCCCTGCAGGGGTGCACTACTGTTACCCAACACGCTCGATCAACTCTGGCCGGACACACTTGCTGGGTAATGCCCGGCCTCGGAAGATCAACACGAAGCAGCGCCCTACCTAGGCTCGGCAGAGAGGTCAGCACGCCGGACTAACCTATGCACCCAGAGGTCTTGGGCCATCGCCCTGGGCACCCTGCGTGTTGCGTGGCTGGCTGGGGTGCAGGCGCGACACTGAACTCGTCAGTGAAGTATCCATCCCAGTCCCGGCGATCAGCCCGCACGGTGAATCATGACGTCAGACAAGCTTTCGGGAGAAACGTACATCGCAGAGGGCCCCATAACCATTATCCCGCGTGGTGGTAGTGCGTATAGGGCACGTCGACCCACTCAGATCACAAACCCAAATCCAATAGGCTCAATTAGTATCACACGGAGACAATCAGAGTCTCTGATGCTCCGCCACAATATCACACTCGAGTGCCCTTCCGGCACACTCGACATCATAGATCCCCTGCGGGTACCCACCAGGGTGGACCCGCCTGTAACAAAGGTCAAAGTAACTGTGTGGTCATAACATCCAGGGGGAAACCCGAGGAATCACCCTCGGTGGATTCCACTCGATGAAATCATCAGGGTGAACATATGAGGCATCACCCTCGAGGTTCACACTGAGGGTTGCACGACAGAGTCGTATCGGAAATGGAGAAGGAGGAATCACCCTCGATGACCACGACCGAACAGCTACACTGCAAAGTATTCATCGGGAGTGCGTTACGAGGTATCACCCTCGGCACTCGGTAGTAACTATGCAGAGTCGTACAACTAAGGGGGTGTGAAGTGAGGTGTCGGTCTCTGGTCGACGATCACGTTGATCGAGTCGTCGATGATCAAGCAGGGGCAACAAGGGTAAGGTGGTGGGGGTCACTGATGGTTCACTACCAACCTATATTAAACAGTTTATCATAGGCAGGTAAGGTAACAATGAACAGGTTACAAAAGCAGGCTATGCATCAGAATAGGAGCATACATTAACAGTAGCAAAATCTAATGCAAGCAGGAGAATAGAATGGGCGATATCTGGATGCTCAAGGGGGGGGGGGCTTGCCTGGTTGCTCTGGCAAGAGAGAGGGGTCGTCAACGGGCTGCTCGTCGGTAGTGTAGTCGTACCCAGGTGCAGCGTCGTCGGTCTCGGTGTTTATCGAGATAGAAGGAGGGGGAGAGAAACAATAAATCCATGGCAAAAACGCAAACAATATGCATGACATGTCTAAATGATATGCCGGGGTGTTCTACTGCCTACCTAAATGATTTAGTTAATTTAGGAATTTATTCGGATTTATTTAATTAAAGTTGGGCACTATTCATTTATCGAAATCGGTCTAAAAGTTCAATGTTCTTATAGCTAGAGGCATCTGACAGGAATACGGAGGGCATATTCGGGTTCGTATCGGAATTCTGAGCAAGTTTCATGTATAATGTATTTTCATCGGAGTTACGGATTATTTAATATGATTTTCTAAAGTTTTAATTAATTTCTGGAATTTAATTATTTATTTAAATTAAACATTATCCAAAACAGTGTATGCTGACATCAGCATGACATCAGCAGTCATCCTGACATGTGGGGTCCACCTGTCATAGACTGTTTAGTCTAATTAGGGTTTAGCTAATTAACTACTGTTTAATTAACTAACTACTTAATTAGATTAGGCTAATCAGAGTTAATTAACTTAATTAATTATTTATTTATTTTACTAATTCACTTTTTTTTCTTTTAAAACGTTCTGGGGCTGGGCCCGCTTGTCATAGGCACAGGGGGGTGGGGGCCCAGCGGTCGGTGACACTGGGGCTTTGGCCCCACCTGTCTGTGGCACGAGGGCCACAGCGGGCGCGTGCGTGCGGACGCGGCCAGGGGCGAGCGGGCGCCGGAGCGCGCGGGCGAAGGGGCCGCGGGCGCGGGGTCGCGGCCACGCAGCGGCGCGGGGTGGCCGGAGCGGCAACGAGAGGCGGCGCGGCGCAGCGGGCACGGCGGGGCGAGGAGGGGCAGCGCGCGAGCGGCAGCGCGCGCGGGGTGGCTAGAGCGCGGGAAGGGGCGTAGCACGGCCAGCGAGCGCGCGCGGGCGGCGGTAGCGGGGCGCGGTGAGCCCGGCAGGGGCGGAGGCGCGAGCGGGCGCGCGCGCGCGAGCTGCAAGGTGAGCGGCGATGGCGGGGACGAGGCAGAGAAGAAGGGGGGCCTCACGAGGGGTTGTAGGGCACGGGACAGTGGGGGTGTGGGGAGGAAGACGGGGACGACGGCGTCGGAGACGGGGAGGCAATCCGGCGAGGTGGCTCCGGCGTCGAGCGGCGAGGGCGTCGGTGCCCCGATCTGGATTGGGGGGGTGGGGGGGAGAGGGAGTGAGCGAGGGGGTGAGTGGGGGTTAGGGTTTTGGTGCGGGGAGGGGCAGGCCATATAGGCCAGGGGGCGCGGGTGGGCCGGCTGGGCTGTGGCCCAGTTAGGCCAGGGGGGGTTTCTCTTTTTATTTTTCTGTCTTGTTTTCTTTTGTCTTTTTCTTTTTATTTATTCCTATGTCCTGTTTTGTAATTAGTCAGGCCACAATACGACTTTTGTAAAACATGGCAATTGTTCCATTAATTACTAGACATTATCTGCTACTACCAAAAATTGGTTTGGAGGCAATTGGAGTTCACACAATTTTTATAATAAATAAAATGCATTAATCCTTGCTGTTTTGGTAATGTTAGTGCCACCTAATTAATTTATTAATTGTTGGTTACAATTTTAGAATAGTCTCTGGAATATTTGTTATTTATTGAACATTTTAGTTTCTATGTTGGATAACTTTTATTTTCCACTTTCATTTAAATATTGAATTTTGTCTTAGGAGTTGAAATGCAATATGATGCTAATGATGATTATGCACTATTAAACATGCTGACTTGTCATTATCAAAAGTGATTACTATGGCTAATGACATGGGGTGTTACATTATATCTTGTAGTTGATCACTATATGGTTTATTTGGTGGAAGATTATATGTTCAGATCTAATATGCTATTTAATACCCCTCTGATCTTGAGCATGATTATCATTTGTGAGTAGTTACTTTTGTTCTTGAGGTCACGGGAGAAATCATGTTGCAAGTAATCATGTGAACTTGATATGTGTTCGTTATTTTGATGATATGTATGTTGTGATTCCCTTAGTGGTGTCATGTGAACGTCGACTACATGACACTTCACCATATTTGGGCCTAAGGAAATGCATTGTGGAGTAGTTATTAGATGATGGGTTGCGAGAGTGACAGAAGTTTAAACCCTAGTTTATGCGCTATTCCGTAAGGGACCAATTGGATCCAAAAGTTTAATGCTATGGTTAGAATTTATTCTTAATACTTTTCTCATAGTTCCGGATGCTTGCGAGGGGGTTAATCATAAGTAGGAGGTTTGTTCAAGTAAGAACAGCACCTAAGCACCGGTCCACCCACATATCAAATTATCAAAGTAGTGAACACGAATCAAACCAACATGATGAAAGTGACTAGATGAAACTCCCGTGTACCCTCAAGAACACTTTGCTTATCATAAGAGACCGTTTTGGCCTGTCCTTTGCCTCAAAAGGATTGGGCTACCTTGCTGCACTTTTGTTACTACTATTGCTACTTGCTCGCTACAAATTACCCTGCTATCAAACAACTCTGTTACTTACAATTTCAGCACTTGCAGACATTACCTTGCTGAAAACCGCTTGTCATTTCCTTCTGCTCCTTGTTAGGTTCGACACTCTTACTTATCAAAAAGAGCTACAATTGATCCCCTATACTTGTGGGTCATCATTGATCAATGCCCCCGAGGAAGAGGAAAATGACACTGATGTATATGCCAAGCCTAGGAAGGATCACAACTCCATGGCCAACATGTACAAGGAAATTCCTGATAGTGCCCTGGAGACACACAAGCTTGGATTCATCTACTTCCTACTTGCTGGCCTGACCACCATCAACACCATCTTGAGGCACACTCTTTTGCCCAAGTCAAGAGATCATAGGATGATCCGTGGTCACTCCATCAACTTGCTCCACATGTTTGATGTACCTCAGAAGTTCAAGGTGATGAGCTTAATTGTTGAAACAGTGAAGAGAACTGCAGCTGATCAGAAGAGATCATGTGGATATGCCCCTCACATACCGATGTTGATCAATTCCAAGATGGGAACTGGGACATATCTTCTGGATAAAGAGCATCTTCCCCTGAGGCCAGAATTTGAGGACAACAAGGTTTTCATGGATGCATCACATCCTACTTCAGTTGAAGCCCAGGAGAAGAGAGAGAGAGCAAAAGCAGCAAAGGCAGCCAGTGCACCAGATGCTTCTACTGTGATGCTCAAGACCAAGCAGGATCAACTTAGTTATCTGCTTGAGGCTACTGTGAGAATTGAGAAGGGCTTGGCCACCCTGACTCAAAATCAAGAGAGTCTTGAGGGGATCATTGAGACAAAATTTCATGATCTAGATGTGAAGGTCACAGAGATCCAGACCACTGTGGAGAAGCTCCAGGAAGAAGTTGAGGACAGGAATGACAGACCTACCACAGATACTTTTCATAGAGTGCCAAGGGCACAAAGGTCTTCAGCAGTGCCAGTTGTCAATGATACCAGGACTTCTATTTCAGCACCTGCAACAACTGCCACGATTGCACCTCCAGTTTCAACTCCTCCAGCTCCACAGACCTCAGCCGAAGCATTTGCAGATGCCCTCATCTCCATGCCATCTACGCACACTAGAGCAACCAGCCAGAAGACCCCTTTAGGAGCTCCTGGAGATCATGCCTAGAGTGACGTATAGCCCTATGCATTTTCAAGCTTTTTGGTAACTTGTTGCCAAAGGGGGAGAAAGTGTATAGATCATTAGGCTTCGAGAGAGAGAGAGAGTGTGTTTTACCTTTTGTTGGTTATGTTTGCCTCTCTTGCTACTTTGATCATTTGCTTGTTTGATTCCTATGCTACTATGTGTGTTATGCTCGTGAGATACTTGTGTGATCATGTGTTTGATCATACTATGCCTTAATGTGTGCTTGTATGATGATATCTATGATATTTGTGTATGATCAATCATGTTTACCCTTGGTGCATGTTGTTTAACTCTTATCATTTTGAGCGCTCCACCAAGATGTATGTGACATGTAAGAGTGACCCATGATCCTAATCGATTATGCATTTGCATTCAAATGCAAATTTTAAATAATGCACAAATTTAGGGGGAGCTCCTGCTTATCACATACTTCTCAAAGCGACGATGTATTTCATCCATATTATCATTTGCCGAAGCTTTGATCTATATGTTGTCATCAATTACCAACAAGGGGGAGATTGAAAGTGCAACTAATCCCCGGGTGGTTTTGGTAATTCATAACAACATATAGCTCATTGAACTAATATCCATTCAAGTTAAATATTTCAGAAAGTTCAATGATTGGCATGGCATTGGACTAGAGATGTGGACCCCTCAAAATGCTAAGGACAAAGATTGGCTAAAGCTCAAGACTCTTCATTTTCATTTTAGTGATCCAAGATCACATTGAGTCCATAGGAAAGCCAATACTATTAAAAGGGGATGACGTGTTGCTTAATGGTCTACTTGCTCAAAGTGCTTAGTGATATTGCTCCAAAAACACTCAGCCACTTTCTCATTTCCACATATGTCCAAAATCCAAAGTCAAACTCGGCCCCAACGATTTGATCTATCCGGCGCCACCGAGTTCGTTTGACATAGCCACTGCTAGAAACCCTAGACAATTCGGTCACACCGATACGGATCTCGGTCTCACCGAGATGGCCTTGCAAACTCTTTGTTGCCTATTGTAATTATTTTGGTCTCACCGAAATGTCCAATCGGTCCCATCGAGTTTGCTTGACCAACTCTCTGTTTGCTCATTGCTGAAATCGGTCTCACCGAGTTTATGCAATCAGTCTCACCGAGATGAGGTTTTTCCCTAGCCCTAGCACATCGGTCACACCGAGTTGATCCAGTCGGTCCCACCGAGATTCCTAACGTTCACATTTTGAACTAAATCGGTCTCACCGAGTTCTTCTATTCGGTCTGACCGAGTTGGGTCAAATGTGTGTAACGGTTGGATTTTGTGTGGAGGCTATATATACCCCTCCAACCCTTCTCCATCTGTGAGAGAGCCATCAGAACGTGCCTACACTTACACTACTCATTTTCTGAGAGAGAACCACCTACTCATGTGTTGAGACCAAAACATTCCAATCCAACCACAAGAATCTTGATCTCTAACCTTCCCCAAGTTGCTTTCCACTCAAATCATCTTTCCACCATAGCCAAATCTGTGAGAGAGAGTTGAGTGTTGGGGAGACTATCATTTGAAGCACAAGAGCAAGGAGTTCATCATCAACACACCGTCTATTACCTTTTGGAGAGTGGTGTCTCCTAGATTGGTTAGGTGTCACTTTGGAGCCTCCGACAAGATTGTGGAGTTGAACCAAGGAGTTTGTAAGGGCAAGGAGATCGCCTACTTCGTGAAGATCTACCCGAGTGAGGCAAGTCCTTCGTGGGTGATGGCCATGGTGGGATAGTCAAGGTTGCTTCTTCGTGGACCCTTCATGGGTGGAGCCCTCCGTGGACTCACGCAACCATTACCCTTCGTTGGTTGAAGTCTCCATCAACGTGGATGTACGATAGCACCACCTATCGGAACCACGCCAAAAATCTCCGTGTCGACATTGCGTTTGCCTTCTCCAAACCCTTCCCTTTACCTTCATATGCAATGTTTTACTTTTCACTGCTACACTCTTAGAATTGCATGTGTAGGTTGATTACTTGACTTGTACTAGTTGCTAAAATCTGCCAACACTTAAAATTGGGAAAAGGTTAGATTTTTATTTGGTCAAGTAGTCTAATCACCCCCCCTCTAGACCTACTTTCGATCCTATAGTCGGCTCGAGTGTTCAAGAGTTGTTGTCTTCACCGAGCAAGATCTTCAGCAACCAAGAGTCATTGTGGTTCGCAAAGGTCGGTCAAAGGTTTGGAGATCGCCGACAAGTATCTACCACGAGTGAAATCAACTGGAGTATGATCAGCTTCGAATTGAAGGAGAATAGGGCGAAGAGAGTTTATCTTCTGTGTTAAATCACAACCCCTCCAACTGGACGTAGTCCTTTGGCAAAAGGGCGAACTGGTCTACCAAATCCTTTTGGCGCCATCGAGCACCACTGGTTCAATCTACTTTACTGCATTACATTCAGTAGTTTACTTTCATGCTCTATGACGATAGTTTATCTGATCATTCATTGACTGTTGCATATCATTCGTCTTTATCATCTCTGTCGTTTTTGTCTGCTGTCGTTCGCTGTTCACCCTGTTGCATTCTCATCATTCAGTGCAGTCTTTCCAGTCATATACATTTCTGTTCGCACTTATTAACTCTGGCGTGATTTCCCTGAGTCATTTTCATTCACCTTGTCATAGTTATCTCTCGTGTTTATCCATCGTATTTCATACCTTGTTTCTATCATGCTACTGTATCTGTTCGCATATTGCATTACCATCATCATTGTCAAACCTGTGATATCCTATACTCGAACCATTATTGCTTCCTATCTCAATAATTATGTTCCTCAATAATGTATGATACATCTCCGTCGTATCTACTTTTCCTAACTCTTTTGCTCTTGTTTTGGACTCTAATTTGCATGATTTGACTGAAACTAACCCGGACTGATGCTGTTTTCAGCAGAACTACCATGGTGTTGTTTTTGTGCAGAAATAAAAGTTCTCGGAATTGGACGAAACTTTTTGGAGAATTATTTCAGAATATATAAAAAATACTGGAACCAAGAACCACTGGAGGGGGTGCCCTGGCTGGGCACGATACACCAGGGCGTCCCCCCCCCTCGCTCTGGCGCGCCCTGATGGGTTGTGGTCCCCTCGTGGCCCCCCTGACCCTAATTCCAACTCCATAAATACCTATTTTTGGAGAAAAAAATTAAGAGAGGAAGTTTCATCGCGTTTCACGACACGGAGCCGCCGCCACCTCCTATTCTTCATTGGGAGGCCAGATCTGGAGCCCGTTCTGGGATCCGGAGAGGGGAATCTTCGGTCTTCGTCATCACCAACCCTCCTTCATCACCAATTCCATGATTCTCCCCACCGGGAGTGAGTAATTCCTTTGTAGGCTCGCTGTTCGGTGAGGAGTTGGATGAGATTCATCATGTAATTGAGTTAGTTTTGTTAGGGCTTGATCCCTAGTATCCACTATGTTCTGAGATTGATGTTGTTATGACTTTGCTATGCTTAATGCTTGTCACTAGGGCCCGAGTGCCATGATTTCAGATCTGAACCGTTTATGTTTTTACCATTATATCTATGTTCTAGATCCGATCTTGCAAGTCATATTCACCTATTACGTGTTATGATCCGTAAACCCCAGTGTGACAATAATTGGGATACTTTCCGGTGATGACCATAGTTTGAGGAGTTCATGTATTCACTATGTGTTAATGCTTTGTTCCGGTTCTCTATTAAAAGGAGGCCTTAATATCCCTTAGTTTCCTTATGGACCCCACTGCCACGGGATGGTAGGACAAAAGATGTCATGCAAGTTCTTTTCCATAAGCATGTATGACTATTTACGGAATAAATGCCTACATTATATTTATGAACTAAAGCTAGTTTTGTATCGCCCTAGGTTATGACTGTTATATGATGAATATCATCCAACGAATTCACCGTTCCAATGCCTACGAGTTTTCCACTTATTGTTCTTGCTAAGTTACTGTTACTGTTGATGTTGTTACTGTTACACTTGCTACAAAACCACTGCTATCACTGTTACCGTTACTACTACTGTTATCACTGCTATCAAAACCATCATATTACTGTGCTACTGATCACTGTGCTGCAGATATTTAATATCCAGGTGTGGTTGAATTGACAACTCAACTGCTAATACTTGCAAATATTCTTTGGCTCCCCTTGTGTCGAATCTATAAATTTGGGTTGAATACTCTACCCTCGAAAATTGTTGCGATCCCCTATACTTGTGGGTTATCAAGACCTTTTTCTAGCGCTGTTGCCGGGGAACATAGCTATATTTGCTGAGTTACTTGGGATTATTATCTATTTATCACTATGAAGAATCTGAAGGATACAAAAACCAAGATCATTCCCTCTAAGACAAGGGGAGGTAAGGATTTGCCATCACACTCTGCACTTGATTCACCTTTTGTTTTGAGTAAACTTGCAACACCACCACATGTTATTAGTCCTGATATGTCACAAGTTATTGATGATGCTACTTCTGCTATGAATGATAATTATGATGATGCTAGTACCTTGCTTGATGATAATGTGCCACTAGGTGAATTTCTTGATGAACAAATTGCTAGAGCCAAAGATATTGAGAATGCTGAAACTGATGAAATTATTGAAACTGATGAAGTACTTGAAACTGAGAATTATGAAACACCTATTAGACCTAGCTCTCCTAGATTTGAAATGCCTAAGATACCTGAAGGTTATGTTATGGATGAGGAGATAGCTAGAGACTTTCTTGCTTGCAATGATAGGGATGATCTTAAGAAATTACTATGCAAAACTGAAAGAAAAATCTTTGAATGCTAGAATGAAATGTGATCCTAAGTTTGCAACTTCACCTATCTTTGATACCGATAAGGACTATGAATTCTCTGTCGACCCAGAGTTAATTACTTTGGTTGAATCTGATCCTTTTCATGGCTATCAAACTGAAACTGTAGTGGCACATCTTACTAACTTAAATGATATAGCCACCCTTTTTGCTCATGATGAGAAAATTCGCTACTACTATATCCTCAAATTATTTCCGTTCTCATTAAAGGGTGATGCTAAGATATGGTACAATACTCTTGCTCCTGGTTGTGTGTGTAGTCCCCAGGATATGATTTACTACCTCTCTGAAAAATATTTTCCTGCTCATAAGAAACAAGCTGCCTTACAGGAAATATTTAACTTTGCGCAAATTGAAGAAGAGAGTCTCCCACAAGCTTGGGGGAGGCTTCTCCAATTGCTTAATGATTTGCCTGATCATCCTCTTAAGAAAAATGAAATACTTGATATCTTCTATAATGGACTAACCAATGCTTCTAGGGACTTCCTAGATAGTTG
This sequence comes from Thinopyrum elongatum, assembly GCA_011799875.1. Taxonomy (NCBI): domain Eukaryota; kingdom Viridiplantae; phylum Streptophyta; class Magnoliopsida; order Poales; family Poaceae; genus Thinopyrum; species Thinopyrum elongatum. Next base: position 558,184,964 of record CM022301.1, on the reverse strand, counting down.
TGCTGGTTGTGTTTTCAGGGAATAAACTATATTGAACAAGCTGAGGAACTATTGAATAACATATTGAAAAATTATGATGATTGGACTCTTCCTGAACCACCGCCTAAACCCACTCCGAAGAAGAGGGGCATCTTATATCTCAGTCCTGAAGATATGCAAGAGGCAAAGAAATGCATGAAGGAAAAAGGTATTAAAGCTGAGGATGTTAAGAATTTACCACCTATTGAAGAAATACATGGTCTTGACACACCACCACCAAAGGTGGTAGAGGTAAATTCTTTTATAAAGTTTGATGAAAGTGACATCCCTTACAATAAACATCCTAGTCAATGCCTATATGAATTTGATATGTACATCATCAAACAAGATCACTTCAATGCAAATGTTATGAAACAATTGAAATATAATTCTGATATGATTGCTCGCTTGAGTGACTTGTTATTTAGAATTACTAATGATGTTAGGGGTGTAGGAAAACATGCTTCTATGGTTCAAACTCAGTTAGAACAAGTTGCTAAATCTCAAAGAGAATTGCTTAATGAAATGAATAATAATAACAATGATTTTGCTGTTAGAGTAGCAACTAGAGGAGGAAAAATGACTCAGGAACCACTTTATCCTGAGGGACACCCAAAAAGAACTGAAAAAGACTCTCAAAGAATTAATGCTGATGCACCTAGTCCTTCTAAAAAGAAAAAGAAAAGGAAAAATGATAGGACTTTGCGCACCTCTAGTGAACCTGAAATAGAAAAACCTCCTGAAGATAATAATGATGTCTCTATATCAGATGCTGAAACTCAATCTGGTAATGAACATTCATCTAGTGATAATGAAAAAGATAATGGTGATGTTCATGAAGATACTCAACCAAACAATGATAAAGAACCAGATAATGATGTTGAGATAGAGCCTGCTATTGATCTTGATAACCCACAACCTAAAAATAAAAGATATGATAAAAGAGACTTTGTTGCTAGAAAACATGGTAAAGAAAGAGAACCATGGGTTCAGAAACCCATGCCCTTTCCACCTAAACCAACTAAGAAAAAAGATGATGAAGAATTTGAACGCTTTGCTGAAATGCTTAGGCCAGTCTTTTTGCGTACTTGCTTGACGGATATTTTAAAGATGGCCCCTTATGCAAAATACATGAAAGACATCATCACTAATAAAAGAAAGATATATACCTGAAGCTGAAATCTCCACCATGCTTGCTAATTACTCTTTTAAGGATGGAGTACCTAAAAAACTTGGAGATCCGAGAATACCAACTATACCTTGCTCCATCAATAGAAATTATGTCAAAACTGCTTTGTGTGATTTAGGAGCTGGTGTTAGTGTTATGCATTTCTCTTTATATAAAAGACTTGATTTGAATAAACTCACACCTTCTAAAATATCTTTGCAAATGGTTAATAAATCAACTGCCATACCTATCGGTATTTGTGAGGATGTGCCCGTTGTTGTTGCAAATGTTACTATCTTAACAGACTTTGTTATACGTGAGATGCCCGAGGACGACAATATGTCGATTATCCTTGGTAGACCCTTTTTGAATACTATAGGGGCTGTTATTGATTGCAATAAAAGCAAGGTCCTTTTCATATCAATGGTAATGAGCATACGATTCACTTTCCGAAGAAACAATTCCAAGTGAATGGTATTAATGTTATTGAAAAATCTCCGACACTCACTATTGGAAGTTTTCAACTACCTCTACCTACTGCCAAAAAGAAATATGACATACTTATTGTTGGGGATGTTCATATCCCCGTTGAGGTAACTTAGTGTTTTACAAAAGTTCTTTGGTTTCATGCTAATCGGAAGTGGTTGTTAATAAGACTTGATCAACCTTGTTAATGAATCATTTTTGAGAGGTATGAAGTTGATGAATTTAGTGAGCACCACTTTCTACCCTTACCTTTTGCTTTTTGTTTTTCTTAGTTAAATAAAATAAAATGTCATGTTTAGTCTGTTTTCTGAATTTTCCATGCAATAAAAAATGACCCAAAAATAAAAGTTCTCAGAATGCCCTGAAAATTTGATACGATTTTTTTTCTGAATATTTCTGAATTTCTGGTGCAAATAACATCAGAGGGGGGTGCACCTGGTGTCCACAACCTGGTGGGTTGTGGTTCCCATGTGGGTCCCCTCACTTACCTCTTTAGCCCATGTCATCACCTACCTCTAGAAAAAATCACCATAGCTCTCTCTCTCTCTCTCTCTCGTGGTATTGCTCTCAAACCTGCGGATTTCGATCTCTTTGCTCGAAGCTCCATTTCTGAAACAGTTTTGGGGGATTGCTACTTGGTATGTGACTCCTCCATTGCTCCAATTAGTTTTTGCTTTAGTGGTTTATATTTTGAATAATTAGCTACTCTTGGTGCTGTTGTAGATGGGCTTGCATGTTGAATTCTTAGAGTTCTAAGTAGTTTGAATGCTTATTATAGCCTCTATGCATCCTTATGAGTAGTTGCTATCGATCTTGCGAAGTTTTGTTGACGAAATTTTGTGTCCCAATTTTTTTCAGAAATTGTTCGCAAATAAAAATGCAATTCTTTAGGAGTGCTTCGAAGAGGAGGTCTTCGGAGGCATCATCGAGTAGTGGCTCGATACGTCGGTCTTATGTTGAGCCAAGTGCAAGCTCAATGCGGGATGCCGCTACCAAATCATGTCTATGGTCGTGTAACAATTTCATGGTAAGCGCAGGTATTAAGGAAGAATTTGAGCAATATGTTCATAACGCCGAGCTTGGCCCCTACATCGAAGATAAGTGCATCCAGCATCTCAACCTCACAGAATCTTTCACTAAGAAATTTAAATTTCATCCTCGTGAGTCTAGAGTTTCATTTAGTCTTTATGATCATACATTTACCATGCCTCTAGAGGTGTTTTGTGATGCCTGTAAAATTCCATATTGGGGTTCGCTGGACGAACCGCCAAAATCAGAGTATGAGTCATTTCTGATTAATCTTTCCTATGGAGAGGATAGAGGAGTGACACAAGGTAGAATAAAAAGTATTCATTTCCCATCAATTCACTACTTTGCACTCTTTAATGGCAAATTCATCGTGGGCAAGCAAGATTGTAGCACACTATGTGCTCCTGACTTGAGCCTCATACACACAGCTTTGACTGGAATTAAACACTATAATCTTGGAGTAATCGTTGCACGGAGATTGCAATGTAATGCTGAGAGTGGTTACTTTTATGGTGGGATTTATGCTTCTCGTTTAGCTAAAGAGGTTGGTGTGACACCTCTACCTGATGATCCCATCCTACCCACTCAGTACTTAGACTTTGGGGCCATGAAACATCATAAATTCCTTACAGGCACAGTCGATAATTATATTTATAACTTGAGGTTCAATAAAGAACCCATTGTACCTGTTGTTTTGCCTGCACCTGCTCTCTTTGATTATCACAGCAAGAGAAGATATTACGTTCTTGAGAGCGAGGCTCGCGCGTACAATGCGGAGATCGAGGCTACTCGCCGGGATGAGGAGGCTACACCAAGAGCCTCCGTGGGCTATCACTCAGATTATTAGCCAGGCCGCGGATGGTGATTACCAAGCTAGGCCAAAAGCCTAAGCTTGGGGGAGTACGTATTTCCACCGACATTTCATTCCAGTTATCGGTGTCCACACTTTTTCATTGTATTATCCATGCCAGATTTATTTTCTCGCTTTCTTCTTGTGTTTTTGAAAAACTTTGAGAAAACCCAAAAATATTTCTCGCTTCTTTTGGGTTTTTCTTTCTAGCTTAAATTAGTTGTAGTGTTAAAAGAAAACCCAAAAATATTTCTCGCTTCTTTTCGGTTTTTCTTTCTAGCTTAAATTAGTCGTAGTGTTAAAAGAAAACCCAAAAAGATTTCCATATTCTTCTTTTGCTTGTTGGGAGCTTTCCCGTGTAAATAGTTTTTCTCATTTTTGTTTTCCCTTCTTTTAATTTTGCTTTCTTTAAGAAAAACTAAAAACTCCAAAAAAATATTTCAGTGTGTTTCTCTGAAATTCTTTTCCTTTATTTAAGTCATACCAAGGAGAAGACCACGATGAAAATGTTGAGTGGCTCTTGTCTGTATTGTTGTTAATCTAACAAGAAGCCCAAATTACCTTGTCTCCTCCTTTTGAATAAAATGTTTGTAGATTCCAGCTTAGTCCATGACACTCTTGCACTATTATTATTTTCATATCATTCGGTCGTGCAAGTGAAAGGCAATAATGATGATATTTGATGAATTGACTGTGGCAGAGAGAAGCGGGTATGAACTCAACTTGTTTTTGTTTTTGTAAATATGTTTAACCTAGTATCCATGATTCAGCATATTATGATCGAACATGTTTGCAATTACAATTAGAGATTATAGTTTCTCATGCCATGCTTAAGTAGCTAGGAGTGAATAATGATTTATCTTAGGTGTCAACATGCATTAAAATGATTGTGATGTAGTATGATGATATGGTATCCTCCTCTGAATGTTTCAAGTGGCTTGACTTGGCACATGTTCATGCATGTAGTTGAATCAAAACCAACATAGCCTCTGATATTTATGTTCATGGTGTTCATATCCTACTCATGCTAGTATTCAATGTTGATTGTGCATAATGCATGTTCATGACCGTTTTCGCTCTCTAGCTGGCCGCTTCTCAACCTATTTGCTAACCTACGCCTGTACTAAGCGGGAATACTGCTTGTGCATCAAAATCTTTAAACCCAAGTTATTCCAGATGAGTCCATCATATCTACCTATATGCGGTATTACCCTGCCGTTCCAAGTAAATTTGCATGTGCCACCTCTAAAATTTCAAATGAACATCTGTTTTGTGTGCCTGGACCGCTCATGGAGCGGCAGGGGGCGGTCAGTATCTTCCATGCTAAGCGGGTTATTCTCATGATGAGTGTTTATTCACTCATCCTTGCACGAGGGGGCGGTAATAGGGATGCCCAGTCCCGAAATCAAAGATTGCAAATAATTAAACAAAACTCTCCCAGGATTGTTGTTGGTATGGACGGTACCCGTGGATTCGGCTAGCCGTGGAGTGTGTTTTTTGGTGGAGGGGGAGTAAACTTTTACTTTTACCGCTTGGGAACTGCCGCTAATGTGTTCAGCATGGAAGATATTGATAACTCTTGGTCGTAACATTGACAGGAAGGGTGCACCCCCCAAAATTATATTTATCTCTGATGTAAGCTTTGAGCTCTGGCACCTCTGCAAATCCCTGCTTCCCTCTACGAAGGGACTATCTATTTAATTTTATGTTGAGTCATTGCTACTTCTTGAGCTTGCGTTGGTTTTTCCCTTGAAGAGGAAAGGGTGATGCAGCAAAGTAGAGATAAGTATTTCTCTCAGTTTGAGAACCAAGGTATCAATCCAGTAGGAGACAACGCACAAGTCACCGAATACCTGCACAAACAATCAAACAACTTGCACCCAACACGATAAAGGGGTTGTCAATCCCTTCACGGTTATTTGCAAAAGTGAGATCTGATAGAGATAGATAAACGATAAAGTAAATATTTTTGGTATTTTTTTTTTATAGATCGGAAAGTAAAAGATTGCAAAATAGTAGATCGGAAGCTAATATGATGGAAAATAGAAGATTATATGATGGAAAATAGACCCGGGGGCCATAGGTTTCACTAGAGGCTTCTCTCAAGATAGAAAATATTACGGTGAGTGAACAAATTACTGCCGAGCAATTGATAGAAAAGCGCAAAGTTATGACGATATCTAAGGCAATGATCATGAATATAGGCATCACGTCCGTGTCAAGTAGACCGGAATGATTCTGCATCTACTACTATTACTCCACACATCGACCGCTATCCAGCATGCATCTAGAGTATTAAGTTCATAAAGAACGGAGTAACGCATTAAGCAAGATGACATGATGTAGAGGAATTAACTCAAGCAATATGATGAAAACCCCATCTTTTTATCCTCGATGGCAACAATACAATACGTGCCTTGCTGCCCCTACTGTCACTGGGAAAGGACACCGCAAGATTGAACCCAAAGATAAGCACTTCTCCCATTGCAAGAAAAACCAATCTAGTTGGCCAAACCAAACCGATAATTCGAAGAGAATTACAAAGATATCAAATCATGCATAAAAGAATTCAGAGAAGATTCAAATAATATTCATAGATAAGCTGATCATAAATCCACAATTCATCGGATCTCGGCAAACACACCGCAAAAAAGTATTACATCGAATAGATCTCCAAGAACATCGAGGAGAACGTGGTATTGAGAATCAAAGAGAGAGAAGAAGCCATCTAGCTACTAGCTATGGACCCGTAGGTCTGAGGTAAACTACTCACGCTTCATCGGAAGGGCAATGGTGTTGATGTAGAAGCCCTCCATGATCGAATCCCCCTCCGGCAGGACGCTGGAAAAGGCCCCTAGATGGGATCTCACGGGTACAGAAGGTTCCGATGGTGGAAAAGTATTTTCGTGGATGCCTCTGGTGGTTTGGGCATATAAGAGTATATATAGGCGAAAGAATTAGGTCAGGAGGTGCACGAGGGGCCCACAAGGATGGGGGGCGTGCCCTACCCCCTAGGCGCGCCCTCCGTCCTTGTGGCCGCCTCATGGCCCCTCCGACTTCATCTCCAAGTTTCCTTCTGGTCCAAGAAAGATCATCGCGAAAGTTTTATTCCGTTTGGACTCCGTTTGGTATTCCTTTTCTGTGAAACCCAAAAACAGGGAAAAAATAGGAACTGGCACTGGGCTCAAGGTTAATAGGTTAGTCCCAAAAATAATATAAAATAGCATATTAATGCATATAAAACATCCAAAACAGATAATATAATAGCATGGAACAATAAAAAATTATAGATACGTTGGAGATGTATCAGTCATCACCTTCTCAAACAAGCGCCAGACCTGAGAGCACTATTGTCATCCTTATGCATTGTGTATAGTTAATGTTGAATGCATCATGACTGGATCTTTTCTACCATGAATTACAATGTTTAGTCATTGCTTGAACTTTGGAGGTGCTCTGCATTTATGTTTTGCGGTCTCAGAAAGGGCTAGCGAGATACCACTGTTGTCATATTATATCATGGTTGTTTTGACAAAGTGTTGGCATACGAGATATTTTATTATTTCTCGCTAGTTGCTTATGTCAATGATATGAGTTAATATAATTTCTAAGAGTTATTGTTGACATGGTTAGTCATAATCTTTGCTGAAAACCTGGGTGCTACTTAAGCTTATTTATGTAAACAAGAATAAAAGAGTTCGTAAAAGTTTTTCTTTATCACTTTCAGTTTGTCAACTGAATTGCTTGAGGACAAGCAAAGGTTTAAGATTGGGGGAGTTGATACATCTCCATCGTATCTACTTTTGCTAACGCTTTTGCCCTTGTTTTGGACTCTAATTTGCATGATTTGAATGAAACTAACCCGGACTAACGTTGTTTTCAGCAGAACTACCATGGTGTTGTTTTTGTGCAGAAATAAAAGTTCTTGGAATTGGACGAAACTTTTTTCAGCATTATTTTAGAATATATAAAAAATATTGGAACCAAGAACCACCAGAGGGGGTGCCCTGGCTGGGCACGATACACTAGGGCGCCCCCCCTCTAGCGTGCCCTGGTGGGTTGTGGTCCCCTCGTGGCCCCCCTGACCCTAATTCCAACTCCATAAATACCTATTTTCGGAGGAAAAAAATAAGAGGGGAAGTTTCATCGTGTTTCACAATACGGAGCCGCCGCCACCTCCTGTTCTTCATCGGGAGGCCAGATCTGGAGCCCGTTCGGGGCTCCGGAGAGGGGAATCTCCGGTCTTCGTCATCACCAACCCTCCTTCATCACCAATTCCATGACGCTCCCCACCGGGAGTGAGTAATTCCTTTATAGGCTCGCTGGCCGGTGATGAGTTGGATGAGATTCATCATGTAATTGAGTTAGTTTTGTTAGGGCTTGATCCCTAGTATCCACTATGTTCTGAGATTGGTGTTGTTATGATTTTGCTATGCTTAATGCTTGTCACTAGGGCCCGAGTGCCATGATTTCAGATCTGAACCATTTATGTTTTCACCATTATATCTATGTTCTAGATCCGATCTTGCAAGTCATATTCACCTATTACGTGTTATGATCCGTAAACCCCAGTGTTACAGTAATTGGGATACTTTCCGGTGATGACCGTAGTTTGAGGAGTTCATTTATTCACTATGTGTTAATGCTTTGTTCCGGTTCTCTATTAAAAGGAGGCTTTAATATCCCTTAGTTTCCTTATGGACCCCGCTGCCACGGGAGGGTAGGACAAAAGATGTCATGCAAGTTCTTTTCCATAAGCACGTATGACTATTTACGGAATACATGCCTACATTATATTTATGAACTGGAGCTAGTTTTGTATCGCCCTAGGTTATGACTATTATATGATGAATATCATCCAAAGAATTCACCGATCCAATGCCTACGAGTTTTCCACTTATTGTTCTTGCTAAGTTACTATTGCTGCTGTTACTGTTACACTTGCTACAAAACCACTGCTATCACTGTTCCCGTTACTACTACTATTATCACTGCTATCAAAACCATCATATTACTGTGCTACTGATCATTGTGCTGCAGATATTTAATCTCTAGGTGTGGTTGAATTGACAACTCAACTGCTAATACTTGCAAATATTATTTGGCTCCCCTTGTGTCGAATCTATAAATTTGGGTTGAATACTCTACCCTCGAAAACTGTTGCAATCCCCTATACTTGTGGTTTATCAACGTACTTGAGTGAGTTTTTATCTACTGAACCGTATTTCCGCTGCTGTGTTTGGGATCCATTCATAACATTCGCAAGAATTTTTTAATCTCCCATTCACCCCCCCTCTGGTCGATATACTCTCGGTCCTAACACAAAGTCAGACAAAATTACCCGCAAATGTCATTAATGTGTGTCATATTCTAAAATTGATATGGTCATATTAATGTGTGACCTCGCATGTTGGTGTGGCTCGACATGTTGTCTAGTCTAATTTGTTTGGACTGTAATATATCAACACACGAGTATTAGCACATAGCTAATACAATAATACCACAAATGCAAGGAGTCAACTAAAATGGTTAGACGATGAAAGAAGACAAATCTAAACTTCAAATTTTCTTTAGAATATAGATTTATGGTCGTAATTTCTTATAATATATATATTTCTTTTATCAAAATTATTATCTAGAATAAACCAAAAGAGAGGTAGTAACATGCATCGAATATAGCATATGCAAATTCAAAATGTTTATGAGTTTTGGTTAATGAAATGTGTACTTGCATTCTTTTGTGTAAAAGCTTTTATGATATATGTCCTGAAAAATGTAGTAGCATGTGTATATCATTTTCTTGAAAATGTCACTGACATATTTTTTATTTTTGTAGACTCAAATTTCATAAACCATTCTGAAATTTTCTCTATAATTTTTCTTTCATTGATCTTGTTTTGATATGTGCGACGGGCTATTATTATGTCGAGCACTTATTAATGAGCACCGACAACCTACATAGATACTCGAAAGAGCAACTATCCTCTCATTGAGAAATAAAAATACAACAATGTCGATGAAAACAAAAGAGCGGCCCCGCCCCACCTTCGTTGCCCACATCGCACCTGCAACCACATGTCGCACCGGCCGCGGCCGAGCTCCGGGGTCGCGCGGCTCGGCAGCGATGATGAAACCCCGTTGTCATCACGCATGCACTTCTTGGATGATGGTGATGGGGTCTATGGCGGGGCCGAGATGCCACCGGTAAACGGGAGATCAAATCCAGACATCGGGGCGCTGTTGGGGAATGAAGCATGAAAATGAAAAAAAATCCTACGAACACCCAAGATCTATCTAGGAGAAGCATGGCAACGAGAGGGGAGAGTGTATCTATGTACCCTCATAGACCGTTAAGCGGAAGCGTATATCACGTGGTTGATGTAGTCGTACTCGTCACGATCCAATCGCGATCCAAACCGATGAAGAACCGAACGGACGGCACCTCCGTGTTCAGCACACGTACGGCTCAATGATGTCTCCTCCTCCTTGATCTAGAAAGCGAGGGAGGAGAAGTAGATGAGATCACTGGCAGCACGACGGCGTGACGGTGATGGTGGTGGAGTGATTCCGGCAGGGCTATGCCAAGCTGCCGAAACAACAAAGACGAAGGAGTTACGAAGTAACGGGAGAGAGAGCGGGGCCAAGGGCTTGTGTGTCCTCTTGGGGCGCCCCCTCCCCTCTATATATAGGTGGAGGGGCGTGGTGGCCAGCCCTCCAAGCCCTAGGGGTACCAAGGGGGAAGAGTTGGACTCCTAGTCCAATTCCCTCCTTTTCCATACACAGGTGGACTTTCCACCTCTCCCAAGCCACATGGGCATTGAGGGACTTGTGCGCCTGACCCAATAAGGCCAGGGCACCTCCCCTCAGCCCATGCTGGCCCTTGGGACGTGGTGGAACCCTAGGTGGACTTTTGGACTCTTTCGGAAGTTTCTGGAAGCTTCCCGGTACAATACCGAAAAAACTAAAACTTTTTCCGGAACCCTGAAATCAACTTTCCATATATAAATCTTTACCTCCAGACCATTCCGAAGCTCCTCGTGACATCCGGGATCTCATCCGGTACTCCGAACAACATTCGGTCACCAACATGCATAACCCAATATTACTCTAGCGTCACCGAACGTTAAGCGTGCGGACCCTACGGGTTCGAGAATCATGTAGACATGACCGAGACACCTCTCCGGTCAATAACCAATGGCGGAACTTGGATGCCCATATTGGTTCCTACATATTCCACGAAGATCTTTTATCGGTTGAACCATGATGTCAAGGATTCGGTTAATCTCGTATGCAATTCCCTTTGTCCGGCGATATGTTACTTGCCCGAGATTCGATCGTCGCTATCTCCATACCTAGTTCAATCTCGTTACCGACAAGTCTCTTTACTCATTCCGTAATACAAGATCTCGTGACTAACTCATTAGCCAAATTGTTGCTTGCAAGCTCTTTATGATGTTATATTACCGAGAGGGCCCAGAGATATCTCTTCGTCACACGGAGTGACAAATCCCAATTTCGATCCATGCCAACCCAACAGACACCTTCAGAGATACCTGTAGAGCATCTTTATGATCACCCAGTTACGAAGTGACGTTTGATAGCACACAAGGTATTCCTCCGGTATCTGGGAGTTGCATGATCTCATAGTCGAAGGAATATGTATTTGACATTAAGAAAGTAATAGCAATAAACTGAACGATCATATGCTAAGCTAACGGATGGGTCTTGTCCATCACATCATTCTCCTAATGATGTGATCCCGTTATCAAATGACAACTCATGTCTATGGTTAGGAAACATTAACCATCTTTGATCAACGGGCTAGTCTAGTAGAAGCTCACTAGGGACATAGTATTTGTTTATGTATTCACACTTGTATTTAAGTTTCCGATTAATACAATTGTAGATGAATAATAAACCTTTATCATGAACAAGGAAATATGATAATAACCAATTTATTATGCCTCTAGGGCATATTTCCAACAGGCGCTCCGCCAGCAAGGTGTTTTGCGAGAAAGCCTGCCCCCAGGTGTTGGTTTTTTTGTGTGCCTAGGTGGCACTCTTCTGCCTTTGCTCTCTCTCTCTCTCTGTGTGTGTGTGTGTGTGTGTGTGTGAGAGAGAGAGAGAGAGAGATCACGAGTGGGAGGGGAAAACAATGATGACTAACCATCTCTTAACAACAAATGAACAAACAAACAAAGATAGCTATGAGATAATCTTGAAGCTGGAAAGATTGTTTTCAGAAATAAGAAAGGATTACAAGAATGTTCTCCAAAAGCAAGGCCTCTCGGAATGATACGATGTGCACGCAATGTTGTTGGGGCACGTTAGAAAGGCGGTCCTCCCCTTGTGTTGCTTTTCAAGATGGGAAACTTGGCAATGTTACTTTGAGCATTTAGGTGTGCTTTGGTTTACAGGAATTTTGTAGGAATTCTAGAGGATAGGAATGTTGTTGGAAAAGTTACTTTGGAGCCATTTGATTTGTAAGAATGGATTTCTATTCCTATGTTGGATAGGAAGCAATCCTTCTTTCTTCACATTTCAAAGAAAAAAAACATTAGCCTAGACTCAGTGAAAAAAATCAATCATATGCACGAAATGACATCTATGGTATCTCACTTCCTATGATTTCCTATTCCTTTGATATTCACATCCTATGAAACAAAGGAGACCTTATGTTTGCCAAAGAAAATAGATCTAAAGAGTAAAGTGGACCTTCTCATCACATTACTTTGTTTTAGTTGCCACGTCTCATTTATGAATTACTACCTCTGTTCCAAAATATAGTTTGTATTATATTATTTGAAGTCGAACCTTGTAACTTTGATTATACAGTGAACCCTGTAACATTTTTTTAACTTGGACATGTTTAGTTGCCATATAGGCGTTCCTTCGAATATGACCCACTGCCACTTTCCATCCTTACTAATAAGTGGACTGTGCATATCACATAGGAACCAAGTGATCCAGAATTTATGAGACTCAAAACAGTAACTTGTGTATTTTTTGGATTTTTTTTTTAAAGCTAGCATACTAGTATGGCATTTTCCCTTTTGTAAGAATTTGATCAATGTAGATGCTCTAGTACACAAAAGAAATGATCAGAATCAGTGGCAGAGCTCGATAGAGATTGTTGAGGGGGTAAAGCAGAGTTGAGGGGGGCGAAAGGACAAATTCTGCTTAAACTTTGATAATCTTTTAAAAAATAGCTTAACAGTTAATGGTATTTCACATAATTTCTCTAGTGTAGGGGGCTATGTCCCCCTTGGCCCTAGTGAAGCTTCGCCACTGAACAGAATGCTAGCATGAATTCCCAGCCAAGCATAGCGCAAAGTTACCGCTATACCCATGTAGCCATGGGATTGTTCTCCAATGCATTGGAGAGCCGACCGTGGCATTGACGCCTTTATTTATTTGGGAAAATTTTATTTTTGAACATAACTCGAACCTATCACTCATGCAATATTTACTATGCTTAAATATGCTCTTGCTCAACTCTCCTTATAGAAATGCCTTTTCTTGTTATTTCTAGGGAGTGTCTATTTAGCACTTGACTGTTTTTCAATTCGGCAACATTCAAATTTGCTGACAAATAAACAGATGATACATGTATGTCCAAAACCCCCTCACCGGCAACTGCATGTTCTGTTTTTCTTTTTAAAAACCGGGCCAGGCTAAACTCTGACCCGGTTTCAACTAAACCTGGACCATAAACCCCCTGGACCACAACGAACAGCAGCTATCAGCTTGCGACCCATGCAAAGGTCAAACCCCTCAAAAAATCTCACCTCCACTATAACAACGCAGATCTCACCTAACACACACCACACCACAGGAACAAAATCAGGGCGACGGTCATGGAAGAAGGGTGGGAGGAAGAAGAAACAATAGAGCCAAATCAGATTTGGGTGGGGTGTAGGAGCAAGAAGAACAACAGCCAAACATTGGAGTAGATCCCAGGAAAATCACTCGAAAGACGATCCCAGGTCAGGAACACTTCTAGTCCTACACCAGTTCTTCAACCCCTTCACCCGCTTCAACTCTTTCATGGGAAATCGAAAGGCATCAGAAAACTAGACACAAAAATTAGAAACAACAGGAAAATCTGGAATGTGTGAACCCTTACAGTTGTGAAACCTTCAAATTACAGAAACTTTCAAGTCTAGAACCAAGAATTAGAGTGGCAAAAAAGCATGGAAATTACACTATAAACCAGAAACATTCAGAAATTGACAAAAAATCAGGGCTAAAGTTTCATACAAAACAAGGCTACAAATAGTACACAGAAAATAATCAGAGCCTTCACACTCTGTAGACAAAGAAATGACTACCCAGTTTTGGTTAACTTCCACAGTAAATTACCAAGAATTACAGTGTAAGAGACCAAGAATTACAGTGTAAGTTCCTACAAAGGAAATGACGCAGCAAATGCCCAGGGATTTACACTTACAAAACTTGGTCACTTACACTCTAAACACCTAAGAATTACAGTGAAACTACTCCAGAATTATAGTGAAAACCCCTAGAGATCACACTGAAAGTGACCAAGATTTACAGTGTACATCCTCCTATAAATTACATAGTACATACACAGTAATTACATTTCAAGCACACAAGGAATTACACTTGTAAAACTGATGAGCTTACACTAAATTACAGTGTAAGTGGCCAGGAATTACATTGTGAAACCCCTACAAAATTACAAATTACAATGTAAAATACACAATAATTACACTGCAAGAACCCAAAGCTTGTAATTACAGTGCAAGTGACCAAGAATTACATCGTAAAACCTCTACAAAATACAGTAATACATACAAAGGAATTACACAGCAAGTACCCATGGCTTAAACTGTAATACCCAAGAATTACAGTGAAAGTGCTTATAGTGTAATACCCTCAAAAAATACAGATAAAATACACATGGAATTAGAATGAAATTATGAAGGGATTTGCAGTGATGAAGTTATGTTGTAAAATCCAGCAAATTACAATGAAACTTCAGATCTACTCCACTATAATTTATAGTGTTAGTTCCAAGGATACTACCCCAACTGTTGACAACAAAAATACATAAAATACAGCGGTTAAGTACTCAACAAAATTTATCTATATCTAAATGGTTTGTTGCTCAATATTATGTTGATACTAACATTTTTTGTTCATATATGCCAGATGAGGAGCATGATGAAGACAGTAACTGAAGAGGATCTACTGAGATTGTCACTGGAAGAACTCATTCTAAATGTGAGTTACACATTTTTTTAAGGATATGTTGCAGGACACTATAGGATCATTCTAAATACATAAATAATAAAGAAGCTCAGAACAAATATGTTGCAGGACACATTTTCTTTCACCGCGCTTCTACATTCTGACATTATATTCAAAGTAAAAGTAAAATTTTGAGAAAATAAAACTATAAAAAAATTGCCCTTTTGCTTGCAGGTACACTCAGGAGATGGGCCTATGAACATGAATGAAGCTAATGAGGAAAACTCCAGGACCAAAGCAGATAGCATCAATAACACAACAATAGATACCAGTGTAAGCTAAACTACTGCTGAAAAACTCTTATAAGAAATGAGAAAAGAAAGCAGCAACTTACATTTTAACTTGCTCTACAGACATTGGAAGAAATGTGTCACAAAGGGATAGCAAGCGAAGATGGCAGAGCAGAATCTACTCCCTGGGAGACAGACCTATTTTACACCATGAATTTGGAGCAGGTAGGCATATTTTTTTTCTTCAGAAACAAGTACATATCATAGAAGAACCCTATAAGAAAAAGAAAACTGAAACAAGATGTTGAAATTGCAGGTGACTGAAGATATTGATCCCACTACAGTAGCAGCTAAAACAAACACAAGCACAGACAACAACAATGAAGGACAAAGGGAAGAACCAGAGAAATCACATGAACAAGCGAAGACAATGTATTCCTCGATGAAGAAGACATTGAGAGGTTCCTGCAAAATGAACAAGAAGCCGCATCAGAGGACAATCTAGTGAACACTAGCAGCAATTTCAAGCTACATTTAAGCATACAGTTCAAAACAAAGGAAGAAGACCAGGAGTATTTCAATTTCTACTCATGCACATAGGATAAGAAATAACTATTGTAGACATAGGATAAGAACCATCGTTCGCAAAGTCGTTAGGCACAAAAGGTTCACCCACATAATCTGTACTCTCAAGAGATGATACTAATGGAACGTCCTGATGAGAGACTTTCTGTAACCTACCCATTAAACTAAACCTATAAAGAGAATACATGAAGGAGGAAAAAAGAAAAGAAGTGAAATAATAGAGCAAAAGCTCCATACACTTCAGTAAAGAATAGACATGAACAACTAATGCAACACTATCTACTAGACAATTAAGAAAGAAAACCAAAACAATCATCAACCTAAAACAGGACCTCGCTCAATACTACTGCAACAGAGACACGCGAGCATAAGAGAAAAAGAAAATAAAAAAGCAAGAAACTACATGAATTACAGTCCTAAAAGCATGCTAATTACAATGCAAAATCAGAGGTAAATCTACTGTGATCTATCTGACAAACTCTGTATGCCCTACAACAATTATAGTGTTGAAGCATTCAAATTACAGTGTAAATATGTGGTAAACTACAGTGTAAGCCCTCCAATTCAATGGTAAAATCCATTGTAATCTATCTAACAAATACCTGCAACAATTACAGTGCTGAACCATACCAATTACAGTGTAAAACTTTGGTAAACTATAGTGTAAGCCCTACCACAATTCAGGTGTAAATCCATTGTAATCTATATGATAAATACCTACAACAATTACAGTTCTGAAGCATATAAATTACAGTGAAAATATGGGGTATATTACAATGATGAAGCATAGAAAGTAATCTATCTGACAAATACTAAAAGACTACAACAATTGTAGTGCCAAACCATGCAAATTACAGCGTAAAATTGTGATATAACACAATGTAATGATGGAATAATTACAGCTATGAAGCATATAAAATAAGTGAAAATATGGGGTATATTACACTACAAATCTAGGGTTGGTAAATTATAGTGCAATTTTAAGCAATATTACAATGGAATCCTGTCCTATATTATAGTGTAAATCAGAGTTAAATTCTACTGTAATTCAATGACATGGCAATTAACATGAACAGAAGCATTTCAAGCGCATCATACTACTACTGGGATGATAGAACTCACATGCACATGCAAAGGACGAGCCAGACGAATCCCAAACCTAAAAATACCACCAACAAGCAACCTACAAACCTTACGTGTACAACAAAATCACAAACCCTAACCCTACAAATGGTTGAACTACACATACACAGCGCGAGCCAGACGAATCAAATACAAAACCTTAAACAGCGGAAATCACAAGCCCTAACCCACCATCAGATGACCAACATCTCAACAAAGCTACAAAAAAGAGCAGCCTATCAGCACCTCCACCGAGCATAACAAAACGAGAACACCTAAACCCCTTACAGGGGAATGATACGTCTCCAACGTATCTATAATTTCTGATTGTTCCATGCTGTTATATTATCAATCTTGGATGTTTTATATTCATTTACTAGCAACTTTATATCATTTTTTGAGACTAACCTATTGACATAGTGGCCAGTGCCAGTTGCTGTTTTTTGCTTGTTTTTTTTACTTTGCAGAATATCAATACCAAATGAAGTTCAAATGCCACGAAACTGTTTGGAGATTTTTTTTTGGACAAAAGACACCCAGGGAGCCAAAGGAGCACACAGGAGGAGGCCCGTGAGGCCCACTAGGCACCAGGGCGCTCCCTGGTGGGTAGTGGAGCCCACGGGAAGCTTCTCCACCGACCTCCACCTCTATAAATACTCTAAAATCCCAAAAACCCTTGGGGAGTCGACGAAACACTTTTCCAGCCGCCGCAAGTTCCAGAACCACGAGATCCAATCTAGAGGCCTTTTCCGTCACTCTGCCGGAGGGGGCAACGATCACGGAGGGGTTCTTCATCATCCTTGTTGCCCCTCCGATGATGCGTGAGTAGTTTACCACAGACCTACGGGTCCGTAGCTAGTAGCTAGATGGCTTCTTCTCTCTTTTTGATCTTCAATACAATGTTCTCCTCGATGTTCTTGAGGATCTATTTGATGTAACTCCTTTTTGCGGTGTGTTTGTTGGGATCAGATAAATTGTGGGTTTATGATCAGTTCTATCCATGAATATTATTTGAGTCTTTGCTGAACTTTTATATGCATGATTGTTATAGCCTCGTATTTCTTCTCCAAAATTTTGGTTTGGTTTGGCCAACTAGATTGATTTTTCTTGCCATGGGAAGAGGTGCTTTGTGATGGGTTCGATCTTGCGGTGCTCAATCTCAGTGACAGAAAGAGACATGACACACATGTATCATTGCTATTAAGAATAAAAAGATAAGGTCTATTCCTACATGAATAAATCTTGTCTACATCATGTCATTGTTCTTATTGCATTATTCCGTTTTTCATGAACTTAATAGACTAGATGCATGCTGGATAGCGGTGGATGTGTGGAGTAATAGTAGTAGATGCAGAATCGTTTCGGTCTACTAATCTTGGACGTGATGCCTATATACATGATCATTGTCTTGGATATCGTCATGATTATTCGTTTTTCTATCAATTGTCCAACAGTAATTTGTTTACCCATCGTATGCTATTTTCTTGAGAGAGGCCTCTAGTGAAAACTACGACCCCGGGTCTATTTCCTATCATATTAAATCTAAAAATACCTTGCTGCACTTTTTCTTTCTTTATTTTATTTTGTCTTTTAGTTAGATCTATTTGTCAAAACATATACAATTTAATCTATCTCAATACCGAGGAGGGATTGACAACCCCTCTTACGCGTTGGGTTGCAAGTATTTGTTGTTTGTGTGCAGGTGTTGTTTACATAGTGTTGCTTGGTTCTCCTACTGGATTGATAACCTTGGTTTCATAACTGAGGGAAATACTTACCTTTGATGTGCTGCATCATCCTCTCCTCTTTGGGGAATTACCAACACAGATACAAGCAATCAAGGAATCCATGGGGAACTACTGACGTGAGCAGACGGGCATCCACGGGGAACTACTCAAAGCACAAAGCAGAAGCATCCACTAAATCTACAAGAACGCATAAAAAATACGACTACCAACAATCCACAGCCCTAGATCCGGAAGCTACAAGAACAGAGACAGGGCAAATCAAACGCGAGAAAGATGTGTAGACAAGAACAGCCAACCGGGGGAGCCAAGAATCAAAAGGACAATCAAACTCGAGCAGAGAGCGGGCTTGGAAATGGCATGAACACGACGGAATTGCTTCCTCTCTCCTTTGCCGCTCGAGCGCCTCCTGCTATCGCTCCCTTCCTGCCCCTCTCACTTATCGAAATAGTGCCGCCCAAAAATGAAATGGGAAAGAATTCAAGGGGGAGGGGGGAGGAAAAACTAAGAGACACCGGGTGCGGTAACGGGCTGGCCCAAAACCTGATAAAGAAACCCACGCCCGAAAACCAGAGTTCTTAGCGTGAGGTGGGACGGACACAAAAACGAATGATAGCGAATTGAAAAACAGTCGACTGTAAAATAGCAAATCCGTATTTCTATGCAGTCAAAGGATTTTGACCGTCTATGAGACATTCTTTGGATGTTTTTACCCCTCTCTGCATATGTCAGTTACATGTAGGGCCCAGTAAAAAGAAAAGGATTAAAATCTCTCCCAACCCCCTCTCCCTCTCTCACTTACATGTGGGGCCAGGTCAAAGCATAAAGACGTGTGGATTGTTTGTGTTTTTGGTTCATGATTCAGTCGTGGTTGAACTTTGGACGTGTGGATTGTTTGCATTGCATTTAGAGGGTGTTTGTTTACAGGGACTTTTTGGTGTAGGGACTAAAAAAGGTCCCTTTTAGTCTCATCTAAACCAAACATGAGGGACTTTTAGGGACTAAAAGTGGGCATTTGGGACTAAAGAAAGAAGACTCTGAGGGAGAGTATTTTTGGGACTTTTTCCAACAGTTGCCCCTGCCCCGCACCGCACCTTATCTCTATTAGTTCATTACTAGGGGTAACATGGTCTTTTAGCATGTCATTTAATAACCTCTAGTTCATGTTTAGTTCTGGAACCAAACAGGTAACAGGTAGGGAGTAGGGACTTTTTAGTTGGGACAAAAAAAATCCTAGGACTTTTTAACCAAACAGGGCGTTACATTCCCGCAAAAAGATTGCATGCATATACGTCGTCATTTGCCTTGGGATCTTTTTGTGACTTTTTTTACGGCAAATAGACGAAGCAACGCTGGCCCTAGAACCCAGTCGATCCCACTTGCGCTTGTGCCGAGCCCACGCCGACCTCTCGCGAGACGCACGGCCAGTGCACCCCACCCGCCGGTGGCTGGCACCGTGGCACGCACACGCGGTGCGGATAAGCCGCCTGTGGCCACCGTCCCCTTCCGATCGCCTCCCTACCGCGCACGCATATATGGCCACCCGCCCGCCTCCCGATCGCCACCCTCACCAAGTTCAACAGTCCCACCATACATCCATATCGCCGCCAAGAATATCCAAGGGATCCAAGAGAGCTATTAGTAGTTAACAATGGCGTCTGTGGGGTTTGGCAGCAGCGTGGCGGCCGTGGCGCCGGCGTCGTCGGCGGGGAGGAGCAGCCTTCGCCCGCAGCGGACGCGGCTGGCGGTGCCGGCGGCGACGAGGGGCACGCCAGCTCCGGCCAAGAAGGAGAAGAGCATCCTCGACTTCATCGTCAGCGCCATCGTCAAGGACGAGCAGGAGTTCATCGAGACCAACCCGCTGCTCAACAAGGTGGACGGCCCGGCTCCGTCCACGGGCGGCACCGCCTCCAGGAAGGCCGGTGGCACCACCGCCGGCAAGAAGCCGGCCGCCGACAGCGAGGGCGGCGGCGGGTTCAACCTCGGCGGCCTCTTCGCCAAGAAAGGCTAGGCTGAACCAGCCCGCCTAATACGTAGGCGCGCGCTTGGGTGCGTGCTTCGATCTCATAGCTCGATTTATTGCTGTAACTCCATGAAAAACATCGCAGAGATTTGCATATATGTACGTACACGCGGTGTGACTACTCAAATGATTCTTGCTGTGATAATAATTGTCTTATAGTTTTGTATTCTTCACACAACATCTCTCAAAGGCTCAGTATGTGACGTACTCACGGTAATCTTGCTTTGCTAAGATCCCAATACTGACAACCTTTATATCTCTGGGACTGCTGATTTTAAACATAAGTATATATATCTAGATCATAGCCAAAGATTGGTTGGCTGTGATATTCCAATTTATTTACAAGGATTAACAAACTGAAAATATCAGAGAGAGAAACAGAGGAAGCTCTTGGGTCACAGCAACAAGGAAATTCCCGGTGTTGGAATGGCCAAATGTTTTCCCTTTATTTTGTATGGTTGTTCTGCTCAGCTTCTTGAGCAGAGATCAACAATTGGATAGAAGCTGTGACAAGTCCTGCAAACTGCCTTCTGCATGCATGCTTGACACAGTTATGAAACAAATCTGGGAAAGAATAAACAGACTGTTTCACGAAATCGCGATTGACTCGTCATGTTCAAACGGACTCTGATTGTATATCTGTACAGTTGATAGGATGCCTTGCCGTGCGAATCTTTTCGTGTTACAGTCACGCCGGGAGAATGAACATTAGGACTTGGACATCTTTGCCTTTGCGAAGAATATCCCAGCAAAAAGACCTGCAGATGTTAAGATCAATTAGAGAAATGCATCGGAGGTTGCACTCATAGGGTAGCAAGGTAACATGTGCATAACCCAGCGGTGATGAAACAAAATACTTACCAAAAACTATACTGAACAAATTTTCCACACTAACAGGGACGTTGAATAGCAAGACACCAGCGACCGAGATGGGTATCTTGTTAAGTGAGCCAACAAGACTGAAAACGCGAAAAATAATCATCAACATGTCAAAAACTTGATGGTGTTACTGTTATGATGATATGTTTTGTGATTTTTTAATTCAAGCATTTCCATGGGCACTTCGAAGAAGGAATGAGTTAGTAGTATCTCATCTCACCTGTAAGTTGTTGGGCCAGTCTCCTGTAAAAACCACACGGATGAGAAGCTGATTGCTAGACCTAACAGTCCACTGGCTGTCGCAAAAAACCAGAACATGGGCTCTCTAATAACTTCGCTGCAGATGGCATGAAGAAGATCACGTATAAGTGTAACCGGAAAAAACACACACAACGATGAAGTCTACCTTTGAAAGAACTATTATGGGTTAGTGCAAAGCCAGAGCTCCAAGCCATCTTTTGAGGAAAGAAAATAATTATTACGGGGTAATACTGGATAACTCTTTGATTTTTCCATCTCATCTGACTGCATGTTAATGGTTGTGTGCATCGCAATGATGCAGAGACCCGGGGTATAACTTCCTTTTTGGAAAAGTTCTGACTTCATGTTAAAGTTGGTTACAGAGATAGTTTCTTCTGTAGGCAAACTCAAAACGCCTAAGACAAGTTAAATTTCAAAGTGGAGCAGAACAAAATGAGTTTTTAATACATACATATATATAACTTGCATAAATGCCAAAGTTAGTGCATGATAACTACTGATGGGCAAGTAATGTTAATTATCTATATCTATACCAATATAAAAAGACCCAAAGGGGCAGATCCAATTAATCTTGGCCATCAAATCATGTCAATCCAACGACCTAGACTACTTCAATGTCGAGCGCTCAACACGTTTAGCATGCAGTTAATTTCATGCCAAATATAGTGCTAATCACATAATAACACGCAAATAATATCCTACTTAATATCCGCATGCACTTAATATACTTCCGAATTAACGTGCATTGCATGTACACATTGGCAAGTACTCTAAAAGAATTGGTCCTGAATAAATAACAGTTGTTGCAAGCCATGGTAAGTTAATATTGCTTGTATGTATGGTAATGATAGGGAGTAAGATTAAGTTCTTACGTTTGATACACATATTCCCACTCATTAAAGACAATAATCAACACGACCGCGAAAGGAATTGACAGCGCGTTGTTAAGTAACACCATAGAAACTTCATTGAGGGAACCAGATTTTGTTGATTGTTTGGCTGTGTCCATCAGGCGTCTCAGTGTAAGCTGATATAAGAAACCATATGTTAGCGATGAGTCAAGGGGGGACTCTGAAATCGATAAAATTCATGGTTAAACAAAGTTTTTGTGTTGCCAATGGCGTTATAATGTAATACGGATCGACAAAACAACTTAATTTCAAGACTTCAAATGCCTCACAATAGTCATTGATCAGTTCATATATGTTTATAAACATTATGAGCACAAAATGAACTAACCGAGTAAGCTGCTGTCAGAAAGCAATTCATAATCTGCCATGTGTAGCCAACTAGATGGAAAGAAAGATCTGTCATACCGCCACATACAGCTGATACAATCTGCAAAGAAAAACATGGAGAAAGTACACTGAGGTCAGCGATCATGTTGGTCTGTTGTTACACTCTTAAAATAGGCCAATAATGAAGTTATTAGTTTATTTGTTTGAGTGGAATTGATAGCTAACATGCTTGGCAAAAAGGGCGTACCATCATACATAAGGCAGCCCAAACCTGTTTGTTCTGACCCTTCCTGAAAACATATATTTCCCCCATAGCTGTCAAAATATTTGTCATGTTCTTTAATATCGTCACCATGGCAACATTTATGTACTTCAAACTGAAAATGACAAAAAGAAAGGGGGGAAAAGAAGGTTAGGCCAACAACATTCCAAGAAAATCATACGAAACACTTCAGGCTATGGATTATTACACATTTAAAGTTTTGACGGATGATATATATAGTGTCGAGCAGGGCGTACCTGTACATTCCAGTTACTAGCATTCCAACAAAAATGAGATTAACTGGAATCCAGACTTTAATCAGCTTCCATGTCAGTTCTTCCGTTGAAATTACGGCGAAGAACTCGAGTACCACAAGAATGACCACGGATATAAGATTCTGAACCAAAGTAGTCATGGTCAGCTCAAGGATAAGTCGATGATAACTTGTCAGTGCAAGCACCACATCTCATATTCGTACACATATGCCAGTATTGAGCTATGCAGTTACTACTTCAGAATGGTTCAAGTCAGAGATAGTATCAAGCAAACTGATTACCTGGTACAACATGAGTGAGATGCCAGCATTAAAATTGTAGCTGGAGAGAACCACCTTGTTGAGCAATATCATGCTGCAAGAGGCTATGCAGTAGGATATCCCAGAGAGCAGAGGCCCGGTCTTGTTTCCCAGCCTGCTCTGCTGCTGCTGAATCAATGTGTCAAAAACATCCGAAGTCTTCCTCGACAGCCTGCGAAACAGAGCGCAGAACCAATCAGTCGGCTCGATCTCTTCATCTGTCTCTGAAGCTGATATCCATGACGAAAGTTTAACCGAGTGACAGATGCTACCGCATTACGTACTTGTTGGACGCGGCCTTGCGGGCGACGCTGGCGGCGACGTTGATGATGGAGTTGTTCTTCTGCTTGAGGAAGCCGTGGATGATCTTGTACACGGAGGCGTCGCCGTCCTTGACGGCCACGGCGGCGACGCTCCGGTTGGGGGACATGGCCTCCTCGATGTCATCGCCGTACACGACGAGGGAGCCCGTGGGGCTGTGGTCCAGTGACATGGAAACCGGGCCCGGAAGCGAACCTCGGCGGCCGGGGAAGAATCGCAGGGTGGTGAAGGTGATGCTTCCAAGGAGGAGGAGGAGGAGGAGGAGGAGGTGGTGGGTGGAGGCGAAGGGGGGCGGGGGACGCTAAAAGGGGGGATGGGGAGATGCCTTTCAACGCCATGGAGGGGCTTGGAGGGGACGCAAAGGGGGGCGGCGGGAGGTGGAAGAAGGTGGTTGGCGCCTTCCGGTGGTGAGTGGGTACACGCCGCGCGCGGGTCAACGCGGGCGCGGCCTCGGGGCGCGGGGAGGGGGAGGGGGGAGCCGGCGTGCGGCGGAAGGGACTGAGGTCGCGGGCCGGCGGGGGAGCCGAGGTGGAGGAAGGACGACGACGCGTGCGGCGGTGCCCATGTTCGCCGCGTGCAGCGGAGCGGAGGGAGGAAGACGAGTGTTGGAGTCAAACTCAAGCCATCGCCGAAAAGAAAGGTTTGACATTGTTGGCGCACAATGATGATGGCCTTCCTACGCTATGTTGACCTTGGATTTAAAAAGCTCCCCGCCCATGGATTCAGATCCGTTATACGTTGCAAAAAAAAAAATTCAAAATTAGAATGTTTGTATGGCCCTCCAAAATTTCATCGATGTGATCATGCAGAGCTTAAGCCAGAACAACATTTCCTGTCCAATTTTTGGAGCTCCTTCTTGCGCTCAAGCAGATGTAGAGAACTCGCTTCCAGAATAAGATTGTGGGCCATCTCCTCCCTTGATGGAGAGAGCACTACACTCTTGCTGGTCGTGCCGCTTTGGTCAAGGCGGTGCTCACAACCATAGCAGTATACAATCTTGAAATGCATCAACCAAACTAGAAGGGTCTTTCAATGGGTGGCATTCCGACAAAGTCTCCGGCGACAAGTGCAAAATCAACTGGGAAATGGTTTGTAGACCCACTACCCTTTGTAGGATCGGAGTGCTTCATCTTGAGAAAATCGCATGCGCCCATAAACTCCGGTGGATGTGGCTTGAATGGACATCCTCATACTGAACTTGAGTGGGCACTGGGAATTCGTGCAATGACAAGGATATGGACCTCTTTTACGCCCCACCACCATTACCATCGTTCATCGGAAACGGTAACAAGGCTAGCTTCTGGAACTCTGCTTGGGCTAATGGCCGTAGGCCGAAATATTTGGACCCATCTATTGATGCCATCTCAAAGAAGAAAAATGGGTGCATTAAAAGGCTATTCACGATTTTATTTTATTTTTGCGAGAAAACTTTCAATCTATTCATCTTCAATCACGGCAGTACAACGAACACTAGAAATAATAAAAATTACATCAACTCAACACGCCCTTAGACTCCGGTGGCCATGGCTTGAATGGACATTCCCAGGTAGAACTTGGTTGGGCACGGGGAATCCATGCAACGACAATGATATGAACCTCTTTTAGGCCCTCACCACCATTAACATCGATGACAGCTACAAGGCTAGCTTCTAGAACTCCACTTGGGCTAATGGTCGTAGGCCAATAGACTTGGAGCCATCTATTTTTGCCATCTCAAAGAAAAAAATATTGCATTAAAAAGTCTCTTCACAATAATGTTGGGTTGGACTAGTTAACGTCACCAATGGACTCACAACTCAACACACCCGGGAGTTCCTCAATATCTTCTTTTTTGCGAGAGGAGTTCCTCAATATCTAGGAGATCACTTTTCACAAACTCTACTCCGTGAGGGGCATTAAGACTCCATAGTTTGGAAGATTACTGCAACCGGCCATTAATCGACGACTTCCGCATATAAGGCACAATTCGTACGAGCCACCGCCACCAACCTCAAGAGCACCATTTGGAGGAATTGAACACCCCACTAAGTGCAAGTTCTTTGCTTGGCTAATCATGAACAACCGGATTTGGATGGCGGATCACCTTGAGAAAAGAGGGTTGCCAAATTATGGGCTTTTACCCCTTTTGTAAGAGGGCTCATGAAATAGCGGCACACTTGCTCTTTCAATGCAGCTACTCCATTAGGATTTGGAATTTGGCCAAGGATTGGTTTGGATTCCGAGGCTCGACCTACATTCTTGGCAAGTTTTCAACAACATCAAGCCGTGGTTGACTCATTTGGTACAGAATGGCCACAGAAGGCGCAAGTCGATGGCCTCTCTTCTTATGCTTGTGACATGGGGAAATTGGAACTACCGCAATGCGAGAGTTTCCAACATAAATTCTAGCTCTGTAGCGAGGCTCTAAATTGGGGGACGGCGGGTGCTAAACATTTGTGTAATATCGTATCGCAGGAGTACTAGTCCGCAACAAGTATCTTAGGAATTAAGGCAAAAAAGATATCTTGGCGAGATGAATAAATTTGTACTTGTAGTTCAACATGGAAATGGGTACCCGCAAACCGCGAACTCGACGGGTAAAAACCCTATTAAGATAAGGGTTGGAAAAAATAAATATCCATAGGTTTATAAATGAGAAAAAATTATACCCATCTGGTAAGCCAGGTATGGGTACGGGAAGACAATACCCATACCCACATACATATATACTAATTCCTTCTAACAGGTAGGTCTCATGTGTCATTCAGTAAAGGAAAATAACATAACCGCTTTAGCCTAGGCTAACACAACCGCTAGCCTCCACCCAAAATCCCTTCCCCTTACCCATGTGCATGATTTTGTTTAGATGCGTTGATCTTGTTTTGCGAACTCATGATTTTGTCTCTGATTTTGTTGATGTTCTTATATAGTCTCCTTCATTTGATCATTTCGAAGTAGGAGGTGCATAAGTAAATAGAGAAAATTATGCCCCCCTAGTTTGTCTTGTAATTGATTTTTTTTTAAAGAAAAAGCATACTATGTGAATGTTTTTCTAAAAAGTTCACTTACAGGCTACTCATCCATGAATGTAATTGAACATTGTTTAGTGCCATCTAGTTCATGTTTATTGCTATCCACTTCTGAAAATTAATACCACTCCTTTTATCCCATCGCATAGCAAATCGTGATATATATGTGCTAAAAAATGCTAAAATGTGGTATATATGTGCTAAAATATTGTGTATATATGCAAAAATGTTGGGAAAAAAATATGGTGAAGTGTGAATTGGGTAAGGTAGCCGAGATGGATATTTTTACCCGTGGGTATTACCCACACCCGGCCAGTACGGATACGGGTACGGGTTTGGATTTGGGCAAAAAAATGTTGACGGGTACGGGTTTGGGCAACCATTACCCATACCCGAACCCGGCGGGTGCCATGTTGACTTGTAGTTTCTAGCTTCGAGGTAGCTAGTTGTGCATGTTTATGCAACTCGATAGTAGTAGAAGTGACAGTCCTGGCATGTACTACTCCATGCAAGAATCAAGGAGCCAAGTTTCAAACTCCCTAGTACTATTATACGTGAGTGCATATGTGCTAGTGTATGTGTAAAATACAACTAGCTTCCTTTTCTTCTGTACGAGTACAGGAAATCACATCCCTGAGCCTCTTTCTCGCTCTACTTTGCTTGATTTTGTGAGTCAACACCATGGTCGCCCGGCACGTGTTTAGGGTGGCTCCCTCCTCAATGCTTTCGCCGCGCCACCACCACCGGTACGACTCGCCATAGATAGGAGGAGAAGCATGAAGAAAGGATTTATTTGTGGCACCAAGAAGTAGATTTTGCTTGTCATCGTCTGTACATAAACACTGTGAAGTTTGTAATACAGGACTTCGCTCCAAAACCTGTAAAATAGTTCCGCTAGAGGTGTGATTACCTCTTTGGTTCTCGCTCCTATCCTCTAAGACAATCCGATGACATTGCAGATTTCAAACCGTAATACCACATAATAATCGGCCCAAAAAATACCACATCATAAGTTTGCGTGTGAAATTTTATCTAGCTCTGAAAGCAAGTACAATAGTGGGTTTATAGCTCGCTTACATGACAATTTTACCTATGTGGAGGAGAGAGACATGAAAAAGTGAGGAGAGTGGGATCTCATGCAAGAGCCTACTATATGCGTGCTCCTAGACAAATACAATAAATATGAAGGAAGAGATGGAGAGAAAGTGAAAGAAAAGTACTACTCTTGTAGTCAACCTTATAACTAACTTTATTGTATGAGTGACTAGAAATGATGACTATATATGTCATGACAACATCGTATAAGCAGCAGTTGGCTATACTATTAACCATGCTTCGAGAGTAGAGTGGTACCACCATATAGAATAAATAGATAAATAAATAAAATATATGCTGTTATAGTGATAAAAACGTCCAATTATCAATGTTGAACACAAGACAAAAAAAAAATTCAGACCCTGAATAGAGGGCGAGTCATCGCAAAATAAACAAGTAGAGGATGATATCATCATGCTATGGAAATCAACCCGCAACTAATAGGTTAGACAGATTCCCACAGAATCACCATCCGTCTTCGGTCGATCAGAAAACTTCTGGGTGGAAGC
Source organism: Thinopyrum elongatum (assembly GCA_011799875.1). Classification (NCBI taxonomy): domain Eukaryota; kingdom Viridiplantae; phylum Streptophyta; class Magnoliopsida; order Poales; family Poaceae; genus Thinopyrum; species Thinopyrum elongatum. The sequence continues at coordinate 558,156,287 of CM022301.1, read as the reverse complement.
TCCCCGGCATGGAGGCCACGTGTCCGGCGTTCCTGAGGTGCATCGACAACACATAATTATCCGCCTCGAGCCGCCTGACCTGCTCCCGGTACTGGGCGACCTGCATCTGGAGCTCCATGCCCTTCTTCTCGTCCTCCATGTGCTTCCGGTGCTGGATAACCACCGCCTTCTTCAGGATGGTGTTCTGCCGCCGAACATTGTCCAGCACCCGGTCCTTGTCTCCGAGTACCTGCACGGCGCGAGAGCAGACGGCGCCTCCGAATGCCTCAAGGATCCTGGCGGCACGGCACCGGGCGTCGTCCATGGAGGTGGCGCTCGCCATCTCGCTCACCAGGACCTCGGCCCATTCACCCGCCGGTTGCTTTACATGGCCGTTCTCCGCGGCAGCGGGCTGCGCCGGGGCACCCGCGGCGAGCTCATCGGCAGCGCCGTCCGGATGAGTTGTAACAACCCCGACGCTCTCTCGCGGAAAATCCAGATGCAGCTGGGTCATCGCCTGCAGCACCGCCTCATAGTCTTGGGCGTCCATGGCGGAAGGCTGACGATCGACGCGAGTCCGCCGATTCGACTCTGTTCTCCGTTGACGGGGATGGAATTGCGTGCGCAAGGGAGCAGCCCGTTCAATGTATATATATATATCCTGTTCGGCCCAAAGCCGAGTCGAACTCTCGGTCCGACCTGGGCTCCCCGCCCGGGCCTAGCAAGCAGGCCGCGTAGCCCACGCAACAGCCCAGCCCAGGCAAGGCTCTCCATTTTTCTCCACCGAAACCCCAACTCGCTCTCCCAAAAATCAAATCGGAGCCCCGCAATTTCCAGAGCAAACCCCAGCTCCAACTCCGGCACCGGAAATGCGGCGCGGGCGCGGGCGCGGCGGCGGCGGCGGCGGGCGGCACCCGAAGGCGCCCCCCTCCTCGGCGGCGGTCGACCGCACCCCGATGTCGGACGCTTTCAGCATCCAGCGGAACCTCGACCACGCCTTCTCCCGCCGCGACTCCGACGCCTTCAGCATGTGCAGCAGCCGCCCCTCCTCCATCGGCACGGCTCAGGCGGCCTCCCACGCCGGGGGCCCCATCACCAGCCTCTCCGACCGCGCCTCCCAGGCCGCCGCCCTCCGCGCCGTCAACGCCTACCTCGCCCCCGCCGCCATCCACCTCCGCCCGCCCCTCCCGCCCGCCAAGGACATCGTGGCCGCCTTCCACCACCTCGCCGACCGCCTCCGCTACCCCCTCAAGTCCGCCGCCTGGGAGGACGACCTCCTCAGCCTCCTCCGCTCCCTCGGCTGCCCCTACAAGGTCACCAGATCCGCCCTCAAGGCCCCCGGCACCCCGCACTCCTGGCCGCCGCTCCTCTCCGTCCTCTACTGGCTCACCCTTCTCTGCCGGGTCACCGACGGCCTCGACGCGTCCCCTCCCGTCTCCGCCTCCAATGACCTGACGACCTACATCACCGAGAGCTACTACCTGTTCCTCACCGGCGAGGATGACGCCGTCGCCTCCCTCGACGACGACTACCACGCCAAGGCCCGCGCCCAAATCGGTGAGAAGGTAGCGGCCATCCAGGAGCTGGAGAAGGAGCTTCAGGATCTCGAGGCCAAGCGGAGCAAGCAAATGTCGGCGCCCTCTCGCCTCAAGGCGCTGGAGGACAAGAAGGATGCATTTACTGCCGACGTTCAGAAGTTCGAGGCCGTGGTGAAGAGCTGGTCCACCAAGATCAAGGAGAAGGAAGAGGCCTTGGTGGAGAAGGAGAAGGAGCTGGAGGCCAAGGTGATGAATTGCCAGCAGACTATGGCCGAGAATGAGGAGCTGGTGAAACAGGTGGAGACGCAGGTGGTCAATGTGAGGGATGTCGATAGGATGGCTAGGGAGATGCAAGCTGTGGAGAATGATATTGCCAAGCTGGAGAATGCGAATGCTGTGCTGGAGGAGAAGGGGTGGGAACTCGAAGCTGCACTGGTCAGTAAGCTAGAGGAGATCGAGGGCCTTGCGGAGCTGTGCAACCAGTCCCTCAGAAAGTATGAATCCCCAAAAGAACTTTGGATCTCCTGATTCTTCATTTTTTTTCTCCATATTTATTATCTTTCACTAATGCTTCGATTGTTATCTAACACCTTTAAACTGACCTTTACAGAGTAATGAGTAACCATACCGCCCTTATTTGATATGTAGAAATGTACTTAAACAAACATCTGCTATTCTAATGCTGACATGTTGCTCCATTGTTCAATATGTTTGATCTTCTTAACCTCCATATTATAGTTCACATAATAGTCCATTCGGTGAATTGATTAGTTCTGTTCATGCCTCAGCACTTCAATCGCTCAATGTCAGAGGATTATTTTGATAATCTTTTGCTTTGTTTAGGAGTTGTGGTCACCCAGTTTACAAGATGCTTTAGCTTGCGATAGTACTCTCTTGACTGTGCACTTAGTCTTCTGTCTTGTAGGTTGCCTTTTACCTTTCTTGATGTTTGTCAGTCTTAACTTTTCTTGCTGCTTGTTTTGGAGTACACTCTGCTAGTCTGCTATATGTTACGAGAAGGCATGATTCTTTTATGGACTATGATTGAGATGTCAAGTTAAAACAAGGAAACTGGTTTCTGTTCATCAAAAATAGTTATACTATCAGCCGCTTGTATCTGTGCATACATAAAATTCTGATCGAGACACTGAATAAGGGCGTGCACAAGGCAGTCCTCCAGTAGTTAACATTAGCTAAATAGAGACGGTTCAAATGTTGCAGTGTTACACATCAGAAAGTGCAGGAACGTTGTAGGACATCGTATGTTTTTGCCCTTGACTTACTCTACCCCCCATTCCCTCTTCTCGTTTGTTTATGTAGCTTAACTCTCTGTGTAATTCCTTCCCCTCTGTTTCTCATCATTCCTTTTCTTAAGTTTTGCTGTTGAACATAGTATCATGTTGCAAATCGATGACTTCATTTGTGAAAGCATTTCCAGCAGGGATATGAAGCTATGTGTGTGTTCTATCGGTATTTTTTAAATCTTTCTTTTGGATGATGGACACAATGTTTAGGCAGACTTAGTTAGAATTAATGCACACTGCTCCTCTATTGCAACAATATTATATATCACATGTCTATATGTTAATTGGGTATGGCTATGATACATACGTCTTCACAAAAAGCTTCTAATGTTTCACATCATAATATTCTTCATAATTGAGAAATATAAAAAATGAAGGCTATACCAACATTTTGTAATTAAAAAAAAAACATCGCCGATATAGATTTTGTGTAACACAGTATTCTTAAGTATTGCTCCTCAGTGCTCAGTTAGTGGCAGACCGAAGCAAACAAAGATCAAGATCTCAGAAAAGATATCATTTTATTATGGTTCCCAATCTGTTGTTTATTCTTTGACTTCTCTTTCGTCAATTTATATGTAGAGCAGTAGAGCTTGTTGCCTTACTGTCAAACATCACTGTGCCATTTTGCAGGTTGAAACCCAGTATTGATTTCCAGTACGAGGTAAATGCAAAAGGATCCTCCCCGGCTGAGATCCTTGGTACCACCTACAAAACCACTCTGAAGCCCGCGCTCAATGCTCTTGCCAATGAGACTAAGAGGCTAATTATCTCGAAGCACGACGAGTCAATTGATCTACAAAAGCAGTTGCAAGGAATTGTTAAAATGCTGGAGGAGAAAAGGAGTCATGTTTCTGTTCTACAGGCTAAAAATAATGAGGTCAGTCACCTTATACGATATATGGTATATCACAGCATGACAAAGTAAAACAACGACCTCAAGTCAGTATGTTCATGATTGACTTATTAAAACTCATGCATCAAAGTGGAAATTCTGCCTGTATATCTTGTAGCAAAACTTGTTCACTATCCTGGCAAAATGGAGGTTCTGTACTATGAGTTGATAAACTTACTCCACTTGTCTAAAAATGTCATTAATTTATTACTCATTACAGCCTAAAAAATAGTTGGCTTATTATTTATGTGCTGTGCATCATGCAAAAAGTACTCAAGTGAACTCTTTTTTATGGAAAATCTCAAGTCAACACTGGCCAATGGCTTACTTCCTTCTCTTATACTCCCTCAGTTCAACAATACATGTTGTTTTGGGTTATGACTTTTGACATGGTGTCTAGCATGCAATTTTGGCCGTTAGTTTTCATATGAATAAGTTAGCAAAGAGTCATAAGGTTCTACTTTTACTAAATATTTTCATGGCAAACCTAATCATACTGTTTTCACTCTGCCAATCCAAATTATAAACACCAGTTGTCAAAGGTAGAGATGTGTTACATATATTCCCAAATGGAGATATTAATTGGTTACAATAGTTAAAAAGTTCTGATGACCTGCATTTTATGGTAGAAAACTTGCTATACTGCTGATAATGTGGTTTGTTTTATTTCTCATCTGTTCCAACTGCTAGAGAACCAGTTTTGAGGGCACGTACAATGGGGTGATGTCAGTTTTCTCTTGGTAATGCCACTGCCATGTAGGATAATTGCTGAGTTGGAAAAGAGAGAGGGGGGGGGGGGGGGGGGGGGGCGGTCTTTTCTTAACTAAGAGATGTTCTCTTAGCGCTTAAGATAAGGCATTTTTATCGATTGAGTCAGATGCCATATCTTGGCCTTATTTAGTTATCACTACACAGTTTTATGGGCATGCAATATTACTTTGCTAGAAAATAACACAAAGAGATAATCCATTATCTAGCATGTTCAAGTTATCATCTTAACTGACATGGGCGCTTAAGAGAAGGCTGCCTTCTCAACCACTGTACATGCCCTGAAAGACATCGCCTATGAACTAGCCAAGCCCTCCTGCATATGTGGCGATTAGGCCTTCCATCGCCTATGAGTGTCTAGGGCCTTGGTGAATACTGAACATAATATAATGACTGATGTTCATGTGTAACCTGTTACAAGTGGTATGCTATATATCTTCACATGTTCTTATTTGTGCTGCATAAACTGGTTGAGATGCCTAGCCTGCATAAATACTGAACACACTTAAGCTCTGTTCAGAATATGGGATATATCCCTTTTCCCCTGGGAAATAAAATGGTTCCTGTAAAATTCTTTCTTTCCAAAGAGTCCCTTTAGTTTGAAAAGAGTGGATTTTGTGCAACCAGTTGCCGCTACACCCCATTATTCAAAAAACTTATTTTGGAGTTTCCAAAAAATGTAAAACAGTTCATGGATTTGATCTCTACTTGCATTTTCATGCAACTATTCTGAATAGTTCATTAAGATAGCTAAACATCTGAACATATTTTATTGATCAAGCATATGCTTGAGCTGAAAGCATTGAACTGATAGTAGCTTTGCCATGTTTACTCATTCATGAATGTAGTGTTGCATGTGTTGCCTTAGTGTATTAATTCTCCATATAATGATTTATGAACACATAGGCGTTGACGTGGATTCTGGATTTACTTCAATATGACAGATCATCACTCCTTGCTAGCTTGTATAGTTGGTTTCTGAAAAATGAGTCACGACATGTACCTGGGAAACTATGTCAAGATTGCACCAACGTAGATATTTTGGACTCCCCTTTCATACAACACAATCACAAGCTAGTCTGTAACCTTGTGGATAATTTGGTGCAAAATAAAACAGTAAACTAGTTATCGTTTGTATTGTTCCTGTTTACATTTTAGTTTCTGTACCCAGATGACTGCTCAGGTGGATTCACTGGATCACGAAATCCAAAGCCACGTTTCACGCTGCGCAGCCGATGCTAGAAAAATGAAAGACGAGCTAGAGAAAAAGGAACATCACCTGAGCACCGTTGAGAAGGAGGCAGAGGTCTTTTTAAAGGTAAAATTGTCTCTTAAACTCGCCTGTTCCCGTAGCATGGCACACATACCATCATCAGATAATTTATTTACGTTATTGTTGTGATTCTTCAGAACTCTGAAGAGGGTCTCCAAGCTGCGTTGAAGGAGACCGACGAAGAAACCCAGATGTGCGCGAGGGAGCTGCTCAAGCTCATTGATTCCATCGCAGAGTACAAGGAGTTTGTGGAGCAGTCAACTGCCGAGATGAAGAAAGAGCTCTACGAATGCGCGGACGACATTGCTTCGCTGTCGGCCAAGATGGTGTGAGGCTGGTCACACGTTGAAAGCGAGTTAGATTTGGCGCTGCTGCTGTAGAGTTATTCCATGCGCCAATAGCTACCTTTTAGATTGCTTAACGTCGTCTGCGGTGTAGTGTGATAGTTTGAGGGCTTGATCAGGGGTGTAGTTGTGCGCCGGTGGTTTGAGGGCTTGATCAGGGGTGTAGTTGTGCGCCGGTGAGATGAGTTCGGTGCGCGTGTGTCTTACTGCATTTGCCAGAGGAACATACTACTTATTTGTAAATAGCTAAGCACCTATGTACGATGTGTAGAGAGAGATTGTTGAAATGACGGCTATGTCTGAGCTCCCAATTTCGTTTCTGGATACATCACTCATGCTGCACCGTACAAACAGGTCTTGAGAAGCTGCAGGGGACAGCCCCTACGCACTGCCAGAAGCTAACTGAAGTAGGGAAACAGCAGCAAAATGACAGCAAACTGCAGCAGCTAATAAGTTGCAGCTGCTAGGTAAACAGACTCAGCAGCACTGCGTTCAATTCAGACAACAGCGAAGCCCAACATCAGCATACAGAACAACACTGTCAGCCTGCGCCTTCATGCCAGCCCCCTGTCGCAGCGTGCGTTTCTGAAGGTTCGACCAGCTGTATAGAGGATGCCATCAAAGTAAGGTCACGTTAGCAGGCTTAATTCCTTGGAAACAAGATTTATTTCTTGCTTTTCAGGGAGTCTGAAAAATGGCAGTACCACCGGCCATAATGCCCTTCCGATCTCTAGCAGAAACAAGACTTAAACCAGGTATTGCTCCAAACAGAGGAGCTAGTAGGCATTGTGCTGATCTCTAACCTTAAGGCAACACCAGCAACATTCCAGACACATTTTGCTAGACGGCAGAGGGAGAACAGGTGTTCCACCATCCACCCCCTTTTCTCACGATTTGCTTTGGCCAGAATTCTGTTCCTGATCACTAGCCATAGTGGAGCTTAGTAAGAAGTAGAGAAGCCATCAGGCCCAGCTAAATTAACTACATTGGATATGCACCATCCGAAACTCGAATGGCAAGATATTTATATAATGGGCAGGTTAAAACAACTCGCAAGAAGCAGACTTGTTCTTGATACTAGTACACAAGAGAGCATGCTAAACACATGTCGCACGAGCGGTAGCTATATCCACACCACATCTGCAGTTCCTTGCACAGTTGGGACGACCCTGAAATTATGAGATTTACATTAATCAATTCTCAGCAAAAAATTGGCGAACAAGGTTCTATGAATCATGTGTCTCTATCTTTATTCTAGTAAGTAATGCTTGCATGATGAACAATTCTCTTCTATAATTGATAAGCAGGGTCCCATGGGAAATTTTCATATGACAGCATCACAAGCTTTTTTCGATCGAAGTTCATAGTCCTTACGATTAATCAAGAAACCTACCAAAACCAGGGCAAAAAAGGCAGACATGATATGGTCTTGAAACGAGTGACTTTGCTGCATGAAATAGATGCAATTATTTTTACCTTAAACGTTGGGAGAGGCGCCCTCTGCCGGCATGAACTCGACGAGCTTCTTGACATCCAGCCACAGCTGCTCCAACACCTTGGCTTCATACAGCTTCTTCGCCCCGCCTTCATCGACCTGGATTGTAATGTAGTACAGCCTGCCAGCAACAGCTTGCTCCTTGACCTTCACCACTTTCTCCAACTCCAGCTGAGTATTCTGCAGCAGTGAATTTAACTTAGATCAATGTATAATTCTCCTACACAAGGAAGGACCTGCGTCGATCGAATCGTCCGGCCGGCCGGCCGGGTGTCGAATCATCCAGATTCAACAAGGGAAGAAGGATGGGTAGTGGGTTGAGGGCTTACGGCCTCCTTGTTGTGCTCGGAGACGGCGAAGCGGGCGAGGTCGACGATGTAGGGGTCGTTCTCTCGCCCCGGCGACTCCACGATGCCTCCCGCCAACCGCCGCGTGGGTTTCGCCATGGCAGTCTTCTCTCGTGCGCTCTGCTTCTGGGACTGAATAGACGGTAGGACGAGGGCGAGTAGCAGGAGCAGGAGCAGGGCAGGGGCGGCCACCGATCCTAGACCTCGGTGGTATTTCCGCATCTCCGTCGATCGGGGTCGGCCGCAGCGGCGGAGGAGGGGAGAAGATGGCTCGATTTTGGGACGGCGGATGGCTTGGCTGGAGTGGCTGTGTAGTGTAGGTGCTGGATTTGGGCGGCGGATGGCTGGAGTGGCGGTGGACGGTGCCGAACCGGGAACGTAATTAAAAGCATCTTCAATAGCTGGTGGAAGCTGCCGATCCGGGAAGATAATTAAGAGCGTCTTCAATTGCTGCCTTATTTTAGTGCAAAAAAAGGGTGTTATCAATTTTTTTTTAGAAAACGTTTATATCCGGTCGACCGGCTGATTTGTCGGCCGGTCGCAACGCTCACTCCATGACTTGCTAGTCTGCACATGGATCCACCATCAAACGACCGTCTCTCCTTTTACATAATCTCTTTGGAGACGAACGATATCCACTAAATCTTTTCCTCGCGCACGAGCGCATCTCCCTACACCACGAGCTCCGCTCTCTACCCTCTTCCTCTTTGAGATACTAGCCCTCCTCCACCGGCGACAGGCTGTGCCGGCCGGCCATGGCCACCGCCCACTTTTGGTTCTTCTATCATCTGGTGGCCGTGGCTGCCCCACCCTACCCTCTTTACCCCATCACTGGCAAGTGCTGCAAAACCAACACCCATTGGTGCTAGTGACGGCGGCGACTTGTGTTGGAGACCCATGGCGTCCGGCATTGGGGCGTTGGAACCCCAACGACAAGTGATGGATCCTAGTCGGCTACGTCTGAGGAGTTAGAGTCCTCCACAGAACCAGCACTTTGTAGTGTACACAATTCTTCTGGAACCTTCTGATCATAAGTCATGGGCCGCCCGATGGGCCCAGGTCGAAAACAATAAGGGATCTTCAGCCCGGCCCACTAGGTCGGGAGTCAACATGATGAGAGGCTCCCTAGCTGGGACATCGTTAGTAGCCCTTGAACCGGTCTTCAGATCTGGATGCACCTCGGCTAATCCGAGTTGCACTTCATCTTCAATTGTTAGTTTTGAAACTGGTCCAACGAAAAGCATCCCTTTCCAGTCAAGTCTTGACGTTAGATTGCATCCGAGTGATCAATACCACCTCGGTCTTCTCACGAGTGTTGTAAGAATTCGAGCCGAGTTGCACATAAAAAATGTTTCGCACGCAGCTGGACCGTGGGGCGTGAAGTATCCCACGCATCTGAGTGTGATGATTATCCGATTTGGTCTCAGATTAACCTAGTTATTTCAGTCTGTCATCTAAGTACAACATAATCAATCACAATAACTGGTCCCTAACCTTGTGGATAATTGGTGCAAAAATAAAATAGTAAACTAGTTTCCATTTGTATTGCTCCTGTTTACATTTTAGTTTCTGTTCCCAGATGACTGCTCAGATGGATTCACTGGATCGTGAAATCCAGTCAAGTTTCACGCTTGCAGCTAATCATGAAAAATTAAAGAGCCTCGCTTCGGTACATCCCTCACTAAACGTATAAAGCATAATATGGATCTCTGTCACATCGTACTTACGTTTGTATGTATGTGGGTCGTCCACCAGATGTATATGCCGTACGTGCCCATTAGCTTTTTTTCATTTTCTTTTTTGACCTTTGAAAAAATAGGTGCGTAAAGTGGGGTTCAAACTCTCAACCTCCGGGTGTACTTTCATACCATCTAACCAACTGGGAAAGCAACCTTGTCAAAGCCTAATTACTTTCTGCTTTCTTCTTGTTATGAGTCTTCTCTGTCTGGTTTCTTCGATTTTACTCTTTTTTCTTTTTTTTGTCTTTTCTTTTCCATTTGCTTAAATTTGTGAACTTTTCCCAAATTTTGAATATTTTTTCAAATCCATGAACATTTTCTTAAATGGGATTGTTAAATCTTAGTCGACTGAGACTTAACTAAGTCTCAGTCGACTCTATATTCGTGAGATCTTGCGTGGAGATCCATGCAAAAATAAATTTTATTTTATTTTATTTTTTACTTTTCATATGTTTTGTCACTTGACTGAGACTTGGTTAGTCTTAGTCGACTGGGATCTAGCCACACCCTTTCTTAAATTCGCGAACTTTTTCAAATCCATGATTTTTTTGCAAATCGTTGAACTTTTTTCAAATTCATGAACTTTCATTCAAATTGATCAACTTTTTTCAGTTTCACAAACTTTTTCCAAATTCATGAGCTTTTTTCAAATCGATGAACGTTTTCCAATTTTGTTAACTTTTTTTCAAATCGATGAACTAGAAATGGCCCCAATTCATGATCTTTTTCTTTTCCATTTGCTTAAATTCATGATTTTTTTAAATATTGCACAGATATTTCAAAAAATGTTCTTGTTTTTCGAAATTGCTCAGAATGTCATCATTTTTTTTGGATATGTGAACAATTTTTGAAATCAGGAACAATGTACTCTCAACAAAATTGGACAACTCGATTTTTTTTCAAATTTACGAACATTTTTTCTAATTGTGAACATTTTTTGAAAATTTGAACATTGATTAATAAGTATGAACAAAAATTGAAACGTGAACAGAATTAGGGAATTCTGAACATTTTCTTAATTTTTAGACCAATCATTAATAAATATGAGAAAAATTCAAAACTCTGAACTTTATTTGAACATGAAATATTTCAAAATTCTGAACATCAAATATTTCGAACTCCTGAACTTAATTTGAAATATGGAATTTTTTGTATTTAGGAAAGTAGAAACAATAAACAGAAAAAAAAGGAAAATGGAAAGAAAACAAAAAAAGAAAGAAACAGAAACAGAAAATTAGGAAAAAGAGTAAAAGAAAAAAAGAAAAAAAAAAGAACGCGGTTTGGGAATCTCCTAGAAGGTTCCCAAAACCAAAAAAAAACGACTGGGAAGCTTAGGTTCTCAAAACTGGGAAGGCTATTTTTGCAGTTTTTTTTAGTGATTTATAAAAAATCTACGAATTTTTTTAGTTTCATAAACATTTTTTCAAAATCGATGAATTTTTTTCCAATCCTTGAGCGCTTGGGTTGTCCCAACTAACGTCTGACGGGAGCGATGTCGTCGCCTAATTGGGCCAAGGCATAAGCGGTTTTTTTCTTTTATATTTTCCATTTTTTCTTCCCTTTTCTTTTTAATTCATTTTTCTCCTTTTGGAAATTTCTTATTCTTTTTTAAACTTGTTCACAATGTTTGATGAGAATTTGTACTATAAATAGTACGAAAATACTTTGTACCAATATTTTATGTGGAGCAAGGAGTGCCCACGGATATTGCATGCGTGTCATACACGTGCACGCACGTACATTGAAAGCTGTTGGCTAAAAGAAATTTTAATAGGCGAATGGCCGGTTAATTGATTAACTGTATATTAAGCTAGCTCAAGTTTTCTATGAATGTGTACGTGGGTGCAACCGCACTGCATGGCCATGCAAGTTTGAGAAGGGGGTACGTACATGGAGCAGTTTAAGTGCCCATCGATTGTACGCGAGCGCACCGGTTGATCTGGTGATTACCCTAGCATTACATGCATGAAAAGACCCACGTACTGGCCGGGGTCGCACGTAATGCTAATACGAATGTGTCCCATTGTACGTACGCATACCTGAATACGTGTCGGCCTCGCCGGTTCGTACGTATATCCCGAGTAACCGAATACCGGCCAGCCCGTGTTTATACGTACTCAAATACCACGAAGATCATGCATCGAGCGGAAGCACTCCAGGCCCAGCGTGCAGCCACGCAGCTAGGTACGTATCAAGTAATTGTTCCTTTATCTGCAGGCTTGTGCATCAAGAACACCGAAGGAGATAAACGCACGGTGATCTTTATCAAGTCCAAGAAAATCGGAACGGCAACGGCCCAGCGCCCAACCATCTCCATCCGCCTATAAATACCTGGGCACGCACGGCCAAAGGAGGGGAGAAGGACGCATCGAGAGGAGGAGGCCGAGGCCAGAACTCTCGTTGGCGTCTCACCGGCGCACACAGCCGGACGAGGCGGACGGACCCAGGAGAGCTCGGAGAACTCACGCATCCAGGAGTCAGCGTACGTGGGTATTGGCTTGCATCTAGCCGATAACGGCCAGACGTGCGCTCGTCCTCCTTCTCGTGCAGGCGGCCGGGAAGGGAAGCTGAGCAGGTGTGCAGCAGACCGACGAGCTGTGCCTCCAACTCCCGACGGGACGACCATGCCGATCATCTTCTTTCAAGGTAAGAGCTAATACTGATCTCTCTTATCCCTTCTCTCTCTGCACATCTGGATGGTGGCCATCGGAGCTGCGGCCACACGGCCGAAGACGAAGCCGGCCGCCCGCTCTCTGAAGACGATGATTTCCGACGGACCCGCTGAAGGTGACGACGCCGGGGTTGCCCACGACACCTCCGGCGATGTGCCGGGGCTGCCGCTCATGTGCAACCCCAGGTGCACCCATCCTTGAAGACGACGGCGCTGTGCCGGGGCTGCCGTTCATGCATAGCCCCCGGCACACGACCCACCATCGACGATTTCCGCGAGGACGACGACGACGTGTCGGGGTTGCCGCCCATGCGCAACCCCCGTACACCCTCCACGCAAGACGACATACCGGGGCTACCGTCCATGCACGGTCCCCGGTGCACCCCGCGCCACCTAGTCCGTCAACAACACCATCGTGCCGGACTCACCAAGGGTGACGACATGTCGGGGTTGCCCTCCGGCAAGCCCGCCGCTCACGACGACTACGCGCCGGGATTGCCCTTCGTGTGCAGCCCCCGGCGACCCCTTCATGCCGGACTCACTGTCGGCGACGACGTGTCGGGGCTGACGCCTATGCGCGACCCCCGGCGCACCCTCCATGCAAGACGGCCACGTATTGGGGCCACCATCCGTGCACAGTCCCCGGTGCACCCTCCACCGTCGAGTCCGTCGGCAACACCATCGTGCCGGGACTCGGCGGCATGCATCGTTCGGCTAGAGTGCGCCCCCCTCTACTTACATCATCGGCGGGGCGCTAGGGCGAGGCACTGCCACATCGCGGGGCCTCATTCGCTCCCGCCTCGCCGGTCCATGGAGGCGCCATGGCTTGGCTGGGACTCGCCGACACGCATCGTTCGACTTGGCGCCATCCAGTGTGCCACCCCTTCTACCGGCGGTGCCTAGGCATGGCTCTGCCGCATCGCGAGGTCTCCCTCGTCGTTGATCTCGCCGGTCCATGGAGGCACCATGGGCTGGCCAGGATTCGACGACATGGTCCATTCGACGCGCTGGCGACGGTGCGGCGCTCGACAAGTCGTAACCATGGAGGCGGCGCGGCACTCGACGAGTCACGACGATTAGTCGTAACTATGGTGGTGGAGACATCATCCGGCTGCGGCCGGGACACGCTTAGGCGTATCTTGCGGCCTCCCTCTTCGTCGGCACGAACACGTGTCACACATGCCGGGGTCTGCTTATGTCTAGCGGCTCCCGGTCCGGATGCATCCGCCGTGGAGGCGGACTCGGCATCACCGTCGGCACTCCGTGTCGGCGACGCGCGCGCAATGGCGTGGGGCTCATCTGCCATCGCCGGCCGTGCCGAGCGGCGCAAGGTGGCGACTTCCTCCGCTATTGGCGGCGGTGTATGCGGTCATCGACGGATGTGTGCACTCCATGTGTCGCACGTCCATCCTTCCCTTTTTCTCCTTGCAATGTCTACTCTCGCGGGGCATACCCCTCGCACATCCGGCGAAGCTACAAAGCCATCAACGACGTTCAAGCCAAGCATAATCATGCATGCTACCCAACTCCAACAACATCGACGCCGCTCGTGACCAACGAGGCAAGACGGCGTAGGCGGGCGTGGCCGGAACAAATGCCACGTTTTCGACGGCGCGTGTACTACCTAGTACACGGACTCTGCCGCCGCCACACACACCACCACCACCATGCATGAGGAACGCGAAGCGAAGACCGAAGACAACGACGGCGCAGCTTAATTGGAGGTGTCCCGCGGTACTATCAACGGGAGTAATTAACCGGGGGCTTTCCGAGGCCCCCGGGAACCAAGAGACCATGATCGCTTGATCACTTTGGCCGCGCCAGCAGGCCCCACCTTTTCTTTTGTTTCTTCTTGTATTTGTGTACTATGTACACTCGCACGCCAGCAACATCTTGTTCCCCGGTGCAAGGGAGACGCTTATACGAACCCCCTATCCTTTTGTATGAGCGCCGTCCTTTCCTTTTTCGTGTCAAACACACAAATTTAAAATATTTTTTGGAATACTAAAACAATAGTTTAAATGGCTGTTTTAAATGATCATTTCAAATTCTGTTTTCCTTTAAATATTTATGAAATGCCTTTTAAAATAGCATTTACTAGTTTCACTTTTATCCATTTGTATTTATTCGTTATGTAAAAAACTTAAAATAACGGTTTTAAGTAATTGTTTAAATTATGATATTAAATATGTGAGAACATGTTGTTTCTTTACATCCGTTAAATGACCTCAATTTTTTAATTGACTTGTATGACCAATTCAAGACACCATTCCAAGTTATTTTGGTTATCAATAAATATTGCATTTTCTCGAGTTTTCTCAATAAAAAACGGATGATAAATGCCGGACGTGTCGCAACTTGCATACGCCGTCGGAAGTCATTCAAACCTGACATGGATGCCTACCATGGGCATGATCACCTGGTGGAGAAACTTGGGGTCATTTCAAGAATATCAAAAAAACACCTCAACGTAGGGTGTCCGGGTGGCAGAAGGCTTCCTTCGAGAGCACGTTTTTTTTGCATCCTTCAAATGGCTTCAATTTTTTTTCCATGGCCTTGTATGGCCAATTCAAGGCCCCATACTAAGTTTCTTGAGTTTTGATAAGTTTTGCATTTTCTAGAGTTAAAATCTGGCCGATAATGGCTGGACATGTCTGTTGGAAATATGCCCTAGAGGCAATAATAAAATGGTTATTATCATATTTACGGTTCATGATAAATGTTTATTATTCATGCTAGAATTGTATTGACCGGAAACTTAAATACATGTGTGAATACATAAACTACACCGTGTCTCTAGTAAGCTGTAAGCCTCTATTAGACTAGCTCGTTGATCAAAGATGGTTAAGGTTTCCTAACCATAAACATGAGTTATCATTTAATAACGGGATCACATCATTAGGAGAATGATGTGATGGACTAGACCCAACCGTAAGCTTAGCATCAGACCGTTTAACTTATTTGCTGTAGCTTTCTTCGTGTCAAGTATCCGTTCCTTCGACCATGAGATCATGCCACTCCCGTGAAGGAAATATGCCCTAGAGACAATAATAAAGTTGTTACTTTATATTTTCTTATTCATGATAAAAGTTTATTATTCATGCTAGAATTGTATTGATCGAAAACTTAAATACATGTGTGAATACATAAAACAAATACCGTGTCCCTAGTGAGCCTTTACTAGACTAGCTCATTGATCAAAGATGGTTAAGGTTTCCTAAACATAGATATGTGTTGTCATTTGATAACGGGATCACATCATTGGGAAAATGATGTGATGGACAAGACCCATCCGTTAGCTTAGCATTTGATCGTTCAGTTTATTGCTATTGCTTTCTTAATGTCAAATACATATTCCTTCGACTATGAGATTACGCAACTCCCGGATACCGGAGGAATACCTTGTGTGCTATCAAATGTCACAACATAACTGGGTGATTATAAAGATGCTCTATAGGTATCTCCGAAGGTGTTTGTTGAGTTGGCATAGATTGAGATTAGGATTTGTCACTCCGTGTATCGGAGATGTATCTCTGGGCCCTCTCGGTAATACACATCATAAGAAGCCTTGCAAGCAAAGTGACTAAGGAGTTAGTTGCAAGATGATGTATTACGGAACGAGTAAAGAGACTTGCCGGTAATGAGATTGAACTAGGTATGAAGATACCGACAATCGAATCTCGGGCAAGTAACATACCGATGGACAAAGGAAATTACGTATGTTGTCATAAGGTTCGACTGATAAAGATCTTCGTAGAATATGTAGGAGCCAATATGGGCATCCAGGTTCCGCTATTGGTCATTGACCGGAGAGGTGTCTCGGTCATGTCTACATAGTTCTCGAACCCGCAGGGTCCGCACGCTTAACGTTCGTTGACGATATATTGTTATATGAGTTATATGATTTGGTGACCGAATATTGTTCGGAGTCCCGGATGAGATCACGGACATGACAAGGAGCTCCGGAATGGTCTGGAGGTAAAGATTGATATATAGGACGATGATATTCGGACACCGGAAGAGTTTCGGAGTGCACCGGGTAGTCATTAGATCGCCGGAAGGGGTTCCGGACACCCCCGGGAGGTATATGGGCCTAATGGGCCAAGGGGAGAGACACACCAGCCCACAAGGGGGCTGGCGCGCCCCTCTCCCTGGCCGCCAGCCCTAGGGAAGGAAAGGGGGGAGGGCTAGCCCCTCCTACCTTCCCCTTCTCATGGGAGAAAGGCAAGGGGGGGTGGGGGTAGGGGCAAGACCCCAAGTGGGATTCGTCCCCACTTGGGGCACCTCCTGGCTGCCTCCTCCCTCCCCCCACCTATATATATGTGGGAGGGGGCGACACACAAAGCCACAACAATTGCTTAGCCGTGTGCGGCGCCCCTCTCCACGGTTTTGTCCCTCGGTCATATTTTCGTAGTGCTTAGGCGAAGCCCTGTGGAGATAGCATCACCACCACCGTCACCACGCCGTCGTGCTGCTGGAACTCATCCTCTACTTCGCTGTCTTGCTGGATCAAGAAGGTGAGGACGTCACCGAGCTGAACGTGTGCTGAACGCGGAGGTGCCGTACGTTCGGTACTCGATCGGTTAGATCGCGAAGAAGTTCGACTACATCAACCCCATTACTAAACGCTTCCACTTACGGTCTACGAGGGTACGTAGACACACTCTCCCCTCTCGTTGCTATGCATCTCCTTGGATAGATCTTGCGTGTGCATAGAATTTTTTTTGTTTTCCATGCAACGTTTCCCAACATCCCGGATACCGGAGGAATGCCTTGTGTCTATCAAACGTCACTTCATAACTGGGTGATCATAAAGGTGCTCTACAGGTATCTCCGAAGGTGTCTGTTGGGTTGCATGGATCGAGACAGGGATTTGTCGCTCCGTGTGACGGAGAGATATCTCTGGGCCCTCTCGGTAATACAAAATCATAAGAAGCTTCATGTGACTAATGAGTTTAGTCACGGGATCTTGTACTACGGAACGAGTAAAGAGACTTGTCGGTAACGAGATTGAACTAGGTATGGAGATACCGACGATCGAATCTCGGGCAAGCAACATATCGCCACACAAAGGGAATTGCATAAGTGATTGACTGAATCCCTGACATCGTGGTTCAACCGATAAAGATCTTCGTTGAATATGTAGGAATAAATATGGGACTCCAGGTCCCGCTACTGATTATTGACCGGAGAGGAGTCTCGGTCATGTCTGCATGTTCCCGAACCCATAGGGTCACACGCTTAACGTTCGGTAGCGCTAGGGTAGTGTTGAGATATTAATAGTGGAAAGTACGAAGGTTGTTCGGAGTCCTGGATGGGATCCGAGACATCATGAGGAGCTCCGGAATGGTCTGGAGGTAAAGATTCATATATGGCAAGTTGTTATCGGGGTTCCGGAAGAAGTTCGAGTTTTTCCGGTATTGTACCAGAAAGGTTCTAGAAGGTTCCGGAGTGGGGCCCAACTTCATGGGGGGACCCACACGAACGTGGGTAATGTGGAAAGTCCCCAGAACTCTGTTCTAGGCGCACCAAGATCCTCCCTTAAAAAGAATTCAGGATCCTTAAATAATGGGATAGCAATCGGTGGGGAAGAAAAGGAGGGATTTCCTTCCTCCCCATTTGGCCAATGACCCTAGGGCCTTAGAGGGCAAACCACTAGGCCCCTTCACGCTTATATAAAGTTGGGGAGGAGTTGGGGGCAGCCCCCCTTCGACCCTTGCCCGTTACCTCTCGCAACTCCTCCCATGTTTCACCTGTACGCGCTTGGCGAAGCCCTGCCGGAATTCCGCTGTCACCACCACCACCACGCTGTCGTGTTGGTTAAGATCTCATCTACCTCCTCTCCCTTTCTTGCTGGATCAAGAAGGAGAGGACGCCGCCGAGCCGTACGTGTGCTAAACTCGGAGGTGCCGTCTGTTCGGCACTAGATCGGATTGGATCGTGAAGAGTACGACTACATCAACCGCGTTACAACACTAACGCTTTTGGTCTACAAGGTATGTATACACACTCCCCTCTCGTAGCTATATATCTCCTATATTGGATCTTGGGTGTTTCGTAGGATTTTTTTTGATTTTCATGCAACGTTCCCCATCAGTGGTATCAGAGCTAGATCTATGCGTAGATGTATATGCACGAGTAGAACACAAAGAAGTTGTGGGCGTTGATGTTCAAATTGATTACTTCCCTTGTTTTATTTGGATTCGGCGGTACTGTGGGATGAAGCGGCTCGGACCAACCTTATATGTCCACGCACATGAGACCGATTCCACTGTTTGACATGCAACTTGTATTGCATAAAAGTGGCTTTGTGGGTGTTTGTCTCTCCCACTTTAGTTGAATCTGATTTGACGAGGGCGGTCCTTGTAGAAGGTTAAAAGGCAACTTGTATACCACCGTTGTGGTTTTGCGTAGATAAGAACCGTTCTTATAGTTTGCCCTAGCAGTCACATAAAAATTGCAACAACAAAGTAGAGGGCGTCTAACTTGTTTTTGCAGGGCATGTTGTGATGTGGTATGGCCAGAACGTGATGTGATATATGTTAATGTATGAGATGATCATATGTTGTAATAGGTTCACGACTTGCATGTTGATGAGTACGACATTTGACAGGAGCCATAGGGTTGTCTTTAATTTATTGTATGACCTGTGTGTCAACAAATAACGCCATGTAATTGCTTTACTTTATCGCTATGCATTAGCAATAGTTGTAGAAGCAATAGTTGGTGAGACAACCACGTGACGACACGATGATGGAGATCATGGTGTCATGCCGGTGACGATGGAGATCATGCCGGTGCTTTGGAGATGGAGATCAAAAGCATAAGATGATAATGGCCATATCATGTCACATATTTTGATTGCATGTGATGTTTATCTTTTATGCATCTTATTTTGCTTAGGATGATGGTAGCATTATAAGATGATCCCTTCACTTAATTTCAAGATAAATGTGTTCTCCCTAAGTATGCACCGTTGCGAAAGTTCGTCGTTTCGAAGCACCTCATGATGATCGGGTGTGATAGACTCTATGTTCGCATACAACGGGTGTAAGCCAGTTTTACACATGCGAAGTACTTGGGTTAAACTTGACGAGCCTAGCATGTACATACATGGCCTCGGAACACGGATGACCGAAAGGTCGAACACGAGTCATATAGTAGATATGATCAACATGGAGATGTTCACCGTTGATGACCACCCCATCTCACGTGACGATCGAACATGGGTTGGTTGATATGGATCGTGTGAACACTTAGACAACTTGTGGGATGTTGATTTAAGTGGGAGTTCACTAGTAATTTGATTAACTGAACCCATTATCATGAACATATATAGTCTAAATTGTCTTTGCAAAATTATGTTGTAGATCAATGGCTCGTGCTGTAGCTCCCCTGAATTTTAATGCGTTCCTAGAGAAAGCTAAGTTGAAAGATGATGGAAGCAACTATGCGGACTGGGTTCGTAATTTGAGGATTATCCTCACTGCTGCATAGAAGGCTTATGTCCTCGAAGCACTGCTAGGTTTGCCACCCGCTCCCGCAAATCTGGACGATATGAACGTCTAGCAGACTAGAAGTGATGACTAAATGATAGTTCAGTTCGCCATGCTTTACGGCTTAGAACCGGGGCTCCAAAGGCATTTTGAGCACCACGAAGCATATGAGATGTTCCAGGAGCTGAAATTGGTATTTCAGGCTCATGCCCGGGTTGATAGGTATGACACCTCCGACAAGTTCTTTAGCTGCAAGATGGAGGAGAACAACTCCGTTAGTGAGCATGTACTCAGAATGTCTGGGTACTACAACTGCTTGAATCAATCAGGAGTTAATCTTACGGATGAAGTAGCGATTGATAGAGTTCTTCAGTCACTGCCACCAAGCTACAAGGGCTTTGTGATGAACTATAATATGCAAGGGATGGAGAAAACGATCCCTAAGCTCTTCGCGATGCTTAAGGCCGCGGAGGTAGAAATCAAGAAAGAGCATCAAGTGTTGATGGTCAATAAGACCACCAGTTTCAAGAAGGGTAAGGGAAAGAAAGGGAACTTCAAGAAGAATGGCAAGACAGTTGCCGCTCCCATGAAGAAACCCAAGGCTGGACCCAAACCCGAGACTGAGTGCTTCTATTGCAAGGGGAAGGGCCACTGGAAGCGGAACTGCCCCAAGTACTTGGCAGATAAGAAGGCTGGCAACGTCAATAAAGGTATATTTGATATACATGTTATTGATTTGTACCTTACTAGTGCTCGTAGTAGCGCCTGGGTATTTCATACTGGTTCGGTTGCTAATATTTATAACTCGAAACAAGAGCTGCGGAATAAACGAAGACTAGCTAAGGACGAGGTGATGATGCGCGTCGGAAATGGTTCCAAGGTTGATGCGATCGCCGTCGGCATGCTACCTCTACGTTTACCTTCAGGATTAGTTATGAACCTAAATAATTGTTATTTGGAGACTGCGTTGAGCATGAACATTATATCTGGATCTTGTTTATTGCGAGATGGTTATTCATTTAAGTCAGAGAATAATGGTTGTTCTATTTATATGGATAATATCTTGTATGGTCATGCACCCCTTATGAATGGTTTATTCTTATTGAATCTCGACCGTAGTGATACACATATTCATAATATTGATGCCAAAATATGCAAAGTTAATGATGGTAGTACCACATACTTGTGGCACTGCCGCTTAGGTCATATTGGTGTAAAGCACATGAAGAAACTCCATGCAGATGGACTTTTGGAATCACTTGATTATGAATCATTTGATACATGTGAATCATGCCTTATGGGCAAGATGACTAAAACCCTATTTTTCGGGAGAATGAAGTGGGCTAGTGACTTGTTGGAAATAATACATACTGATGTACGTGGTCCGATGAGTCTTGAAGCACGCGGTGGATATCGTTATTTTCTTACCTTCACAGATGATTTGAGTAGATATGGGTATATTTACTTAACGAAACACAAGTCTAAAACATTTGAAAATTCAAGGAGTTTCAGAGTGAAGTAGAGAATCATCGTAACAAGAAAATTAAATTTCTATGATCTGATCATGGAGGTGAATATTTGAGTTACGAGTTTGGTATGCATTTAAGACAATGTGGAATTGTTTGACAGCTCACGCCACCTGGAACACCACATCATAATGGTGTGTCCGAATGTCATAATCGTACTTTATTAGATATGGTGCATTCTATGACGTCTCTTACCGATTTGTCAGTATCATTTTGGGGTTATGCATTAGAGACAGCCGCATTCACTTTAAATAGGGCACCGTCTAAGTCCGTTGAGAGGACACCGTATGAATTATGGTTTGGCAAGAAACCTAAATTGTCATTTCTTAAAGTTTGGGGATGCGACGCTTATGTAAGAGACTCCAGCCTGATAAGCTCGAACTCAAAGCAGAGAAGTGCGTCTTCATAGGATACCCTAAAGAGACCATTGGGTATACCTTCTATCACAGATCCGAGGGCAAGATTTTTGTTGCTAAGAATGGGTCCTTTCTAGAGAAGGAGTTTCTCTTGAAAGATGTGAGTGGGAGGAAAGTAGAACTTGATGAGGTAATTGTACCTTCTCTCGAACTTGAGTGTAGCACATCGCAGAAAGCAGTTCCCGTGATGCCTAAACCAACCGGAGAGGAAGCTAATGATGATGATCATGAAACTTCAGATCAAGTTACTACCAAACTTCGTAGGTCAACCAGGATACGTTCCGCACCAGAGTGGTACGGTAATCCTGTCCTGGAAGTCATGTTGTTAGACAATGGCGAACCTACGAACTATGAAGAAGCAATGACGAGCCCGGATTCTGACAAATGGCTTGAGGCCATAAAATCCGAGATAGGATCCATGTATGAGAACCAAGTGTGGACTTTGGTAGACTTACTCGATGACTGGTAGGCCATCGAGAACAAATGGATCTTTAAGAAGAACACGGACATGGATGGTAATGTTACCATCTATAAAGCTCGACTTGTCGCAAAAGGTTTTCGAAAAATTCAAGGAGTTGACTACGATGAGACTTTCTCACCCGTAGCGATGCTTAAGTCTGTTAGAATTATGGTAGCAATTGCCGCATACTATGATTATGAAATCTGGTAGATGGACGTCAAAACTACGTTTCTTAACGGTGTTCTTAAGGAAGAGTTGTATATGATACACTCAGAAGGTTTTGTCGATCCTAAGAATGCAAACAAAGTATGCAAGCTCCAGCGATCCATCTATGGACTGGTTCATGTTGGGAAACGTTGCATGGAAAACAAAAAAATTTCTACGGACACGCAGTGATCTATCCATGGAGATGCATAGCAATGAGGGGGAGAGTATGTCTACATACCCTCGTAGACCGTAAGAGGAAGTGTTTCACAACGCGGTTGATGTAGTCGAATTTCTTCGCGCTTCAACCGATCAAGTACCGAACGCACGGCACCTCCGTGTTCTGCACACGTTCAGCTCGGTGATGTCCCTCGCCTTCTTGATCCAGCAAGACGTCGAGGTAGTAGATGAGTTTCATCAGCACGACGGCGTGGTGACGGTGATGGTGAAGTGATCTCCGCAGAGCTTCGCCTAAGCACTACGAAAATATGACCGGGGGTGTAAACGGTGGAGAGGGGCGCCGCACACGGCTAGGCAATTGTCTGGGGTGTGCTAGGCGCCCCCCTCCCACATATATATAGGTGGGAGGGAGAGGGGAGGCTGCCAGGAGGCGCCCCAAGTAGGCCGAATCCTACTTGGGGTCCTCCCCAAGTGGCGCCCCCCTGCCATATTTATCCGAGGTGGAAGGAAAGATGGGGGAGAGGGAAGGAAGGGGGAATCCTATTCCACTCTTTCCTTTCCCTTCCCCTCTTTCCTTCTCCTCCTAGGCCGGCCCATATGGGGGGTGCACCAGCCCCTTGTGGCTGGTGCGTTTCCCCTCTTGGCCCATAAGGCCCATATCTTTTGCCGGGGGTGCCCGGAACCCCTTCCGGTGACCCGATAAGTACCCGGTGACCCCCGAAACACTTCCGGTGTCCGAATACCATCGTCCTATATATCAATCTTTACCTATCGACCATTTCGACACTCCTCGTCATGTCCGTGATCTCTTCCGGGACTCTGAACAACATTCGGTCACCAAATCACATAACTCATATAATACTATATCGTCATCGAACGTTAAGCGTGCGGACCCTACGGGTTCGAGAACTATGTAGACATGACCGAGACACCTCTCCAGTCAATAACCAATAGCGGAAAATGGATGCCCATATTGTCTCCTACATATTCTACGAAGATCTTTATCGGTCGAACCGTTATGACAACATAGGTAATTCCCTTTGTCCATCGGTATGTTACTTGCCCGAGATTCGATCGTCGGTATCTTCATACCTAGTTCAATCTCGTTACCGGCAAGTATATTTACTCATTCCGTAATACATCACCTTGTGACTAACTCCTTAGTCGTTTGCTTGCAAGCTTATGATGTGTATTACCGAGAGGGCCCAGAGATACCTCTCCGATACTCGGAGTGACAAATCCTAATCTCGATCTATGCTAACTCAACAAACACCTTCGGAGATACCTGTAGAGCATCTTTATAATCACCTAGTTATGTTGTGACGTTTGATAGCACACAAGGCATTCCTTCGGTATCCGGGAGTTGCATAATCTCATAGTCGAAAGAATATGTATTTGACATGAAGAAAGCAATAGCAATAAAACTGAACGATCATTATGCTAAGCTAACGGATGGGTCTTGTCCATCACATCATTCTCCTAATGATGTGATCCCGTTATCAAATGACAACTCATGTCCATGGTTAGGAAACCATAACCATCTTTGATCAACGAGCTAGTTAAGTAGAGGCTCACTAGGGACACGGTGTTTGTTTATGTATTCACACATGTATTTAGGTTTCCGATCAATACAATTCTAGCATGAATAATAAACCTTTATCATGAATAAGGAAATATAAAATAACAACTTTATTATTGCCTCTAGGGCATATTTCCTTCAGTCTCCCACTTGCACTAGAGTCAGTAATCTAGATTACATTGTAATGAATCTAACACCCATGGAGTCTTGGTGCTGATCATGTTTTGCTCGTGGAAGAGGCTTAGTCAACAGGTCTGCTACATTCAGATCCGTATGTATCTTGCAAATTTCTATGTCTCCATCCTTGACTTGTTCATGAATGGAGTTGAAGCGTCTCTTGATGTGTTTAGTTCTCTTGTGAAACCTGGATTTGTTCGCCAAGGAAATTGCTCCAGTGTTGTCACAAAAGATTTTCATTGGATCCGATGCACTAGGTATTACACCCAGATCGGATATGAACTCCTTCATCCATACTCCTTCATTTGCTGCTTCCGAAGCAGCTATGTACTCTGCTTTACACGTAGATCCAGCCACGACGCTCTGCTTGGAACTGCACCAACTGACAGCTCCACCATTCAATATAAATACGTATCCGGTTTGTGACTTAGAGTCATCCAGATCAGTGTCAAAGCTAGCATCGACGTAACCGTTTACGACGAGCTCTTTGTCACCTCCATAAACGAGAAACATATCCTTGGTCCTTTTCAGGTACTTTAGGATGTTCTTGACCGTTGTCCAGTGATCCACTCCTGGATTACTTTGGTACCTCTATGCCAGACTTCTGGCAAGGCACACATCAGGTCTGGTACACAGCATAGCATACATGATAGAACCTATGGCTGAGGCATAGGGAATGACTTTCATTTTCTCTCTATCTTCCGCAGTGGTCGGGCATTGAGTCTTACTCAACTTCACACCTTGCAACATAGGCAAGAACCCTTTCTTTGACTGATCCATTTTGAACTTCTTCAAAACTTTATCAAGGTATGTGTTTTGTGAAAGTCCTATTTAGCGTCTCGATCTATCCCTATAGATCTTGATGCCCAATATATAAGCAGCTTCACCGAGGTCTTTCATTGAAAAATTCTTATTCAAGTATCCTTTTATGCTATCCAGAAATTCTATATCATTTCCAATCAACAATATGTCATCCACATATAATATCAGAAATGCTACAGAGCTCCCACTCACTTTCTTGTAAATACAGGCTTCACCGAAAGTCTGTATAAAACCATATGCTTTGATCACCTCATCAAAGTGTATATTCCAACTCCGAGATGCTTGCACCAGTCCATAGATGGATCGCTGGAGCTTGCACACTTTGTTAGCACCATTAGGATCGACAAAACCTTCTGGTTGCATCATATACAACTCTTCTTTAGGATATCCATTAAGGAATGCAGTTTTGACGTCCATTTGCCAGATTTCATAATCATAAAATGCGGCAATTGCTAACATGATTCGGAAGGACTTAAGCATCGCTACGGCTGAGAAAGTCTCTTCATAGTCAACTCCTTGAACTTGTCAAAAACCTTTTGCGACAAGTCGAGCTTTATAGATAGTAAGTACATTACCATCAGTGTCAGTCTTCTTCTTGAAGATCCATTTATTCTCTATGGCTTGCCGATCATCGGGCAAATCCACCAAAGTCCACACTTTGTTCTCATACATGGATCCTATCTCAGATTTCATGGCCTCAAGCCATCTGTCGGAATCTGGGCTTATCATAGCTTCTTCATAGTTCTTAGGTTCACCTTGGTCTAGTAACATGACTTCCAGTACAGGATTCCCGTACCACTCTGGTGCGGATTGTGTTCTGGTTGACCTACGAGGTTCTGTAGTAACTTGATCCGAAGTTTCATGATCATCATCATTAGCTTCCTCTCTAGTTGGTGTAGGCATCACGGGAACGGTTTTCTCTGATGTGCTACTTTCCAATTCGAGAGAAGGTACAATTACCTCATCAAGTTCTACTTTCCTCCCACTCACTTCTTTCGAGAGAAACTCCTTCTCTAGAAAGGTTCCATTCTTGGCAACAAAGATCTTGCCTTCGGATTTGTGGTAGAAGGTGTACCCAATTGTTTCCTTAGGGTATCCTATGAAGACGCACTTCTCCGATTTGGGTTCGAGCTTATCAGGCTGAAGCCTTTTGACATAAGTGTCGCAACCCCAAACTTTAAGAAATGACAGCTTAGGTTTCTTGCCAAACCATAGTTCATACGGTGTCGTCTCAACGGATTTAGACGGTGCCCTATTTAACGTGAATGCGGCTGTCTCTAATGCATAACCCCATAACGATAGTGGTAAATCGGTAAGAGACATCATAGATTGCACCATATCTAATAAAGTACGGTTACGACGTTCGGACACACCATTACGCCGTGGTGTTCAAGGTGGCGTGAGTTGTGAAACTATTCCACATTGTTTTAAATAAAGGCCAAACTCGTAACTCAAATATTCGCCTCCGTGATCAGATCGTAGAAACTTTATTTTCTTGTTATGATGATTCTCCACTTCACTCTAAAATTCTTTGAACTTTTCAAATGTTTCAGATTTGTGTTTCATTAAGTAGATATACCCATATCTGCTCAAATCATCTGTGAAGGTTAGAAAATAACGATACCTGCCGCGTGCCTCAATACTCATCGGACCGCATACATCAGTATGTATTATTTCCAATAAGTCATTAGCTCGCTCCATTGTTCCGGAGAACGGAGTTTTAGTCATCTTGCCCATGAGGCATGGTTTGCAAGTATCAAATGATTCATAATCAAGTGATTCCAAAAGCCCATCTGCATGGAGTTTCTTCATGCGCTTTACACCAATATGACCTAAACGGCAGTGCCACAGATATGTTGCACTATCATTATCAACTTTGCATCTTTTGGCATCAATATTATGAATATGTGTATCACTACAATCGAGATTCAACAAAAATAGACCACTCTTCAAGGGTGCATGACCATAAAAGATATTACTCATAAAATAGAACAACCATTATTCTCTGATTTAAATGAATAACCGTCTCGCACTAAACAAAATCCAGATATAATGTTCATGCTCAACGCTGGCACCAAATAACAATTATTTAGGTCTAAAACTAATCCCGAAGGTAGATGTAGAGGTAGCGTGCCGACGGTGATCACATCGACCTTGGAACCATTCCCGACGCGCATCATCACCTCGTCCTTAGCTAATCTTCGTTTAATCCGTAGCTCTTGTTTCGAGTTACAAATATGAGCAACCGAACCAGTATCAAATACCCAGGCCCTACTACGAGCATTAGTAAGGTACACATCAATAACATGTATATCAAATATACCTTTGTTCACTTTGCCATCCTTCTTATCCGCCAAATACTTGGGGCAGTTCCGCTTCCAGTGAACAGTCCCTTTGCTAGAAACACTCAGTTTCAGGCTTGGGTCCAGCTTTGGGCTTCTTCCCGGGAGTGGCAACTTGCTTGCCATTCTTCTTGAAGTTCCCTTTCTTTCCCTTGCCCTTTTTCTTGAAACTAGTGGTCTTGTTAACCATCAACACTTGATGTTCCTTCTTGATTTCTACCTCCGCTGCCTTAAGCATTGTGAAGAGCTCGGGAATTGTTTTGTTCATCCCTTGCATATTATAGTTCATCACGAAGCCTTTGTAGCTTGGTGGCAGTGATTGAAGAACTCTGTCAATGACACAATCAACCGGAAGATCAACTCCCAGCTGAGTCAAGTGATTATAATACCCAGACATTTTGAGTATGTGTTCACTGACAGAACTGTTCTCCTCCATCTTGCAGCTATAGAACTTGTTGGAGACTTCATATCTCTCAACCTGGGCATTTACTTGAAATATTAACTTCAACTCTTGGAACATCTCTTATGCTCCATGACGTTCAAAACGTCTTTGAAGTCCCGGTTCTAAGCCGTAAAGCATGGCACACTGAACTATCGAGTAGTCATCAGATCGAGCTTGCCAGACATTCAAAACATCAGCTTCTGCTCCTGCAGCAGGCCTTTCACCTAGCGGTGCATCAAGGACATAATTCTTCTGTGCAGCAATGAGGATAATCCTCAAGTTACGAACCCAGTCCATGTAGTTACTACCATCATCTTTCAACTTAGCTTTCTGTCGGGGATATACCCCGTGGTATGACCCGGCTGGAAGGATGACCCGGCCGGACTTGGCGACTTACTAGTGACCCGCCCTAACTTGGCGACTCACTAAGTGACCCGCCTGGATCTCTCCACTCACTGATGAATCGGCCGGGCCTAGTGACTCATTGGTGACCCGGCAGGCGCGTCAGAGGAGCGACAAGACCCGATGGCCCAGAAGGTGGCTCATGGAAGGCTGGCTCATGTTATGGTGGGCCGGCTTAAGATAAAAGGCATAAGGAATATTCCCTTACAAAGGAAGCAAGACTAGAACTCCACTTGTAATAGAGTAATCCTAATCCTACTAGGACTGGTCATGTAACCCGCCCCTTCAACTTATATAAGGAGGGGCAGGGCACCCCAAGAGGGACAAGTTACACAAGTTTGAGACAGACAAATCGATAGCTCTCGAGTTAGAGGTAGCGAAAGAGCACCCATGTAATCATGAGCATCACCATGATCAATATCAATGAAGCAGGACGTAGGCTTTTACCTCCACCGTGAGGGGCCGAACCTGGGTAAAACCTCGCGTCTCTCGTCCCACTCAACCCCTCTCAAGGTACCACATAGATGCGTTGGCCTCACGACTAAGTCCTCACACTAAGGACATCTGCCGTGACAAATCCACGACAGTTGGCGCCCACCGTGGGGCCTGCGCACGGTGGTGTTGAGTTCTTGGAGGGATCTTCTTCAGGGATCGGGAAGCTCGCGATATGTTAGATGAAAAAGCGCCAGCACGGAAAGCGTGCAGGATAACCCGGCGTGAGATAATCTTCGGCAGAGTCGGCAAATTCAATGTTTGTGTGCGATCTGTCGAATCCGAGTAGGATCTCAATTGTGGCTGTTACAGCCGCGTATCGCTGAGGCCGACAGGAAGTTTTCTATAGTTGCCGGACGCCGGGTCAGGTCAATCCGTATCAGCACGTCCGTGCGGAGGCAAGGATCAAGCCCCGAGGCGGTTTCATAAATTGATCCGCTAAAGACTGCTGATGTGGTTCGAAGTAGTACTTCTAAGAAACGGTTATGCTACTATTCGCTTGAAGGCAATACTACTCCGTTCCTGCTATTCACATAAAGTGATCCATCAAGTACTTGAGTACTGTTCATGTTAAAGCTCAGATTTGGAGGAGGCAACCTGTTCAGAGAAGAAATAATATTTGGTGAAACTGCTTCATGTGAGCATGCATGTTTGGGCAAAGGACTACAACGCCAGGTCGGACTGGCGGGTCAACAGATCCAATCTCCAGCGCCACACGGACCACGACTTGGAGAAAATTAATGGACGTGGATCTTCTTCAGAGTTCAACTCGCTGTCGCCTTGGCATCGCTTCTCTGCTATCAAGCCGCCCTACTACTTCTGTTGTGTGCGGCCGCAGCCTTGAATTGCCGCCTGTGAGCCGCCCCTCTGTTCGCCCCTGTTTCACTACTCTGGGCCGGCCTTCCCTCGCCGCGAGTTCTTGCTGGTCGGAGCCGCCGCCGCCGTCTTCCGTGCAGCCTTGACTCGGCTTCGTCGCACCACCTCCTCTGCAAGACGCCGTCGACCCGAGCCGCTGCAACCCGGCCGCCTCCGCACGCGCCGTCGTGGAGCTGCCTCCAGTGTATCAGCTTTGTTCGTGTTGACTCGGAAGATTCCTCTGGGCCAAAACTCAACTGCATCAGCCTTTATAGTGATGGCTTTGAAGTAAGGCGAGCGATTTTTGATCCGTCTAAGATGTCATTGTCTGAGTGACGCTACCTTCGTAAGAGGTTCTGAGCAGAATTTGGTTCAGTTTGAGATCTTCTGAAGAAACCAGAATTTTTGTCCATCATACCTGTCAGTAGAGCACCCGCGTTCTCATTCATAACTTAAGCTACTTGATTGCTAGCTTCAAAAAGCTAGCTAGCCATGCAAATATGTGGAGCTCCTGGAGGATTTGATCTAGGGTGCAAAACCAACAGACGCTTCTTGTCAACAAAATACCGGTCTACGGTGTTGCCTGACGGTATGATTCTGAAGCAGTGCAAAACAATTCTGAAAAGACTTCCCCTTCGCCTTGGCCGTTGAGCCGTCTTGCCCCCTACTCTTGTGCGCCAGACGCTGCCTGAAGCGATAATACTAGATTCACGGGCAATCAGCGACGGATTTTCACGGACGCAGACACTGCCTTCGCTGTGGTCGCTATGACATTGCGCTGAGCTACCCCCGACCAGCGTTGTTCTGAGCCGCCGCACGTCCGTTACGAGCCGCCTCTACTTCATCATCCACGGTCTCGCCTCGAGCCATTTTCACCGCTGTGGCGAGCCGCCTCCACCGTGGCCTTGGGCGAGTGGTTAACTCGCTGTTGAAATTACTGGAGGTGATCTACGGACGGAATGTATGACTCCGTCTATCATCCAGACGAATCAGGTGATATCCATCTAAGTTTATTAGCCCATATTGTTTTTGTCAAAGAATAATCGTTTTGGTCTGTATGTTTTTATGTGCAGGACAATGGTTCATTGTAAAGGTGGTGCCATGCTGTGCCTATGGAGTATGCGTTAGCATCACCATGCACCGGCATCCGCGCCCGCTTGCTATTGAACGGGTGTACGCAAGCTGCCGCCCGGGCAGCTCGATCTATATCAACTCGCCGGGACCGCGCCCATGATTGACTCGCTGTCCGCGCGGCTTACCACGCTTGTGATTGACTCGCCTGTCCGTGCACCGATGATTGACTCGTCCGTCCGCACCGGCTTACCATGCCGCGGCCGACTCATTTGTCTGCTCCTGCGGCCGACTCGCCTGTGATTGATTTCAACTTCATCGTAGTGATCATCAACTCCGCGGCGGATAATTTCCGGCCTAACATACCAGGCACACAAGTTGCCGCCACTGCGGTTTGTCTAAACTTCAAACAACCAGCTGGGATGAACCACTGGCCGGATTACTGGCACAAATCATACGGGGTCATTTATAATTCGCCGAGCTTCAACATATGCCGGTTTATATCACAGTCAAGTATGGAGAATCTCAAGACAACTCCTCGAGTCATCTTAAGACTCGGGGGCTACGATGACATGACTTAGCAAATCTTGCCAGATTCAAGAACCCTGGGTCATTGGAGGGAAAATAACCCGGTCCCGGAGGCTATTGCCATATTGATGAAAATTTAAAGGCCGTCAGAAAATTTCTGGTTTAAAATGAAGAATTCCGGTTTAAAATCCAGCTCAAGGGAAATCTGTCTCTCACGAAGCTTGGAAGCTCTCAATATCCGGTTTCAAATTCCGGTTCAAAAAGAATCCATCTCTCGCAAGTTCGAGTTCTCAGAAAAATTAAAGGTTGCCAAAGAGAACTTGCTGTAGTGCGCAGTTCAAACATGGGTATCCTGCCTTATTGGCTTATCATATTATGGGTCACTTGGGGGCTTCCTGCTCACTGAGCATAGCTGTGACTACCCGCTTGATCCGGCTTACACGCCTTATTACAAAATTACTTGGGGGCTTCCTACTCATTGAGCATAGCTGTGACTACCCTCTTGATCCGGCTTGCATGCCTTGTTTAAAAAATTACTTTGGGGCTTCCTGCTCATTGAGCATAGCTGTGACTACCCGCTTGATCCGGCTTACACGCCTTATTACAAAATTACTTGGGGACTTCCTGCTCATTGAGCATAGCTATGACTACCCTATTGATCCGGTTTATACGCCTTGATGCAAATTGCTTGGGGGCTTATTGCCCAAATTGAATGGGTACCAAAGAGAACCTGCTACAATGAGCAGTTCAAACATAGGTATCCTACCTTGAAGGCTCATTATTGGTCACTTGGGGGCTTATTGTTCAATGAACATAGCTTTATTGACCCTTTTGATCGTCTTGGATGCCAGGTGTAAAACACCAAAAACTTCGGGTTATCCTGCCTATATGTCTGCCACTCCGCCCAGGTTATCTGGAATGACCCGCCGAACTCTTGACAGTCAATCTTATAAAGACCCTGAACTTGTCAAGGTTAAAACGGCGGTTGGTCATGTGAGGCCCATCTTACAGATTTAAATGAAGGATTAACTCAGTGGCTGTGCGGCCCATGAACAACACTTGATATTGAGGCTTGGCAGCCTATGGAAGCCTTGTTTTTTCTGATTTGTTATTTTCTTTGAACATTGTTTGGGTTCATACCCTTGTACCATATTGATATATGGTTTAACACGATTCAGGCCATGTAGCCTTAATCCTTATGACTCATACTTGAGCTTATTTGGGGTTTTGATAACCCAGACTGGCTTTGGACAATAAGTCGCCGGCATATTTTGATTGCGCATTTTGAGTTATGCACTTTCAGTTTTGGGCTGTTACCCTTACTGCATGCGGCACCGCAAGCCGGCAGTATGAACCAATCTCACAGCATGATTTGCCTTGAATAAATTCAAGTCATGATTTTTTACGGGTTAATACCCATGCTGGATTACAACCTTGTTATGACGTCAGTCTACAGGTATGACTTTTCATATTTGAATAAATACTTTGGGTTTTTTATAACCCGCCCTGGTTATGGACTTTAAGTCGCCGGTATACTTTGGATTGCGCAAATTGGAATCATGCGCTTATAAATCTTTGGATTGTCACCCTCACTGGATATGGCGATGTAAGCCGGCAGTATGAGCCAATTTTCCAGGTATGTTTTTTATTGTTATAAGAATATGCGAGGTTTGATAATCCGCCCTGGTTTTTGACTTTAAGTCGCTAGTATATTTTGGCTTTGATGGCCTTAATTCTAGTCTTTTCTATAATTGCATAAGACTATATTATGTTTGGATTGTTACCCGCCCTGGTTTTTGACGTTAAGCCGCCAGGGCATATGTTGTTTAAACTTTGTGCAGGACATGCAGAGCTATGGCTTACACAACTGAGTAAGTTTAAGCCCATCATCAAAGATTAAAATTGGTGTTTCAAAAGGGTTATCAGTTCTTGTTTTTTTACAAAGGCTACAAGCCATCGGGTTGCACAAATTCCGGATAACAATGAATGCGCATTAAGTCGCCATCGGCCAAGAGCCACTGAGTATTTAACTCTGGATTTACTTGTCAACAGACAAGATCTTGTGATTGAGGTTTTCATACCGGATTATATTGTTCAAATCTTGAATAGCCAAATATGGCTGGATTTTCGTTATGGTTGTCATAACCAGTATTGAATGATTGAGGTTTTTTCAACCGTGTTATACTATTCAAATCTTTAATAGCCAACATGGCTGGATTTTTATTATGGTTATGAATAACCAGTATTATGATTGAGGTTTTCAAAAGCCGTTTCATAGCAATGGCTATTATTTATTTATCCAAGAATACCGGCTCACAGCAGAGAGCATGGTTCAATATTGAATATGCAAAGGCTTTCAGCAACATCATTCGGACAATGGATATGGTTTTATTTTACAATGGAAAGAATAGTCCCGAGTCGCTGCAGGCACATGACCCGGCACTTGGGGGCTACATTATTCAAATCATGATTATATCAAGTATGCAAGTCCCATGTCACTTCAAGCATGCACCATGGCACTTGAGGGCTAATGCAAGGTCATTTTTAATTCGCCTCATTGAAGACCCGACCCATCACATGGTGATGAGCCGGCCCTTGGGGGCTACTAATTGCTCCTGTCAAAGTCCCTGCTCATTATTGCATAATGACCCGGCACTTGGGGGCTACACATGTGAGGTGCAAAATATTCAGTTTATGATTGGCGACTTACATGAACAATCCGGATTTCTCCAAAGTTGTAGCGTTTATATTGAAGTATTATACTCTCAGTTTTGGCTTGGATAACTCAAGAAAGTCAATTACATGACCCGGTGTCAGCAATGATAATGACCCAGTATCATCAGTTTTTATAACCCGGCAATTTTGAGCATTGGAGGCCGACTCAAATGGATTTTCTTTGACAATATTTTTCTACAAGCAAATTGATTATGAAGCTGGTCTATTGACCCGGACTTTCCAGACGAAGGAAATGACAAGGACTTAAGGATGATCAGGTGCCGGTTCAGAAAAACTTTTAACCCGGAGCACTGATGTCTACTACGCAACTTTATTCTTGTAGACTCGTGTTGGGCCTCCAAGCGCAGAGTTTTGTAGGACAGTAGCAATTTTCCCTCAAGTGGATGACCTAAGGTTTATCAATCCGTGGGAGGTGTAGGATGAAGATGGTCTCTCTCAAGCAACCCTGCAACCAAATAACAAAAAGTCTCTTGTGTCCCCAACACACCCAATACAATGGCAAATTATATAGGTCCACTAGTTCAGCGAAGAGATGGTGATAAAAGTGTAATATGGATGGTAGAAATATATTTTATAATCTGAATAAATAAAAACAGCAAGGTAGCAAGTGATAAAATGGAGCACAAACGGTATTGCAATGCTTGAAAACAAGGCCTAGGGTCCGTACTTTCGCTAGTGCAATCTCTCAACGATGCTAATCTAATTGGATCATATAACCCTCCCTCAACGTGCGATGAAGAATCACTCCAAAGTTCTTATCTAGCGGAGAACTTAAGAAGAAATTGTTTGTAGGGCACGAAACCACCTTAAAGTTATTCTTTCTGTTCGATCTATTCAAGAGTTCATACGAAAATAACGCAAAGTTATTCTTTCCGTTCGATCTATCCAAGAGTTCGTACTAGAATAACACCATATGATACGCATCAACGAACTCTAATGTCACCTAGATACTCCAATGTCACCACAAGTATCCGTGGGTTAATTATACGATATGCATCAAACAATTTCAGATTCATAATACTCGATCCAACACAAAGAACCTCAAAGAGTGCCCCAAGATTTCTACCGGAGAAACAAGGACGAAAACGTGCATCAACCCCTTTGCATAGATTACCCCAATGTCACCTCGGGAATCTGCAAGTTGAGTGCCAAGACGTAGATCATGTGCTCTCAAATCCATAAAAGTATTCAATCCGATAAAACGAAATCTCAAAGGGAAAACTCAATTCACAACAAGATAGAGAGGGGAAAACACCATATGGTCCGACTATATTAACAAAGCCCGTGATACATCAAGATCGTGACATCTCAAGAACATGAGAGAGAGAGATTAAACACATAGCTACTGGTACAAACTCTCAGCCCCGAGGGTGGACTACTCCCTCTTCATCATGGTGGCCGCCGGGATGATGAAGATGGCCACCGGTGATGATTTCCCCCTCCGGCGGAGTGCCAGAACGGGGTCTAGATTGGTTTTTCGTGGCTACAGAGGCTTGCGGCGGCGGAACTTCTGATCTAGGGTTACCCTGAGGGTTTTTGGAATATTTGGTGATTTATAGGGCAAAGAGGGGGTGCGGGAGGCCACCGAGGTGGGCACAACCCACCTGGGCGCGCCTGGGCCCCCAGGCGCACCCCTGGTGGGTTGTGCCCCCCTTGGGGCACCCCCTAGGTGCTTCTCTGGCCCACTAGATGTCTTCTGGTCCATAAAAATCCACAAAAAGTTTCGCGGTGTTTGGACTCCGTTTGATATTGATTTCCTGCGATGTAAAAAACAAGCAAAAACAACAACTGGCACTGGGCACTGGGTCAATAGGTTAGTCCCAAAAAAATGATATAAAGTCGCTATAGAATGATTGTAAAACATCCGAGAATGATAATATAACAGCATGAATACTTCATAAATTATAGATACGTTGGAGACGTATCAGCATCCCCAAGCTTAATTCCTACTCGTCCTCGAGTAGGTAAATGATAAAAGAAATAATTTATGAAGTGTGAATGCTAGCAAATTGCACAAGTTTGATCAATGACAATTTCAATCACTTTTCCTAGCATCATAACAACAATTCTTTCTTATAAAACTCTTCATGTTAAAGTAGCAACCAATTCACATGTTAAGGTTCAAACAATGAATTCTCTTGAAACTCAACAACCTATGTTCTCAGTCACCAAACAATTGCAATTCAACTTATTCAACAGAGTCTAAGTAAGAGCTCCACATACTCAACCATCATATACTCTTCTATGATTGCTAACTCATCGTATACACATGAGCAAAACGTTTCAACCGGACACATAGAAAGATAGGGGCTTATAATTTCGCCTCCCAACGTATTCACCTCAAGGGTGATGTCAACAATAATAACTCATGCCACCCATATCCAACTGGACATATGTGCCTAGATCTTTCCTCACCACATGATGCTTGCCAAAGGAGAAAAATAAAAAGGAATAGAGAGAAAAACTATGACTCTTGCATAAAAGTAAATACATAAAAGTAAAAGATAGGCCCTTCGCAGAGGGAAGCAGAGGTTGCCATGCGCTTATTTGTTTGTATGCTCAACCCCTTAGTGCAAAAGAACATCATGTTATATTGCCCCTTGTGATGGCAACCTTTATTATGCAGTCTGTCGCTTTTATTTCTTTACCATCACAAGTTCGTACAACGCTCAATTTTCTCTTACACTAAATGATCTTACACTTTTAGAAGCAATTTTTATTGCCTTATTGCACCGATGACAACTTACTTGAAGGATCTTACTCAATCCATAGGTAGGTATGGTGGAATCTTGAAAATAAGATTTGGGTTTAAGGGTTTTTGGATGCACAAGTAGTATCTCTACTTAGTGCGGAATTTTTGGCTAGCAAAGATGGGGGCAAGCACCACATGTTGAAGGATCTATGACAATATAACTTCTATGTGAATATGAACAAACATAAATCATTACGTTGTCTTCCTTGTCCAACATCAACAATTTTGGCATATAATATTTTGATGGGGGCTCACAATCACAAAATATTTCCAAGATAGTGTATTTGCATGTGAAAGTTCTCTTCCTTCTACTAATCATTCATGAATTGCTTGTATGACCAATATTGTGATTGTCAAGCTTCAAAAGATTTCACTTTCTAAACCCAATGTGAAGCTACCACTAGGCATGATATGAACATATAATTTCAAATTCATTATATTCAATTTATTCAACAATTTACTCATAGGATATAAGTGAAGCACAAGAGTAAATGACAAGCTACTCCAAAAAGATATAAGTGAAGATCAAGCGAGTAGTTAAGTAAATAGGTAGCTAATTGAGGACTCTCTCTTATTTAAAAACTCTCAGATCTAAGTATTTTATTAAAACAGCAAGTAAAACAAAACAAAATGACATTCCAAGAATAGCACAACTCAAGTGAAGAAGCAAAAACTTAGGCTCAACCGATACTAACCGATAATTGTTGATGAAGAAAGGTGGGATGCCTACCGGGGCATTCCCAAGGTTAGATGCTTGAGACTTCTTGAAATATTATCTTGGGGTGCCTTGGGCATCCCCAATCTTGAGCTTTTGCGTCTCCTTAATTCCTTTTATATCACGGTTTCCCTAAATCTTAAAAACTTCATACACACAAAACTCAACAAGAACTCGTGAGATAAGTTAGTATAAACCAACGCAAAAACCTTATCATTCTCTACTGTAGCAAATCAAAAAAATTATTCTTCAACATTGCATACTAAATGCCTCTGCATATTTAATACTCCTATTCTCAAATAGAATCATTAAACAAGCAAACATATGCAAACATAACAGCAATCTGCCAAAACAGTACAGTCTGTAAAGAATGCAAGAGTATCAATACTTATTTAACTCCAAAAATTATGAAAGTTTACCACACTGTAGAAAATTTATCAGAGCTTATTGTTCAAAAAGTTTCAACATTTTATCACATTCTGACTTTTCTCGGGAATTTTTGCAACATCGATAAACTTTCTGTTTTGAAACAGCAACTCATATACTTGCAAAATGAGCATGGTAAAGGCTATACTTGACATTTTTATTGAAAATAAAGATGCAAAACATTATTCTAAATAACATAAAGCAAATCCTAAGAAGAAAATGACGCTCCAAGAAAACACATATCATGTGACGAATAAAAATGTAGCTCCAAGTGGGGTTACCGATAATATTGGAGACGAAAGAGGGGATGCCTTCCGGGGCATCCCCAAGCTTAGTTGCTTGGATATTACTTGAATATTACCTTGGGGGTGCCTTAGGCATCCCCAATCTTAGGGTCTTGTCACTCCTTATTCTCCTCATATCGATATCTCACCCAAAACTTGAAAACTTTAATCACACAAAACTTAACGGAACTTCGTGAGATGGGTTAGTATGATAAAGACAAATCATTCACTTTGGTAATGTCAAAGACAAGATTCATAATTGTTCTCACACAATTCCTACTGTACTCTACAATTTCCACAATTTATATTAAGCAATATAAGCCATAGAAACTAGAAAACAAGCAAATTATGCATTGAAAACAGAATCTGCCAAAAACAAAACAGTACATTAAGATCTGAATTAATATCATACTTATGTAACTCCGAAAATTCTGAAAAAGTAGAAAAACGTAGACAATTTCTATAATCATCAACTGTAAAAAATTCAGAATTTTTCCATGTTCCAGTAAAAGACAGGAATTTCTTCCCTTGACGCAAAAGTTTCTGTTTTTGCACAGAATCAAGTCAACTATCATCGACACTATCCCAAAGGCTTTACTTGGCACTTTATTGAAACAAAAGCTATAAAACAATATCACTACAGTAGCCTAATCATGTGAACACACAAAAACAGTAGGTAAAAGTGTTGGGTTGTCTCCCAACAAGCGCTTTTCTTTAATGCCTTTTTAGCTAGGCATGATGATTTCAATGATGCTCACATAAAAGATAAGAATTGAAACATAACAAGAGCATCATGAAGCATATGACTAGCATATTTAAGTCTAACCCACTTCCTATGCATAGGGATTTTGTGATCAAACAATTTATGGGAGCAAGAATCAACTAGCATAGGAAGGCAAAACAAGCATAACTTCAAGATTTTCAACACATAGAGAGGAAACTTGATATTGTTGAAATATGTAGAAGCATATATTCCCCTCTCATAATAATTTTCAGTAACATCATGAATGAATTCAACAATATAGCTAGCACATAAAGCATTCTTTTCATGATCCACAAGCATAGAAACTTTATTACTCTCCACATAAGCAAATTTATTCTCATGAATAGTAGTGGGAGCAAACTCAACAAAATAACTATCATGTGATACTTGATTGACATAATCAAATTGAACATTAAAATTATGATGACGAGTTTCATGGTTATCATTATTCTTTATAGCACACATGTCATCACCATAATCATCATAGATAGCAACTTTGTTGTCATAATCAATTGAAACCTCTTCCAAAATAGTGGATTCATCACTAAATAAAGCCATGACCTCTCCAAATCCAATTTCATAATTATCACAATAAGATTCAACACCCTCCAAAATAGTGGGATCACTAGTACCTAGAGTTGACACTCTTCCAAACCCACTTTCATCAATATAATCATCATAAATAGGAGGCATGCTACCATTATAACAAATTTGCACATCAAAACTTGGGGACTAAAAATATCATCTTCATCAAACATAGCATCCCCAAGCTTATGGCTTTGCATATCATTAGCATCATGGATATTCAATGAATTCATACTAACAACATTGCAATCATGCTCATCATTTATGCCAAACATTTTATTGAATTCTTCTTCTATCAATTGAGCACAATTTTCCTTTCCATCATTTTCAAG
Organism: Thinopyrum elongatum; assembly: GCA_011799875.1. Classification (NCBI taxonomy): domain Eukaryota; kingdom Viridiplantae; phylum Streptophyta; class Magnoliopsida; order Poales; family Poaceae; genus Thinopyrum; species Thinopyrum elongatum. Next base: position 558,116,349 of record CM022301.1, on the reverse strand, counting down.
AAAGGCATGATAAAGATGAACAATATGATGCAACCTCAATTCCATTTTTTGTAGTTTTCTTATTTTACAAACCAAACTAGTAATAAAACAAGAAACTAAAAGATTCAATTGCAAGATCTAAAGATATACCTTCAAGCACTCACCTCCCCGGCAACGGCGCCAGAAAAGAGCTTGATGTCTACTACGCAACTTTATTCTTGTAGACTCGTGTTGGGCCTCCAAGCGCAGAGTTTTGTAGGACAGTAGCAATTTTCCCTCAAGTGGATGACCTAAGGTTTATCAATCCATGGGAGGTGTAGGATGAAGATGGTCTCTCTAAAGCAACCCTGCAACCAAATAACAAAAAGTCTCTTGTGTCCCAAACACACCCAATACAATGGCAAATTGTATAGGTGCACTAGTTCGGCGAAGAGATGGTGATAAAAGTGTAATATGGATGGTAGAAATATATTTTTATAATCTGAATAAATAAAAACAGCAAGGTAGCAAGTGATAAAACGGAGCACAAACGGTATTGCAATGCTTGAAAACAAGGCCTAGGGCTCGTACTTTCGCTAGTGCAATCTCTCAACAATGCTAATCTAATTGGATCATATAACCCTCCCTCAACGTGCGATGAAGAATCACTCGAAAGTTCTTATCTAGCGGAGAACATAAGAAGAAATTGCTTGTAGGGCACGAAACCACCTTAAAGTTATTCTTTCCATTCGATCTATTCTAGAGTTCGTACTAAAATAACGCAAAGTTATTCTTTCCGTTCGATCTATCCAAGAGTTCGAACTAGAATAACACCATATGATACGCATCAACGAACTCTAATGTCACCTAGATACTCCAATGTCACCACAAGTATCCATGAGTTAATTATACGATACACATCAAACAATTTCAGATTCATAATACTCGATCTAACACAAAGAACCTCAAAGAGTGCCCCAAGATTTCTACCGGAGAAACAAGGACGAAAACGTGCATCAACCCCTTTGCATAGATTACCCCAATGTCACCTCAGGAATCCGCGAGTTGAGTGCCAAGACATAGATCAAGTGCTCTCAAATCCATAAAAGTATTCAATCCGATAAAACGAAATCTCAAAGGGAAAATTCAATTCACAACAAGATAGAGAGGGGAAAACACCATATGATCCGACTATATTAACAAAGCCCGCGATACATCAAGATCGTGACATCTCAAGAACATGAGAGAGAGAGATTAAACACATAGCTACTGGTACAAACCCTCAGCCCCGAGGGTGGACTACTCCTTCCTCATCATGGTGGCCACCGGGATGATGAAGATGGCCACCGGTGATGATTTCCCCCTCCGGCGGAGTGCCGGAACAGGGTCTAGATTGGTTTTTCGTGGCTACAGAGGCTTGCGGTGGTGGAACTTCTGATCTAGGGTTACCTCGAGGGTTTTTGGAATATTTGGTGATTTATAGGGCAAAGAGGGGGTGCGGGAGGCCACCGAGGTGGGCACAACCCATCTGGGCGCGCTTGGGCCCCCAGGCGCGCCTTGGTGGGTTGTGCCCCCTCAGGGCACCCCCCAGGTGCTTCTCTGGCCCACTGGATGTCTTCTGGTCCATAAAAAATCCACAAAAAGTTTCGCGGTGTTTGGACTCCATTTGATATTGATTTCCTGCGATGTAGAAAACAAGCAAAAATAGCAACTGGCACTGGGCACTGGGTCAATAGGTTAGTCCCAAAAAAATGATATAAATTTGCTATAAAATGATTGTAAAACATCCAAGAATGATAATATAATAGCATGAATACTTCATAAATTATAGATACGTTGGAGATGTATCAAGCACAACCTGTCAAATTTGTTCTTGTGTTTATTTTGCAGGATCAGTTTAACATGGATAAATCCAAATTAAACTGGGGGCTAATGTCGGGGATATACCCCGCGGTATGACCCGGCCGGAAGGATGACCCGGCCGGACTTGGCGACTTACTAGTGACCCGCCCTGACTTGGCGACTCACTAAGTGACCCGCCTGGATCTATCCACTCACTGATGAACCGGCCGGGCCTGGTGACTCATTGGTGACCCGGCAGGCGGGTCAGAGGAGCGACAAGACCCGGTGGCCCAGAAGGCGGCTCATGGAAGGCCGGCTCATGTTATGGTGGGCCGGCTTAAGATAAAAGGCATAAGGAATATTCCCTTACAAAGGAAGCAAGACTAGGACTCCACTTGTAATAGAGTAATCCTAATCCTACTAGGACTAGTCATGTAACCCGCCCCTTCAACTTATATAAGGAGGGGCAGGGCACCCCAAGAGGGACAAGTTACACAAGTTTGAGACAGACAAATCGATAGCTCTTGAGTTAGAGGTAGCGAAAGAGCACCCATGTAATCATGAGCGTCACCATGATCAATATCAATGACGTAGGACGTAGGCTTTTACCTCCACCATGAGGGGCCGAACTTGGGTAAAACCTCGCGTCTCTCGTCCCACTGAACCCCTCTCAAGCTACCACATAGATGCGTTGGCCTCACGACTAAGTCCTCACACTAAGGACATCTGCCGTGACAAATCCACGACACTTTCTCTAGGAACGCATTAAAATTCAAGGGAACGGTAGCACGGGCCATTGATCTACAACATAGATATGCAAGTACTATCAGGACTAAGTTCATGATAAATTAAGTTCAATTAATCAAATTACTTAAGAACTCCCACTTAAATAGACATCCCTCAAGTCATCTAAGTGATATGTGATCCAAATTAACTAACCCATGTCCGATCATCACGTGAGATGGGGTAGTCATCAATGGTGAACATCTCTATGTTGATCATATCTACTATATGATTCATGTTCGATCTTTCGATCTCCAGTGTTCCGAGGCCATGTCTGTACATGCTAGGCTCGTCAAGTTTAACCCAAGTATTCTGCATGTGCAAAACTATCTTACACCTGTTGTATGTGAACGTAGAGTCTATCACACCCGAGCATCACGTGGTGTCTCAACACAACGAACTGTAGCAACGGTGCATACTCAGGGAGAACACTTATTTTCTTGAAATTTAGTGAAGGGATCATCTTATAATGCTACCGCCGTACTAAGCAAAATAAGATGCATAAAAGATAAACATCACATGCAATCAAAATATGTGACATGATATGGCCATTATCATCTCGTGCTTTTGATCTCCATCTCCAAAGCATCGTCATGATCTCCATCGTCACCGGCTCGACACCTTGATCTCCATCGTTGCGTCGTGGTCGTCTCGCCAACTATTGCTTCTACAACTATTGCTAACTCATAGCGATAAAGTAAAGCAATTACATGGCGTTTGCATTTCATACAATAAAGAGACAACCATAAGGCTCCTGCCGGTTGCCTGATATCTTACAAAACATGATCATCTCATATAATAATGTATATCACATCATGTCTTGACCATATCACATCACAACATACCCTGTAAAAACAAGTTAGCCGTCCTCTACTTTGTTGTTGCAAGTTTTACGTGGCTGCTACGGGTTTCTAGCAAGAACCGTTCTTACCTACGGCAAAAAACACAACGGTGAATTATCAAGTTTGCTGTTTTAACCTTCTTCAAGGACCGGCCGCAGTCCAATTCGATTCAACTAAAGTAGGAGAAATAGACACCCGCCAGCCACCTTTATGCAAAACAAGTTGCATGTCAGTCGGTGGAACCGGTCTCATGTACGTGCACATGTAAGGTTGGTCCGGGCCGCTTCATCCCACAATGCCGCCAAATCAAAATAAGACGTTGGTGGTAAGCAGTATGAACATCACCGCCCACAACTTCTTTGTGTTCTACTCGTGCATATCATCTACGCATAGACCTGGCTCATGATGCCACTGTTGGGAAACGTTGCATGGAAAACGAAATTTTTTCTATGCACACTCAATGATCTATCCATGGAGATGCATAGCAATGAGGGGGAGAGTATGTCTACGTACCCTCGTAGATCGTAAGCGGAAGCGTTTCACAACGCGGTTGATGTAGTCGAACTTCTTCGCGCTTCAACCGATCAAGTACCAAACGCACGGCACCTCCGTGTTCTGCACACGTTCAGCTCGGTGACGTCCCTCGCCTTCTTGATCCAGTAAGACATCGAGGTAGTAGATGAGTTCCGTCAGCACGACAGCATGGTGACGGTGATGGTGAAGTGATCTCTGCAGGGCTTCGCCTAAGCACTACGAAAATATGACCGGGGGTGTAAACGGTGGAGGAGGGCACCGCACACGGCTAGGCAATTGTCTGAGGTGTGCTAGGCGCCCCCCTCCCACATATATATAGGTGGGAGGGAGAGGGGAGGCTGCCAGGAGGCGCCCCAAGTAGGCCGAATCCTACTTGGGGTCCTCCCCAAGTGGCGCCCCCCTGCCATATTTATCCGAGGGGGAAGGAAAGAGGGGGGAGAGGGAAGGAAGGGGGAATCCTATTCCACTCTTTCCTTTCCCTTCCCCTCTTTCCTTCTCCTCCTAGGCCGGCCCATATGGGGGGCGCACCAGCCCCTTGTGGCTGGTGCGTTTCCCCTCTTGGCCCATAAGGCCCATATCTTTTGCCGGGGGTGCCCGGAACCCCTTCCGATGACCTGATAAGTACCCGGTGACCCCCAAAACACTTCCGGTGTCCGAATACCATCGTACTATATATCAATCTTTACCTCTCAACCATTTCAAGACTCCTCGTCATGTCCGTGATCTCATCCAGGACTCCGAACAACATTCGGTCACCAAATCACATAACTCATATAATACTATATCGTCATCGAACGTTAAGCGTGCGGACCCTACGGGTTCGAGAACTATGTAGACATGACCGAGACACCTCTCCGGTCAATAACCAATAGCGGAACCTGGATGCCCATATTGGCTCCTACATATTCTACGAAGATTTTTATCGGTCGAACCGTTATGACAACATACGTAATTCCCTTTGTCCATCAGTATGTTACTTGCCCGAGATTCGATCGTCGGTATCTTCAAACCTAGTTCAATATCGTTACCGGCAAGTCTGTGTACTCGTTCCATAATACATCACCTCGTGACTAACTCCTTAGTCGTTTGCTTGCAAGCTTATGATGTGTATTACCGAGAGGGCCCAGAGATACCTCTCCGATACTCGGAGTGACAAATCCTAATCTCGATCTATGCTAACTCAACAAATACCTTCGGAGATACCTGTAGAGCATCTTTATAATCACCCAGTTACGTTGTGATGTTTGATAGCACACAAGGCATTCCTCCGGTATCCGGGAGTTGCATAATCTCATAGTCGAAGGAATATGTATTTGACATGAAGAAAGCAATAGAAATAAAACTGAACGATCATTATGCTAAGCTAACGGATGGGTCTTATCCATCACATCATTCTCCTAATGATGTGATCCCGTTATCAAATGACAACTCCTGTCCATGGTTAGGAAACCATAACCACCTTTGATCAATGAGCTAGTCAAGTAGAGGCTCACTAGGGACACGGTGTTTGTTTATGTATTCACACATGTATTTAGGTTTCCGATCAATACAATTCTAGCATGAATAATAAACCTTTATCATGAATAAGGGAATATAAAATAACAACTTTATTATTGCCTCTAGGGCATATTTCCTTCAGTGCAAGCATCTCAGAGTTGGAATATACGTTTTGATGAGGTGATCAAAGCTTATGGTTTTATACAAACTTATGGAGAAGCTTGTATTTACAAGAAAGTGAGTGGGAGTTCTATATCATTTCTGATAAGTATATGTAGATGGCATATTATTGATTGGAAATGATGTAGAATTTCCTGAAAGCATAAAGGGATGTGTGAAAGGAGTTTTTCAAGGGAAAACCGGGGTAATGCTACTTCCATATTGGGCATCAAGATCTATAGAGATAGATCAAGACGCCTGATAAGATTTTCACAGAGCACATACTTTGACAAGATTTTGAAGGAGTTCAAAATGGATTAGTCAAAGAAGGAGTTCTTTCCTATATTGTAAGGTGTGAAGTTTAGTTAGACTCAAAGCCCGACCATGGCGGAAGAAAGAGAAAGGATGAAGGTCATCCCCTATGCCTCAGCCATAGGCTCTATAATGTATGCCATGATGTGTACCATACCTAATGTGTGCCTTGCCGTAAGTCTGGCAGGGAGGTACCAAAGTAATCCAGGAGTAGATCACTGAACATCAGTCAAGAATATCCTTAAGTACCTAAAGAGGACTAAGGAAATGTTTCTCGGTCATGGAGGTGATAAAGAGTTCGTCGTAAAGGGTTACGTCGATGGAAGCTTTGACACCGATACAGATGACTCTGAGTTGCAAACCAGATATGTATAGTGGAGCAGTCATTTGGAATAGCTCCAAGTGGGCGTGGTAGTAGCATCTACAGTATGACATAGAGATTTGCAAAGTACACACGGATCTGAATGTTGCATACCCGTTGACTGAAACCTCTCTCACAAGCAAAACATGATCAAACCACAGAACTCATTGGGGGTTGATTGCATAGCAATGTGAAATAGATTATTGACTCTAGTGCAAGTGGGAGACTGTTGGAAATATGCCCTAGAGGCAATAATAAAATGGTTATTATCATATTTCCCGTTCATGATAAATGTTTATTATTCATGCTAGAATTGTATTGACCGGAAACTTAAATACATGTGTGAATACATAAACTACACCGTGTCCCTAGTAAGCTTCTATTAGACTAGCTCGTTGATCAAAGATGGTTAAGGTTTCCTAACCATAGACATGAGTTGTCATTTGATAAACAGGGTCGCATCATTAGGAGAATGATGTGATGGACTAGACCCAACCGTCAGCTTAGCATCAGATCGTTTAATTTCTTTGTTGTAGCTTTTTTCGTGTCAAGTATCTGTTCCTTCGACCATGAGATCGTGCCACTCCCGGATACCGGAGGAATGCCTTGTGTGCTATCAAACGTCACTTCATAACTGGGTGATCATAAAGGTGCTCTACAGGTATCTCCTAAGGTGTCTGTTGGGTTGCATGGATCGAGACTGGGATTTGTCGCTCCGTGTGACAAAGAAATATCTCTGGGCCCTCTCGGTAATACAACATCATAAGAAGATTCATGTGACTAATGAGTTTAGTCACGGGATCTTGTATTACGGAACGAGTAAAGAGACTTTCCGTTAATGAGATTGAACTAGGTATGGATATATCGACGATCGAATCTCGGGCAAGTAACATATCGCCGGACAAAGGGAATTGCATACGGGATTGACTGAACCCTTGACATCGTGGTTCAACCGATAAAGATCTTCGTTGAATATGTAGGAATCAATATGGGCATCCAAGTCCCGCTATTGATTATTGATCGGAGAGGAGTCTCGGTCATGTCTCCATAGGGTCGCACGCTTAACGTTCGGTAGCGCTAGGGTAGTGTTGAGATATTAATAGCGGAAAGTCCAAAGGTTGTTCAGAGTCTCAGATGGGATTTGGGACATCACTAGGAGCTCCGGAGGTAAAGATTCATATATGGAAAGTTGTTATCGGGGTTCCGAAAAAAGTTCAAGTTTTTTCGGTATTGTACCGGGAAGGTTCCAGAGTGGGGGCCAACTGCATGGGGGGACCCACATGAATGTGGGCAGTGTGGAAAGTCCCCACAACCCTGGTCTAGGCGCACCAAGATCCTCCCTTAAAAGGAATAGTATCATATCCCGAAGGGACAAGATCAGTATCCCTAAAAAAGGGGATAGCTATCGGTGGGGAAGGAAAGGAGGGATTTCCTTCCTTCCCCTTTGGCCAATGACCCTAGGGCCTTGGAGGGCAAGCCACCAGCCCCCTCCACACCTATATAAAGATGGGGAGGAGTTGGGGGTAGCCCTCCTTTGACCCTTGCCCGTTACCTCCCCGAACTCCTCCCATGTTTCACCGGTACGCGCTTGGCGAAGCCCTGCCGGAATTCCGCTACCACCACCACCACCACGCCGTCGTGTTGGTTAAGATCTCATCTACCTCCTCTCCCTCCCTTGCTGGATCAATAAGGAGAGGACACCGCCGAGCCGTACGTGTGCTAAACTCGGAGGTGCCATCCGTTCGGCACTAGATCGGATTGGATCGCGATTTGATCATGAAGAGTACGACTACATCAACCGCGTTACGGCGCTAACGCTTTCAGTCTACAAGGGTATGTAGACACATTCCCTCTCGTAGCTATACATCTCCCAGATTGGATCTTGGGTGTTTCGTAGGAATTTTTTTCATTTGCATGCAACGTTCCCCATCAATGTCCCAACTTTCATACGGTGTTGGAAGTCATTAAAATCTGGCATGAATACCTACCATGGACATGCCAACTTGCTAGAAAAAGTTGGAGCCATTTCAAGAATTTCCAAAAAAATACCATGTTCAACCTGCCAGAAGGCTTTGTTTGAGAGCACGTTCTTTCTCGACATCCGTCAAATGACCCCAATTTTTTTTCTATTGGCTTGTATGATCAATTTAAGACACCTTGCCAAGTTGCTTGGGTTTTTGATAAGATTTGCATTTTTTGAAGTTTTCTCGGTCAAAAAAGAATGATAAATGTCTGGACTTGTCGCAACTTGCGTACAGTGTCGGAAATCATTCAAACTTGATATGGTTGCCTATCATGGGCATCCCCACCTACTTGAAAAAGTTGTGGCCATCTCAAGAATGTCAAAAAATAGATCATGTTCAACGGAGAGTGTCCAGGTAGAGGCCAGAAGGCTTCGTTTGAGAGCATGTTGTTTATCGACATCCTTGAAACGACCCCAATTGATTTTTATGGACTTGTATGGCCAATTGAAGACACAATGCCAGGTTTTTTGAGTTTTTGACAAGTTTTGCATTTTTTTAGAGTTTTCTCTATAAAAAAAGATCGATAAATGACCGGACGTGTCACAATATGCATACTTTGCCGAAAAATCATTCAAACCTGGCATGGATGCCTACTATTGGCATGCCAACCAGGTGGAAAAATTGGGGTCATTTCAAGGATATCCAGAAAACACCATGTTCAAAGGGTGTCCAGGTAGGCCAGAAGGCTCCGTTCGAGAGCACATTTTTTTCTTCTGACATCCGTCAAATGACCCCAATTTTTTCCATGGTCTTGTAAGACCAATTCAAGGCACCATGCCAAGTTTCTTGAGGTTTCAACAAGTTTTGCATTTTCTGAAGTTTTCTTAGTAAGAAGAGGACGATAAATGGCAGAATGTGCCGCAACTTGCATACAGTGTCGGAAATCGTTCAAACCTGGCGTAGATGCCTACCATGGACAACCCACCTACTGGCAAAAGTTGGGGTCACTTCAAAATGTCCAAAAAAAAACACCATGTTTAACGTTGGGTGTCTGGGAAGGTAGAAGGCTCCGTTCGAGAGCACGCTTTTTTTCTAGCATCCGTCATATGGGCCCAATTTTTTTCCATAACATTGTATGACCACTTCAAGGCACGGTACCAAGTTTCTTGGGGTTTCGACATTTTTTGCATTTTCTGGAGTTTTCTCGGTAAAAGAAAAACCAGATAAATGGCAGGACGTGTCGCAACTTGCATACGGTGTGGGAAGTCGTTCAAAATTGGCATGGATACCTACCTGCTGGAATTTAGTCTATATTGGGCCAGCCCAATAAAAATTTCAGAAATTCCTAATAAATCCTAGAGGCCCACTCAGCCCATTCGTGCAAGGCAATAGGTGGAACCAAAGTTTAGTCCCACATTGCTAGTTTGGTGGGAGTTGGACCTCCTTATAAGGGAGGGTGTTTCCCCACATGTATGAGCATGAGAACAAGAGGGACATTCACACGCGCTCCTCCTCCGTCGCCCGCCTCGCCACGCCACGCCTCGTCATGATGCACCGCGGGTTGCGAGAATGAGCCGATGTCTAAATTTTTGCCATGCACGATTGGTATACGAAAGGTCACTCGGAAGCTGAAAAGTTTTGCTGTAGTGGATATTGAATACGAACGCTGCACCCTTCAGCTGCTACCTGTTCGTTTCATCTCCCTCTCTCCCTTCAGCTCCCGACATAGCCTATTCACCTCCTTCTCCTGTGCCTATAAAAGAGAGGTCGCTCCTCTCTAGAGAGACACATCAGAAGACCCATCTTCCTCTCGCCACCAAGTTCCTAAGCACTACGCTGTTGCTACGATCTTCCCCATCCCGGCTTGCGGCGTGCACCGTGCTACTTCTTGAGCTTGCGTTGGTTTTTCCCTTGAAGAGGAAAGGGTGATGTAGCAAAGTAGAGATAAGTATTTCCCTCAGTTAAGAACCAAGGTATCAATCCAATAGGAGAAACACACAAGTCCCCAATATATGCACCTACACAAACAATCAAGCACTTGCACCCAACGCGATAAAGGGATTGTCAATCCCTTCACGGTCACTTGCAAAGGTGAGATCTGATAGAGATAGATATAAAAGATTACTAAAACGTAAAACAAAATAAAAGTAAATAAATTGCAGCAAGGTATTTTTGATGTATAGATCTGAAAATATATGAAGGAAAATAGACCCGGGGGCCATAGGTTTCACTAGAGGCTTCTCTCTTGAACGCAAATAATACGGTGGGTGAACAAATTACTGTCGAGCAATTGATAGAAAACCGCAAAGTTATGACGATATCCAAGGCAATGATTATGAATATAGGCATCTTGTCGGTGTCAAGTAGACCAACTCCTGCTTGCATGTACTACTATTACTCCACACATCGACCGCTATCCAGCATGCATCTAGAGTATTAGGTTCATAAAGAACGGAGTAACGCCTTAAGTAAGATGACATGATGTAGAGGGATAAACTCAAGCAATATGATGAAAACCCCATCTTTTTACCCTTGATGGCAACAATACAATACGTGTCTCGCTACCCCTACTTTGTCACTGGGTGAAATCACGCAAGATTGAACCCAAAACTAAGCACCTCTCACATTGCAAGAAAAACCAATCTAGTTGGCCAAACCAAAGCGATAATTCGAAGAGAAATACAAAGATATTAAATCATGCATATAAGAATTCAGAGAAGATTCAAATAATATTCATAGATAAGCTGATCATAAATCCACAATTCATCGATCTCGACAAACACACCGCAAAAGAAGATTACATCGGATAGATCTCCAAGAACATCGAGGAGAACATGGTATTGAGAATCAAAGAGAGAGAAGAAGCCATCTAGCTACTAGCTATGGGCCCGTAGGTCTGTGGTAAACTACTCATGCTTCATCGGAAGGGCAATAGAGTTGATGTAGACGCCCTCCGTGATCGAATCCCCCTCCGGCAGGGTGTCAAAAAAGGCCCCAAGATGGGATCTCACGGGAACAGAAGGTTACGGCGGCGGAAAAGTATTTTGGTGGACGCTTCTGTTGATATTGGAATATTTGTGAATTTATAGAGCTGAGAGGGAGGTCAGTGGACTCCCGGAGGGCCCACAAGCCAGGGGGCGTCCCCCTAGGGCGCGCCCTGGAGGCTTGTGGAGTCCTCGGGACTCTTCTGACTTGGCCTCCAAGCTCCGTTGGTGTCTTCTGGTCCAAGAAAAATCATCATAAAGTTTTATTCCGTTTGATATTCCTTTTCTGTAAAACTCAAAAACAAGGAAAAAAACAGAAACTGGCACTGGGCTCTAGGTTAATAAGTTAGTCCCAAAAATAATATAAAATAGCATATTAATGCATATAAAACATCCAAAACAGATAATATAATAGCATGGAACAATAAAAAATTATAGATACGTTGGAGACGTATCACACCGCAGGTCGGGACAGTAGGCCTCCGAAACCGCACCTCTTTGAGTCCTGTACGGGAGAAGGGTGATAAGGTTTTTGGGGAGCGCTCCGCGCAACTACTGACTTCTTCGTCACGGACGCCCCGGACTCCGACGACTACTTCCCCGACAACGACTTCTTCCCCAACGTCAACAACCTCTTCGACGACATGGCTGGCGAGAACACCGACCCCAAGACCAGTGCTTCTGCTGCTGTACCGTACGTGTTCATACTCTTTATGTTTGAGGTTCTTCCACAATTTCTTGCTTTAGTGTCTGCTCTAGATATGTTTGGTTCTAGTTCATATATGCAGATGCTATTTACCTTATCTCTGTCAGACTACATGCCTCGCTTGATCTCTGCTATATTAGTCATGCTTTATCTAGTATTTCTGTTAATAAAATCATATGGTAAATTGCTCATATTTCCAACAATCCAAAAACCTTATTATAGGCAATTTACCCTGAGTGGTTTTGCTGCTTCCATGAGACCTCCTATGTTTGAGGGTATCCACTATAAGAGGTGGCACGTGAGAGCAGTCTTATGGTTTCAAACCATGAGTTGCTATGATGCCACTCTTGGCAAACTTGAAGGAGATTATGATGTTCAACAGGAACAAGCTTTTCAGAAAATGGATACCCTGTTTAAGGATGCTCTTTTGAGTGTTCTTGGTGAGAACATAGTTGATGGTTATGCGTCAATTGACAATGGAAATGATATGTGGGACGCACTCGAGGCCAAGTTTGGGGTCTCGGATGCCGGCACTGAGCTGTACATCATGGATCAATTCTATGACTACAGGCTGACTGAAGAGCGCTCCGTGGTTGAGCAAGCTCAGGAGATACAGTCATTTGCTAGAGAACTTGAGCACTTCAATTGTATGCTACCGGACAAGTTTGTTGCCGGAGGCATCATCACTAAGCTTCCTCCTTCGTGGAGGAACTTTGCTAGCTTACTGAAGCATAAGAGGCAGGAGTTTTCTGTTCTGGATCTCATTGGTACTCTTGATGTGGAAGAAAAGGCGATAGCAAAAGACACACGTGCTCGAGGTATTGAGGGAGGATCTAGTGCCAATCTGGTACAGAAGAAAAACTTCCAGCCCCACAAACTCAAGAACAAGGGCAAGTTTGATGGTAAAGCAAAGTTTGATGGGAAGAACAAGGCTGTACAGTACACCAACTTCAAGACGAAGAATGACAAGAAGAAAGGTGTTTGTCATGTGTGCGGAGATCCTGATCATTGGGCTCCTAGTTGCCCTAATCGTTATGACAAGCGTCATCTTGGGAAAGGCGGCAAGACCGCTAATGTTGTCATTGGTGACATTGACATGAAGGATGCTGGGTATGGTATATTTCCCACTATTCTTTCAGTATGTCATTCCCCTGATTGGTTGATTGACACGGGTGCTAATGTGCATGTATGCGGTGATATTTCCATGTTTTCGTCTTATCAGACCGCAGGGACTTCAACCGTGCTGATGGGTAACGGTTCAAGTGCTTCTGTTCGTGGTGTTAGCACAGTCGATTTGAAGTTTACTTCGGGGAAGATCGTGCGACTGAAGAACGTGCATTATGTCCCCTCCGTCAATAAAAATCTTGTTAGCGGATCTCTTCTGTGTAGAGATGGCTACAAGCTTGTCTTTGAGTCGAATAAATTTGTAATATCCAAGTAAAGGCTATGAGTTAGGAGGCCTGTTTCGTTATCCTTGTCAGATGTTTGCAATAAAGTTGTTAATCATGTTTGCAACAATAGTGAATCAAATGTATGGCATTCACGTCTTTGTCATGTTAATTTTGGTTGCATGTCGCGACTAGCCAAGTTGAACTTAATCCCTAGTTTCACCCCTGTCAAGGAATCTAAGTGTCAAGTTTGTGTGCAAGCTAAGCAACCTCGTAAGTCTCACACGACTGCGGAAACGAGAAATCTTGCACCACTAGAGCTCATACATTCAGATCTATGTGAAATGAATGGTGTTTTGACAAAAGGTGGAAAGAAATATTTCATGACGTTAATTGATGACTCCACTAGATACTGCCATGTGTATCTTCTGAAATCTAAGGATGAGGCTTTGAACTTTTTCAAGATCTATAAAGCTGAAGTGGAAAACCAACTTGATCGTAAAATCAAGAGGCTTAGGTCCGACCGTGGAGGAGAGTATTTTTCCAATGAATTTGATTCTTTTTGTGCGGAACATGGTATAATCCATGAGAGGTCGCCTCCCTACTCACCTCAGTCAAATGGGGTAGCTGAAAGAAAGAACCGCATTCTAACTGATTTGGTTAACGCCATGTTAGACACGTCGGGTCTCTCCAAGGCATGGTGGGGGGGGGAGGCGATATTGACTGCATGTCATGTCCTAAACCGAGTTCCCACAAAGAACAAAGAGATAACTCCATTCGAGGAATGGGAGAAGAAAAGGTTAAAACTCTCTTATCTATGAACCTGGGGTTGTTTGGTGATACGTCCATTTTGCATCATGCTTTTATATCAATATTTATTGCATTATGGGCTGTTAGTACACATTATGGCACAATACTTATGCATTTTCTCTCTTATTTTACAAGGTTTACATGAAGAGGGAGAATGCCGGTAGCTGGAATTCTGGGCTAGAAAAGGAGCAAATATTAGAGACCTATTCTGCACAACTCCAAAAGTCCTGAAACTTCACGGAGAGTCATTTTGGATTTAATAAAAAATATTGGGCGAAGAAAGTACCAGAGGGGGGCCACCTGCCATCCAAAAGGGTGGAGGGCGCGCCCCCCGTCCTTGTGGGCCACCTGGCAGGCCCCCGACGCCCATCTTCTGCTATATGGCGTGTTTTGACCTGGAAAAAAATAAGAAGGAAGCTTTCAGGACGAAGCGCCACCATCTCGAGGCGGAACCTGGGCAGAACCAATCTAGGGCTCCGGCGGAGCTGTTCTGCCGGGGAAACATCCCTCTGGGAGGGGGAAATCATCGCCATCGTCATCACCATCGATCCTCTCATCGAGAGGGGGTCAATCTCCATCAACATCTTCACCAGCACCATCTCCTCTCAAACCCTAGTTCATCTCTTGTATCCGATCTTTGTCTCAAAACCTCAGATTGGTACCTGTGGGTTGCTAGTAGTGTTGATTACTCCTTGTAGTTGATGCTAGTTGGTTTATTCGGTGGAAGATCATTTGTTCAGATCCTTAATGATAATTAATACTCCTCTGATTATGAACATGAATATGCTTTGTGAGTAGTTACGTTTGTTCCTGAGGACATGGGAGAAGTCTTGTTATAAGTAATCATGTGAATTTGGTATTCGTTTGATATTTTGATGAGATGTATGTTGTCTCTCCTCTAGTGGTGTTATGTGAACGTCGACTACATGAAACTTCACCATTGTTTGGGCCTAGGGGAAGGCATTGGGAAGTAATAAGTAGATGATGGGTTGCTAGAGTGGCAGAAGCTTAAACCCTAGTTTATGTGTTGCTTCGTAAGGGGCTGATTTGGATCCATATGTTTCATGCTATGGTTAGATTTATCTTAATTCTTCTTTCGTAGTTGCGGATGCTTGCGAGAGGGGTTAATCATAAGTGGGTGGCTTGTCTATGGAAGGGCAGCACCCAAGCACCGGCCCACCCACATATCAAATTATCAAAGTAACAAACGCGAATCATATGAGCATGATGAAAACTAACTTGACAACAATTCTCATGTGTCCTCAGGAGCGCTTTGCTTTATATAAGAGTTCGTCCAGGCTTGTCCTTTGCTACAAAAAGGATTGGGCCACCTTGCTGCACCTTGTTTACTTTTGTTACTTATTACCCGTTACGAATAATCTTATCACACAACTATCTGTTACCGATAATTTCAGTGCTTGCAGAGAATACCTTGCTGAAAACCGCTTGTCATTTCCTTCTGCTCCTCGTTGGGTTCGACACTCTTACTTATCGAAAGGACTACGATAGATCCCCTATACTTGTGGGTCATCAAGACTCTTTTCTGGCGCCGTTGCCGGGGAGTGAAGCGCCTTTGGTAAGTGGAATTTGGTAAGGAAACATTTATATAGTGTGATGAAATTTACTGTCACTTGTTACTATGGAAAGTAATCCTTTGAGGGGTTTGTTCGGGGTATCTTCACCCCGACCGGAAGAGCAAAGAGTTGCCCCTCAACCTACTGCACCTACTGAAAATATTTATTATGAAATTTCTTCGGATATGATAGAGAAACTGCTAGCTCATCCTTACACAGGAGATGGAACATTACATCCTGATATGCATCTAATCTATGTGGATGAAGTTTGTGGATTATTTAAGCTTGCAGGTTTGCCCGAGGATGAAGTCAAGAAGAAGGTCTTCCCTTTATCTTTGAAGGAGAAGGCATTGACATGGTATAGGCTATGTGATGATATTGGATCATGGAACTACAACCGATTGAAGTTGGAATTTCATCAGAAGTTTTATCCTATGCATCTGGTTCATCGTGATCGGAATTATATATATAATTTTTGGCCTCGTGAAGGAGAAAGTATCGCTCAAGCTTGGGGGAGGCTTAAGTCAATGTTATATTCATGCCCCAATCATGAGCTCCCAAGAGAAATTATTATTCAAAAAATTTATGCTCGGCTTTCTCATGATGATCGATCCATGCTCGATACTTCTTGTACTGGTTCTTTTATGAACAAGACTATTGAATTCAAATGGGATTTATTGGAAAGAATTAAATGCAACTCTAAAGATTGGGAACTCGACGAAGGTAAGGAGTCAGGTATAAACCTTAAGTTTGATTGTGTTAAATCTTTTATGGATACCGATGCTTTTCGTGATTTTAGCACTAAATATGGAATTGACTCTGAGATAGTAGCTTCTTTCTGTGAATCATTTGCTACTCATGTTTATCTCCCTAAGGCGAAGTGGTTTAAATATCATCCTCCCATTGAAGTTAAAGTAGTAGAACCTATTAAAGTTGAAGAAGAAACTATTACTTATAATGTTGATCCCATTGTTCCTACTGCTTATATTGAGAAACCACCTTTCCCTGTTAGAATAAAGGATCATGCTAAAGCTTCAACTGTGGTTCGTAAGAGTTATACTAGAACACCTACACCCCCTGAGCAAATTAAAGTTGAACCTAGTATTGCTATGGTTAAAGATCTCTTGGTTGATAATATTGATGGGCATGTTATTTATTTCTGTGATGAAGCTGCTAGAATTGCTAAACCCGATAGTAAAGATAAACATAGACCCGTTGTTGGCATGCAAGTTGTTTCAGTTAAAATAGGAGATCATTGTTATCATGGCTTATGTGATATGGGTGCTAGTGTGAGTGCAATTCCTTTTTCCTTATATAAAGAAATTATGAATGATATTGCACCTGCTGAGATAGAAGATATTGATGTTACTATTATGCTTGCCAATAGAGATACTATTTCACCAATTGGGATTGTTAGAGATGTTGAAGTCTTGTGTGGGAAAATAAAATACCCTACTGATTTTCTTGTTCTTGCTTCCCCACAAGATGACTTTTATCCCATTATATTTGGTAGACCTTTCTTGAATATTGTTAATGCTAAGATAGATTGCGAGAAAGATATTGTTACTGTCGGTTTAGGGGATATGTCTCATGATTTTAATTTCTCTAAATTTCGTAGACAACCCCATGATAAAGAATTGCCTAGTAAGGATGAAATTATTGGTCTTGCTTCTATTGCCATGCCTCCTACTGATCCCTTAGAACAATATTTGCTAGACCATGAGAATGATATGTTTATGAATGAAAGAAGGGAAATAGACTAGATATTCTTTAATCAAGGGCCTATTTTGAAACACAATTTGCCTGTTGAAATCCTTGGGGATACTCCTCCACCCAAGGGTGATCCCGTGTTTGAGCTTAAACAATGACTGGATACTTTGAAATATGCTTATCTCGATGAAAAGAAGAGATATATCCTGTTATTATTAGTGCTAACCTTTCAGAGCATGAAGAAAAGAAATTATTGAAAACTCTGAAGAAGCACCATGCCGCTATTGGATATACTCTTGATGATCTTAAGGGCATTAGTCCCACTCTATGTCAGCACGAAATTAATTTGGAGAATGATGCTAAACCAGTTGTTGATCACCAACGACGGTTAAATCCTAAGATGAAAGAAGTGGTAAGAAATGAAATACTAAAGCTTCTGGAGGCAGGTATAATTTATCCTATTGCTGATAGTAAGTGGGTAAGTCATGTTCATTGTGTCCCTAAGAAGGGAGGTATTACTGTTGTTCCTAATGATAAAAATGAATTGATCCCACAAAGAATTGTTACAGGTTATAGAATGGTAATTGATTTTCGCAAATTAAATAAAGCTACTAGAAAAGATCATTACCCTCTACCTTTTATTGATCAAATGCTAGAAAGATTATCCAAACATACACAATTTTGCTTTCTAGATGGTTATTCTGGTTTTTCTCAAATACCTGTGTTAAAAGATGATCAGGAAAAGACCACTTTTACTTGTCCTTTCGGTACTTTTGCTTATAGACGTATGCCTTTTGGTTTATGCAATGCACCTGCTACCTTTCAAAGATGTATGACTGCTATATTCTTTGATTTTTGTGAAAACATTGTTGAGGTTTTCATGGATGATTTCTCCATTTACGAAACTTCTTTTGATGATTGCTTAAGCAACCTTGATCGAGTTTTGCAGAGATGTGAAGAAACTAATCTTGTCTTGAATTGGGAGAAGTGCCACTTTATGGTTAATGAAGGTATTGTCTTGGGGCATAAAATTTCTGAAAGAGGTATTGAAGTTGATAAAGCTAAAGTAGATGCTATTGAAAAGATGTCGTTTCCTAAAGATATCAAAGGTATAAGAAGTTTCCTTGGTCATGTTGGTTTCTATAGGAGGTTTATTAAAGACTTCTCTAAAATTTCTAGGCCTCTCACTAATCTCTTGCAAAAAGATGTTCCTTTTGTTTTTGATGATGATTGTGTAGAAGCATTTGAAATACTTAAGAAAGCCTTGATTTCTGCACCTATTGTTCAGCCACCTGATTGGAATTTACCCTTTGAAATTATGTGTGATGCTAGTGATTATGCTGTTGGTACTGTTCTAGGGCAAAGAGTTGATAAGAAATTAAATGTTATTCATTATGCTAGTAAAACTCTAGACAGTGCCCAGAGGAATTATGCTACTACTGAAACAGAATTTTTAGCAGTTGTCTTTGCTTGTGATAAGTTCAGATCCTATATTGTTGATTCCTAGGTAACTGTTCACACTGATCATGCTGCTATTAAATATCTTATGGAAAAGAAAGATGCTAAACCTAGACTTATTAGATGGGTTCTCTTGCTACAAGAATTTGATTTGCATATTATTGATAGAAAGGGAGCTGAGAACCCCGTTGCAGACAACTTGTCTAGGTTAGAAAATGTTCTTGATGACCCACTGCCTATTGATGATAGCTTTCCTGATGAACAATTAGCTGTCATAAATGCTGCTCGTAATACTCCATGGTATGCTGATTATGCTAATTACATTGTTGCTAAATTTATACCACCTAGTTTCACATACCAGCAAAAGAAAAAGTTTTTCTCTGATTTAAGACATTACTTTTGTGATGACCCACACCTTTATAAAGAAGGAGTAGATGGTGTTATTAGACGTTGTGTACCTGAGCATGAACAGAAACATATCCTACGCAAGTGCCACTCTGAGTCTTACGGAGGACACCACGCTGGAGATAGAACTGGACATAAGGTATTGCAATCTGGTTTTTATTGGCCTACTCTCTTCAAGGATGCTCGTAAGTTTGTCTTGTCTTGTGATGAATGCTAGAGAATTGGTAATATTAGTAGACGTCAGGAAATGCCTATGAATTATTCACTTGTTATTGAACCATTCGATGTTTGGGGCTTTGATTATATGGGACCTTTTCCTTCCTCTAATGGGTATACACATATTTTAGTTGCTGTTGATTACGTTACTAAGTGGGTAGAAGCTATTCCAACTAGTAGTGCTGATCATAACACTTCTATTAAGATGCTTAAAGAAGTTATTTTTCCGGGGTTTGGAGTCCCTAGATATTTGATGACTGATGGTGGTTCACATTTTATTCATGGTGCTTTCCGTAAAATGCTTGCTAAGTATGATGTTAACCATAGAATTGCATCTCCATATCATCCTCAGTCTAGTGGTTAAGTAGAATTGAGCAATAGAGAGATTAAATTGATTTTGCAAAAGACTGTTAATAGATCTAGAAAGAATTGGTCTAAGAAACTTGATGATGCACTATTGGCTTATAGAACTGCTTATAAAAACCCTATGGGTATGTCTCCATATAAAATGGTTTATGGAAAGGCTTGTCACTTACCTCTTGAACTAGAACATAAAGCTTATTGGGCAATTAAAGAGCTCAACTATGATTTCAAACTTGCCGGTGAGAAGAGGTTATTTGACATAAGCTCGCTTGATGAATGGAGAACCTAAGCCTATGAGAATGCCAAGTTGTTTAAAGAAAAAGTTAAAAGATGGCATGACAAAAGGATACAAAAGCGTGAGTTTAATATAGGTGATCATGTTTTGCTATACAACTCTCGTTTAAGATTTTTTGCAGGAAAGCTTCTCTCTAAATGGGAAGGTCCTTACATTATCGAGGAGGTCTATCATTCCGGTGCCATAAAAATCAACAACGCCGAAGGTGGTAAACGGGCAAAGAATCAAACATTATATCTCAGGTAATCCCATAAATGTTGAGACCAATATAATTGACACCGTAACACCGGAGGAGTACATAAGGGACACTTTCTAGAACGTTTCAGACTCCGAAAAGGAATAGGTATGTGGTACGGTAAGTAAACCGACTCCAAAACGTTTCCAATGATAATTTTTCTCTGTTTTGGAATATTTAAATTTTTTGGAAAATTAAAAGTAGTCCGAAAGAGACACGAGGAAATCATAAGGGTGGAGGATGCGCCCTACCCCCTGGGCGCGCCCCCCCGACCTTGTGGCCACCTCGTGTGCCCTTCGGACTCCGTTTTCTTGCACAATACTTCTTTTGGTCGGGAAAAATTCATTATATAATCTCCCGAAGGTTTTGACCACCGTACCACGACAATATCTTCTGTTCTTGTTTCAAGTTGTTTTCTGCCAGAGTTTTCAAGACCAGGCATCATGTCGTCCCCCTCCTCCAACAACGCAGACGACGATGCTTGGCTGATGAAGATAGAGATGAAGTGAGAAGAAGTTGGGGAAACTAACAAGGACGATAAGATCAAGAAGGCTGAGGGAGATCAAGTTCCGGCAGCAGAAGAAGAAGACATCCTTCAACCTTACTACAATCAGCTTACCCCTACTGAAATTGAAGCTTTCAAGATTATTGAATTAGTTCGTGTGCAAAATAAATATCTCACTCGCGAAAATATTCTGTTGCAAGAGTACATCACCGCACTCAAGGGCATTATTCGTAAACTGGAGCATCTCCTACGCTCGATGTGTGGCACTACTACATCAACAACTCCATCATCACCACCTCTGAAGAAAGAGACATAAATACATGGGTATGGGCACTCCCCTTGGCAACTGCCAAGCTTGGGGGAGGTGCCCCGGTATCGTATCACCATCACACCTTTACTTTTATCGTTTTTCTTAGTTCGATCCTTTGATCTAGTAGAATAAAGTTTTAGTATGATCTAGCTTTGAGTTTTGATTTGATCTCTATCTATGTAATCGAGTCCGTGAGTTATATAATAAAGAGTAGTTTTGAGTTGAGGGCTTTGTTTTCTTGCTATGATCTTGAGCGAATAAAATAATGAAAAGAAATAAAAAGATCATATATTGATCTTATGGAGAGTAATGACTTCACATATAAAGAGTATAATTAATAAAATTTGTTGGGAGTTGACAAACATAGTTTTGGTCATTGTTGCAATTAATAGGAAGTAATAAAGAAAGAGAGGCTTCACATATAAATATACTATCTTGGACATCTTTTGTAATTGTGAGCACTCATCAAAATATGACATGCTAAGAAGTTGATATTGGACAAGGAAGACAACATAATGGGTTATGTTTTCTTATATCCGAATAGAAGTTATATTGTCATGGATCCTCCAACATGTTGAGCTTGCTTTTCCCTCTCATGCTAGCCAAATTCTTTGCACCAAGTAGAGATACTACTTGTGCTTCCAAACATCCCAAAACCCAGTTTTGCCATGAGAGTCTACCATACCTACCTATGGATTGAGTAAGATCCTTCAAGTAAGTTGTCATTGGTGCAAGCAATAAAAATTGCTCTCTAAATATGTATGATCTATTAGTGTGAAGAAAATAAGCTTTATACAAACTTGTGATATGGAAGAAATAAAAGCGATTGACTGCATAATAAAGTTCTTTATCACAAGCGGCAATATAAAGTGACGTTCTTTTGCATTAAGATTTTGTACATCCAACCATAAAAGCGCATGACAACCTCTGCTTCCCTCTGCGATGGGCCTATCTTTTTTACTTTTATCTTCTACCCTTATACAAGAGTCATGGTGATCTTCACCTTTCCTTTTTACACTTTTTTCCTTTTGGCAAGCACTATGTGTTGGAGAAAGATCCAGATATATATATTCACTCAGATGTAGGTCATCATAAAATATTATTGTTGACATTACCCTTGAGGTAAAAAGTTAGGAGGCGAAACTATAAGCCCCTATCTTTCTCTGTGTCCGATGGAAGCTTTGAACCCATAAGTATCACATGAGTGTTAGCAATTGTGAAAGACTAAATGATAGTTGAGTATGTGGACTTGCTGAAAAGCTCTTATATTGACTCTTTCCGATGTTATGATAAATTGCAATTGCTTCAATGACTGAGATCATAGTTTGTTAGTTTTCAATGAAGTTTTTTATTCATACTTTACCTTGTGAACGAATTGTTACTTTAGCATAAGAAATTATATGACAATATATGTTGCTGTTCTAAAGATGATCATGATGCCCTCATGTCCGTATTTTATTTTATCGACACCTCTATCTCTAAACATGTGGACATATTTTTCGATATCGGCTTTCGCTTGAGGACAAGCGAGGTCTAAGCTTGGGGGAGTTGATACGTCCATTTTGCATCATGCTTTTATATCAATATTTATTGCATTATGGGCTGTTAGTACACATTATGGCACAATACTTATGCCTTTTCTCTCTTATTTTACAAGGTTTACATGAAGAGGGAGAATGCCGGCAGCTGGAATTCTGGGCTGGAAAAGGAGCAAATATTAGAGACCTATTCTGCACAACTCCAAAAGTCCTGAAACTTCACGGAGAGTCATTTTGGATTTAATAAAAAATATTGGGCGAAGAAAGTACCAGAGGGGGGCCACCTGCCATCCACAAGGGTGGAGGGCGCACCCTACCCCCTGGGCGCGCCCCCCGTCCTTGTGGGCCACCTGGCAGGCCCCCGACACCCATCTTCTACTATATGGTGTGTTTTGACATGGAAAAAATAAGAAGGAAGCTTTCGGGATGAAGCACCGCCGTCTCGAGGCGGAACCTGGGCAGAACCAATCTAGGGCTCCGGCGGAGCTGTTCTGCCAGGGAAACATCCCTCTAGGAGGGGGAAATCATCGCCATCATCATCACCATCGATCCTCTCATCGAGAGGGGGTCAATCTCCATCAACACCTTCACCAGCACCATCTCTTCTCAAACCCTAGTTCATCTCTTGTATCCGATCTTTGTCTCCAAACCTCAGATTGGTACCTGTGGGTTGCTAGTAGTGTTGATTACTCCTTGTAGTTGATGCTAGTTGGTTTATTCGGTGGAAGATCATTTGTTCAGATCCTTAATGATAATTAATACTCCTCTGATTATGAACATGAATATGCTTTGTGAGTAGTTACGTTTGTTCCTGAGGACATGGGAGAAGTCTTGTTATAAGTAATCATGTGAATTTGGTACTCGTTCGATATTTTGATGAGATGTATGTTGTCTCTCCTCTAGTGGTGTTATGTGAACGTTGACTACATGACACTTCACCATTGTTTGGGCCTAGGGGAAGGCATTGGGAAGTAATAAGTAGATGATGGGTTGCTAGAGTGACAGAAGCTTAAACCCTAGTTTATGTGTTGCTTCGTAAGGGGCTGATTTGGATCCATATGTTTCATGCTATGGTTAGATTTATCTTAATTCTTCTTTCGTAGTTGCGGATGCTTGCGAGAGGGGTTAATCATAAGTGGGAGGCTTGTCCAAGGAAGGGAAGCACCCAAGCACCGGTCCACCCACATATCAAGTTATCAAAGTAACGAACGCGAATCATATGAGCATGATGAAAACTAACTTGACAACAATTCCCATGTGTCCTCGGGAGCACTTTGCTTTATATAAGAGTTCGTCCAGGCTTGTCCTTTGCTACAAAAAGGATTGGGCCACCTTGCTACACCTTGTTTACTTTTGTTACTTATTACCCGTTACGAATAATCTTATCACACAACTATCTGTTACCGATAATTTCAGTGCTTGCAGAGAATACCATGCTGAAAACCGCTTGTCATTTCCTTCTGCTCCTCGTTGGGTTCGACACTCTTACTTATCATAAGGACTACGATAGATCCCCTATACTTGTGGGTCATCATTTGGCGAAAGTCAATGTGCCAATTCCAAAGAAGCATAAGCTTGGACCAAAAACTGCGGACTGTGTTTTCCCGGGATATGCTTTTAATAGCATTGGCTATAGATTCTTGGTTGTAAAATCTGAGGTATCTGACATGCATGTCGGTACAATAATGGAGTCGAATGATGCGGCTTTCTTTGAAGATATCTTTCCCATGAAGGATATGGCTAGCTCATCAAATCAGGAGATGCCCAGTTCATCAAATCAGGAATTAGTTACAATTACTGAACCTACCATTTCGATGGAACACTCTGTAAATCCTGTGGAGGAGAACAATGAAGTTCCTACTAGGAGCAAGAGACAGAGGACTGCAAAGTCCTTTGGTGATGATTTTCTTGTGTATCTCATAGATGACACTCCCAATTCTATTTCAGAGGCCTATGCATCGGAAGATGTTGACTACTGGAAGGAAGCGGTCCGTAGTGAGATGGATTCCATCTTGGCAAATGAAACTTGGGAGATAACTGATCGTCCTTATGGGTGCAACCCTATAGGGTGCTATAACACCCCCTTGTAATAAGCTATGTGACACTATGTTAATCTTGCCAAGTCATGACTATTTGCAGTGCCAAGTCACATGGGTTAAGGATCCAATTCAAATTCAATTCTGAAAATCAGCTCAAATTCAAAAGTGCAAAATAAATTTGCTCAAACACCTTTGGAAAAATGTTCACTAAATAGCAAATATTCCATAAGCACTCATAAAATTATAAACAATGGAATTGGAACTAGTTAAATGACTCAAACCACATGAAACAGCACCAAAACAGAATTATTAAAGCCAATTAAAATCATATTAAATTCAAATGAAATACAAACCTGTCCAAACCAATTTTTGGTGAAAGGAAATATTGCATTGCAATATTTGGGACAACTCGCATATTTAAAAAAAATGCAAAAGTGCCCTAACTAAATCAAAACAGAAAAGAATAAAAGAGAAACAGAAACAGAAAATAGAAAAATGGAAAAGGCCGAAGCCGCTTACCTGGCAGGCCCAGCCGAGCACTGCGCCTGGCAGCCCAGCTGGAAGGCCCAGCCCACCTCTCCTTTCTCCCTCCTCCGTCGCCGTCTCGACGTCACGTGCGCCTGAGCCGCCGATCGACGCCGTGTCGCGCATCCCACGGCGTCCCGACGAGGATAAGACCGCCCTCGCCTCCCTCTCCAACCCTAGCGCCCCCCTAGTTTCCCTCCTCCTCGCTCACCCTCTCAGATCTGGCTCGCCCGAGCGGGCTCGCCGTCGACGCCTCGTCATAGGCGTGGCCACCGACGACCCCGCGCCGCCCTGCCGCGTCCACCCGCTCCGCCTTCATCGACTACGCCTCCCCGGCGAGTTGCAGGACGCCGAACGACCCGGACGTCGCCCCGACCCCCCTTCTTCTTCCTCGTCACCGACGAGCTCCGCCGCTGTCGATTCGCTCCACAAGGTGAGCACGCGCCAGCGTTTTCCCCATCTCCCCGCTCGCTTTGCTGCTTCTGGACGCCGTCGCCATTGCCGGAGCTCCCACCGCCGCGGTTGAGCTCGCTCTTGCTGCTGTGGTTCCTATTAGGGTCGAACGAGCACGCCGGCGTGCTCAGGGGCGTCCACTGATGCCCCCTAGCGCTTTAGATCGCGAGCAAACAAGCTGGGGCGACGATCTCTTCGAGCACCGATTCCGGCCGCCGCCTGTTGGCAACGCCGCCATCGATTTAGGTCACCTCCGGCGAAGCCGACCGCACCACTAGACGCGGCGCTCATCCAGCTTTCGAACGCGTCAAGCCGCACGTGAAACAGAGCCCCACAGCGCATTTCCGACGAACTCCGGCGACGCGCTGCCGTCGTTTTGGTCGCCGGAGCAACTCCGGCGCCGGCCGCCGACGTGGCACGATGGGGCCCCACCTCCCAGTCACTGACGCTGGGCCCCCGCTGGCCCAGTTGACCCAATTGACTGGTCAACTGCGCTGACGGGGCGGCCCAGCCACTGACATGTGGGCCCCCGCGGCTCATTAACCTAATTAAAAGTTTTATTAAAAAAACTAATTAGTTAACTAAATGACTCACTGACATATGGGGCCTACACCCCTAATTAACTCTGGTAATTAGTTTAACTCACTGTTAAAGTCACAGAGGCTGACATGTGGGTCTCCCACTGGACCCACATGTCAGGTTTGACTCTGGTCAGCCGCCTGTTGACTGCTGACGTCACAGAGATGTCATGCTGACATCATAAATCCCTTTTTCTGTAAATAAATAAATTCCAGAATTTCAAATAAACTTCAAAAATTGATATCTTTTAAACCGTAGCTCAGATCGAAAAAGTTAAAACATGAAAGTTGCTCAGAACGACGAGACGAGTCTGATCGTGTCATCTGTTTCCTTGTCGGAACCCCCTACGTCGGTGAAACTGTAACTCTGGGCCCGAATCTGGCAGATGAATAGTGCACTCACCCCGGTTATTAAATCCCGCGATAATCCTAAAAATAACTAAAATGACTTAGATGCATATTCAGGCAACCCTGCACTGCATCATAGCATAGCACGCACTTCGTTGCATCTGTTTGCATTATGTTTACCTGTTTCTTCCCCCTCTTCTCTCTCGGTAGACCCCGACGTTGACGTAGCTCCCGAGGCAGACGCAGCTCCGGAGTACGACTACGTCCCCGACGGCACTGTTGACGACCAGCCACTTGCCCCGGAGCAGACAGGCAAGCACCCCCATTTTCAGCATGCCTATATCGCCCATTCTCTTCTCTCTTATGCTTGCATTAGAACTGCTACTGCTACTATTTCCTATGTCTGCTGCATAACATGTTTATTGTAACCTGCCTTGCTACCTTGCTGGTTATCCTAGACTGTTTAGAATAGGCTGGGTAGAGACCCGACAGAGACCCCACTTGATCCCGACTGCCCTGCTGGATATCAGAAGACCCGATCAACGGGATTGAAGACCAGACCCTGACACCGCACATCACTTCCCCCTTAGTTGCCGACACTACTGGGTTACCGTCGAGTGCCGAGGGTGATACCTCGTCAGCACTTCTGATGATAACCTTGTAGGTTAGGTAACCGGTCGTGGTAAGCAAGGGTGATTCCTCCTACACCACCCCCGATAACAGCATCGTCGCGCAATGCTTCAAGTGTGAACCTCGAGGGTGATTCCTCCTTCGTTCATCTTAATGATAACATCGAGTGGGATTCCGTCGAGGGTGATTCCTCAGGGTTCCTTTTTGGTGTCGGACACACAGATACTTTGGATACTATGACTTGACACTGAAACATGATACTAAAGACGGGTCGGCCCTGAGGGGTACCCGCGCGAGCATATTGCGAAGTGATGTGGAGTCGGGTGTACCTGGAGGGTACCCGAGAGTTGAACACGAGGCGTGGCCGGGCATTCCTAGCCCTTGCCGCAAGTCCTCGAGACGGGGCGACGGGGTCACATCGATCGTGAGTCTCTGCTCGTTTTCGCGCGATCCTAAACCACTAAACGGTTTGGATATTTGATCCGAGGGGCCTCTAGCCTGATAGCGCTAACCATCACGTGGGCATAGTATGGGCGTTCTGCGTCGTATACTTCAGCCGGAGCTTAATAGACGTCAGCGACTGAGCGGCACACGCTGGGTTGGACTGGGAACGCAACCGCACTTGTATAAGGGGTTGCTAGGTCTGCTCACCGGCGGTGCACGTAACGTGCAGGAGTTCCCGGGGCGATGGCCCAAGACCCCTGGGGGCATAGGTTAGTCCGGCGTGCTGACCTCTCTGTTAAGTATTCGGTCGGGTTGCGGCGTGTTGCTTAGCCGAGGCCGGGCATGACCCAGAAAAGTATGTCCGGCCGGAGTTAAGCGAGCGTGGTGGGTAACTTGGTGCACCCCTGCAGGGAAGAAACTTCTATCGATAGTCTGTCCTACGGTAACGGACACTCGAAGTTGTATCCTGATCGGTACAACTAGAACTTGAGATGACAACTGGATAGTATGGCTCTGGGATTGCTTTCTCGCAGGGAGTCGAGGAAGAATCTCTGGCCGAGGTTGATGATACTGCTAAACTTTACATTATGTTATTCTGCTCTCTTCTAATGCTGCAAGATGGATGAAGATGCTGAATATGCTAGTCTTCGATAGGACTAGGCTTTCCCCCTCTATTCTGACATTTCTGCAGCCCAGTCCACATATACAGCCTCCCCTTGAAAATGTTGCATATGTAGTGTAGATCCTTGCTTGCTGAGTACTTCGGATGAGTACTCACGTTTGCTTTGCTTTCTTTTTCCCCCATATTATTTTGATGCCACCAGACGACGGAGTCCCTGAGCCAGACGTCCCAGTCGACGACCACTACTACTACCCGTCCGGCGAGTACTACTACTACGAGGAGCCGACTGACGACCAGGAGTAGGATCGAAGGGTCCAGGGCAGGAGGCCTACGCCTTTCGATCGTAGTATTTTATTTTCCCCGCCTTCTAAAGGCTTATCTCTTTGTTCTGTAAAATATATCTGTACCCAGATATCTGATGCTTCCGCTGATGCTTGTATGCCATCGAGCTATGTATTCGAGCCCTCGAGGCCCTGGCTTGTAATATAAAGCTTTTATGACTTTATTTATGTTATAGAGTTGTGTTGTGATATCTTCAAGTGAGTCCTTAGGCTTGATCGTGTGCATTTGCGTGTATGGTTAGTGCACGATTAAGCCGGGGTCGTCACAGGTGCAAATGGGTATTCAAGAAGAAGCTTAGGATTGATGGTACTATCGAGAAGTACAAGGCACGACTCGTGGCCAAGGGTTATACCCAAAAGGAAGGTGAAGACTTCTTTGATACTTACTCACCTGTGGCTCAACTGACCACTATTTGAGTACTACTTTCATTAGCTGCCTCACATGGTCTTCTCGTTCATCAAATGGATGTTAAGACTGCTTTCCTAAATGGAGAGTTAGAAGAGGAAATTTATATGGAGCAACCAGATGGGTTTGTAGTAGATGGTCAGGAAGGAAAAGTGTGCAAGTTGCTGAAGTCTTTGTATGGACTTAAGCAAGCACCCAAGCAGTGACATGAGAAGTTTGAAAGAACTTCAATAGCTGTAGGCTTTGTTGTAAACGAAGCTGATAAATGTGTGTACTATCGCCATGGTGGGGGCGAGAGAGTTATCCTTTGCTTGTATGTTGATGACATATTGATTTTTGGAACAAATCTAAATGTTATTAGGGACGTCAAGGATTTCCTATCTCGTTGTTTTGAGATGAAGGATTTAGGAGCGGCTGATGTCATTCTGAACATCAAGTTGTTGAGAGACGATGATGGTGGGATTACATTGCTTTAATCTCACTATGTGGAAAAGATCTTAAGTCGCTTTGGCTACAATGACTGCAAACCCTCTCCAACACCATATGATGCTAGCGTGTTGCTTCGAAAGAATCGAAGAATTGCTAGAGATTAATTGAAATATTCTCAGATTATTGGCTCGCTTATGTACTTAGCCAATGCTACAAGACCTGACATCTCTTTTGCTGTTAGCAAACTGAGCCGGTTTGTCTCAAAACCAGGAGATGTGCATTGGAAAGCTCTAGAGAGAGTTATGCGTTACTTGAAAGGCACTGCGAGTTATGGAATTCACTATAATGGGTACCCAAAGGTACTGGAAGGGTATAGTGACTCAAACTGGATCTCTGATGCTGATGAGATAAAGGCCATGAGCGGATATGTATTCACTCATGGAGGTGGTGCTGTTTCTTGGAAGTCTTGCAAGCAGACCATCTTAACGAGGTCAACAATGGAAGCAGAACTCACAGCACTAGATACAGCTACGGTCGAAGCAGATTGGCTTCGTCGGCTCTTGAATGACTTGCCGGTTGTTGAGAAACCTGTACCGGGTATCCTTATGAACTGCGACAACCAAATTGTGATCGCGAAAGTGAGCAGCTCAAAGGATAACATGAAGTCATCAAGACACGTTCAGAGAAGGTTAAAGTCTGTCAAATAAATGAAAAACTCCGAAGTTATTGCATTAGATTATATCCAAACGTCTAAAAATCTGGCAGATCCTTTTACTAAGGGTCTATCACGTAATGTGATAGATAATGCATCGAAGGAGATGGGTATGAGACCCACAATATGAGTTGTTCACAGTGGGAACCTAGTCTATGTGATCGGAGATCCCGTGAATTAGATGTGGAAGACAAGCTATTGGTCAATTGAGAGGAGAGTATATCCTTACTATTAACAATACCACTCCATGAAGATGCAATACTCTCCTAATCTGCATGGCAGGTTGATGTATATCTTAATGTGTTCTAAGAGGCTCATTTAAGCAGAGATGTTGTCCTGCAGAACATCTTTTGAAGAACACACCTATATGAGTCTGATTGTTAAACGTCGCAATCTATGAGAGTAGGGTGCTCTCTAGTAAACTCATGAAAGGTCTCGGAGTATGACGCATAGGCTCCACCCGCGGGGAAGACCCACGGTAGCCTAGTATCGGTCAAGGCTTTGTGTGAAGCTAGATTCACAAAAAACTTGCAGTTCAAGGCCCAGTCCACTGTTCAAGTTGCTTACTAGTGTAGCACTGAGTTCTAGGTGGAAGTTCAACTTAACAGTCTCCACTGCAGTACCGGTATATAAAACAGTGTTTTGGAACTAAAGGCAAATTTTATGTGCCTCTAGGATTTGGTGGGGAATTGCTGGAATTTAGTCTATTTTGTGCCAGCCCAATAACAATTTCCGAAATTCCTAATAAATCCTAGAGGGCCACTCAGCCCATTCGTGCAAGGCAATAGGTGGAACCAAAGTTTAGTCCCACATTGCTAGTTTGGTGGGAGTTGGACCTCCTTATAAGGGAGGGTGTTTCCCCACATGTATGAGCATGAGAACAAGAGGGACATTCACGCGCGCTCCTCCTCCGGCGCCCGCCTCGTCACGACGCGCCGCGGGTTGCGGGAATGAGCCGAGCCGATGTCTAAATTTTTGCCACGCACTATTGGTATACGAAAGGTCACTCGGAAGCTGAAAAGTTTTGCTGTAGTGGATATTGAACACGAATGCCGCACCCTTCGGCTGCTACCTGTTCGTTTCATCTCCCTCTCTCCCTTCAGCCCCCGACGTAGCCTATTCGCCTCCTTCTCCTGTGCCTATAAAAGAGAGGTCGCTCCTCTCTAGAGAGACACATCAGAAGACCCATCTTCGTCTCGCCACCAAGTTCCTGAGCACTGCGTTGCTGCTACGATCTTCCCCATCCCTGCTTGCGGCGTGCACCGCAGGTCGGGACAGTAGGCCTCCGAAACCGCACCTCTTTGAGTCCTGTACGGGAGAAGGTGATAAGGTTTTTGGGGAGCGCTCCGCGCGACTACTGACTTCTTCGTCACGGATGCCTCGGACTCCGACGACTTCTTCCCCAACGTCGACAACCTCTTCGACGACATGGCTGGCGAGAACACCGACCCCAAGACCAATGCTTCCGCTGCTGTACCATACGTGTTCATACTCTTTTTGTTTGAGATTCTGCCACAGTTTCTTGCTTTAGTGTCTGCTCTAGATATGTTTGGTTCTAGTTCATATATGCAGATGCTATACCTTCTCTCTGTCAGACTACATGCCTTGCTTGACCTCTGCTATATTAGTCATACTTTATCTAGTATTTCTGTTAATAAAATCATATGGTAAATTGCTCATATTTCCAACACTACCATGGACGTGCTCACCTGCTGACAAAAGTTGGGGTCGTTTCAAGAATGTTCAAAAAACACCATGTTCAACGTAGGGTGTCCCTGTAAAGCCAAAAGGTTCCGTTTGAGAGCACGTTGTTTCTCGACATCCGTCAAAGTACTTAATTTATTTTGGCTTGTATGGCCAATCCAAGGCACCATGCCAAGTTATTTTGGTTTTCGATAAATTTTGCATTTTCTGAAGTTTTCTCTGGCAAAAAAGTCTGATAAATGGCCGTATGTGTCGCAACTTGCATATGGTGTCGGAACTCGTTCAAACCTGGGATGGATGTCTACCGTGAGCAAGCCACCTTCTTACAAAAGTTGGGGTCATTTATCCATAATCCAAAAAACCCTTCAGTTGAGAGAAGTGTACCAGACTAAGCCAGACGGGTGCATGCGTGATCATGTAGTTTTTCCTAATCCGAATGCTTCTATTATTTGCAATTTCTATCATTATCAATCAACACCAACATTTTCATATGTTCTAACCATTTCTTGAAAATTTGACAACAATTTTAAAATTTCAAATTGTGTATGTTTTTTTACAAACTTGAACACTTTTTTTCAAAATTGTTAACAAATTACCAACAATTGGTAAAAAATTTGACCATAAATTGCAATTCACATACTTTTTTTTAGAAAAATTATCATTTTTTGAAACGCAAACATTTCTTAAATTTGTGAACAAAAAATTAAAAAAATGGAAACATATTTTGAAATTTCAGAATAGTTTTTGAATTTGTAAATGATATTTGAAAACAAGAACATTTTTTGTATTCCAAACAATATTTCAAAATTTTGAATAGTTTTGAAACAGAATAATAAAGTTCAAAAAGGAAAAAAATGAATTAACAGAAAATAGAAACAAAACAAGAAAAGAAATGCTTAGGCCTCAGCCCAACTAGGCGACGACATCGCTCCCGTTGGGCGCATGTTGGGATTTGAAAAGAAGTTCATTGATTTTGAAATAAATATTCACGAATTTTAAAAAATCATAGATTTCCAAAAAAGGTTCACTAAAAAATGTTCAAAAAATGAAGAAGATTCAAATTTGAGAAAAAAGTTTACCAATTTAGTTTTCTTTAATTTTAAAAAGTTCACGCATTTGAAAAAACAGCAAAAAAGAAAAAGAAAAATAAAAAAATAAAAAAACTCGAAATAAAACAGAACAAAACCTGGTCCGGCCTGATAATTTACGAAGTTACATTTGCCACATGATAAAAAGCGAAAAAGAAAAAAGTGGCCACAACAAGTAATCTGTCATGGTTGGTTACTAAAACTTGAAGTAAATCTTAAGGGTTGGAGTTCAAATCTCCTGTGGCTGGTCCAGAAGGATGCAGACGGGATTTCACCGTCTTTTAAACTTTGCTCTGTTCCTGTAGCATGACACATGGACCATCATCATCAGAGAATTCATTTACATCAATGTTCAGAGAATTCATTTACATCAATGTTATGATTCTTCAAAACTCTGAATGATCTGATGATCATGGTCCATGTGCCATGTTAGCCCCCTGCCGTAGTGCGCTTTTCTGAAGGTTCAACCGGTGTAGAGAAAATGACACAAGTGAGGTCACGTTAGTAGGCTTAATTCATTGGAAACAAGATTTATTTCTTGTTTCCTAGAGTCCAAAACTGGCAGTAGCCCCGACCATAATCCCCTAACCATCCCTACCAGAAAAATAGAATTAAACCAGGTATTGCACAAATCAGAGAAACCAGCAGGCTTTGTGCTGGCCCCTGAGGAAGAACAAGGACTCCACCACCACGAAATTCACACAGGTCAAACTCCTTCCATCCCCTTTTCTTAAGATTTACTTCGGTCAGAATTCTATTTCTGATCATTAGCCAGCAGAAAACACTTTGATCCTCAAGTGTAGCTTGAAGTCCACATCATTTTGTATATGGAAAAAGTTACTCTTCTAGCCACAAGATACCCATAACAAGATTTAACAGTAAAGTCACCAGATTTCGTCATCGACCATTTAACACGATCAGGCTCATTACTTACCCTCACCTGGGCACACCTGAATACCCTTCAGGTTTTGCCACATAGCCATAGTTTCTTCCCTAATTAAGAGTGAATTCCGGTTTTTACCCCCTATTTTGATATTTTTTACCCTAATTACCTCATTTAGCGAGATTTCATCCGTTTTACCCCATTTAACAAAAGTGTTGCCACAATTTACCCGTTTAAAATTTTGTGAGCGTTCTGACCTGTGGGTCACAATTGTCATGTCGGTGGATTTTCTTGGCTATTTTTCACACTGTTGAACGGGGCCGCTCAGCTTATCCTGACCGGCTTGGCCCGATGGAGGCCGCTCGTGTCGTGCCCAATGCACAACGCCCGAGTCGGCAGCTGACCACGCTTGCCTCCAGTCGCTTCTCGCTTGCGTTGCTCGCCCCCAATCGATGAATCGCCCGTCCAGGCTTCCGCCGCACGCACATATCAGGCTTGCTCGAATATACATGATTTCAGATAATATGAGTATATTTACACCACTTTAATATGATCCATATAACATGCATACTTACGGTCCTGTATGATAATACTGAAGAAAAACATAAATGATTTCAGATTATATCAGTAACAATTTCTTCTATAATTTATTCAATGGTAACATGCCACGATAATCTAGTACAATCATCTCATCAGAATACTTCTTCAAACAGGAAACGAGTAGCCTAAACCCATCTAATATGCATCCCAGACTGAGAGAAAATCTAGCCACAAAAAATCTAACCACCAGGGTGAGAAACAGAGAATGCGGCCATGCATATGGGAGTGGAGAAGATTGGCGTACCGGCTGCCTCCCGCTCTGACGATTGCCAGCAGCCATGCCTCTTGCCTCCCGCTCGTCTCCTACATCGTCCTACCCCCTCCTAGCGAAGGAGGCAGTGGTTTGGGGCAAGATCGAGCCTGGGATTAGAAGGAATGTGAGTGATATGTGTCGTGAATATTGGAGGCCAGCATGGTGTGGCCCGACTCACGTATTGTGCGCTGGACGTGAGCGATCTGCTCTGGTGCGCTCATATTGGGCCGGGCTCTGGTCGGAAGAAGCTACGAGGACCGGTTCAGCAGGGAGAAAACCGTCGATGCAACATGCCATCTGGACCAGACAATTGAGACCTGTCGGTCAGAACACACACAAAAATTTGAACAGGGTAAACTGTGAAAACAATTTTGCTAAATGGGGTAAAACGGATGAAATCCCGCTAAATGGGGTAATTAGTGTCAAAAAATTTAAAACAGGGGGTAAAAACCAGAATTCACTCTTAAGAAACCTTCTGAATTTTAAGCTATCAATACCCCAAACGAAACATTTCGAAATTGAGTGAGTCGAGGCCCCGGTTTATGTCGTCCTACCCCGAAAAGTCAATTAGCAGCTCATGCTAGGTCACCCATCAAAAGAGAGGCCATCAGCCCAAGCTAAATTAACCGCATTGGATATCAGCCATCTGAAACTCTAATTAAGATATACGATGGGCAGGTCAAAACAACTCGCAAGAAGCAGACTGGTTCTTGATATTACACAAGAGAGCACATGTCCCATAGATAGATAGCTATATCCACACCATATCTGCAGATCCTTGCACAGCTGGGACCGACCCGCCTGAAATTAGCAGATTTAGAGTAATTAATTATCTACAAACAAAAGGACGAATAAGGTTCTGTACATCACACGATCTTAGTTTTTTTGAGGGAATGACAGTGATCTGCCTATATATTAAGGAGGAGAACAACACATTACAATACAAGGTTTTTGGTTACATATAAGGCTGTGAGACGTGTCTTAATCTCTATTCTAGTAATGCATGCATGATGAACAATTATCTTTTATAACTAATACGCAGGGTCCTGGGAGAAACAAAGGGATCGCATGAAAAAAACATATATAACATCACAAGCTTTTTTTCGAAGTTCATTCATAGTCCTTGTGATTAATCAAGAAAGTTGTCAACATGGTTATTTACCACAGCCTGCATCAGTCAACCAGGGCAAAAAAGAAAGCCAGCTCTTGAAACGAGCAAACAACCTTGATACTTTGCTGCATGAAATAGATGCAATTTTACCTTAAGCGCTTGCAGAGGCGCGCTCTGCCGGCCTGAACTCCATGACCTTCTTGAAATCCATCCATGGCCGCTCCCACACCTTGGCTTCATACATCTTCTTTGCCCCGCCCTCACTGACCTAAATTGTAATGTAATACATCATGCCGGCAACAACTTGCTGCTTCAGCCTCACCACTTTCTCAAACTCCAGCAGAGCGTTCTGCAACCAAAATTAGGGGCCGGGTGTTGAACAGAAACATATACAGATTCAACAAGGGAAGAGGGAGGGGTAGTGGGTGGAGGGCTTACGGTCCTGTGAGTGAATAGCATAAAACTACCACTTTTCGTGTTATGGTTCCAGAAAACTACCGAAAATTTGTTTGTGACTGATAACTACCACTTTCGGTGTCGGCTGTTTCCAAAAGGGAAAACTTTGTTTTTACCACTCTAGATTTTGCCTACTTTACTTATGCCACTCTAGAATATGACATATCACTTTTGCCACTCTTAGTTTTTGACAATACATCACAAATGCCATTCCATGGCAAAAGCAATAACTTTTCATTTCACTTTTGCCACTCTTAGATTTTGACAATGTATCACAATTGCCACTCTACAGTTATTACTTTTGCCACGGAATGACAATTGTGATGTATTGTCAAAAACTAAGAGTGGCAAAAGTGAAATGTCAAATTCTAGAGTGGCATAAGCAAAGTGGTCAAAAGCTAGAGTGGCAAAAACAAAGTTTTCCCTTTCAAAAAACCCAAAACGCCGAGTGCTTTGCAATTCATCGTGATTATGACAGTTGGGGCCCGCTCCTAAACAAACCGTTCGTTGACTGTTTAGTTTGACCATTGGCTGACATGTGGGGCCCACATGGCAGCCTCTTTTTTCTTCTTCTCTTTCTTTCTCTCCTCTTCTCCCCTGTACTCACTTCTCTTCAGCCTGCCGGCGACCCTCTCCCCTCCCCTCGCGTGCCCACCCCGCCGGCGACCCGCTCCCCTCCCCTCGCATTCCCACCCGCCGGCGGCCATGGCGTCCCTGAGGCGGCGAGCTCCTGGATGCGGCGGTCTAGACGGCCACCCAAGGAGCCCAGGCACCGGCGGCCGCCTCCGCCGCCGTCCACACTACCGGACCCTGCGCGTGGCCCGTGGATGGAGAACCGGCGACCTTGGCCTCAGGTGCGGCTCTTTCGACCTCCTCCCTCACCCTGCATTCTCCGACGCGGGTGCCCCCGATGACGGCCATGGACGTGACGCCGGAGCAGAAGGGGTTCACCGGAGGGGTGGTGGCTGCTGGGTGCGGCCGCCCGCAGCACGCACAGGAGCTGGCCCCGAGATGCTCCTGCCGCGGCCGCCCGCAGCATGGCTGCAGCAACGACAAGTTCGGCCGGAGGAGCTCGATCTGGAGGACAGCCATGGCAGGGGCATGATTGCTTTTCAAAATATGTTTGCAGGGACCCGATTGCTTTTCTGAAATATTTGCAGGGACCAAATTGCATTTTTAAAATGTTTACAGGGCCCTGATTGCTTTTTTTGAAAAATATACATGTTAAAATATGAGGAAGAGACACTGCTATGTGGGCCCCACATGTCAGCTAATGGTCAAACTAAATGGTCAAACTAACGGTTTGTTTAGGAGCGGGCCCCAACTGTCATAATCACAATCAATTGCAAAGCACTCGGCGTTTTGGGTTTTTTGAAACAGCCGACGCCGAAAGTGGTAGTTATCAGTCACAAACAAATTTTCGGTATTTTTTGGAACCATAACACGAAAAGTGGTAGTTTTATGCTATTCACTCCGGTCTTGTTGTGCTCGGAGACGGCGAAGCGGGCGAGGTCGACGACCCTGAGGTCGTTCTCTGCCCCCGGCGAGTCCACGATGCCTCCGTCCCACGACAGCTCATCGACAGCCTTCTCTCGTGCGCTCTGCATCTGGGTCTGAATAAACGGTAGGACGAGGGTGAGTAGCAGGAGCAGGAGCAGGGCAGGGGCAGCCACTGATCGTACGACTCTGGTATTTCCACATCTCCATCGATCGGGGACTACTGCAGCGGCGGAGGAGGGAAGAAGATGGCTCAATTTTGCGGCGGCGGATGGCTTGTGTGGCGGCGGACGCTGCCGATCCGGGAAGGGAATTAAAGAGAGTGGAGACCAGCACTGCTGCAAAATCACTAGAGGGGGAGGAGAATGTCCAACGCGCGCGTATCGCATATATTTTCTTATTTTATCAAATCAAGTATATCTCTACTATTAAAAGGGAGTTGGTAGGCCGCATCCACGCGCCCCTGCGATGGGATGCCGTGCGCGACACAATGGAGGATGCCGTGGCCGGACCTGACGCAGGCACAATGCTCGAGAATGCCAGGGCGTGGAGCACGGTGTGGAGGACGGCCTACGCGGCAGGCGGGTCGTCGGACCGTCACACACATGAGTTCGTGGACGCGATCATATTATATTTCTTGTCAGTCATACAGAGAGCCGGACAGGCTACATTCTCAAATCAAGTGTGTCCATTCAAATGTTAAGAAATTAGTTAATAAAATGTGTCCTACAATACTCCGTAGACCTTGCAGAAATGAATTCACAGCAAAAACATCTTTACCACCAAGGCTCAATCGAACAATACAAGAGGTGCGTCAAATGTGTAATATCTCTATTATCAAAGGTACATAGTCGTCGTTCGTAGCAGCTATTCATGCAGAAATAATTTGGA
Organism: Thinopyrum elongatum; assembly: GCA_011799875.1. NCBI lineage: Eukaryota > Viridiplantae > Streptophyta > Magnoliopsida > Poales > Poaceae > Thinopyrum > Thinopyrum elongatum. The sequence continues at coordinate 558,077,590 of CM022301.1, read as the reverse complement.
AATCAAACGTTGAATAACTTTGAAAATCAAAACACTAATGCAATTAATTAGCTAGACAATTAATTACGTATGCAATAAATTAGGTCCATTTAAATAGGATTGCTTTTGCACCGAATCAATTTGGAAACCGAGTCATTAATGCAATTAATTAATTAGGTAGACAGGTAGTTATGCCTGTAGATAATTAAAAGTAGGGATTGTTTTTCCCAATTTGGCAGATAATTAATTAATTTGGTTGGCAGTTAAGTAAACATGCAGAGAATTAGGTAGAAAATCAATTATTTGTAGGGGAGGACGAGTAATAGAAGAACGAAAAATATCCCTTTTAACAAAGAATGGTGTGTGGGCTGGATGTGGAGCTTATTGGTTGTGACGACCCCGGCTTAATCGTGCACTAATCATACACGCAAATGCACACGATTAAGCCTAAGGACTCACTTGAAGATATCACAACACAACTCTAAAACATAAATAAAGTCATACAAGCTTTATATTACAAGATAGGGGCCTCGAGGGCTCGAATACATAAGCTCGCATACAAGCGTCAGCGCAAGCATCAGATATCTGAGTACAGATATAAAAAGAAAGACAGCATAAGCCTTTAAGAAGACGGGGCAAAAGAAAAACACTACGATCGAAAGGCGCAGGCCTCCTGCCTAGGATCCTCCGATCCTACTCCTGGTCGTCGGACGGCTGCACGTAGTAGTACTCACCGGAATGGTAGTAGTAGTAGTCGTCGGCGGGGGCAGCTGACTCCGGGGCTCCGTCGTCTGATGGCATCAAAAGGATATGGGGAGAAAAAGAAAGCAAAGCAAACGTGAGTACTCATCCAAAGTACTCAGCAAGCAATGATCTACACTACATATGCAACATTATCAAGGGGAGACTATATATGTGGACTGGGCTGCAGAAATGCCAGAATAGAGAGGAAAAGCCTAGTCCTATCGAAGACTAGCATCTTCAACATCTTCTGCGGTCTTGCAGCATTAGAAGAGTGCAGATTAGCATAAAGTAAAGTAGTATTAGTGTTATCAACCTCGCCCAGAGATCCTTCCTCGACTCCCTGCGAAAAAGCAATCCCAGAGCCATACTACCATTTATCATCTCAAGTGTCAGGTTCTAGTTGTACTGATCGGGATACAACTCCGAGTGTCCGTTACCGTACGACAGCCTATCGATAGATTGTTTCTTTCCTGCAGGGGTGCACCAACTTATCCACCACGCTCGATTAACTCCGGTCGGACACACTTTACTGGGTCATGCCCGGCCTCGGCCAAACGATACGCCGCAATCCAACCAAATCCTTAACAGAGAGGTCAGCACGCCGGACTAACCTATGCCCTCAGGGGTCTTGGGCCATCGCCCCGGATGCTCCTGCACGTTGCGTACACAGCCGGTGAGCAGACCTAGCAACCCCTTAATACAAGCGCGGTTGCGTTACCAGTCCAACCCATCGTGTGCCGCTCAGCTGCTGACGTCTATTAAGCTTCGGCTGAAGTATATGACGCAGAACGCGCATACTATGCCCACGTGATAGTTAGTGGTATCAGGCCAGAGGCCCCTCGGATCAAATATCCAAACCGTTAGTGTGTTGGTAGTGCGGTAACGAGCAGAGACTCACGAAAGATGTGACCCCGTCGCCCCGTCTCGAGGACTTGCGGCAAGGGCTAAGAATGCCCGGGCACGCCTCGTGTTCAGCTCTCGGGCACCATCCAGGTCCACCCGACTCCATATCACTCTCATCATAATCTCGTGTGGGTACCCCTCAGGGCCGACCCGTCTTTACCCAGAATAAACAGTATCAACAGTAATGTAAAGGCATCCGTGTGGCTACCATATCAAGAAGGAATCCGAGGCATCACCCCCACTGAATTCCCACCTGACGTAGACATCAAGGTGAACAAAGGAGGAATCACCCTCGAGGTTCACTCTTGAGGAGTTGCGCGACGGTGTCGTTATCGGGGGTGGTGTAGGAGGAATCACCCTCGCTGACCACGACCGAATAACTAACCTACAAGGTTATCACCAGAAGTGCTGACGAGGTATCACCCTCGGCACTCGATTGTAACCCAGTAGTGTCGAGCAACTAAGGGGAAAGTGATGTGCGGTGTCGGGGCCTGGTCTTCGATCCCGTTGATCGGGTCTTCTGATGATCCAGCGGGGCAGTCGGGATAAAGTGGGGTCTCTGCTGGGTCTCTACCCAACCTATACTAAACAGTTTATGATAAGCAGGTAGGTAATAATAACATGTTACAATAAACAGGCTATGCATCAGAAATAGGATAACAGCAGCAGCAGTAAATTCTAATGCAAGCATAAGAGCGAAGATAGTAGGCGATATCGGAATGCTCAAAAGGGGGGTGCTTGCCTGGAAGCTCTGCGGCAAGTGTCTGGTCGTCAGGGACGTAGTCGTACTCCGGAGCTGCGTCGGTCTCGGGAGCTACGTCGACGTCGGGGTCTACTGAGAGAGAAGAGGGGAAAGAAACAAATAAATACACAGCAATAATGCAACACAGAGCATGCTATGCCTAGGATGCAGTGCAGGGTTGCCTAAAGATGCATCTAGGTCACTTTAGTTATTTTAGGATTAACGCGGGATTTATTAACCGGTGTATAAGCACTATTCATCTACAGGATACGGCCTGGAAATTGTGGGTTCACCTACGTAGGGGGTTCCGACATAGAAGCAGACGACACGATCAGATTCGTCTCGTCGTTCTGAGCAACTTTCATGTTTTAAGTTTTTCGATCTGAGTTACGGTTTAAAAGTTATGAGTTTTCAAAGATTTAAATATTTTCTGAAATTATTTTTATTAGCAGAAAAGATTTATGATGTCAGCATGACTTAAGGATGACGTCAGCAGTCAACAGAGACGCTGACTAGGTCAAACCTGACTTGTGGGTCCAGTGGGACCCACATGTCAGTCTCTGTTAAACTAACTGTGGATTAATCTAATTAACAGACTAATTAGGGGAGTGGGCCCAGCCTGTCAGTGACTAATTAGTTTTATTTATTAAAACATTTTATTTAAACTAAATAGTGAAGGGGGCCCACATGTCAGTGGCTGGAGTTGCCCAGTCAGCACGTTGACTGGGTCAACCCAGTCAACGGGGCCCCTCGGGCCCGCAGTCAGTGACCCAGGGGTGGGTCCCGCCTGTGCCACGTCGGCGGCGTCGCCGGAGTTGCTCCGGCGACCAAAATCACGGCGGCCGATCGCCGGAGTCGCTCGGAAATGCGCTACGGTAGGTCTTTTCGCGCGCGACCATTTGCGTTCGAAAGCTGGCGCTCGCGCGCGTCGCGTGGTGCCAACGGTTTCGCCGGAGGTGACCTAAATCGGCGGCGGCGGCGACCGTGGCGGACGCCGGAGTTCGGGCACTTGCAAAATCGGCTAAGCGCGGCGCCATCGAACTAGCTGGCTAGTTAGGCAGCAACAGCAGCACTCCAGGAGCTCATCAGAGCCGCTGGCTCGAGCCGTTGGCTCGAGCCGTAGGGGCTCGGGAGCTCGCTAATGGCAGCGACGGCGGCGGTCCGAACTCGGTGCAGCGGCGAGCTAAATAGAGCGGAGCAGAGCGGCTCGAGAGAGAGACAGAGAGGAGAGGGGAGCTCACCGCGCGGTCAAGAAAGACCCGTGGCAATTTAGTAGCAGCAGAGGGGGTCATGGCCGCCGGCGAGTTCCGGAGTCGAAAAAGAAATGGGCGACGGCGAACGGCAGCTACATGGCCTCCCCACTCCAACTGAAGGCACCAGGCGACGAGGCGGTCACTGGCGGACCCGTCTGGCACCACGGTGGGAGCAGTAGGCGCCGGTGGCCACGGCGAGCAGCAAGGCACGGCGGCCACGGCGCTCGGGAGGTGGATCTGAGAAGGGGAGAGGCGAGGAGCGAGCGAGGGAGAGAGGGGGAGAGTGAATGGGGAGACCAGGGGGACGCACGAGACCCCAGCCTTATCCCCTCGACGGCGGAGCGTCAGTGGCCGTCGGCGTGTCGAGCTGCGGCCGGTGCGTGCCGGCGCAGCCACAGGGAGAGTGACAGCGCGAGGGAGAGAGAGTGGGGTGGGCCTGCTGGGCCGGTTTCGGGGCACTGTGCACTTAGGTCCAGTGCACAGTGCCTTGTTTTATTTTCTTGTTTCTGTTTTCTTTTATTCTTTATTTCTTTTCTATTTTGTTAATTCTAAGTCCACTTTTGCACTTTTGTAAAATATAAAACTTGGTCCAAATATTACAGTGCATTATTACGTTTCACCAAAATCTTATTTGGGCAAAGTAGGATTTTATTTGAATTTGATATCATTATAAATGGATTCAATGATTCTGTTTTGGTGCTGTTCCATACTGTTTGAGTCACTCAACTTATTTTGCAAATGTTGAATTTAATTTTAGAATTGCATCTGGGTTATTTGCTATTTAATGAACATTTTTCCAACAGGATTTGAACAACTTCATATTTCACTTTTGAATTTGAGTTGATTTTCAGAATAGAATTTGAATTGAATACTTAACCAAAGTGATTAAGCACTGCAAATGGGGATGACTTGGCATACTTAGCAGAGTGTCACAGTGGCTATTACACAGGGGTGTTTACATTGGTGGCTAGGTATATGCTCAGTTTGCCACTCACCTCCCATGTTAGTGTGCATTTGCAAAGTCGAATGGACCTTTGAGAATGATCTCCATAGATATTTGTTGTTTTGTGATAATAATGTGTGTTAGTTTAACCCACTCTATTGTATTATAAATATGAAATATTCCTTCCCTAAGGGGAGGTGGGGGTCCTCCAGTTTTATAGGAGAGGGCTCCAACGAGAAATATCCCGCTATGACGGAAAACCGAGCTGGAAGGTAAGGGTCCGACAGGAAAAAGGAACGGTGCGTCGCGGGGTGGGTTTTTTGTGTTGGACCCGTTTGTTGGACATACATGGACAACCACATTTCTCTCCCACATATGGTTTGGATTTAGGACAACCCGAACTGTTCAAACCGTTGAATTTTAGGGGGCCTACTGGGCATCCGTTTGATGTCCAAACACGCTTGCACGTTTGAATGAGAAATGAGCTTCGACCGTGAAGACGCGCGACCTTAATCATTTGTTTGATTCATTTATATATGCATTATAGCCCATAGCAACGATTCATTTATATATGCATTATAGCCCATAGCAACGCAAGGGCGTTCTACTAGTAGCTAGTAGCTTTGCAATTTAGTCCAGCTATTTGTCCATGAACAGTTGGGACGTGCCTGGAATTTGCAGATTTAGATCAATCAATTCTCTCCAAACAAATGACGAGCAAGGTTCTATACATTACTCTAGTATAGTGCATCATGCATGCAGGACGAACGGTTCTATGTATATAGGGCCCCGGGAGAAACAAAGGGATCTATCCCATGATAAATTTTCACATTGACAACGTCACAAGCTTTTTTTGGAAGTTCACTCACAGACCTTATGATTAACCAAGAAGCTTTTCAACATAGTTACTCCCTCTGTTCACTTTTATAAGTCATTTTAGACAGGTTAGACAGTGTCCAAAACAGTTCAAAGCTAGTTGTCTACGTCTTATAAAAACGAACAGAGGGAGTATTTATATTCATTACAGCCTCCAGGATTCAACCAAGGCAGAAAAGCAGACATGATATGCAACAAGGAACATAGTTTATCCTCTGCCAGCTTCAACTCCACGAGCTGCCTGGGATTCTAATCTAGCCACAGTCGCTCCCACACCTTGGCTTCATAGAGCTTCTTTGCCCCGCTTTCACTGACCTGAATTGTAATGTAGTACGCCATGCCTTCAACAACTTGCTTCTTCACCTTCACCACTTTCTGGAACTCCAGCAGAGCATTCTGCAGCAGGAGCAACGCCAAGATCATTAACCCAGCTAAAACCTCCATTGTCACTAATGCCCAAATGTACTGGATAATTATTGGTAATTTCAAATCCGGCAAATCCTTATTTTGGATGAGATAAAATCCGGCAAACTAGGAGGAGCACCCAGCACTGTAATTGGACATGCTACTCAAATAGTTATCAGGATGAAATCAAATCATATAAGATACGAAAATTCAATTTGGCTCCTGGGAGCACGTGCTCCCGGGCCCAAGAAATAATTTTTGAAATGTCAAAAAAATCAAGACAAACTTTTTATGTGTTGTTAGTCACATCCAATGCTACCTGCAAATTTTGAGGAAAAAAGGGTAAGCATTTTGGTCTGTACAAAAAAACAAAACAAAATGAACACCAAATATTACCCCAAATTTGTTTTTTTCACCGACGAAACACTGCTATTCCGTTTCGCATGAAAATTATCAAGCATGCTTGCGACACTAACACTAACATCCATAAAAAAATTCAGAATTTTTTTAAAACATTTAATATGTTTTTTGTGTTACTGTTCACCGTGGAGCATGTATTATTTACGGCGGTCGACTGAACCAACCGTCGGGCTGGTTGATGACACAAATTCAGTTGGACCTCATTCATAAAGAAAGACACGAGAGAGAGAGAGAGAGAGAGAGAGAGAGAGAGAGAGAGAGGAGAGGGCTTACGGTCTTGCTGTTGTGCTCGGAGACGGCGAAGCAGGCGAGGTCGGCGACGCGGTGGTCGTTCTCTGCCCCCGGCCAGTCCTCGATGGCTCCGAGCGTCGGCGGCGCGTCTTCCGCGATCTTGTTCAGAGTAAACGACTGGAAGAGGGCGAGTAGCAGGAGCAGGGCCAGGGCGGCCACCGATCCTAGTCCTAGGACTCGATGTCTCCATATCTCCATCGATCAGCGAGGGCAGAGGTTGCTGAGATTCAGTTGGGCGGCTGCACTGCGGACGCTGCTGATTCAGGAAGGGGATTTCTGCCGCGATCGGGCAGAGGCTGGCCGCTGGCGTATCAGCGAATTGACTTGAAGAGAGTAGGGACCACGTCCCTCCATATAGCAGTTTCAGCTTCAGCAGCTAACATATTTGGAAACCTTGAAAAACTTACGAAAAGCGAAGGTAAAAGCACACGGTTTGGCGCACCGGACAAGGCTCGAAAATTTCGCTACTGTTCTGTTTGTGAACTGACCACCATGTAGTCCCACGGACAAGTGCAGGTTTATTACACTGTTTGACGAACCATTTTTCCCCACTGCGGAGGATCGAGAGCAAGTGCTAATGGCATCGTCTGACACGAAAGAAAAGCAGCTGCGGAGTGCAGACGATCGAGAGCAAGTGCTAATGCCGGAAGGTATGCTTTGTTCTGTTCGTCGTCTCGCCGGAGCCGTGATGTAGACTGCAGAGTGTTCCAGTTGAAACGAGGCATGTCCCCCGGCCGCCGGCTTCCCCAAGCTGGCCTGCGACCGGGACTGCCGCTCGTCCGTGCTTGCCATATTTCCGTCGACGTAACTCGTCGCCATTGACGAGCCCGCGCTATCATCACCGTCACAGGCCGCCCCTTCCGCCGGCAGCCACACGAACCTTGGCTTCCTCAGAGGCACTTAGAGCATCTCCACTCGCCCCCAGAGGCCCCTCAGGCCCCTTTTTTTATCACCGGCTCGAATAAAACAACCTAGTTGCTTCCCTAGAAGCCTAAATTTCGCCGGTTAGGGTCGAAATTGGCGCTGGCGGACCCAAGCCGAACCCAGCGCGCTGGGGCCGACCGGGGGCGCCGGGGGAAAGGAAAAACGCGCGAAAACTCCCCGCGCCAGATTCCCACCCCGTGGACCCGCCGAGTCAGCGACTGCATCGTCGTCCTCATCTCATCGCCTCGGCTCCGGCGCGAATTAATGCCAAGGCTGCCGCCGGTCAGCCTTCCATTGATCACGGGCGGCGCAGTGAAGACGAGCTGCCGCGCGTCCCGCCCCTTCCCGCCACGCGTCCGCACTGCTGCCGCCCCTCGCCGCTATAAAAGCCACCTTCGTCGCCGCTGGCCGCACGCTCGCCTCGCCACAGCCATCTCCCTCGCTTGCCGCCGAACACCTTCTCTCCTTCGCCGCCCTTGTTCTCGCCCTCTCTCCTTCCCCCGATGGCGGAGATGTTCCCCAGCGACGGAGCGGCGGCCAACGGCTTCGGCCGCCGCCATCTGCACGAGTGGGAAGCGCGTCTTCTCCACGAGGCCAACTACCCGGCGCCGCCCGACATGCGCGTGCCGGGCTCGTGGAGGCTCAGCGCCGGAGGTGTCCCCGTGCCCCCGCCGCCATCCGACGCGGAACGCCGCAGCGAGATAGCGCGGATCCAAGCGTCCTTGCCGGAGGAGGCGCGGCAGCAGCCGAAGTACTCCCCCGGCAACGCAGCTCTGTGGATGGCGTACTTCCAGCGCCGCCACGCCGACCAGCTCGCGCTCCGGCGCCAGGGGGGCAACACAACGCTGACGGCCGCCGTCAGTGGTGGTGCGTCCGACGCACGCTCCACGCCGTTCTCGAGTACATCGAGGGCGGCAACGAGGCGCCGTTGGAGTACCCGGCGCCGACTTTCTCGCGCTGGAGGAGCGGGAGCTCGTGGCTGCCGAGGCGCATGGCGGGCACGAGCTCCTCGTCCTCCGGCACGCCGACGCCGCTCAACCCCGAGCCCCAGGAAACGCCGGAGCGCCGTCGCAGCCACGGCGGCAACCTCGTCATACGCGAGGGCCGCCGCCAACCTTCTCCTCCCCGCGGTCATCTTCGCCTGGTCAGGCCAAAGAAGGAGCCGGCGACGCCGCCCGTGGTCGTCAAGCAGGAGCACATGGAGATGGCCGCCGACCTCGAAACCGGCCTGAAGTAGGCGCGCGACGACTACGTGCGGGAGGAGATGGAGCGCCAACGACGCGCTCTGGAGGAGATCGCCGAGCGACGCCACGGCCGCGAGGAGGGCGGCGTCATCGTCCTCGACAGCGACGAGGAAGAGTCGCCGGCTCCGACCAACCCCGTCCGCAGCGGCGATCCAGGGCAGGGCTGCAGCAAGGACGGCGGCGTGCAGGACGACGACGGCGGCGGCGGCGACGGCGACTACACCGCCTTCTACAAGCTCCTCGGCATGGACTAGGCTCGGGGCGGCGGTGACGGCATAGTTTTTTTTTTTTTACTTTTATGTTTTAAATTTGTACAAATATGAATGAAACCGTCTAAATTTCGTCCAAAATCGAGTGGTTTTCGTCCATTTTTAACCAATTTCGCATTTGAAAACGGCGTCTGGGGTGCCAATTTGAGGCGGCGGTTGGGAAGCCGAGTGCCCCCACGGCGAAAATATCGCCGGTTAACCCCAGGAGGCGCTATTTCAGGGCCGGGGGGCGAACGGCTGGAGATGCTGTTAGGCGGCGCCGTCGACTTGGCGATGACCTGCACCACCTCAGGCATGGTCGGGCGCTCTGATGGATTCGGGTTGCTGGGCTGCACGCCAAGCCCAGGAGCAGCAGGCGCTCCGCTTCACCGCCGGCGCCAAGCTGGCGCTCCCCGTCGTCGTCGTCTGGAGAAGAGGCGAGCACGGCGGCGTCCACGCACTCCAGTAGCTTCCCCTCGCGGTGGAGGCGCCACACCCGGTCGGTGATGTGGACGTTGTCATCCACGGCCCGATGAATCAGCACCTGCTGGCCCGTAACGACCTCCAGGATGAGCACTCCGAGCGCGTAGATGTCGGTCTGCCGCGTCGCCTTGCCGAACATACCGTACTCCGGTGCGATGTATCCCCGGGTGCCACCGACGCCGGTGGCGGAGTTCCTGTCGACGTCGACGGTGCAGGCCAGACCGAAGTCGCCTAGGCGCGCGCGGAAGCTGGAGTCAAGCATCACGTGTTGCTCGCCTTGATGTCGCAGTGGAGCACCATGGGCTCGTACTCGTGGTGGACGTAGTGCAGCCCTGTGGCTACGTCCCTGATGATCTCGTACCGGGTGGCCCATTGCTGGATGGTGGCTCCTGTGCGTCGACCGGCGCTGCCGCTGCCATTGCCGCCTTTGGGAAGAGATGTTGATCTAAGCTGCCGTTGGTCATGAACTCGAACACGAGCAGCGGCTCTCCTTTGTTGTAAGACCACCCTGAACATTTTGATGTACATGAACATGCATGTTTCTCAGGAAATTACGTGACCATTATATATGTACATGGCATGAAAACTAGTCCTTTCTCCTTTCTGTAGTTGTATAAGATCCTGTAAACCGCACCTAGCCGATCCCATATTATCAGCCTTAGAGAAGTAAAAAAATTTACTCCTCGGCCGCTCCGACCCTCAAATATACTCCTCAATGGCTCGGACAGAGAATAAACTTCTCGCTCCAGAAGTCGCGCCTCGTCTTTGGCCCCGTCCGCGCCGCTGCGGCCCTTGCCCCCTGACTGCCTCCGCTGCACCCCACAGCCCCCCTCCATCCTCACCTCAGGTCACCGGAGAGCGCCGCCGGATCCCCTCTTGTCGCGGGCCCCGCCGAGCTGCCACACACCCACCGTCTACATTTACCGGCCAAGCCCCGGCCCGGTCTCCTACTCGCCGGATGTCCTTAAGGTCACGCCGACACGACGCTCGTCCCATTTTACCCACTCGCTGGCCGCCTCACGCACGACGACGCCGGCCACCCAGAGGTCTACTACAGCGGCGAGGGGGTCTTCTTCGTGACCGCGCGAGTGGAATCCACGCTCGACGTCGTCAGTGTGATTTCGCCCCGTTCGATGAGCTGCCGCGCATGCCTGTCCCCTCGGCCGACACGGGTTGTGCGTGGGTGCAACCATCCTCCACACAGCGGCGGACGGTGTGGACTCGATTTCGTGGGTGTGCATGGCACGGCCATCCACCACGCGGCAACAGACGGTGTGGACTCGATTTTGTGGGTGTGCGTGGGTGCGGCCATCGGCCACAGAGAAGCGAACGGTGTAGACTCGATTTCATTCTGCTCTGCCATCCTCCCTATGTCCAAGGACCAGATCGACGCGCTCAAGGACAGCGCCGGCCAGGGCAAGAGGCTCTTCACGTTCAAGGACATAGTCGCCCATGTGTGGCGGTGCGTGCGCAAGGCGGTTCAAGGCCGTGGTTGCCCACGTGTGGCGGTGCGCGCGCAGGCCGCATGGGCTCGCGGGAAAGAGGACACCCGGATGTACATGACAGAATTTTGGAAAACAACAATGCCGCCGCATCAACCGACTTCCGTCACCATGTTCATCCTCCTCCTCTTCCCATGGAAATTTTGGACGCTCGAAATGCGCATGTCTTCCGTGGCTCAACTTTGATGCCAATGATGTAATCCTTAATATTGTTGCTGATCCAACGCTTTGGTCCTATAGGCTTAAGAACCTCGAAATCAAGAGTCACGCCGACCTTTGTTGGGACTACCTCCCCTCTCGCTCCACTTGACTATATTTTCTTTAATGAAATTGAGGTGGGGATCTTTTCCCCTCATTGACGTTCGAAAAAATAGTTTATTCTTTATAAAGTATATTTTCATATTATATATTTGATGTCGTAGATCTTAATATATTTTTCTATACACTTAGTCAAACTTTAAAAGGATCGACTTCAAATAAACATAGAATTTAGATAAATTTGGAACCTGAAGACTAGATAACAATGATTAATGTGAGAGTTACTTTATGCACAATCAACGTAACACTACTGGAATCAGCTTCTTTGCCGTCGGCCATGGCATGGATCACGGACGGCAAACATCTTTGCCGTCCGCCAGCAGACGGTAAACTTTCCGGCTGAACATGTGCCAGCAAAGGCCTTCTTTGCCGTCCGCTTCCTGGAAACGGACGGCAAAGGATTGTGCCGTCCGCCATCCGAGGCCAGCAGACGGCAAAGAAAACGGACGGCAGTGCGGTGGCGTGAGAGCCGTTAGGGGGTTAACGGCGCTCTTTGCCGTCTGCCAGCGGACGGCAAAGAGTCAAAGCTCTTTGCCGTCCGCTGACAGACGGCAAACAGCTCAGCTAGGCAGTACTGGGAAGCTGCCACGTGGCCAGCTATGCCGTCCGCTGGCAGACGGCAAAGTGATTTGAATCTTTGCCGTCCGCTGGCAGACGGCAAAGTGACCAAATAGGTAGCCAGTGTTCCCAGGTTTCACTGGTAGCTGCCACGTGTCCTCTTTGCCGTCTGCTAGCGGACGGCAAAGCTATGTATCCCCTGTTTTTATTTGAATCCATTTAATTTGACAGGGTTTCAAACACAGATATACATATATATATTTTTTTCACCGGCACACACAGATATACATATATGATGTATCCAACACACAGATATACATATACATATCTATCTCCATCCATGACAACATACATATATACATAAGAAACATAGTTCCATCCATATATACATATTACATATCACAATGTTCATCCAACACATTGTTCCATGCATCCATATAACAAGTTTCACATTTTTCATCGATACAAACGAAAAAAAGATAAGGGAAACAAGCACTCCATGCATCCATGCAAGCTTCCATATAGTGAATTAAATCTGCAAAATGGAAACAAGAAAGTTAGAAGAAGAAGACTAGAATCAGAAGAAGAAGAAGAAAATGAAGAAGAAGAAGAAGTAAGCATACTTAGGTAAAATGGAGCTAACCTAGCTAATTGTGCCATTTTTGAGTGAACTAAGCATATTATGCCATTTTTGTATAAACTTAAAGCTAACTATTTTGGAGAAGAGGAAGAAAACTAGAAGAAGAAGAAGAAGAGAAGAAGAAGAAGAACAAGAAGAAGAAGAAGTTATCTCTTTTTTCTTCTTCTCTTCTTTTTTTTCTTCTTCTTTTCTTCCTATTCCTTCTTTTCTTCCTCTTCCTGAATTTTCTTCATCTTATTATGTCATTTGTGGATAAAAAGAATAAATTATGTCATAAATGGACTAAATAGGCTAAATAAGAAGAAAAATGCCATTTTTGAGCTTACCTAGCTAATTATGCCATTTTTGACCTAACTAAGCATATTATGAGATATAACTTAGAGCTTACTTCATTTTGGAGAAGAAAGAAGAAGAAGAAAAAAAGAAGAGAAGAAGAAGAAGAAAAGAAGAGAAGAAGACTAGAAAGAAGAAGAAGAAGAGAAAAAGAAGAACTTTTTCTCTTTTCTTCCTATTCCTTCTTTTCTTCTCTCCTTGATTTTCTTCATCTTATTATGTCATGTGGACTAAATAGGCTAAATTAGATAAAGGATCAAATAGGCTAAATAAGAAGAAAAATGCCATTTTTGAGCTTACCTAGCTAATTATGCCATTTTTTACCTAACTAAGCATATTATGCCATTTTTGATATAACTTAGAGCTAACTTCATTTTGGAGAAGAAGAAGAAGAAGAAGAAGAAGAAGAAGAAGACTAGAAGACTAGAAGACTCCTTCTTCTTCTTCTTCTTCTTCTTCTTCTAGTTTTCTTCTTCTTCTTCTCCTTCTTCTTCTTCTTCTTCTTCTTTTCTTCCTATTCCTTCTTTCCTTCCTCTTCCTTGATTTTCTTCATCTTATTATGTCATTTGTGGACTAAATAGGCTAAATTATGTCATAAATGGACTAAACACGCTAATTAAGAAGAAAAATACCGTTATCACGGAGATGTAGGAATGGTCGGGGCTGCGCCAGTGCCAGACGGAGGTGAAGGACCGGTCGGGGTTCCGGCATTGGCAGAAGGAGTGCTCGATGCTTGTCGGGAGCCATGCTGCACCAAAGATCATTTCCCATAATGTCTCGTTAGCAAGTTCGCAAACTGAAATGTGAATAGTAGTAAGCAACGACCATTCAAATCAAACTCACCGTGGTCGCCGGAGCAATCTGGGGCATCGGCGGAGGGGCCTGACCGTTTTTCTCGCACAAGCTCTGCACATTTGGTTCTCACGAGTCAGTCATATTAAATAGTAATGCGAACATTACGTGCATGATTGGGCTAATATGCACGAGAAACGTACCACGATGAGCTCGTATAGGGCCCGGTTAGCGTTGTCGTTCCAGTTCCTCTTCTCCTCCAACAGCTTAGCCGTCTTCTCCTCCATCTCCCTCTCCCTCTCTGCCGCCTCCCTTTGTGCCTCCCTTTTTGCCTCCTCCAGAAGCTCCTTCGTCTTCAATCTCTCTTTCTCAACAATAGCCTGCAACACACCACTCCTCGTTAGCATTGTAATCATCGACGGACGCACACACAATGTAATGGAGGAAAGGTGAGAGAGTCCGTATAAGTAACCGCCATGGCGATCTCCGCGGGCCGTGCATGAGGCGTTATCTCAGGATCAGAGCTACTCAGGCGCTTCTTGATCTGCGGGAGAGTCTTAGGACAACGTATCAGTCCATCACCAATGGCTAGAGAGCCATGGGACCTCCCGCCACCAGGTATCATCACCAGCTCTGTATCAAAAGGATCCTGGCTCGGGTTAAAGTCCTCCCCTTTCCTCGCCTTCCCCTCGTGTCTGTACTTCACAAGCTTGTGGTGGGAGGTCTTGTTGGTGAAGTTCTCTAGATCATCTAGGTCAGACTCCGTGAATGGCTTGGCCTTCTTGTACGGGGCCATATGGGCCATGCCATAGAGGTCGAACAGACCTGGCACAGGCTTCTTGTGGTGGTGCGCCTGAGAGAGAGGAACAAAATATTAGTTAAGGGCTCAAGCTAGCATGAAGAATGATATTGCTATGTAAATAGGTCATTTTGGAGCTAAGAAAGGTTATTATGTCATTTTCGAGGAAAATAAGCTAAGTTTAGGTCATTTTCGAGGTAACCAAGATTATTATGCCATTTTTGACCAAAGTATGCTAATTATGTCATTATTGAGCTATTCAAGGTTATTATGTCATTTTAGAGCTAACTATAGCATATTTAGGCATTCTATAGAGCTATCTAAGGTTATTATGTCATTTTAGAGCTAATTATGTCATGAATGAACTAGCTAAGATTAGTTTAGGTCGTTATTGAGCTATCGAAGGTAGTTATGCCATTTTTTAACTGACTAAAGCATATTAAGTCATTTTATAGAGCTATCTAAGGTTATTATGTCATTTTAGAGCTAAATATGTCATAAATGAACTATCTAGCATGAAGAATGAATTGCATGAATCATGTAGCAAACCACATACCCAGTTATCCCCGTACTCAAACAGGTTGGAGCTCCCTTGATGGTGTGGCACACCTTCCATTTGGTCGCGCTTATCCTTGGCCCTTTGGTGTTCGACTTTCCATTGGGCAGAGCACCACGCATCCACCAACGCCTCCCAACAGTACATCTTATCCACACACCATCTCGGGGGCACCTAAGTGAGTCAAGAGAAATTTCAGCGCTACGCCTACGAATCAAATCAAGAAAACTAAGTTCAAGGCCTTAAGAATAGGTAATTACCTGCATGTACTTCTCCTTACTCAGAAACTTGCCGCGACACTTCTGCTTGCCCCTCCTAATACCCTTCGAGGCGTAGTAGTCTCGAACGGCCTGCACCCCAGCCTCGTGCCTTAAGTTCTGAAGTAGGCGCTTGCACTCGTTTTCGACAACCATACACGCGGCCTCCTGCTCTCCCTCTGAAACCCTGTAGAAGGTCTGCAATCAAACAAGACAACACTGATTAGTACAATCACTAGGTATTGTTGATTTTTAATTCCGTAAAGGAGAAATTACCCAAAACCGACGGAACACAATGTCGGCCACCGTCTCGCACAAGACACCGTCGACCCTCTCCTCCGGCGGGGCCGGGGCAACCGAGTACAGCTCCCAGGTCAGTGCTAGCTGTGGAACCTGACCCTCACCGGGCAACGTGACCCACCCAAGGAATTGCTGCTGGCAAAGCACACCAAGGACCTGGTTGGGCTTACGGGAACCACGGGGGCGTACCCAGCCCCTGCAGTATGACAAGGCCAACACATTAGATATTAATTTGAAGAAACGTGAAGGCAAAAGGTTAAAAAATAGTAAATGCACTTACTTCAACCCTTTAGGCGCAATCAACCACCTCTGGTCGGGGGTCGTCGGCACGGGCGGGAGCTTTGTACAGCCACGCTTGTAGACCTTCTTGCCCTTCTCAACCAGCTCGTCGTCGTTGTAGCTATCTTCTGAAAAGGTGTCCTCGCTACCATCCTCCGAGCCACTAGCATCCGGAGTCTCGTGGGAAGAAGACTCCGGGATCGGAGTCTTCTGGGACGAAGACTCCGGGACCTGGGACGAAGACCCCGTGACCGGAGTCTTCTGGGACGAAGACTCTAGGACCGGACTCACGTGGGGCGAAGGGTCGGTGACCCGAGTCTGGTGGGGCGAAGGATCAGCGACCGGAGGCTCATGGACCGGAGTCCGAGGGTCCACGTAAGACGAAGCACTCCTATGGTCGGGTGAATCAGCTGAGGGTGGCGGCGAGGAAGGCGTAGCAGCCTTCCTACCTCTCCCACTGCCACGTCCACCTCTACCAGCCTTCTTCGTCCTCCCCCGACCTCTCCCAGCCGTAGAAGAAGTGCCCGCCGCAGCTGTCTGCATACCATCCTGCACCGCTCTCCGGAGGGGCTGCGCTGCAATAATGCAACCACCCCTCCCAGTAGCGCTCGCAGGAGGCTCAGGGCGCTCTGGACCCTTGCCCACCATCCTGTCAACACCTGCAATGACAAAAAGTAAACGAAATTAGTACAACATAAAAAATTTGGATACCTGACATGAACATAATAATATGTATATAATTTAAGTGTATCATAATCATGAACATAATAAAAATACACCCGATCAACACAAATATATATGGGGCGGGGGGGGAAGGCTGGAAGAGGGTAGGCTGGGGGGAGGGGCACGGCGGGGGGGCGAGGGGGGAGTGTGGCGCGTGATCGACGCCCGGAAGGGGGAGGAGGGGAGGTGGCGAATGGGGGGGTCCCGAGATCGGGGGGAGGGGGGGCCAGGGGCCTGGGAGGGGACGGGGCGTGCTGAGGGGGAATGGGTTCCTGTGGCGGGACCGGTAAGGGGGGAGGGGGAGGGTGGGGGGTGGGGGGGTGGAAGGGGGGACGGAGGGGGGAGAGGGGGGGGGGAGGAGATTAAGGTGTCGGTGGGGTGTGGGTGGGGGGGGTGGGGAGGGGGCGGGGATGGGTTTATGGGAGGAGGGGAGGAGGGGAGGAGAACGAGAGAGAGGGAGGAGGAGGAGGAGGAGGAGAAGAGAAAAGGAGAGGGAGGAAGGAGGAGGAGGGAGGAGGAGGAGGAGGAGGAGGGAGGAGGAGGGGACGGAATAGATATCCGCCCGCCTGCCACCCCGCAGCACGAAGCGGCGGCGGCGTGCTCGGCGCTGCGGCTGCGGGGGGGCGGTAGGCGGTCCGCCTCCGTCCGGGTCCTCCCTCCTCCGTCTACCGTCTGGCGCTGTCTAAACTGAAAAACTAAAACTAAACTAAAAATAATCTAAAAAAACTAACTAAAAAAACAAAACAAAACTAATCTAAAATAAACTAAAACTAAAAAACTAATAACTAAAACAAAAACTAAAAACTAAAAAACAAAAAAAGAAACTAATTAAACAAAAAAAGGGGAGGAGCTCACCTGGTGGAGGGGGCGGCCAGACGGTCTGGGCGGGGGAGGGAGGGGCGACCCGGTGGAGGGGGAGGGGACGGCCGCGGCGGGAGGGGGGAGGCGACGGGGCGGGGACGGCCGCGGCGCGGCTGCCCGACGTGGAAGAGGCGGCGGGGCCGCGGTGGAGGTGGGGAGGGGTGGGGCGGCCGGCTACGCGGACGGGGTCGGCGGCGGCGGCGCGGGCCGGTGGGGTGGGAATGGCGACGGAGGGGAG
This sequence comes from Thinopyrum elongatum, assembly GCA_011799875.1. Taxonomy (NCBI): domain Eukaryota; kingdom Viridiplantae; phylum Streptophyta; class Magnoliopsida; order Poales; family Poaceae; genus Thinopyrum; species Thinopyrum elongatum. The sequence continues at coordinate 558,059,979 of CM022301.1, read as the reverse complement.
GGGTGGGGGGGGGGGGGGGGCGGGGCGGACACGGGAAGGGGTGGCGGGGGTGCGGTGAAGGTCGGGGGGCGCAGGAGAGGGGTGCGGGGCGGCGGGGCGGCCGGCTACGGCAGACGGGGTCGGCGGCGGCGGCGCGGGTGTGGGTGGGGAGGAATGAGAGAGTGAAGAGAAGAGAGGGGGGCGGGACGGTCGTTAACGTACCCGCCTCTTTGCCGTCAGCCAACGGTCGGCAAAGTTTCTTTGCCGTCCGCTTGAGGTGGGGCCGGTGGGCTTGAGTTGGTTAAACAATAACTGGACCCACCCACCTCTTTGCCGTCTGCTAGCGGACGGCAAAGATTCTTTGCCGTCAGCCAGCGGACGGCAAAGAACAGGCTGATGGCAAAGACTTTGTTTGCCATCAGCTACATCTTTGCCGTCCGTTTTCTTGTGGCTTCTTTGCCGTCAGCAAGCGGACGGCAAAGAATTAGCAGACGGCAAAGAAGTGGATTCCAGTAGTGTAAGTACTACCTCTGGAACTTAATATAAGATATTTTTTTACACTAAAGTTATATTATGATACGCAGCGGGTAACTCACCGACGAGAGGAACGATATTCTTGTGGCGCAGTCGGTTGATGATGCTAACTTCGGCCAGGAAATCATCAAAGCAACGGTTCTGCACGTCACGCGTGAACCTCTTGACGGCCACGTCCACCGGTCGCTCCATCTTGGAGGCCGCGGCCGGGAGCATGCACTTGTACACAGTGCCATACCCACCTCCACCGAGCTTCATGGCCTCGTGAAAGTTGCCGGTGACTTTCTTGATGTCAGCGAATTCCACCTTCGTGGGCACACCAGGGAGACGCTCCATGGACTTGGCGAGTTGATCCTGTTGGATATTTTGATTTTAAAAGACTAAACTGTAGCTATAATGTTCTTAAGATTAAAGATTAAGAATTAAGTCTAAGTGAAAAATATCTGCTACAGTTAACTGCTACAGTAGGCGGTGCCTACAGTAGCTGGTTCACCTAACCAGGTGAGCTGCCCTGATCGGGGGCAGCACCACATCCAACTAGGTGACTGTTCCCCTGGTGCACAGTGCAATCAATATAAAGAAAAGGAGAGAAGAAGAAAGCAGCTACGGCTGCTGGAATTGCTGCTACTCTCAGCTCACACACACTTCTCTCTCACTCTCAAGAACACTCAAGAATAAGAGCTACCGATCAAGCCATGCACTGTCAGCACTGGGAAGGTCAGTACACACTACCAGATCAGCTGCTGGTAGTGATCTAAGCATCAGATCAAGCACTAGGTGGTTCATCAGAACCAAGACCCAACAAGGTGTGATTGCTCCTTCTTATTATTAGTGGTTCAAATCTTGTGCAAGATGATCCTGAGATCATCTGTGACTTACAACAGATCCAAGTCCTCGTGTCATCGTCGGTACCTCGAGTTGAAGTAGCACGCCATGGCGGTGGCCATCATGGCCGTGGCGGCTACTGACCCGAGGACCGAGGATAGTATTGTCACCTTCCAGCCGCCTTCGTAGGGCTTGTAGAGAGGAAGGTCCTCAACCGTTGCGCTGAATCTTAACAAAGGAGGAGATATTTGGTTTACCCCCATTTGGACATTATGTTAATCATAAAATAAGCACCTAAGCATAGTGTCAAATTCAGATATTTAAAATAGTTTTTATACCGGTTGTCAAACTTGCGTGTGCACGATTGATTTCGTACACACGACATGGTTGATTCAGTATGCATGTTGGTTTGAGCATGGTCTACTTAAGAGAAAAGTCCATATTTCATCCCCGAACTAACCACTCGGTTTGATTTAGAACCCTGAACTACGAAACCGGTCGAAATACACACCCAACTAACCATGAGATTCAAAACTCAACCCTGGTCTTGGTTTTGATTCGGTAAACTGGTTTTGACTATGTTAACTGCTGACTGGGCACCGCCACATCAGCTTTGACCCCTTCTATATAAGGAAAAAAGAAAGAAAGAAAACTCCCTTCTCTCCTTCCCTGCCGACCACGGACCACCTCCTGCTCATCCAGCCGCTGCATCTCGGCCGCCGCCGGATGCGGGCCCCCAGCCGCCCCACCCCAGCTTTGCAGCCAGCTCACCCAGCCGCCCCACCCCAGCAAAGCTGCCGCCCCCGAGGAACTCCACATATTTGCCGCCGGAGACGGACGATGGGCAGCGCTGCACCTCACCACCGTCTTGCAGCTGCTGCATCTTCGCCGTCGGAGACGGACGAAGCGCGGCGCCGCACCTCACCGCCAAATCAACCCGCATGCTAGGTAGAAGCTCTCAAAAATTTGTGCCAGCGAGAAGGAGCTCGATCCGACAGCCGCATCTGACGAGTTTCACCATCTTCTCAACTCCGGTAGCAGTCTTCGCCGGACAAGTTCGTCGCATATAGTCAGTGTACATCCAATTCCGAGCAGACTCACACCACTGATTACCTCGCCTTCCTTACGGAGAGGAGACCAAGCGCGCGCTTGAGGGAGTGCGTCGACTGCTGGCTGCTCAGGTGCGCGCCCACCCGCCCGGTCCCCGGTGACTAGCTCCGGCAGGTTTCAGCTCCTGAGCTGGAACGACACCCCGTCGGCGTGTGCCACGCTCCATTCGTGGACATCAAGCGGGTATAGCACGTTGGCATGCAGGTGCACTGATGGGTTCGACGTTCGAACCAGCAAGCACGGTGGAGTGGAGCACCTGCAGGTTCGAGCACGGGTGTCAGAGGAAGCAGGCGCTACAGCCTACAGCCGTGCGGCGGCAGGGAGGAGTGTGTGGTGAGGAGCAACACAAACTGCTCGTGCGTATGCCAACTTGCAGAGCAGCAGTGCGTGGGAGATGTACGGCGGCGGTGGTGTGTGGCCGTGATGGGGAACATAGAGATGGGGGCAGCCACCTGTGACATGGCTATGCTGACGAGGTGTTCAGCAGTCAATATCAGTCACGTGAGCAAAAACCAGTTTCGCCTGAGTCGAGGGGGGTAGTTTGGACGATGTGGTAAGTTGAAGGTGTGTAGTAACCGGTTTGTGACTTCAGGGGTGTGATTTAAACTTTGTGGTTAATTGAGGGTTGAAAAGTGGACTTATCTCTCTACTCAATCATACCATTGAGATCTCTCCTTGTCTCAGATATGATTGTTTTGCTGCCGTGGGGTTGTTTTCATATACTCTGCCATGCATGATCGGATAGCTAAATGTCGGTTCCATCCAAATACCCAATGTAGGTATGGTGCTCCATCCGTCTTCCTGTAGAACTCCATTACCTTTTATGTTTTTTCTTATTTAGTCTGCATGTTACTTGTCCACACCAATGCATGTCTCCGAAAGAATATAATTGAAAGACCATCTGGGACCAATGCAGGCACCAGATGCAGCCTTCTTCCTTTTTGGTATGCAGGTCTAGATATATGTAGACAAAGAAACAGAGGAAATATTTGGTTTTTTGTTCATGTGGACATAATGTCAATCAGAAATTAGACTACTAAGCGTCAAGTGTCAAATTTAGATATTTACAGAAGTTTTTATACCGACGGTCAGTTGTGTGTGCACGATTGATTCCACGCACTTGACATGATTGATTGTGCGTGATCTTCTCAAATCATATGATTGAGATCTCTCATGGTCTTGGATATGATTGTTTGTTGCGGTGGGGTTGTTCCTTATAAATATACTCCGCCATGAATGATCGGATTGCTAACCATCAGTTCCATCCAAGCAATTATCCAATCATAGGTCTGGTGCTGCATCCGTCTTCCTGTAGAACTCCATGACCTTTTATGTTTTTTCTTATTTAGTCTACATGTTACTTGTCTGCACCAATGCATGTCTCGCACCGGCTCAGTCTCTCGGAGGTGCTCATAAGGATAGGGTGTGCGTGTGTGCGTTCATAAAGGTGAGCGCTTGTGTCTGTACTGTGTTCAAAACAATTTTTTGCGGGACCAACAGGGACCAATGCATGCACCGCATGCGACCCAGCCTCTTCCTTGACATGCGGGTCTAGTTATATGTAGACAAAAAAAAATTGGAGGAAGTAGGAGTATTTCATTTTCTATCAATGTTGACATATGTCAACCAGAAAATAAACACCTAAGCGTCAAATGCCAAATTTAGATATTTACATAAGTTTTTATACTGACGGTCAAAGTTATGTGTGCACGGTTGATTTCAAACACAGGACATGGTTGATTCAGGGTATATATGCATGTTGGTTTGGCGTGGTGTACACAATCGTACGATTTAGATCTCTCCCGGTCTCAGATATGATTGTTTTTTGCGGTGGGGTTATATTCTGCCATTCATGATGGGATCGATCGGTAGGAGTCGATCGGCCCCATCCAAGCAATTGCCCAACGTATACATATGTAGGTATGGTGCTCCCATCCATCTTCCCGTGGAGCTGTGGCACCTACCTTTTTTTTTAGGCAAACACTCGCAACTTTATTACTCCAGAATGTTTACAGGTACAGTAATTGGGTCATAAGGATGCCAAAGTTAAACATGGCGTCCTATACCTAAACTTGTCGCGTGCTTTGCTAGGCTATGACTATGAGAGCTGTGGCACCTACCTGAGAAATGTGATCAACCACAGGCTCATCAATGAAAGGCCTGCTAGACCTAGCTTAGATCTCCGAGTCGCACTACTTGTTTGACCACGAATCCAGGATGCAAGCCCAGCCTGATCGAGCCCATATCTAGATCGAACTCCACATGCCCGTGTCTTTCCAATCAATCGAGCTACTGTTGCGAACCAACCTGTGGTTGGATGATTAGAGGGACAGTGGTATCCCCCCACCAGGGTTTAAGTCCTGATGCTCGCATTATTCCAGGATTTATTTCAGGATTTCCGGCAATGCGTTTTTAGTGGGAGGAGACGTTCCCGTCGACGACGAGGCGCCTACGGTGACTTCGTAATTTTCAAGATGACATACCGGCTCAGTCTCTCGGAGGTGCTCATAGGGATAGGGTATGCGTGTGTGCATTCATAGGGGTGAGTGTATGCGCGTATGTATGAGCGCTTGCATTTGTACTGATGTTAAAAAAAAAATCAAGCTACTGTTTCACACGGCCGCTGCACCGCCACCATGGGCGCTCCCCACGCGGTGCCTAAAAAAGACTTATATTTAGTTCATATAGAAATTTCTAAAAAGACACAACCCCCTCACCCCCTCGCGTCGCCTCCCCTGGGCGACGCCAGGGGACCCAAACCCTAGCACCGCCAGGCCCCTCCCGTCTCCTCTCCTGCCGCCGCTGTCGCCGGCCTATAGTCCGCGGTGGCGGCGGGCCCGACGCCAAAGCGCTAGGACGGGTGGTGTGCTGCGGGATCTCCTGGAGGCGGCAGGGGCGACTCCGGCGTTGGATCCGTGAGCAGCAGGTAGGGCGGCGCCCCTTGCCTGTGCGGCGGCGGCCAGATCCATGGCCGGCATGGTGCTCTTCTGCTCAGTGGAGTCTGTGCATGGAGATGGGTGGCGACGGAAGCCGCGGATCTGGCGCCCCGTCCAGGTCCGCCCCGGCGTGGTGTTTTCCAACTGGCAGCGCGTGGAGGGACCGGTGAGGGGCGGCTGGAGGTTCTCTGCCGGCGTTCAGACGGCGGCTTTCGTCTTCATGGCGAGGCTCCGTACGGTTCCAGTCAGCTGCGAGATTGGGGAGCCGCGACTTCCGGTGAAAATCGCGCCGACTACGGTCATGGCGGACGATGGCGGCGCCTGTGACGTCCTTCCCTTCTCGAGGCATCGTTGTTGCAGGTCGTGTCACCCCACTAGTGATGCTCTGGGGGAAACCCTAGATCTGGGTCTACCGGATCGGACGATGATGGCACCTTCGATGCCGTTGTCCCTCCTGGGGGCATCATTTTGGAGCAAGTGCTGGCTGGAGGGGACAAGAGGAGGAGCGGTGTTACATCTACCGCAAGGCCGACGGCGGATCCTGGCGGCATGGCGCTGAGGAGGTTCGGCGACGGGGGCATGTGGACAGATACGTGCAGGATGGTGGCGTTGTCTGGTGCCGTGGTGGCGTCGACGGTAGGCCAGGTAAGGTCAATGCGTCAGTTCCTGCTCCGGAAATGGACCGGTGGAAGATGACGGCGGCAGCCTCTGAGAGTGCGCCGGTCCGGTGTGTGACCCAGTCCCGGTGTTGGCTGGGCTGGGGCATCCGGCTTTAGATGTTAGGCTTTGGTGCGATGTCTGTTTGGTATTTGACTCGGACATTCGGCACCCCTTCATCAAGGGGATAGGAGTAGCAACATGTGTTGACTAGATGATGGCTTCAGACTTGCTGATGTATTATTTTGTATGATCTTTATGAATAATCAATAAAATGGCTACCTGCATCGTCTAAAGGCGGGGATATATGCTTCTTTTCTAAAAAAAATTATATTTAAGAACGGAGAAAGTACTTAAAGAAACTTGCATCGTACGGGAACTAACGCGGTCTGGATCAAATTAATTATATGCGCCCGCGTACATCTTCGTCTTCGGTCGACCAGGATCGCAGATGGCGACGTATAATGTCGGCATATCACATCGCCTCATGCATAAGGGACGGGAGACCAAATTGCTATCTCTTCCGTACAACCCCCTCACTAAACGTATAAAAAATAATATCAACATTTGACATATCGTACATACAAAAACCGTACGCAGCAGCACGCACAGGGCCGACTGGGCGGGACCATTTCCGCCCGGCGCACACCCCTTCTCCTTCATGGGCTCGGCCCACTTTTTTTTGGTTCTTTTAAATTTGAAAAAACTCATGCAGGTCGTGGGACTCAAACTCGCTCCATCCAGGTTGTGCAAGTTTAGTTCAAGCAGACCTAGCCAACTGCTACAGCTTACTTCCTATGTCCATTTCCTTCCTTTTCACTTTTTGTATGGTAGGCTTTTCTTTTATTTTTTTTTCTGTTTGGCCCATTTTTCTTTAGGTTTTTTCATTTTCTCTTTCTTTCTTTTTAATTTTTTCTTTTATTTTCTTAATTCACAAAAAAAAATTGTGAACTTTTTCCAATATTCATGAACTTTTCTCGATGAAAAAGAGTCGATAAATGACCGGAGGTGTCGCAATGTGCAAACGGGGTCGGAAGTCGTTCAAACCCGGTATGGATGCATCATCTGTCCATGTCAGGCTGCCAAAAGAAGTTGGGGTTATTTATCCATAGTTCAAAAAAGCACCAGTTGAGATGAGTGTGCTAGACTAGACGAGACAAGCGCATCCGTGAGCATGTAGTTTTTACTAATTTGAATGCTTCTATTATTTGTAATTTCTGGCATTGTCAATCAACATGAACATTTTGTTATGTACTAACCATTTATTGAAATTTGTCAAAAATTTTAACTTTTTACATTGTGTATGCAAATTTTACAAATTTGAACACCTTTTCCAAAATTGCTAACAAATTCCTAACAATTGACGAAAAATTTGAACACAAATTGAAAAACATGTACTTTAAAAATAATTATCAACTCTGTTTGGAACGCAAACATTTCTTAAATTTGTGAACAATTTTTTTGAAAAAATGAACATTTTTTGAAATTGTAAACAATATTTGAAAACAAGAACATTTTAGGGTATTTCAAACAATTTTTCAAATTTTTGAACATGTTTTAAAAAATTAAAAATGGAGAAAAATAAGTTAATGAAAAAAGAGAAAAACGAAAAAATAGAGAAAAAATGCTTAGGCATTGGCCCAACTAGGTGACGGCATTGATGCCATCGAGCGCCTGTTAGTTGAAACCCCTATTTAATGCTTAATGCGTCAAACAGTCGCTGTTTGAGACAGACCCAATCGATACGAGTGAACATGGGCCAGCCCATTTTAATCTGTTCGTGCCTCTGCAGATGCCGGTTTTGGGAATCTTCTAGATGGTTCTAGGCCGGTTTTTACCGGTTTGGGAACCTTTTAGAAGGTTCATGAATCTTTTTTTTTCTTTTTGAAAATCGCAAAGTTTAATTTAAACAGTCAAAACGTCTTATACTTAGAAATAGAGGTAGTACTTTATTTATGTATTTATACATTGGACCTGCTACATTAAGATGCTAAAGCTTGTATCAGCGTGTACAATAGGGATGTAAATCGAGTCCCATTTAATCCCGTTTAAACTTTAAACCCATAAATATAAGACGTTTTGACAGTTTAAATTAAAATGTCAAAACATCTTATATTTAGAAACAGAGGTAGTACTTTATTTATGTATTTATACATTGGCCCTACATTAAGCTGCTAAAGCTTCTATCAGCGTGTACAATAGGGATGTAAATTGGGTCCCGGCCATTTAATCCCATTTAAACTTTAAACCCACTTATAGTCTAACCGTTCAATAATTGTTTTTTTTCCGAGGAAAATGAATTATCAAGCTAAGTAAAGCTAACTAAGCGGGACTTGCGGATGCCGTTTATTTACCATTTACATCCCTTTGTACAAATACAAATCGATCGACTGTTTGAGGTGGCACTGGATTCACAAGTAGAGCCAGTTGGGGACTGGTTGCTACCCCTAGCCCTGGACACTATATACATGGAAATCAGTGGTGAATCCAGGATTGGCCTAAGCCCGGGGCCCCAGGCTTGCTACAGTGTCAAACAGTGTCTGGGAAGCTACAGCCAATGAAGAAATTCCTCTCCAGCCCCCCCTCCCCCCCTCCCCCCCCCCGGCCTGGGTCCTGGATCCGCCACTGATGGAAATTATGATGCCTGCCTGCGTGCCTGCCTGGTATGTCCCTCGAATGGCGATGATTTTTGCTAGATAGTATGTTTGGATGGTGCATAGACGGCTATTCAGGAGTTCACAATTAATCATCTTGAACCTCCTAACCAGATCGTGGATTTCCAAAAAACAAAAATCAGACCGACAATATTGTCCCTTCAATTCTTTGTCAAAATTCCAGAAGCATGAAGAAAGGATTTATTTGTGGCATTGACGAGTAGACTCCGCTTATCATCTTTAATTTCAAATAGTTCTGCTAAAGTTGTGTTTACCTCTTTCGCTCTTGCTCCTATCCTCTAAGCCAATCCCGATTTACATATCATTAGATGTCGTATATGCAATGTACATCACATATTTGAGATGTTAATACTACATTGTAAGTTTGTGCGTGCAGTTATAGCTAGCTCTACGAGAAGAGTGTACCACCACACGAAATAACTAGATAATCAAAATGTGCTATATTAATAATAGATGCCTAATAATCAATGTTAGATGAAGACCTGAATAGAGGATGAGACATCACAAAAAAATAGAGGATGGAGACGCTCCTCTTTTCCCCTTTCCCGAGAGAGGCGACCGACAGGAGAAAAGCGAGGCGGAGGGCCTCCCAGCCCAATCCCCTGCCGCTTCCGTCGGCGTTGCCGGCCGGAGTTGGCTTGGGAGAGGAGCTCGGGATCCTCTTGTGCATAGTAGCACTAGGTTTGTTGTAGTTTTGCTGCTGTTCGGCCTTGTGCTGGTTTGGCGTCATGCCGATGGGGTGTTTCCATTGGAGCTCGCGAGCAGCCTTCGATGGACGCCGCCGTCATCTCCTGCTGGTTCTCCATGGTGGAGAGGAGAAGGAGACGACGGATCCGGTGAAGCCCTGTTAAATAAGCTCGCGAAGGCAACGAGGCTTAGCGATGCGGTGGCCCTTCCGTTTCCTCTGTGCTGTCGAGGTGGCGGACGAAGAAGCAGTGGGGGATCTCAGCTTCGTGTGTCTCGTTGCTGGTGTGCCTCGTCGGATTCGAGCTTCTGGCGAGGCTGGTGTCGTTCCCTGGCTTGCAGGAGGAGCTCTGGCTCGTCGGAGCAGTGGAGCGGTGAAGATGTGATTGGGACTCGAGCGTATCATCAGTGGTGGTTCTGGGTAGGCTACGGCTCCGGTCCTCCCCGGCGAGCCGCTGATTCTTATGGCCGAAAGGCGGCCCCCTTTCTTCCTCCCGGCCATGATGCCAAAAGGGAGGCAGCTCAGCTTCAGGACGGTGTCCACGGCGATCGCTGTGGAGGGCTCCGCGGACCAAGTGGTCTTGTCCCCGGCGCCGGCGAGTTCACTACCGTTCGGAGGTTGATTTGGACCCAATTGCAATTCTCCTCTTCCTTTTGGGGTCCTCTTTGCTTAAAGCAGGGACTAGGTTGTAATTTTTGTTTTTCTAAGGGTCCTGTTGTTAGATGCTCTGTACTTTGGACTGATAAATAAATGAAGCATCGGGGTCCTTCTGGACCCCTCTTGTGTGTTCAAAAAAATAAATAAATAGAGGATGAGACATCACCACGCTTTGGAAATCAACCCGCGAGCAGACGGTTAGATAGATTCCCACGAAACCACCGCACCGCTCGTCTTTGGTTGTTCAGAAAACTTCTGGGTGGAAGTTCCCTGGCATGGAGGCCCCGCGTCCTGCGTTCTTGAGGTGCTTGGACAACACATACATGTCTACCTCGAGCTGCTTGACCTGCTCCTGATACTGAACCACATGACCTGGAGCTCCCTACCCTTCTCCTCGTCGTCTACGTGTTGCCGGTGCTGAAGCAACACCGCCTTCTTCAGGACGGTGTTCTGCTGCCGGGCATATTCCAGCACCCGGTCCTTTTCGTCGAGTACCTGGCTACCTGCACTAGTGTTAAAAATTTCAACCAAATTTCACATATTTCAGTGGGGTCCGAAATATTTTTAACCTTGAATTTTCGATGCAGATTCAAACTGATTTCGAAATAAATTTAAGTTATGTTATAATTCATTGAAATTAAGTGAATTTGAAATCTCAAAATCCGAAATAATTTCTGAATTTTTCAAAATTTCGTATATTTCGGTGATGTCCGAAATTATTTGGTTTCCGAAATTAAAAACCAGCGCGAAAGCAGATGGCGCCTCCGAAGGCCTCGAGGATCCTGGCTGCACGGCACCGGGCGTCGTCGTCCACGGAGGTGGCGCTCGCCATCTTGCTCACGAGGACCTCCGCCCATTCACCGGCCGGTTGTTTCACATGGTTGTTCTCCACCGTAGCCGGCTGTGCCGGGACGACATTCGTATCTGAGTTCATGGGCAGCGAGGTCCGGACGAGCAGTAACCCAATCGCTGTCTCGCGGGAAATCAAGGTAGTTGGTGCATGGCCTCCAGCACCGCGTGGTAATCTTCGGTCTCCATGGCGGACGGCTGACAACTTGAGTTTCCTTTTTTTTTTTTTTTTGAGGAAAGTCGATTTTGTTAGGCTTATCCCGCGATGCCGAGTATTTTTTTCAGGGATGACACGGATCTGGTTCGCTTCGTCATCGTCGTGTCATCTAGCAGGTGCGATGTGCACGTACAAGCTAGCACCAGGCTAACTACTAGCCTACTCGGATGTACACGGATGTCGTCGCCGTCGCCGGACGTGTACTGCTTAGCTACTAGCAACCTGACCGATCTCTCTCTTGTTCGATTCCGGCGACAAACAACACGCACGCACGCACGCACGCACGCGAGAGTTAACCTACTCGGTGTAGGACTCCTAGCCTACTCAGAGTCAGACTACATGCCCGTATACTGAGCCAAAAGCACACGAATATCATGCCGATATCGGTCGGGATTAATGCAAGGCTAGGATCTGATATGTTTGGATGGTGCTCTTTCTTAGTCTGAATTTTGAGCCCCTGCACAAGAAGCCCAAGCATTATCTTCAATCTCCAAAACAGATACTGAATTTCAACTTTTTCAACAAAAAAAAAATCATGAATATCAGAAGAAAAAAACAGATGGACAACCTTGCCCCCTAATTCTCTTTCTCGTTTAGAAAAATTCAGATCGACAATCACTAGGTGCATCTTGCCAATCAATCGCTTGAAACCAAGCCCAATTTTCGTTCGATACACATGCTGAAAGAATCTTTGCCAGAAAAGTCGGTCAGGCAAAAGTGTGGCGGGTGTAGAAACTACATACACCCCACTCTATCCTAACTTTACCTTTTTCGTCGTTTCTCCAAAACAAAAAAACAAATCAACATATAAAGTTCAGACTTCGCATGTCAACAATACATTCCAACTGAAATATGTAGAAAATAGTATTGCTTACTCGGGAAATTTGTTTTTATATATTTAGGATGCACCAAAAAATAAAAATAAAACTGCATACTGTATAGGGAGGTAGCACTGATCTTCACAAGGTTGGGCGACATATATAATGGGGTACACCTGAACCCAGGATTAGGAGTCCAGTCTCCAGTTCGCCTAGGGTTTGATTAATTAGCGGATTGCCCACATACCTTATAGCAGAGAGAAGAGAGGAACCCGCCAGGCCGCTACATCCCACTCAGCACCTCTCCACGTCGATCGTAGTGGCGGCTCGGGGGAACCCTAGTCCCGCCGGCCGCCGACCCTCCCCTCCAGCACCTCTCCCTCGCCGCCGCCGAGGGTCTCTGCCGGCGGCAACGGGGCCTTCCATGGGCGCGGCTCCTCTCCCTCCCTGGCGGCGGCGTGGCTCCGATCTGGTGGTGGCGAGGCTTCGATCTGGCGGCGACGGCGTTGTCCGGTGACGATTGTGGTGGGGTGCTTCGCCCCGTGGTGTGCCCCAGCTTGCAGCGATGGCTTGGGCTGCCGATCCCTCCGATCTGATCTGGGTGGGTTGGTGGAACTCGGCCCAAAGCTGCGGTCGACCGTGTGCCTCGTTGGCTGATGCGGCCTGGGGCTCTGGTCGGCAGGCTTCAGGCCATGGATATTGGCTGGCAGGCGGCGGCTGGCTGGATCGGGGCGGCGTGGGGGCCTGCTGCCGTGAAAATAATGGTGGTTGTCCTCGTGCTCTTTTCGCATCATGGCAACGTCCTAAATGATCGGTCCTCCTCGATTTGGTCATCGACGTGTTCCGGAACTGCTGCCGGAGATCCTGCCCAAGATATCTGGATCGGATAGAATTCGGTTGTGCACGCCATATCAGCCTACGAGGTTCCATGACGGCATGGCGCGAAGCTCTATTGTTTGTTGACACCATGGGACATGTCGGCTTCTCGATTTCTATGGTGTAGACAGTTGTGGAGAAGGTCATGGTGGCTGAGATCGGAGAATCAGTTAGACGGATGGAGCATTCGAGGTGATGGAGTCAGCCAGGTGTTTGGTAACTCTCAGGAGCAGCAGTGTCAAGTGGGGGCGGCAGCACTGGAGGAATTCATTTTTAGTGGTGCTCCTCGGGTGCCGAGCCGTGACTTTCAGGGTGAAAACCTAAGGTCTAGCCTTCATTGGTTGTGCCTGGCAATTGCCTTGCTGAAGGAATTGTTTTGAGAGCTCGGACTTCTCCAGGGTGAAAACCTAAGATCTTGGATCGGGCAACGATGGTGCTGGTGCACTGTTTACTTCTTGGAGGCATTGCTTTTGGAGACCTTTTATGCTTTTCAGGTGTTGTATTTGTTGTGGTTTGTGTGCGGCTGCTGAGAGAAATCGATCGCTGTGGCGGGACCTTTGTTTTTTTCTTTTTTTTTTCTTTGGCTGTGTGCATCCTGGAAGTCGTTGTGACATCTTGTAGATGTAGAGACCGGGTGTAATTGATATCTGCGCGATATTAACATATTCTGCTTTTCAAAAAAAAAATCCCACTCAGCGTCTTGGAGAGACCAGAGCTCCTTTTTTTTGGGAACACGCAAGAGCTTTGCGTGTTGATTCATTAAGATTGGACAAAAGTACATAGTTAGATTACATGTTGCTAGAGAAAGGCTCTACCACATCCACTGCCACCCCTAGTAGTTTGCTCCAATTGAAACGAGGCATGTCCTCCGGCGGCACGCGCCCGCGCCGTTGGTTGTCCCAGACTGATATGCGACTTCCATTGCAGCTCGCTCGTGCTCGCCGAACACCCATCAAGATTACTCATCATCGATGTGCATGCACTATCATCACCATCGGAGTCCATCCCTTGCGGTGGTGGCCACACAAACCTTGGCTTCATTATAGGCACATCCGGCGGCGGCACCGACTTGGCGATGATCTGCACCACCTCGGGCATGGTCGGGCGATCCGACGGGTTTGGGTTGCTACACGCCAAGCCAAGGAGTAGCAGGCGTTCCGCATCATCGCCGACGTCTAGGCCCAGCTGCTCCACGCCCGTGGAAGAAGCATCGAGCATGATGGCGTCAACACACTCCGTTAGTCTCCCCTCACTGTGGAGGCGCCACACTCGGTCCGTGATATGGACGTCATCCTCATCCGTGGCATGATGAATCAGCGCCCGCTGACCCGTGATGATCTCGAGGATGAGCACCCCGAGCGTGTAAATGTCGGTCTGTCGCGTTGCCTTGCGACACATTGGGTGCTCCGGCGCGATGTAGCCCCAGGTGCCTGCGATGCCAGTGGCAGAGTTCCGGTCGAGGGCGACAGTGCAGGCCAAGCCGAAGTCACCGAGGCGGGCACGGAAGGTTGAGTCCAGCATAACGTTGCTTGCCTTGATGTCACGGTGGAGCATCATCGGCTCGTACTCGTGGTGAACGTAGTGTAGGCCTGTGGCTATGTCTTTGACGATCTCGTACTTAGTGGCCCATGGGATTCCGGTACTACTGCCGCTGCTAGTGCCGCCTTTGGGGAAGAGATGTTGGTCTAAGCTTCTGTTGGTCATAAACTCGAACACGAGCAGCGGCTCCCCTTTGTTGTATGGCCACCCTGAAAAAAAATGAAGTATCGGGTCAAAAACAAAGATTAGATAGCTTGATAATTCATCATTTCCTAGTTGTTATGTGTACATACATTGCAAGGCAGAGAGAGTATGTGTAAATTGAGGGATTTACCTATTTTAACGTAGTCTTTGCATCGAGGTCAACATTTAATGTAGCCTTTTCATACTCAAGTTTATGCATAATGTGCAATATAAGCTGAGTGAGATGTGCACTTAAAATTGTTAATACCATAACAGTTTGAGAATGAACGCTCAAGCGCTTTTCATATGAGCCACCCCATCTTTGTGAATTTGTTTGAAAAGCAAATAAATAAACAAGGAAATATGAAAAAAAAAGTCAAAGATAAAAAAATGAAAATTATTATGAAAAAAAAGGAAATTGGAAATACCCGAAGTTTGAAGAAAAATAATTGGGAATATTAAAAAAAGAAAAAAAAATTGGAACATTTATGAAATATCAAGAAATGTGGTGATTCATCAAGTGTTCATAAGTCATCTTTTAGGTTTCTATAATTCCCTTACTTTTGAGAATACTTCCGATTTTTGTTTTTCTATTTTCCCCATACATTCCCTTCTTTGGTTAGCTTCAATGAACTAAAATTTCTTTTTATTACGGTTTTAACAATCCCAATTTTTCTGAGATATTTTCATAATTTGTAGATTGATTTTTCACAAAAATGCAACTTCGAGTTAGTAAAAAGTACATATGTTGAAATTTTTCTTAAGGTGAAGTTATCCTTTTTTATAGTTGACTTAGGCATAAGAAAATCAGGATTGCTAATTCTCAATCGATTGAGACTTAACAAAGTCTTAGTCGATGTGATATCCGTGAGATCTTACGTGAAGATCCGTGCAAAATTTTCTTTCTTTTTTTTTATATGTTGTGTCACTTGATTGAGACTTGGTTAAGTCTCAGTCGACTGAGATCTAGCCACACCCTAAGAAAATCTTAGTAACCAAAATATGGCATTCACATTTTTACTTTTCTCTAGATCGACCTATATATGTGGTTACTCACCGACGAGGGGGACGATGTTCTTGTGGCGCAGCCTGTTGATGATGCTGACCTCGGCGAGGAAGTCATCATAGCGGTGGTTCTGCACGTCGCGTGTGAACCTCTTGACAGCCACGTCCATTGGTTGCTCCATCTTGCAGGCGGCTGCCGGGAGCGTGCACCTATACACGGTTCCAAATCCACCTCCCCCGAGCTTCATGCCTTCGTGGAAGTTGCCAGTGGCTTTGTTGATGTCGGAGAATTCCACCTTGGTGGGCACTCCAGGGAGGCGCTCCATGGACTTGGCGAGCTGGTCCAGGTCCTTGTGCCACCGCCGGTACCTCGAGTTGAAATAGCAGGCCACGGTGGTGGCTATCATGGCCGTGGCGGCTACTGATCCGAGGACCGAGGACAAGATGGTCACATTCCCATATAGGAAACTGGCTGTAGGGGGGGTGAAGTGCCCACCGAACTAGAGCTCTTCCACCGTCGCGTTCCAGTGGATGCCTCCGGAGACGAGCAGTTGCGCCATCATGACGAGGAGGCTGAAGACGACGGAACTGTCGGTGAAGCTGCTGATGTTGAGGTGCACCTCGGCTATGGCGTTGTCAGGCTTGGGCTTGCCCTCTACGTCCACGTACACCGACAAGCGATGGACGATGCCGCTGTAGTCGATCCACACGGAATAGTTGAACGTAGCCGCCATGGGCGTGGTGTCGACGGTGATATCCACAACCATGATGCGACCATGGTACCCTGTCCGCGCGTAGATAGACAGAGCACCGATCGTGACGGTGACCGTTTCGCCGGAGACGGAGGCGTTCCGCGATGTAGCGTTGTGGAGCTTGAGCGAGTCGACGCTGGCCACCAGCTGCTTTGCTAAGGTGCTGTTTGCCCCGTCATCTTGCTTAAGATTCTCTACATCATCATAAGGAAGCATGAGGAAGGCGAGGCCACTGTATACCGCCGGCGTCGACGACTGAGTCTGGTTGTCCTCGCTCCGCAGCGGCTGATAGACGATGGTGACGTTGAACGACGCCTCGAGATTGATGTTCCCGTCTTTGGAAGGTTGCCAGAGTGGTGTTGAACCATCGAAGATGGACAACCCTCCGGTGTTCTTCCGCTCGGTGTCGGAGAGGTTGCGGATGAAGCCGCGGCTAACTGTCCGCGCGGATCCGGAGTCTGTCGATCAGAAAGTATACTGAGTTATCGTGGTCGGTGTAGCTGTAGTTGCTCCTCGGATCCTGGTTGGAGCCGGGGCATTTACACGGCTTTGCATTGGCGTGGGGGGAGGAGAAGGCCATGATCGACAGGAGGATGAGAATGCTGCAGAGGCATGGGACAATTGGCCGTTTGAACTGAAGGGCCATATTGCAAGGTCACCCCCGCCTTGGCTAGCTAGCCTTTGCTTGATATGCTTACTGACTGTGCGCTTATATACACTACAGATTCCACCCGGAAAGGAATGAGCTAGCTAGTGGGAAACATGCTGGCACATCCACCTACCTATGCGCCAGGGTGTGAAACATGCCTCTTGGAGTCTTGCTTAATTCACTGTTATTGAGAGGAAACAATTAGGGAAAAAAAAGTTCAAAGTTATTTTGAGAAAATTCTGTATGTCGACGACATCGATGTGCTTGAGCACTTCCTGTCAATATATTTCTCTCTTGTTTCCAGAAGAAACAACACGTTTAAGAGCTCGACATTGATCGGGGCACCACAGGAGCGCCGCCGCCGCGCAAGGACGAGATCCTATTGGCGGCGAAGCTCGACATTCAGCGGGGAACCACCCCCCACAAGCTCCGCGTTGGAGTCGGAGAGCGCCCTGCCTGGGCGTTATCCTACCTTATTTTGATATAGTACTGTTGTTGTCGCTTCAACTCCACAGCCACAAAATCATAATTAAACTAGGGACCTTATCTATGCGCAAGCAGAGCTCTAGGGCTCCCCCTTCCCCATCTCCCGAGGCCACGATGACCTTTGGAGGCGTGAAATCGGTGGGAGCAGAGCTCTACCCTCTCTCCCATCCCAAGACACACAAACGCGCGCGCGCGCGCGCGCACACACACACATCCTGCTCACAAGATTGCCATCGACAGCGAGGAGCAGCGGTGACGGCTGTGAATACTTTAGAGGCACAAGATCTAGAGAGTTTTCTCTTAATTCTTGCATGCAACGGTTTAATGCACCTTAAAATATAAACATGTCAGTGGGAGCAATAGAATTGAGACTTATAAAATGAAAAAACAATTGTTTTAAGTTAAGCCCTATAAACTAGAAGGAAGAGAATACAGTGTATGATAACCAAATATAATAAATAATACTACTCTCATCTACCCACATTAATTGTCTTTGTTAACAATTAATATGGATTGAAGGGAGTATCTATTTTCAAATGCACAAATCTCATCAAAACAATATATTGCAATCAATTCCTACAGCAAGCGAACGGAGTATCATACAGTATAGTAATAAAAATTCAAAACCACCCTAAAAGAAATCAAAACCGAGTAGCCGTTAATACTAGGCGATGCACCGACGCGCTGGACCGGGGGGTAGCTGCTGTGGACCACCGTCCAGGCGTATACGGCAGGAGGCCGCCCAGCTTGCCAAAGCGCGCGGATGTGCAGCTCGACGGCAAAGGTGGTGAGGCCGTGTCCTACACCACACCACGCTGGCCCCACGGAATTTATTTAGCACATGCGGGAGAGCAAGGGAAAGGTGTCAGTGCGCGTGCGGTGCTGGCTCGTTTATTTCTAGTGGAGGTCAGCATCCAGGGTGTGGAACGGGACGGAATACGGTCTGTCCGCTTTTGCTCACTCTTGCACGTACCAATTTTTTTCTTTAGGGAAAAGCGCCGCCACGGCCCTGCCTTTTTCCATAAAAAAAGTACAACTCTTTTCTATCATATACAAGATTGGAATCACCAGCTTTAGGCCCGTTTAGAACACGGGAAACAACATCGGAATACGGTTCTCACAGGAGAAATGCATATTGCAAGAGAAAGCCTCGGAATTTTGCAAGGAAAAGCTTCTGAAACACATGGATGGACAAAGAAAATTCACCGAATAGGAATGCACTTCCTATGGTTTTGGAGGAATTCTGCCGGGTCAAGTCGAAGGCAGTAGGGCACTTAGATATGAACATTATGACGCCAAATCCGTGGATTAGGAGTGCCACTTGCCACACAAAACTCTTTTTAGCAGTGACACCAGCGAGTTCATCCACCCTCGGGCAAGAGGCGCACAGAGATAAACTGGCGATGTGTGTGTGTGTGTGGTTTTTCGACGGTTTTCCTCAATTAATGGTGCCTTATATGATTTTTAGGTCCGATTCCCCTCACTAACTGGACCAACTCTCTTCTTCTACATGCATTGCAGGAACCCCCCGCCGTCTGACGAGGTTCATAAAAAAAACTGGCGGCCTATGTTGACGACTGCTGTGAGCATAGGGAATTACTCCTCGTGATCATTGTTTCTCTGCTTTGCTTGCTCTCTGGGCCTCTTTTGTCAGTGGTACATGCAACTTGACCCGTGGGTAATTCCCGTAACACGACGACGTCCCTTGTGTCGTTGCCACACAAAACCCTCCCAACGTGCTTGTATCATGCTCCTTCTTTTAATTGGGCGTAGCTAGCTTTGGATCTAGCAACCAAAAAAAGAATATAGAGAAAGTGTATATCAAGTGGGAAGAGGATAAGAATAGAACATTTGGCGAGAAAAGAGAGCACTGTTGTCTCTAATGGCCCACCAGCCAATGCTTTGCTCTTGTACAAAGCAGGGGCGATATTTATGCTATGAATGGACGCATTAGTAGATTTTATCATTTATACGGTATGTTAAGTAAATTTAGAAAACTTGATCCTAAGCTTCTTCTCTCTTTGAAATGAGGTCTTGCAAAAAAAAAAGTCACTCTAATTTCTTTATTTTCACCTCATGTTTTTCCTATTCATGTGTTTTTATTGTTTATGTGTTTTTCCTATCTTATGTTTCCAATGGGACCTTACAATTACAATGTGAAACCATACATTTGCAACACGCCCAAGCCAAGTTAGCATCACAACAAACATATTCCCGTCCAAAATGAAAACCAACAAGCACTCCTTCACTAGCTCTGAACAACAAAACAAAAGAATACCCAAAACACACTGGAAGTCACTGCCCATGTCTGACACACCAAAGATAGAGTTTGCACGCTTGAATCTCCCAGTCAATTGCCTCCCACTGTCCCACATCTTCTAGGCCCAAATTGGTCTATGTTATTGCAAGAAGAACATCGTTCAGGAAACAACATCAATATGTCAAGAAAATTGGCGCTTTTGGCGTTTAAAGATTAGGTTATGACACACTATCCATAACGACCACCAGGTCGATGCAACCCCAATGCATAAAACCTGAAAGTGATCTCGACTCCCAAACTTATACCAAGAGATGAGGTAAAGAACAGAGCTGGGTCTCGTGAAACTCGATTACAAAACATAACCTTGGCCAAAGATGCTTGGGGCCAGCCACTATTTATGGAATTATTCTTGCTGGCAGCTTGGAGCATTTGAAAGGAACGCAACAATAAACACTTCAGAGGGGTTATACCATCAAAAGAAGCTTGGTTGGAAAGACTCAAAACAGACTTCTCCCTCCTAACTTATAGGGTTAAGGAGAAACACAAGCACCACATCCCCACTTTGCTTGCCTCTTGGACTTAGTAGCCTCCCCCCCCCCCCCCCCCCCCCCCCCACCCCACCACAACAAAGTAGGATGGGTTGTAATTAACTCATGTATATTTAAACTCTTATTATATTAACTTATTCACAGTAGGAGGTGCTCCTACTGTTCAGTTAAAAAAAAAACAGAGCTGGGGCATGCTAGCCAATCCAGCATCTCTCGTATCTCAATGCAAACAGATAAGGTCATGGCGTAGTGAGATAAATGATACACAAACTCAAGCCTACTTCAAAGTGAGTATCCACCATCTATGGAACCATGTACTCCAGAAATAATTTGTTCTCTTTCAGTTGAGAGGACATGATGGTTAATTTAAAACAAACTATTCCATTAATTGATGTACGTACATTATATGGATAGCTCGGATCCAAGTTATCATCGATTGATAAACAATTTTGCGAAGTCTCAGTCGACTAAGACTTCGTTATGTCTCAGTCGACCGAGACCTCGTTATGTCTCAGTCGATGCCATATTCCTTTAATCTTGCATGGAGATTCATACAATTTTTTTTCTTTTCAGTATATATATATACACACACACATACATATGTCACTTGACTGAGACTTCGTTAAGTCTCAGTCGACTGAGACCTAGCCACACTCATTAATAAATGTACATAGGACCTTACATTACGATTAATTGGTATGACTAGATCAGATCAAAGAGGTTATTTGGATTTTTGGATCAAGATCAAAAATCACTTCAAGTACGCTAGCGGGTACGTCGGACCCACACACACACACCTCGTCGTGTTCCTCGACAATGACATGGTGACCGTCCTTGTCGAGCACTACTACCTTGTTTCTGGCCACTCCTCTCCCGCATCATCGTGTGACAGCTCGTGCTCGTCTTTCTCATCTTGGGCCAACCTACTCCGCCCGATGTACACTACTGGAATCTGGTAATTTGCCGTCTGCCATCTTTTTGTCGTCCGCCAGCTGACGGCAAAGAGCCTCTTAGCCGTCCGCTTCCACAAAGCGGACGGCAAGGAAAGTGCAGATGGCAAAAAGTCTATTTGCTGTCCGCTGTAGCTGACGGCAAAGAGCTAGAAGGCAGACGGCAAAGAAGGCCCACTTAACGGGCCGAGCCGTCTCCCCTCTCTCTCTATTTCTCTGTTTCCCTCCCGCGCGCCCGCCTCTCTCCTCCCCCGCCGCTCTGCCGCCGCCGCCGCCCGCCAGCCCTGCCCCCCGGACCCAGCCCCCACCGCCGTCCAGCCCTCCCCCCCACGCCCCGTCGCCCCGCCGCCCCGCCGCGCCCCATCGCCCCGCCGCCCCGCCGCGCCCCGTCGCCGGAGAGGCCTGCGCCGGGCCGCCCCGGTGCCGGACCCCTCCCCGCGGCCCTACGCCGCCCCGCCCCGCTGTCGCCCTCCTCCCCGCGGCCCCTGCGCCGCCCCGCCCCACCGGACGACCTCGTCCTCCACCGGCGATCCCCTGCAGGTTTGTTCTTCCCCCTTTTTTTTAGTTTTGTTTTTTTAGTTTCTTCTAGTTTAGTTTCTGTTTTAGTTTTAGTTTAGTTTTATTTTCAGTTTAGTTTTAGTTTATTTTAGTTTAGTTTATTTTAGATTAGTTTTAGTTTTAGTTTAGAAGAAGAAGAGGAGTAGAAGAAGGAGGAGGAGGGAGGAAGAGGAGGAGGAGAAGAAGAAGAAGAAGAAGAAGAAAAAGAAAAAGAAGAGAAGAAGGAAAGGAAAAAAGAGGGCGCCCGGGGTCGAGTGGGTTTAGATAGTTTACATATTAGAAAAGAAGAAGGAAAAAAAGGAAGAAGAGAAAAAGGAAAAGAAGGAAAAGAAGAAGAGGGAAAGGGAAAGGAAGAGGAGGAGAAAAAGAATAAGAAAAAGAAGAAGAAGAAGAGGAAGAAGAAGAAGAGGAAGAAGAGGAAAAAAGAAGAAGAGGGGAAGAAGAAGAAAAAGACACGTTTTTATACTTTCTTATTTAGGGTTCCGCCATGTTTTGCAGTTCTTTCTTTTCTTTAGTTGAATGTTTTTATACTGCTAGCTAGTTGCCTAGTTTGCTGACCCAAAGAAGTTAAAATAGTTATTATATGAAATTAAACTAAAGTCAACATTTTTTACGACTAGTGCTACTACTAAATTCAACTAGAGCCATCATATGTCCACAAGTGCATTGTTTTTTGAATGAGAAATGATAACTTGGTGTAGTTGATTATCTTCTGCTGCTTATCAGAGATGGGGGGAAGCCGCCACCGCAGACTCTGCTCTGCCACACCGGAGTACTAGTTGGATGCTTTCGAGTTCTTCAGTATCATACTTGGGACTTCAGTATCATCCACGAGGCAGGTATATAAAAGGAGAGATCTCCCCTTCACCCATCTCACTATGATAACTCTGTTGTTTGCTACATCACTCATTGTCCCAAACTGCAGAGGCTGCCTGACACTTTTATGAACATGCTGGGTGAAGATCCGCCAAATAATGTGAAACTGCGACAGGCCGGCAGCGGGTTTCGTAGGCTGTGGGACGTGGAGTTGGTGATCAAGGAGGGCCACATGTACCTGTGTCGTGGCTGGGAGAAGTTCTACCGTGCCTACGACCTGCGGCAGGGGTACTTCCTTCTCTTCAGGTACGACGACGACGCCACCATGCTCATCGTGAAGGTGTTCAACGCGACTATGTGTCGCATGCGCTACGCTGACGACGATGATGCCAGTACGTTCTGCCTCTTCTTATTCCTCTACATTTGGCTTTGTCTCGCATCGATTGTTAACGGTCATTGTTGCATTTGGACAGGCAATGGGAGCAGCAGCAGCGATACTGGCTACAGCCAAAGCAGCAGCGATTCTGGCTGTAGCAAAAGCAACAGCGATTCTGGCTGTAGCAAAAGCAACAGCAAGGAGGATGATCCGGACTGGAGTGGGGAAGAAGAGGAGCAGAGTGGGCATCAGGCTGAGAATTACCTAGCGATGGTGGTGGCTGAGGATGACCTAGCGATGGTCGTGCCTGTCCTGCCTGAAGATGGCCTCGCGATGGTGGTGGTGCCTGACAATGACCTCGCGTCGGTGGGCGACATGACCACGCCAATTGTGGTAGAAGACTACATCCCACTGCCTCCACCGCCTCGCCGCTCTTGGCGCATCAGGCTGAGGAAGGAGAAGGAGAAGAACAATGAGAACTAAACTATGTCAGGTATGTTTGATCTCCAAAATGATCTATATATACTTAGCTTTGTTTCCTCCGAAATGACATAAGTTAGCTCTAATATGCTTAGTTACCTATGTTAGCTCTAATATACTTAGTTACCTATGTTAGCTCTAATATGCTAAGTTATCTCTACTATGCTTACTTTCCTATAGGTTAACTCCAAAATTACTTATGTTAGCACAAAATGACCAAGTTTACATAATAAGCTTATAGTCTTCTTCTTCTTCTTCTTCTTCTTCTTCTTCTAGTCTTCTTCTAGTATTCTTCTAGTCTTCTTCTTCTTCTTCTTCTTCATTTTCTTCTAGGTTAGCTCCATTTTACTTAAGTATGCTTACTTCTTATAGTCTTGTTCTTCTTCTTCATTTTATTCTTCTTCTTCTAACATCTTATTTATCATTTTGCAGATTTGATTTAATTCACGGAAGCTTGCATGGATGGAGTGCTTCTTTTCCATTTGTGCTTTTATTTTGTATCAATGAACTTGCATGGTTGGAACTTGTTATATGGATGGATGGATAACGGTGTTGGATGAACAATGTGAAACTTTTGTAATATGTAAGGATGGAACTATATATGTGTTGGTTATGTATGTATATATGATGAAACTAGTGTGTTGGATATGCTTGTTGTGTATATATGTATATCTGCGAATTGCTGTCAAATTGAATGAATTAAATTAAAAACAGGGTTGTACAGGCTCTTTGCCGTCAGCTAGCTGATGGCAAACATGCCACGTGGCAGCTACCTGTGATTCCTGGGACTGGCATGTTTGAGCACTTTGCCGTCTGCCAGCGGACGGCAAAGACGTTAGCCTCTTTGCCGTCCGCTGGCTGACGGCAAAGCACGCCGTTAACCCCTAACGGCCCTCACCCCACCTCACTGCCGTCCACGATCTTTGCTGTCTGCTGGCCACCAGAGGCGGACAGCACAATCCTTTGCCGTCCGTTTCCAGAAAGCGGACGGCAAAGAAGGCCTTTGCTGGCACGTGTTCATCCGGACATTTTGCCGTCTGCTGGCGGACGGCAAAGAGGTTTGCCGTCCGTGATCTATGCCTGCAAAGAAGCTGATTCCAGTAGTGGTACCTTTGTCATGCCACCATAGCGGTACGTGTCAAAGATGGTTATACCCAGACTAGAGGATTAGAACGAAGGTATGGGCCATTGTGCCTGCCCTTAGCCTAGATATCCTACTCTCCATGCCCAGGTAACCCCCAATCCCTAGCTCTAGCGCCACCCAATCCCTATTTGCCGCCCTCAACGCCATTTATAGGCTAAATTGCACACCCCACCTCTAAGTGAACGCAGAAAAATGGGCCGGCCCATTTAAGAGCGCAACAACGTGATTTCTGCTCCACTTTTGGGAAGCTATTGGAAGCTTCCTGACATGTTTTTTTTTCACGTTTTGTTTCTGTTTTTCATGAACCGGGGTTTCTTACGTTTTATTCGGTTTTTTTGTTTTCTTTTAAATGCATGAACATTTTCAAATTCATGAACATTTCCAACTTCGTGATTTTTTTCAAATTTCATAAACTTTTTTCAGTTTTTCCTCACTTTTTTGTGAACTTTTTTCAAATTTTCATGAACTTTTTTCAGTTTTGCTAAATTTTTTTAGTGAAATTTTCAAATTCATGAATTTTTTTCAAATCTGTGAACTTTTCCAAATTCATGAAAAAAATTCAAAAATTCATGAAGGTTTTTCAAAGGCATGATTTTTTTTGAGATCAACTATTGTTTTTAAAATTTATGAACTTTTTTCTTTGTGATTTTTTTCACTAAAATCAACAATCAATGGGCCTTGTTCAACGGTCAATAGTCAATCGTGGACCAGACGACCTATGTTGACCGAGCGATCGACCGAACGATCGATTTCGACCGAGCGAATGCATGACGCTCTTCGCATTATGGGCCGGCCCACGGAAGGGCGCACGTGAGCGCTGGTTTGGTTACCTGGTGCTAAAGGCGCCCAATAAGAGCTCCCAATTGGTGAGCCGAATGATCGTGGGCTCAGTTGGCCGCTACGAGACCTCTAGCGTGCTCAAGCATGCGGCATGGTGGAACCAATTGGATAATTTTTTCAGAAATTGTAGAGAAAACAATGTACGCACCCCTCTCACTATTGTGTGTGCTTTTACTGTTGGGCCAACTAATGAAAAACTCCTCATTCCCAGAATTGGTTAGTAGTATTGTTTTGAACCCGTTTTTATTTCTTTTACTTCTTCTTTTTCATCTATTTTATTTCAAAATTACATGATTACTGTGGACATTACACAGATATTTCTCTAACAACTTGCGAACACATTATATACAATCGCAAGCACTTTTAAAATTATAAGAACAATTTTTCATGCACATTGTTTAAGGTTACATGAACATTTTTTAAAACATAGGTTGACAATTTAAAAAATTACTTGATCATTTTCCCTAAACATGTGTGAACAATTTTTTAGAATCACATGAGCATTTTAAAATGTGAACAATTTTTGAATTAGATGAACATTTACTAAAAATATGAACACTTTTTGAGAATCACATGAGCATTTTAAAATGTGAACAATTTTGAAATTAGATGAACATTTATTAAAATATATGAACACTTTTTAAAAGTTAAATCAGCATTTCAAAATATTGAACATGCTTTCCATTAGATAGATATTTTTCAAAACATATGAACACTTTTCAATAAATTACATAAATATTTTTTAGATACAGTAAGATTTTTTAAAACTACATGAACATTTTTGAAAATTAAGTGGTTTTTTAGAAAAATTGACCAGCTTTTAATTAGTTGAACATTTTATTAAGTATTTTTAAAAATAATAAATAAATTTTCATCTTTTTGTAAAATCATTGAAGACATTTTAAATTACAAGATAATTATTTAATAATGATTTTTAAAATCACAAGATCATTTCAAAACTTAAGGACTAACAATTTTAAAAGTACATGATTAATTTTTAAATTATATGCACGTTTGTTAAAAAAATGCAAGAAACACTTTTTGAACTGTATCTGTTTCGTATTAATATACACATATTTTATTATTTCATAAAAAAAGCTCATCACTTAATTTTTATTATTTCACAGAATATTGTTCATTGTGTATTTATGAAAAAATATTTTATCTATAAAATGGATAGAGAATCAGAAAAAAAAATGGCTCCAGCCGGGGAAATGGGTCGATCCACAGAAGAGGAAGAGGGGTGCGGGCTACAACGCTACCGCGCAGAAATAATTGCCAACCACCAACACCCGGCAGCAGCATGGTCGTCTGTTGCCGCACTGAGCAGCCGACGAAGCTGATGTCGGTCGACAATTGATGCCGAAGAGGAGGTTGAATGGATTGCAGCAGGGGCAGAGGCAAAGGGTGGCCGGTCAATGAAAGTATCTAGACGAATTTCATAGAGTTAGCGCTGAGTCAGGCGTACACATGTGTTCCGTATTGGCTTTGATTTGGATGGTGAATCTAGATTAGCAACTTGTAATCGACAGTGAAAAACAAAGTTATCCATTTAAAATTATGAACAAAAGTCAGACAAGATATCAACTTTATACATGTGCTCATATGGGTAAGGTGTGTGTGCGTGCGTTCATAGGGGTGAGTGTATATGCGTATGCATGAGCGTATGCGTCTGTACTGTGTTAAAAAAAACATATCCACTTTATGCATTATTTTACTTGCCTTACATCATCCACTGTGTCTTCTCTTATTCGTTTT
Organism: Thinopyrum elongatum; assembly: GCA_011799875.1. NCBI lineage: Eukaryota > Viridiplantae > Streptophyta > Magnoliopsida > Poales > Poaceae > Thinopyrum > Thinopyrum elongatum. Next base: position 558,032,817 of record CM022301.1, on the reverse strand, counting down.
TTTTATCTCCACTTCTTTTTTTGCGGGATTTTTGTCTCCACTTCTGCGATAGACGTCATCATAATAAATTTAGTCGTGTCAATCTTGATCATAAAATTCCTTTGCGCATACCAGATATAAATAAAGAAAATCAGTATGTTAAACAACTCAACAAGAACATACATATTTTAGATTCATTTGCGCACACATAGTTCATCCTAGTGCAATATCCTATCATGACTTTTAAAGTCCAGTTGGCATAATAGACCAAATACCACAATTATTAATACCATCATTCATTTAATATCACACACATATCATGTTCCACTTTTAGCCTCCGTAGAGTATGAGCAAAACCAATTGTCATAATCCCGCCTCATGATATTAACGATCTCCGAGAATCACCTCGCCGTCCCCTACTTGTGTAGGCCTTCCCATCTCACACCTTTCCAGTATCGACAATCATAGGCTTCATACACCGCACATTCCATGATTATGACCACTCATTTAGTTGATATGATATCTCATATTTATTTTGTTTCACCTAAATCACTTGAAATATAAAAGAATTCTGGTATCCACAGCTTGCCTTCAACGGAGTTTTCTCTAAAATCAATCATTGACTAGTTGTTCCTCCGAACCCATACATATTTAATCAACTATTGGTAAGTTGACTATCAATTAACATTCATGGCTATTTTTTTTACTTCCATGCATGGGCGACTCTACGACGACAATGGAGGGTGGGCTCAAAACAAGTAAATCAATAAGATGAATTTACTTCAACATAACAAATATTGTCTAGTGTAATCCGGATTCATCTATTAGTACATAATACTATAGACAACAACAATTGAAAACAAAAAATCCAAATGTTTTTACGTTAATTATGATTATTTCATGAGCGTTTTCATAGTGACAATGCATATTTTTTTATCCGCAAAGAATCAATAGCATTTACAAAAGATTGTATGGTGGGTTTTGATGTTAAAAAAAAAATGACAAAACATGGCTACACACACACACACACACACACATCTCATAAAGTAATAGTTTTATTTTATTTATAGAAATGTATTTTGAGTACATCATACTACATCCAAATCTCTGCTAGTTCGACTAGACAAACTAAATTCGTCAGAAGTGTCTATTGTCCACACTTGTTAACTAAACTAGTGGGGGTGCAGCTATTCTCAGCTCGAGCTCATATGCTCCATAATGCACAGTAAAATAAAAAAAATCTGAATTTTTTTTGGTGCATACTTTGGCAAATTTTCTCGGTTTTTGCAAATTTTCATTCTGAAATAACATTCGTGGAAGTAGTGGTAAAAAAACAAAACCGACACTCCAAAAACACTATTTTCAAAAGCATTTTGGAGTGTTGTTTTTGTTTTATTTGCCATTTTTTGCAGGAATGTTATTTTGGTGTGAAAATTTACAACCACCGAGAACATTTGTCAAAGTTTGCACCCAAAAAATTTCAGAATTTTTTGGAAGTTTTTTTCCCAGAATTTACTGTTCATCCCGAGCTCAAATGAGCTCGGGAGTAGAAGGTGACTTTCGAACTAGTGGACCCTATCCATATTATGCAGAGGATGTTATGCACTTCTCGGCGTCTCGCCAGAGCCAAGGGCACTAGCCGCCGTGACGTAAATGGAGTGCTCCGGTTGATACGAGGCACGATCTTCGGCAGCACATGTCCTCGACACCGTCTTCGGCTGTCCCAAGCTAACTTGCGACTGCCGCTCTGCGATGCTCCCCATACTTATGTTTAGACTGCTCTTCATCGATGTGCCCATGCTATCATCACCGCCCTGGGCCATCCATTCCGATGGCGGCCACATGAACCTTGGCTTCATGAGAGGCACCACTGGCGGTGACGCTGACTTGGCAATGACCCGCACCACCTCGGGCATGGTTGGCCGGTCCAACGGGTTCGGGCTGCTACAAGCCAAGCCTAGGAGCAGTAGGCGTTCCGCGTCCCCACCGGCGTCTAGATACTCCTCATTGCCTGGAGAAGAAGCGACGATCAACACGTGATCTAGACACTCCAGTAACCTCCCCTCATGGTGAAAACGCCACACCCGGTCGGTGATATGGACGTCATCCTCATCCACCACCTGATTAGCAAGGCACGCTGGCCTGTGACGACCTCAAGGATAAGCACTCCGAGAGCGTAGACATCAGTCTGTCGTGTCGCCTTGCCGCACACCGCGTACTCTGGCGCGATGTAACCCCAAGTGCCGGCAAAGCCAGTGGCAGAGTTCCGGTCAATGGCGACTGTGCATGTGAGACCGAAGTCACCGAGGCGGGCGCAAAAGCTCAAGTCCAGCATCACGTTGCTCGCCTTGATGTCGCGGCAGACCGGTGGCTATGTCCCTGACGATCTCATAGTGAGTGGCCCATTGACGGATGGTCACACCGGTGACGGTGAGTCGCTGCCCGGTGCTGCTGCCGTTGCTGCCTCTGGGAAAGAGATGTTTTGGTCTAAGCTGCCGTTCTTCATGAACTCGAACACAAGCAGTGGCTCTCCTTTGTTGTAAGACCATCCTGAATGTTTATAGGTGCAAAATAATGAAAATTAGTCCTTTTCTCGAGAGAAAAAATAATCTTGTGTATCTCTATCAGCCATGGCTAGAATGATCGACATGTAATCACAATTCACATTTATATGCCCAACACCATACACAACCTAGGATTATTATTTTTGCGGTGGCTTATGATAGACCTATTCTTATTAGTTAACCAAGTTCTTATTAGTGAGGTTTTTAATTAATATCTCCAGTGTTGAGAATTGACAGTATGAATTGGCAGACAACATAGAGCTATTCACGATGCATAATCAGTTACTCACCGATGAGGGGGACGATGTTCTTGTGGTGCAACCTGTTGATGATGCTGACCTCGGCGAGGAAGTTGTCGTAGCAGTGGTTTCGCACATCCCACGTGAACCTCTTGACGGCGACTTCCATGGGTCGCTCCGTCTTTGAAGCGGCGGCAGAGAGCGTGCACATGTACAACGAAAAAGAGTTTCCCCCCACTTTATATATAAAGCAACCATCACCGAACAGACCGAAACCAGCCGATACAAACACACACACACCCTAGGCTGGATACAAGGACGCTGGAAACAACAACACCACCCCAACAAACTCCTAGCAAACATCAGATGAAACACTAAGCACTACTACGAAGTCGTCGGGGCCCTCAACCGTGGTAGAGCCACCGCGAAGAGGAGAAGCCATGTATGATGAACAATGGGCTCCAAGGCGGCACCTTCAGCAAGGGAACGACACCGTAGCGCCGCCACCGCCCAATCCAAGGATTAGGGTTTCCCCCGGAGCACCACGGCGACAGATGAGATGCCGCGACGACGCCTTCAAGAAGGGGACGACATTAGAACACCGCCGCCGCCGGCCTGGCGAGATAGAGCGGGTTTTCACCCCGGCCAACACTCACCGTCACCGGATTGGGTTAAGGACAACCGCAACGCCGCCATTGAACGACATACCCCGGTCAACATGCCGCTCACACGACCATGGTGACCGGACAGCGGCCGAGCCGTGTGCCTCGCCCATGAGCACCCCGGCTTCCACCAACCGGGCCGCCGCCACGGCATCCGAGCCCCACCCTCATCCATGGATACATCAAACCAACGCGGCCGACCGGAACGGAGCAGAAGACCTTCCTTCCACCCCAAAGCCGACACCTTGGCAGGGTTGGTGTCCTCGGCGGCCAGATCTGGGCCAGGGGAACTCTGGCAGCCACCCGAAGCAGCCGCCAGATGCCATGGAGGAGGCACCCTGCCCCCTTCCTGAAGTCCCCTGCCACCTCCGGCAAGCCTCGTGCGCACCCACACCGCACCATGGAGCCACCCCGGCCTGATGAGCCCGTAGCTGAAACCGTAGAGGAGGGAGGGAGCTCACCCCAAGTCAATCGCAGACGAACCGCCGCCGGAGCATGTCCTGCCGTCGCCGCGGGAAGACCAGGCTGACCACGAGGTTGCAGCCACGCCGCTGCAAGCCCCACCACGCTAAGCCCCGGATGGGCCTCTGCCGCCACCCCGCGACGCCTTCCGCCAACAGAGACCAAATTCGGGAGGATCTGGCCGGTGGCGCGCCGGCCCGCCACCGCTCGATCTGGTCTTGCCGTGGTCACCGGGCCGCAGACGCGGCCCAGACGCCGTCGCGTGGCGCCACCCTGGAGCTGCGCCGCCACGCAGCTGGCCCCCGCCATAGGCCAGCGCCCCCAGACGAGCGGCCGCCCCGCGCTGGCCGTGGATCCCGTGTGGAGGGGAGAAGGAGGCCCCGCCGCCGCCCTTGCCGGCCGGGCTTTGCCCGGCGACACTGCTGGGCGGCGGCAAGGGAGGAGGACCGCGGGAGGAAGGGAGGGGAGGTGGGAGGCTAGGGTTCCCCCCGGGCGCTCGCGGGAGCGCCGCGGGAGGAGGAGGACACTCAAGTCTTGGCGTGCACATGTACACGGTGCCGAACCCGCCTCCCCCGAGCTTCATGGTCTCGTGGAAGTTGCCGGTGGCCTTTTTTATGTCGGCAAAGTCCACTTTGGTCGGAACCCCGGGGAAGCGCTCCATGGACCTGGCGAGCTAGTCCAGGTCGCTGTGCCATCGCCGGTACCTCGAGTTGAAGTAGCACGCCACGCTGACGGCAATCACGGAGGTGGCGGCAACAGAGCCGAGGATAGAGGACAGTATGGTCACCTTCCTTGACAAGAAGCCTCCTCCGTTGTCGGTGTAGTAAGGGAGGTCTGCGATGGTCGCGTTCCAGTGGATTCCGGACATGAACGCCTGCTCCATCGTGGAGAGGACGCCGAAGTAGACATCAGGGGAGGAGGAGACGCTCACGTTGCCGCTGCTGATGCTGAGGAAGCGCACCTTTGCTATAGTGTTGTCAGGCTTGGGCTTACATACCGCGTCGACGTACACCGCCAAGCTGCGCCCGACACGGTCGTAGTCGATCCACACCGAGTAGTTGGAGGAGGCGGAGCCCACCACGGGCCCGGGGTCGATGGTGATGTCGACGCCCATGATGCGAGCATTGTATCCCGTCCTCTTGAGCACAGTGCCGATCTTCACGGAGACAGAGCTGCCGGAGACGGAGGCGGTCCGGGATGCAGCTTTGGAGAGATCGACCGTGCCGAAATTATCGCTGGCCACCAGTTGCTTCGCCAAGGCCGAGTTGTTCACGTCTAGATATCCTAGGGCATTGCGGGGAAGGACGAGGAAGGCGATGCCACTGTATGCCTGATTCATCTCATGCATACTGGCTCACGAGCGGCTGGTACTCTATGGTGACGCTGAAGGACGCCTGGTCGACCCCGCCGTCGGGACGCTTCTGCCAGAGTTGTATCCAGCGATCGATGGTGGACAGCACTCCGGTCTTTTGTGGGAAGGCTGTCGTGCCGTGTACGACCCCGGTGTCTTTGTCGATCAGACGGATTTCAAAGCCGGCGCCATCCGTGGTGTGGTTGCTCCTGGCCCGATCATGGTCGGAGTTGTTGTCGGGGCATTCGCACGGCGGCGCCTTGGCGTGGGAGGGGGAGGAGATGACCAGCAGGAGGAGGAGGAGACATGGGACAAGCTGCTTCAGCAGAACGGCCATTGTATATGTTTCCGGCCCCTAAAGTCGCTAAGCTTAATATACCGGTGAGCGTGGTTGTGTACGCGCATTCCACAACCAAGATGATGCACCCGGCCGAGAACCTGTGGTACGGAATGACTCGGTGTGATTGATTCCACAACTAAATTGTGATATTGTGGTTGCCCATAGTTTAGCGCAGTTGAGAGTGAGAGAGAGAAAAAAAATGTTTCTGCTATATAGGTCAGCTCCTTCTTGAGTGTTGACTGCCACTAAATTTAAATACTTACAATGATAAGTTTTGGCAGTTAATCTAATGCAACGTGTCGACAAATTGTACTGCTTATGATCTGTTGGCCTTATGCTTTGAGAATCAATGGAGGAATCTTTCCAACAGCTACTCTTTCCCTTCCGGTTTAGAGCATGGTTAATAGTGCAGCCAGCTGATGGCTATATGATGTTGCCATGTCGTCTATAATCAAGTTTATAGCCGGCAAGTATAATAATTAGATATAAAGATATGCTACTTTACTAATACATGACCCACCTCCCACTCTCACATAGTGTCTAGGAGCACGTGTTGCAGCTGGCTCTTATTCTGTAGCTGGCTCCTCTTCTCTTCCCTCCATGTCAGCAGAAAAATAATATTTTAACTCTTATAGCCTGCTTATATAAGCTTATTGTACTTGCTGGTGACAAAAGCGGGCTATAAGAGTTGCCACCTCAGATTTATGATGATGTGGAGGAGAGAGGAGAGGAGAGAGAAGAGAGGTGGGTTGTAAACTTGTAGCCAGCTGCAACACGGGCTCCAACACACTTTGTGAGAGAAGAAAGTGGGGTCAAGCATTAATTACATAGTCTATATAGCCAACATCTATTGTATGAATGAGCTTTTAGATTGGCTGTAAATGATGTGGCGCAAGAATAGAGCTAGCAGCCGGCTATATTATTAGCCATGCTCTTATAGGGCTCAATTCAAAAATCCCACCAACCAAGCTAGATGGTGAGTGATGGAATAATTTTTATAGTTTACAAAAGTACTCAATTAATACGATCGTTTTCCTCAAAACATTGTGTTTACCAATGCATTAATTGCAATGCATGCATGCGTGACCAATAAATGACTAAGAATTTTTAAATGCATTGATGAAGTTTCTCTTAATGCTTATATGCAGCGATTTAATAGACCTTAAAATTTGAACATGTGGTGGAGAACAATCAAATTGAGATTTATAAAACGAAAAAACTAAAAATTTGAGATAAGCACCGTAAAGCGGAAGGAAAGGGAGTAGTGTATCTAGGTGTAAGAACTGGTCGACCTCACGCGCTTTTTTATTGTCCTAGCTAGCTAGCTAGCTACGTTTCGAGACATACACTTGTTTGACAATCGATCGGTCCCAGATGAGCCTTAATTACATCGAGACTTCCCAGATCAAGCTACGGAGGTATGGCCTCACGCGGTGCTCACCCGACCTAGTCAGATTAAGAGTGTCTGCAAGATAATCGTAGGATCGTTCTCATGCCAATAGTTTCTGTTAGTCAGATGACTTGGACAACGTGGTCAGCCCACGTTCCACGCCACGACCCCGGCCTTCTCGGATCGAGGCCTCCTCCACATGCCTACGGCGCGTACGCTCCACTGTACACTGCTGCGGCGGTTCCAACAGCGTCATCCATGTACCCCCTACGGCGCTGTCCCGCCTCCGAGCTGGGATTCAGCACCACCGGCGCCGACGTCCTCTGCACCTTTAGCACCACCAACTTGGGACCAGGTGGCCTTCATCGCTACCATGAATTCACTCACCACCCAGGACACCGGTACAGAATGGATTTTCGATTCCGGTGCATCTTCACATATGTCTGTATCTAGTTGTACGCTATCTTCTCTTCACCCATCCATCTTGTTTCCTTCCATTACAATTGGTGACGGCTCTTCTGTTCCGGTTTTATGCGTTGGATCATCCACTATTCCCTCCTTCCGTGCACCTCTCCTTCTTCGTGATGTTCTTGTAGCCCCTGCCCTCATAAAATACCTAATTGCAGTTCGTCGTTTTACAATTGATAACCAAGTTTCTGTGGAATTTGATCCTTTTGGGTTGTCTGTGAAGGATCTACGCAGCAGGGAGGTGATAGCTCGGTTCAGTAGCTCCGGAGATCTCTACACCATGCGCGGTGCCTCCTCTCCAACGCCTCATGCCATGATCGCCTCCGTCACTCTATGGCATCGCCGCCTTGGTCACCCCGCCAGTGCCACCACCACCACTTTACTTCAAGAATTTCAGCTTCCTCACGTTCGGGATACGCATGATTCAGCATTGTGTCAAGCATGTCAATTGGGCAAGCATGTTAGGCTTCCCTTTGGCACGTCTACAACTAGTAGTTCTTTTCCTTTCGAATTGTTGCATTGTGACATGTGGACACCACCTCTTCCTAGTGTATCTGGTTTTAAGTATTACCTTGTGATCTTAGATGATTACTCTCACTATATATGGACCTTTCCCCTTCGCTCCAAATCTGATGTTCATACTCTGTTTGTTAATTTTGAATGCTATGTTTCTGCCCATTTCTCTCTGCCCATATGCTTTTTGCAATGTGACAATGGCCGTGGATTTGACAATACCCGCAACAGAGACTTCTTCTTACGCCACGGTGTTCTTCTCTGCTTTTCTTGTCCCTATACATCCCCTTAGAATGGAAAAGCCGAGCGCTCTCTTCGCACCATAAACGATATAGTTCGCACACTCTTAATCCAAGCATCCATGCATCCTCAATACTGGGTTGAAGCGCTATGTCATGCCACCCATCTCCTAAACATTTGCCCTACACCCTGCTGCCCACGTTTTTCGCCGTACGATTCACTTTTTCTCACATCCCCCTCATACGCTGACCTTCGCATCTTTGGATGTCTTTGTTTTCCCAACATCTCTGTCACTTCCCAAAATAAACTCTCCCCCCGGTCATTACCGTGTGTGTTTCTTGGCTATTCTGATTCCCACAAGGGATATCGTTGCCTTGATATACAGACTAGACGTGTTCTTGTCTCCCGGCATGTCACGTTCGACGAAACAGTTTTTCCGTTCGCCACTCATACCCCACCAGATTTTTTTGCACCTCTCCCAACCTCCAAAACCAACACACCCAACTCGCTCCCGATCGACGTGCATGCCACTGTTCCCATGCATGGTCCTGTTCACGTACCTTCTCCAACACCGCCTCCCATGACCCCGCCACGCGCTTCCACGTGCCCCACTGCCTCTCCCGCACCCGACATCCCACCCATCACGCCTTCCCATGCCGATCTCTAGGGGGCCGCGCATGCAGATTCCACCGGCCCCTCCTCTCCACTAAATCTCTCCTCTAATCATTTTCCTAAAATCCCGGGCCCCTTTTCTCCGTTGTCTGCACCTATGCAGATTCTCCCGGGATCGCCGCTTCGCCACGTTCTTCTTCTAACACAGTTCTTTCTTCCCCTGCGGCTTCTCCTGTTTGTTCACCTATTTCTCTACCATATTCGCCACATCCACCTCGGCCATTGCCTCCCACCGCAGTCCATGTTCCTATCCCCAACAATGCCCATAGCATGCGGACCCGCAGCAAGGCGGGTTTTGGCCTCCCAGTTCAGTGCCTCAACCTCACCGCATCTTCCTCATCTATCTCTCCTCTTCCTAAATCGTACAAAGCTGCCCTACTGGATCCCCACTGGTTGCAAGCCATGAAAGAGGAATATGATGCTCTCCTTCTGAACAACACCTAGGCACTCACTCCTCGCCCTTCCGGTGCTAACATAGTTTCCGGTAAGTGGGTCTTCCGCCACAAATTCCACTCTGACGGCTCCCTTTCTCGTTACAAGGCACGCTGGGTATGCCGTGGGGATTCTCAACAGCCCGGCATTGATTTTGACGAAACCTTCTCTCATGCCGTGAAGCCGAGCACCATTCGTGTCGTCCTCAACCTCGCCGTCTCCTCTGCCTGGCCGATCCATCAGCTAGATGTCAAAAACGCATTTCTTCACGACTCTCTTAATGAAACAGTTTATTGTAGGCAGCCACTCGGTTTTGCTGATCCCAATTTTCCTGACCATATTTGTCTTCTACAAAAATCTCTCTATGGTCTCAAGCAGGCCCCACGGGCCTGGTTTAAGCGCTTTGCTTCTTTCATCTAGACAATTGGCTTTCTTCCTTCTCACTCTGACTCCTTTCTATTCGTTCTTCACTCCAACAATCACACCGCCTACTTACTCCTCTACGTTGACGATATAGTTTTAACAGCCTCTTCCACATCCTTTCTCCACCACATCATCTCCTCTCTCCGCAATGAGTTCTGCATGATCGACCTTGGCCAACTTCACCACTTTCTTGGCATCGCTGTCTCACGGTCCTCCTTGGGTCTCTTCCTATCCCAACGCCAATATGCCATAGACCTTCTTTCCAAAGCCGACATGCTTGACTGCCACCCCTCATGCACACCTGCTAAAACCGGGTCCAAACTCTCCTCCGATGGTGAACCTATTCCTGACGCCACTCTCTATCGTAGTATAACCGGCGCTCTACAGTACATAACTCTGACCCGCCCTGACCTAGCATACTCTGTTCAGCAGGCTTGTCTCTATATGCATGATCCGCGCCGACCTCATCTTAACCATGTTAAACGCATTTTACGCTATCTCAAAGGCACCCCCGACCATGGTCTCTCCATCACTCCTTCTTCGCCCACCTCTCTCACAGCGTACTCTGATGCAAACTGGGCAGGATGTCCGGACACTCGTCGGTCTACTTCTGGTTACTGTGTGTATTTGGGTGATAATCTGATTTCTTGGTCGTCCAAAAGGCAGCTTACTGTTTCCAGGTCATCTGCTGAAGCTGAATATCGCTCCGTCGCGCACGCTGTCGCCAAAATAGTGTGGTTACGACAGCTTCTCGGGGAGCTCCATCGACCTATTCAGCAGGCTACGATAGTCTATTGTGACAATATTTCTGTTGTATATATGTCTTGTAATCCAGTACAACATCATAGAACTAAGCATATTGAGATAGACATACATTTTGTGAGAGAGAAAGTAGCTCTAGTTGAGGTCAGAGTCCTGCATGTTCCCACCAGCGCTCAGTTCGCGGACATCTTCACCAAAGGTCTACCTGCATCTGCCTTCGTCGACATACGCTCCAGTCTCAACGTCGTCGAGCCCGCCGATGACACTGCGCGGGGGGGGGGGGGTTGTTAGTGAGATGACTTGGACAACGTGGTCAGCCCACGTTCCACGCCACGACCCCCACTTTGTTTCAGGCCTCAGTTGCTTCTCTTCGATGTATATGTAACCCCTCTCTGTACTCAGAACAATCTTCAATTTCTTTAAAATGAATTATTAAACATCGAAGTGAGAAGTCAAAATTGTCTAGTTTTAGAGTTTAGGGACGAAAACTGAACTTGACCAACAGTTGAGGGATCAGAACTTGACTATTCTGAATAAACATGACGATCACTAAATAGTGCATCCAACAAATAATAATATGTCCACTAAAAATTAAATAATAATATATCTAGCCATCATTTTCCTGATTTTTCTTCCTAAAATTAGCCAAATAGAGAACCCATGGTAGGAACTGCTGGAAATATTAGCACTTTTCTGATTAATCTAATCCACAAGTAGATAATAAACATGGCAATCACATTATGCAACTCATACCGATACTTAAGCATGTGAGTGCGTACAGTACATAGAACCGAAACATCTATGAACACAACATATACGGCTAGCACATGTATGAGCAAATAGGGGATGAATGAATCATACCCTCCGGTTGGCCAGGCCAATGCGGCGGCGGCAGCGGCAGCCTCGGCTTCGTCCGAAGCCTTCTTCTTGGCGGCTTCGTCGTCAGCCATGGAGTCGATGCAGGGAAAGTAGTCGAAGCAGAGGAGGACGGAAACGAGGACGGATCGGGAGCAGTCACGCCGAGACGCTCCCCAAAAACCTTACACTAGTAGGGAAACCCCTTATAGGATTTTGTTAGTAGCCGCGTCCATGGAAATAACCACGCTGCTGGTAACTGGGCAAAATACTAGCCGCGCCCACTGGAAAATGGGGCGCTGCTAATAACAACTTACTAGCAGCGTGCGGGCTAAATGGCACGCGGCTAGTTATTCCGCCCCAGAAATGAGCCTGGCAGAAATTACTAGCAGCGTGCACGGATATGTTGATGCTGCTAGTAACCATGTCACTAGCCGCGGGCAAACATGTGCACACGCCGCTAGTGACCGGACCATTCCGCTCAAAAAATAAAAAAACTTATACAACTTATTAGCACGCACACGCTGCTAGTGACATGGTTACTAGCAGCGTGCACATATACGCACACGTTGCTAATGAATGGACTACTAGCAGCGTGCACATATATTGACACTCTGCTAGTGACCATGTTACTAGTAGCGTGCACACACATGCACACTCTGCTAGTATCCATGTTACTAGCAGCGTGCACACATATGCAAACGCTGCTAGTGACCATGTTATTATTATTTTTCTAATTTAAAATGCAAATGAAGTCTAAAAAATATGAAACTTAGTATGCTGTCATGATATGACACCTAGTGTCTATGGTAAAAATTTAAAAAGATTACACAAAAATTGTCACGTAATCTACTTAGAAACCGCAACATCTCGAAGAAAGAATATTCGTGGTTTCAAGAGGGAAACCAGTCAAGTTTAAGGAGAAATGATGGTCGCCTTTGTCAGTTGGCCTTGAAGGTTTTTCTATACTTAATATACACCATTACATATATTTATACCAAAATTTAAATTTTATTGAAATAATTTACTATATTTAAAAAATAAAAAATACATACAACTTACTAGCAGCGTGTGTATACGAGCACACTGCTAGAAACTGTCACTAGCCGCGTGCACACATATGCACACGCTGCTAGCTATTTGTGCATCATTTAAATATTAATACTTGACGTTTACGTAGCAAACGCTGCTGATAAGGATGGAAAGAAAACGCGCGTAGAAGGAAAATTTCAGCGGGACTCAATTTTTCAACCCACGCCGCACCCTTATCCAATCCCCCACGCCGCCTCCTTCTCTCTCTCCCTGATCCAGATCCATGGATCCTGAGCTCCACCACAGCCCCCTCCCTCTCCTCTGCCTCGAAGCCCCCACCCTCTCCCCTCCGACCGAGCAGCGCCGGCCGCTGCGGCCCCTGCCGTCATCGCCGACAAGTCGTGCTGCTCGGCCGCCGGCTCCAAGAAGTTCAGGCCCATGGCACCGGCCCCGCCGGCCGTCATCCGCCCCCTCGCACTTCCTCCACCGCGCGAGCCCGCCCGTGCCAACCTCTCTTCCGCGCGGCCCCGTCGCGCCCTTGCCTCCTCCTTGCCGCGCCTCGACCCCAGCTCTCCCCCGTCCGCGGAGAAGACAAGCAGCGGCGGCCCCAATCGAGGGAGGGAGGATCCTCTCAGATGAGACTCTCTCTCTCGATCGAATGTGATGCCCCATGTCTCCGGTTAGTTCCCCTGTTTGGACGATTTTAGGGTTTGATGTGTGCTGCGATTTATTTGGTAGTATGAACTCTAGCACGGGGAATGGATCTGGGATGGTGGAATTACGGTCACTGGAGATGGATGATGCCTTTGTGCAGTAGTAGTAACCGTGCGTGTCCAAGACATGTCACGACCAATATTGAAGCTAAAAGCATATCTGTGTGTAAACAAGAACATACAACAGAGCAGAATTTCAGAATACATATAGGATCTGCCTTGCTGAAAAATATAATAACCGTGCATTGCTTTCCCAACCGTATCTCATTGTTCTGCTCTCGCCGTTTTCTTTTCTGCAATGAATCTGTTCCCGTGCCCGCTCCACGCTGCTCCACCTCACCACACGCGGCTAGCGATAACTTTGCCAACTTGTTGCACTGCCTTTTTTTTTCATTGCCACAAGGCCTTTTTATTGCTCGGTTTGCCACCTGTTTGTTGCAATATGCATCAAAAATAAGGGCGATACATCATCTGGTGTGATTCTAAACCATATGAAAATCAACAATTTTCAAATGAAATGTACATCTACAATTGATTCCATAGCATGATTTATCATTCGATATATAAACAGAAGCAGGACGGGGACGCTGAGCTTGGATGGGGCCTCCTCGCCGATGCCTACGACCGCTGCGGCATGGTCTGCGCCGAGCACGCGAAAATCTTATACCTAGGTGAGTGTCATGGCACTAGTCTGCTCCCACAAAAACTCACATGTGCAGCTCTGATAGTAGTTAAACTATGGATCTCAGCTCATTCAGTCCAAATTACAAAAGAGTAATTTAAGCACAGGATCAACGAATAGAAGGCAGTGTTTAGTCGTCCACGTCGTGGGGATCATAGTAGTTTTCCTAGATGGAGGTTAGGGGAACCTGCCTAGTTGGTGGGGTTGACATGATGTGGAGATGCACGGGCTTGATTTAAGCCGATGTATTTCTATCTTTATTTTAGTTTTGTTCTTCTGTTTCCACTTGGATCTCTAATCATATGAGAAATCATCATCTATTGCTACGAGCCTCGATAGGATCTTATCTGAAAATCGACTTTTATGATCTTTAGTTTCTCACGGATTTTTGTTTTTGTCGCAGGCACACAACTTATTACTCCAAAGCTGTTTGGGCAACCTATGGTACGTCTGAACTGCAGTTTTAGTTATTACTACAGTTCATGAAACTGAATATGATCTTGTTGCTTCTGACCTTACCGATTCCGGCTATTCGTAACCAACACTTTCCACTACACGCCCCACACTACTTGTACAAGCCCTTGATGGAGAGCAGAGCAGTGGTGGCGGTGAAGCTTCTCAAGGACGTGGATCTCCCCGAGCTGGAGTTCCGCGAGCGCATCGCGTCCAGCGGCGCTGTGCAGCAGAAGTTAAAAAAGACTGGTTAGTAGTTAATGTGAAAGTTAAATGGCTGCATACTGTGTACAACTGATGCCATGTCACCAGTGAAAATTGAGCTCACAGACCATATTTCTGCCGACTGCGCAGAGGTTATAATAAGATAGGCAGCAAAAAGAAAACTGAGAGTTTTGCTGCAGCTCAAGTTCCCAGCAGACCATATCCATTTGATTCTAGTTGTAACAGAACGAAAGCAAATATTATTCTAGAGGGGGTAACATGGCATATTAACAGAACATTCACACACTTTGCATAATGTGGTTGCTTAACGGTCAGACCAGAAATAGTTCCCACAGCATGACTTACAAGTTATATCAGTAATGAAAGTAGAAATACATCTAGACATGACCTATAAAACAGAGTCGCTATGCACATAGTCGACATCTTACATAGCAGATTGATATAACAATAGGTCCACATCTTACATACCTAATCAAATACTTGACGAAACAAACAGCTAGCATGGTTTCTTTTATACTTCCAAATGTAATATTGGTTATCTCACCCTGTTAGCATACAGCTAGGTTGTACTTAGTAATTGAAAAGTAGTCCTGCTAGATATGTGTTTTACTTCAACAGAACACAAATGTGGTACTATATATGTCCATCCATTTGAGTGATAAGTGAACCTTTAGTTGTTCACAGTCGGCCATGAAAATTCTAATTTTTTCATGTAAAATCTTCACAGGGTACTTACATAGTAGGTCTTTGATGATTTTCTGGAGGGCTATAGTTGCATGCTCCTAGGTTATTTTAACCCTCATGTTTCATATTTTGATGTATAAGACACTGATTTGGTGTAGACACCATGATATTCTCCTTGTGTGTTATGTTTTAACCCACTGTTTCAGTTTCTAACTGATTTAGCCCACTGTTATTACTCCCTCCGTCCCAAAATAACTGACTCAATCAAAGTTAGTACAAAGTTGAGTCACTTATTTTGGGACGGAGGGAGAATTACCTAAAATTGCTACTGAATGAATTTGACAACTTTGTACAGAGGAATGGTCTGTTTGACAACTTCTCTATACAAATGAATTTATTTGTTTCTTCGATTTGGATGCAATAGGTGATGTGTATGACGAGGCTTTGATCACATGAGATGAGATCCCCTAATTTCTTTGCCTGTTGATTTGCAGCAGCAGCAGCAGCAGGTGGCCTCCGGTTCCATGGACGGCATCGACGAGGAGGATGAAGACGACCGGGACATGACCAGCTCGACGACCTTGACCTTGACAGCGATGTCGTCCAGCCCGAGCCTAGCTAGGAGTTTCTAGAAATTTCTGTTGTCGTATCCATTGTATCTCAACATGCTTGGTGCTTCTATTCTTGGCGTACATTGATTCCACTCTACACCTTGTGCAAGTAGCAAAGTACAAATCTCTCATATGTTTCCTATTGTCATCAGATCGTTCCTTTCTTCTTCTGTTGTGTTTTATTTTTTCTTGACCTTGTGGACAATTCAGATTCAAGTTTCCAGTTCAGATTTCTAAGTTGTTTGCTTGAGGTTGTCATAGTCTAAGATGTGCTGCTGGTACTTGGACACTGTGTACAGAATTATTCCACGTGCATCACCAAGTGTAAAGGATGGTCTACCCGCAAAAAAAAAAGAGTGTAAAGGATGGTCTGCACTTAAGCAAAATTAATCCAGAAGGATTCTAAAAAGAGAACTTTCTTTCTATCTTGATTGTAACAATCTGACTATGCCTGTAGGTGGGTGTTAGGGACCCTTTTCTGGATCATGTCTATTATAATCATGATATTCTTCTACCACTGCTGGGTTTATTTTGACCTCCAAGTTCAACAATAGTATACAGAAACTTGTGTTGTAGATGCGGCCACTTCCAAATTTTTGGTTAATGTTTTTCCTTATGGTTTCCATTCATTCAACAACATGTAAAGTCAAGGGGTGCAAATTGAATTCATTTACTTATCTTCCTTGCCTTATTACACTAAAACTGAAACTGTGAGATTTAATGCCAAAGCAAATTTTGCATTGCATAGGTTCATCTCCGAATAATGCATACGTTGCACTAACGACTAGCAGTGTTTCAACTTCTAGTATCTAGTATTCTTATATAAATCCAATACAAAATGTGTGTGCCGATTCCGATAGTGTCTGTATGATACTTGTTTGATAAATGCAGGATCTAGGAATTCGTGTGGCGGCGACAACGATGGCTTGCAACTATCTGTGCCAATGACAACGCCATGACACGCAGCGACAACATCCAGCACATGGGGTTACGTGTGGCGGCGAGGCGACGGAATGTGCGGCGGTGCATGTGACTCGTCTCTCGGCATTGTATACCGGATGGATGAAATGTATATATTTTGGATGTATGGTTGAACTATATATATATATATATGTATTTGAATGAATGAATAAATGAATGAAGTGGGTTTTCTAGTGTATTTCGTTTGTATTTTCTAAATGAAATAAAATGTATTTTGAAATTACTCTATTTTTTTTAAATCCATACACAGCCACTAGCAGCGTTTAGTATTGGGTGCACGCCACTACCCAACACACTACTAGCAGCGTTCAAGGTTGGGCACACGTGACTAATAACAAGGCCACTAGCCGAGTGCACAAATTGCGCACGCGGCTAGTGACCTAGTTACTAGCCGAGTGCGCAAATTTCGCACGGTGCTAGTAACCTAGCCACATGCGACGCGCACGCGGCTAGTAAACAGTTACCAGTGGCGTCGTACTAGCGGCGCGCGAGCCGAACGCGGCTAGTATGCCTTTGCGCACGTGGCTAATAAGGGGCTTCCCTACTAGTGTTATCGTCGTTCTCCCGGGCAGGATCTCGAACGACGGGGTTCCAGAGGCACCTGCTCTCCCGACCAACTGTGCACGCGGTCGTCGGGATGGAATCGCCGGAATCAGCACACTGAGAGGAACAGTAGATGACGGCTAGGGTTGTGCAATGAGGGAGTGAGTTAGGGTTCACTCCACAGGCCAGCGCCTCCTTATATAGGCCGTCGGGTAAATGGGCCTGGGCTTAGGCCCATGATCGAGTCCGCGAACAGCTAGTGGCACTACTGTAGCGACTCGTTAATTAATCCATAATTAATTAACCATTCCTGACCGGCAAAAATAAGGCTCGGCTCGGCTCATTCCCGCAACCCGCGGCGCGCGCGCGGGTCGTGACGAGGCGAGGCGAGGCGTGGCGAGGGGAGGCAGGCGGCGGAGGAGGAGGAGCGCGCGTGTACAACTCCTCTTCACAAGCTCCCAATGGCATGTGGTAGAGCAGCCCTTATAAATGGGTCTCACTCTTACTACACTAGCAGTATGGTACTAAACTTTCCACCACTTGCCATGCACCTAAATGGGCCTTAGAGAGTAACCAGGGATTATTGTCTTATATGGGCCAAAGCCCATCTATAATCCAACAACCCCCACCAGATCTCGAGGCACATTAGTTTGTCATCTGTTCCAAACAATGTTTTGATATACCAGAATTTTCAGTGGAGACTATCAAGTTGAACTTCCACGTAGAACAACAGGATTAGACTTCTTCACAACAGAACAATGGACTATGCCTTGAATTGTCACTTTAGCATGCAGAAGTTTCGCCTATTGTCAGCTGATACGTGGCTGCCGAAGGCTAAACCCCACGGGTGGAGCTTATTAGTCTTACTCCTGACCTTCTCATGAGCTTCCTAGAGATTACCCTATCTCATGGACTGTGACCAGTAGTCGGGCTCACATAGGTGTGTTCCTCCAAAGAATGCTCTGTAGGATAGCATCTTGCTTACACAAGCTTTAGAACACATTAAGACAAAAGTCAACCTGCCTTACAGATTACGAGAGTATTGCATCTCCAACGGAGTGGGTTAGTAAGGATACACTCCTTAGTTGACCATTGGATTGTTTTCCCAGGTCCTAATTCACGTGATCTCCGATCACATAGGTTGGGTTACCCCCATGGCAACTTACGTGGGTCTCATGCCCATCTCCCTCGATGCATTTTCTATCACAATCCGTGATAGCCCTTTCATAAAGGGATCTGCCAGATTCTTAGCCGTCTGGATATAATCCAACGCTATTACTCCAGAGTGTCTTGAATGCCTGACAGATTTCAATCTTTTTCTTATATGCTTTGAGGATTGCATGTTGTCCTTTGAACTCTTTGCCTTGGCAATCACTATCTGATTGTCACAGTTCATAAGGATAGCCGGGACTAGCTTATCAACCACTGGCAAATCCATCAAAAGCTCTCGAAGCCATTCTGCTTTGACGCATGATGTGTCTAATGCTGTGAGTTCTGCTTCCATAGTCGATCTCGTTAAGATCGTCTGCTTGCAAGACTTCCAGGAAACAGCACCACCACCAAGTGTAAACACATATCCACTTGTGGCTTTCATCTCATCAACATCAGATATCTAATTTGAATCACTATCCTTCAACTACCGTCGGGTACCCAGAATAATGAATTCCACAGTTCACAGTACCTTGCAAATAACGCATGACTCGCCCAACTGCATGCCAATGCACATCTCCTGGATTGAAAACAAACTAGCTCAGTTTGCACACAACAAATGAGATGCCAGGCCGAGTAGCACAAGCTATGTACATGAGTGAACCAATCACTTGAGAGTATCTCAATTGATCTACAGCCGTGCCTTCGAAGTTTCGAATCCGCACGCTAGGATCATATGGTGTTGTAGAAGGTTTGCAGTCTGAATATCCAAAACGACTCAAAATCTTCTCAACATATTGGGATTGCAGAAGTGTAATTCCACCCTCATTATCTCTCAGCAGCTTGATGTTCAAGATAACATCAGCCACACCAAGATCTTTCATCTCAAAGTTATGAGATAGAAAAGTCTTAACCTCCTCAATGACTTTGAGGTGGGTCCCAAATATCAGTATGTCATCGACATACAGACACAGTATAACTCCTTCACCCCCACCATAGTGATAGTATACACATTTGTCAGCTTCATTAACAACAAAGCCAGCAGATGTCAAAGTTTGATTAAACTTCTCATGCCATTGCTTAGGCACTTGTTTCAGGCCAAACAAAGATTTCAATAGTTTGCACACCTTCCTTTCCTGACCATTTACTACAAAGCCATCTGGCTATTGCATGTAAATTTCCTTGTCTAGCTCTCAGTTAAGGAAAGCCGTCTTAACGTCCATCTGATGAACGAGAAGACCATGCGAGGCAGCCAACGAGAGTAACACTCGAATGGTTGTCAGTCTAGCCACAGGTGAGTAAGTATCGAAGAAATCTTCTTCTTCTTTCTGGGTATAACCCTTGGCCACAAGTCTAGCCTTGTACTTCTCAATAGTACCATCGGGCCTAAGATTCTTTTTGAACACCCACTTACATCCCAATGGTTGACAACCATAAGGACGATCAGTGATTTCTCATGTCCCATTAGCCAAGATGGAATCCATATCGCTATGGACCGCATCCTTCTAGTAGTCAGCATCCGGTGAAGCATAGGCTTTTGAAATGGAACTGGGAGTGTCATCCACGAGGTACACGAGGAAATCATCACCAAAGGACTTTGTAGTCCTCTGTCTCTTGCTCCTAACAGGAGCTTCCTCGTCATCCTCCGTGGAACTTTCATCACGTTTGTCCTTATAATATTCCATCGGAATGGCAGGTTCACGAGTCTTATCAGATTCCTGTCTAGAAGTGCTTTGCATATCTCTCATGGGGAAAATATCCTCAAAGAATGTAGCATCTTTAGACTCCATGATCGTACCGACCTTCACGTCGTGTACATTATATTTCACCACTAGAAATCTATAGCCAACGCTATGCTTGGCATAGCCCAGAAAAACGCAGTCCACGGTCTTTGGTCCTAACTTACGCTTTTTGGTTATCGGCACGTTGACTTTCACCAAGCAGCCCCAAGTGCGCAGGTAGGAGAGTGTAGTTCTTTTCTTTTCCCATTGCTCATAGGGAGTAGTCTCATTATCCTTCATGGGAACTTTATTCAGGACATGACATGATGTCAACACAACCTCCCCTCACCATGCCTTGGATAAACCCGATGTATCTAACATGGCGTTAACCAAATTTGTTAGAGTACGGTTTTTCCGTTCGGCAACCCCGTTTGACTGGGGTGAGTAGGAAGGCGTCCTCTCATGAATAATACCACGTTCCACACAGAATAAATTGAACTCATTAGAAAAGTACTCTCCACCACGATTAGACCGAACTCGTTTTATTTTCTTTTCAAGTTGGTTCTCAACTTCTGCCTTATAGATTTTAAAGTAGTGTAGAGCCTCATCCTTAGTATTTAACAAATACACATAGTAGAATCTAGTGGAATCATCAATCAACGTCATGAAATATTTCTTTCCACCTTTAGTCAACATACCATTCATCTTGCAGAGATCTAAATGTATGAACTCTAGCGGTGCCAAGTGTCTCTCCTTCGCAGCCTTGTGAGGCTTGCGAGGTTGCTTAGATTGCACACAAGCATGGCACTTAGAGCCTTTGGCTAAAGTGAAACTCGGGATTAAATCCATCTTAGCTAGCCGCGTCATACAACCGAAATTAATGTGACAAAGACGTGAATGCCAAACCTCAGATTCGTTCACGCTAGAATGAATTTGGTTCACGACTTTATTACAGAAATCCGCTAGGGAAAGACGGAACAAACCTCCACAATCATATCATTTTCCAACAAACAGTTCATACCGAGATACGACTACTTTATTGGACTCGAATACTAACTTAAACCCTTCTTTACATAGAAGGGAGCCACTAACGAGATTCTTCTTGATGGCGGGGACATGCTGCACGTTCTTCGGTTGCACGATCTTTCCCGAAGTAAACTTCAGATCTACCGTGCCAACACCATGAACAGAAGCATGCGAGCCATTCCCCATCAGGACGGAGCAAACAAATGCGACCTGGTAAGAAGAGAACAATGACACATCAGCACACACATGAATATTGGCCCCTGTGTCAACCCACCAATCGGTGGACTGACAAACTGAAAGTACGGTAAACAAATTACCATACCCAGTTGCCCCATCATTGTTGCTCATAGTCACATTGACAGACTTGGAGTCATGTCCTGGCTTCTTGTACTTGTTTGGGCACTTGTTTGCCCAATGTTCCTCTGAACCAGAAGTAAAGCACCATCTCTCTTTTTGTCTTTCTTCTTACCCTTCTTCTTGAAGGTAGTATTCTGCTGGACAGTGTTCTTTCCCTTGAACTTGTGGAAATTCTTCTGCACCACATTGGCGCTAGAAGAACCCTCTGCCCCTTTTATGTGTGAGTCCTTTGCTCTCGAGTTTTGCTCAACACTTAGATGACCGATGACATCCTCAACAGAGAATTCACGTCTCAAGTGCTTGAGAGAAGTAGCAAAGTTCCTCCATCCAGGAGGGAGTTTTGCAGTAATGCAACCCGTGACAAACTTGTCTGGTAACTCACACTTCAGGGGCTCCAGCTCCTTAGCGATGCACTATATCTCATGAGCCTAGTCCAGAACAGGACGGTTATCAACCATCCTGTAATCATGGAACTGCTCCACAGCATACAGTTCGCTTCCAACATCTGTTGCGCCGAACTTAGCTTCGAGCGCATCCCACAAGTTTTTGGCAACGCACATATGGAGATATGCGTCAACCAACTTGTCTCTGATCACACTAGGGATGGCTCCCACAAAGACAGTGGTTTCTTCCTTGAACGCCTTATCCTTTTCAGGATGAATCGTTCCACTAGGAATCACACCACTGACCCAGAAGACATTCATAGCTGTGAGCCACAAGGTGGTCCTCGTCTGCCAACGCTTAATATGCGTTCCGGTAAACTTTTCCGGCTTCAGAGTAGCGGCAAAGCGTTGAATCAAAAAGTGCCTAAGATAAGGTTTATGGATTGCTGGAAATATTAGCACTTTTCCGATTAATCTAATCCATGAGTAGATAATAAACATGGCAATCACATTATGCAACTCATACCGATACCTAAGCATGTGAGCGCGTACAGTACATAGAACCGAAACATCTATGAACACATCATATATGGCTAGCACATGTACAAGCAAATAGGGGATGAATGATTCATACCCTCCGGTTGGCCAGGCCAATGCGGTGGCGGCGGCAGCAGCCTCGGCTTCGTCCGAAGCCTTCTTCTTGGTGGCTTCGTCATCAGCCATGGAGTCGATCCAGGGGAAGTAGTTGAAGCAGAGGAGGACAGAGACGGGGACGGATCGGGAGCAGTCGCGCCGAGACACTCCCCAAAAACCTTATCGCCGTTCTCCCCGGCAGGATCTCGAACAACGGGGTTTCGGAGGCACCTGCTCTCCCGACCAACCGTGCACGCGGTCGTCGGGATGGGATCTGATACGTCTCCAACGTATCTATTATTTTTGCTTGTTCCATGCTATGATATTATTATTCTTGAATGTTTTTATTATCATTTTATACACTTTTATATCATTTTTGGGGACTAACCTATTAACTTAGTGCCACGTGCCAGTTTCTGTTTTCTGCCCTGTTTTTGTTTCGCAGGAAATCAATATCAGATAAGATCAAATCGTCCCGAAACTTTTTGAGGATTTTTTATTAAAGATAAGGATCACCAGGAACTTGGAGGCCAAGGAAAATCATGCTGGAGGGCCCCACACAACACCAGGGCGCGCCCCAGTGTTGTGTGGCCCCCTCCTTGCGTCATTTCCCCTACCTCCGCCACTATAAATTCAGAAGAATTCCAAAACCCTCAAGGGAGTCCACGAAATACTTTTTCCGCCGCCGCAAGCCTCTGTTCTACCGAGATCCCATCTGGAGGCCTTCTCTGGTACTCCACCGGAGGAGGAATCCATCACGGAGGGGCTCTACATCATCCTTGCCGCCTCTTCGATGATGCGTGAGTAGTTCACCACAGACCTATGGGTCCGTAGGTAGTAGCTAGATGGCTGTCTCTCTCTTTGTGATTCTCAATACAATGGTCGCCATGATCTTCATGGAGATCCATCCGATGTAATGACTTTGTGCGGTGTGTTTGTTGAGATCCGATGAATTGTGAGTTTATGATCAGATCTACCCTTATTTTATTTGAGTTCCTTGCTGATCTCTTTTATGCATGATTTAGTATAGCCTTGTATTTCTTCTCCGAAGTTTTGGTTTGGTTTGGCCAACTAGATTGGATCTTCTTGCAATGGGGAGAGGTGCTCGGTAATGGGTTCGATCTTGCGGTGTTCAGTCCTAGTGACAGAAGGGGAGTTGATATGCATGTATTGTTGCCATTAAGGATAACAAGTTGGGATGAATTCTTATATGCTTTTGTCTTGACTACATCATGTCATCGTTCTTAATGCATTACTTCGTTCTTATGAACTTAATACACTAGATGCATACTGGATAGCGGTCGATGTGTGATGTAATAGTAGTAGATGCATGCAGGAGTCGGTCTACTTGATTTGGATGTGATGCCTATATCATGATCATTGCCTTGGATAGCGTCATAATTATTTGCTTTTCTATCAATTGCTCAACAGTAATTTGTTTACCCACCGTATGCTATTTTCTTGAGAGAGATTCCACTAGTGAATCCTACGGCCCTCGGGTCTACTTTTATCATAAGATCTATCGTTTCCCATCAACTTGCCAACTTCTGGCGCCGCTGCACTTTTTTATCTTTTATTTATTTATCAATCTATCAATCTATCATATATCATTTAATCTTGTTTCTTGACCGCCGAGAGATTGACAACCTCTTGTTTGCGTTGGGTGCGAGGGTTTGCGTTCTGTGTGCTGGTGCTATTTACGTGGTGTTGCTTGGTTCTCCTACTGGATTGATAACCTTGGTTTCTTAACTGAGGAAAATACTTACTCTACTGTGCTGCATCGTCCTCTCCTCTTCGGGATAAAAATCCAATGCAGTCTACAAGTAGCAGGAAGAATTTCTGGCGCCGTTGCCGGGGAAACATCATCAACATTACCAAGTACCTACACTCTCAACTCTTATCTTTGCATTTACTTTATTTGCCATTTGCTTCTCATTTTCATCTCCCCCACTTCTAAAAAAATTTACAAAAATATTTGCCTTTTCTCTCGCCGTTTTTATTTGCCTCTTTTTCGTCGCCGTTTTCGTATTCGCTCGTTTTATTCCAATCATGATGTCTCGTGAAAATATTCAAGATACCTACTATCACAAGATCTTGAATGAGATCGAGAAAAATACCAAAGATTACATGACTGCACAATTTGAGCATAATAAGTTCTTCACCGAAGAACTCAAAGCTCATTCAATTTTGCTTGATGCTATTTCTAAACAACTTTTGTTCTTACTGAGAATTTGCTCAAAAAAAATTCTGATGCACAATCTACTTTAGTAAATCAAATGGCCGCTAAGCCGGAATCCTTGGAACCAATTGGTAAGGACGAGGATCTAAAGATGATTGGTGTGTCCTCTATTGATTCTTTGTTTAGTGATATTAATCTTGTTGAAAAGGAGACTGAAGAAGAGTCCACTTTAGATAAAGGGCGTCTCCATGATTCGGAGGGTGAAACTCTAGTTGCTAAAAATGATGAAAGTGGGTTTGAAGAGGTCAAAACTTTAGCTAGTGATGCACCCACTATTTTGGATTACAAGGACTTTAATTATGATAGTTGCTCTTTGGTTGAATGTATTTCTATGTTGCAATCTATGTTGAACTCACCAAATGCTTATGAACAAAATAAGGCTTTTACTAAACATATTGTGGAAGCCTTAATGAAAGCTTTGGAAGAAAAACTTGAGTTAGAAATTTCTATTCCTAGAAAATTATATGATGAGTGGGAACTTACTATCAAAGTTAAGATTAAAAAATTTGAGTGCAATGCTTTGTGTGATTTGGGTGCAAGTGTTTCCACTATTCCGAAATCTCTTTGTGATGTTCTTGGTTTTCCCAAATTGGGTGAGTGTTCTCTTAATTTGCATTTGGCGGATTCCACTATTAAAAAGCCATTGGGGAGGATCAATGATGTTCTTATTGTTGCAAATAGGAACTATGTACCTGTGGATTTTATTGTTCTTGATATAGATTGCAATCCGTCTTGTCATTTGATTCTTGGTCGACCGTTTTTACTCACCATCGGTGCGGTAATTGATATGAAAGAGGGAAATATTAAGTTTCAGTTTCCTTTGAAAAAAGGCATGGAACACTTCCCAAGGACCAAGATTAAACCGCCCTATCAATCCATTATGACGGCTACCTATGGATTAAAGTCCACGGATGACAACACTTGATGTGTTGCTTTATGCCTAGCTAAGGGCGTAAAACGATAGCGCTCGTTGGGAGGCAACCCAACCAATAAAATAAATTTTTATTTTTCACTTTTTGTTTCAGTTCTTTTGTTTTCCCTTTATTTGCTTCTGTTTTAAGTTGGTTTTTCATATTTTAATTAGTGTTTGTGCCAAGTAAGACCTTTGGGATGATTTGCATGCTTGTGAATGCAATTCTGTGAAAAACAGAAACTTTGACGCCCAGTCCAGGAATTTTATAAATTCTTCAGAGCGTCGAATGTGTCTAAATTTTTTACAGAAGATTGATATACAAATTTTCCACGTTGTCCTAATTTTTCAGAATTTTTGGACTTACAGTGGTATGGCTTTTCGACAGATTGCTACAAACTGTTCTATTTTTGACAGATTCTGTTTTCGTTGAATTGTTTGCTTATTTTGATGAATCTATGGATTGTATCGGGGGGTGCAAGCCATGGGAAAGTTAGAATACAGTACCTATAATGCAATTATAAAATTTGAATGGGTTTGGAACAGTACTTACAGTAGTAATTTGTTTGGTTATACTAACGGATCTCACGAAGGTTTTGTTGAGTCTTGTGTGATTGAAGTTTTCAAGTTTTGGGTGTGACGACGATGGGTGAAGGAATGAAGAGATGCAAAATCCAAAGCTTGGGGATTCCCGAGGCACCCCAAGGTAATATCTAAGGAGACTCAAGCGTCTAAGCTTGGGGATGCCCCGGAAGGCATCCCCTCTTTCTTCTAACGACTGTCGGTAACACACTTGAGGCTATATTTTTATTCGTCACATGATATGAGTTTTACTTGGAGCGTCTTGTATGATATGAGTCTTTGCTTTGTTTGCTTTTTAGTTTGTCACAATCATCACCTCTGAACATATTTGCTTGAGATAGCCTTACGGCATCATAATTTATTAGAATTGCTCTTTGTGCTTCACTTAAATTTGTTGAGCTAGGTGGTTGCTCTAGTGCTTCACTTATATCTTTTTGAGCACGGTGGTGCAAATGTTTTGAAGAAAATTGTTCTCATGCTTCACTTATATCTTTTTGAGAATGCTAGAAGTTTTATAGAAATTTTGTTCTCATACTTCACTTATATCTTTTTGAGAATGTTGGAAATTTTGAAGAAATTCACTCTCTTGCTTCACTTATATCTTTTTGAGAGTGTGAAAATAGTCTTGGTAATTGGTACAAGATATGATGTTTGGTCCCTTTGTGATGAATATTCAAGAGGAATAATGAAAACTAGCATACAAAAATTTTATGGGACATGAAAAACTTGATTCTTTGTAATAGTTTTGAGATATGTGGATGATGATATGTGAGTTATGTTAGTGAGTTAATTATGCTCTAGTATGAATATTGATGTTAAGATTTATGATTCCCTATGCAAGCACATAAAGTCAATAGTTATGAAAGGAAGTTATATCCTACTTGTGATGTATTGTTCGATGTTGGTTATGTTTTATGTATGCATGTGCATCATCATGATTTTCTAGTTGGGCGCTTCTCAATCTTTATGCTAGCCTCCATTTTGTACTAAGCGGGAATAGTGCTTGTGCATCCATTATCTTTAAACCTTGTTTTGCCATTTGTGTCCACCATACCTACCTATATGCGATATTTCATTGCCGTTCCAAGTAAATTTGCATGTGCCATCTCTAAAAAAAATTCAATTTTTTTTTCTTTTGTGTGTCGTATCGCTCATGAAGCGTTGAGGCGTGGCCAATGATTTTCATGTTGGATATGTCATTCTCACAATGAGTGTTTATTCACTTGTCATTGCACGAGAGTGTGACGGTAAAAAGGGATGCCCAGTCCCAAAAATAAATTGAATTTCCTGGAATGTGATTGTATGGAGGGCACCCATGAATACGGCTAGCCATGGATTATGAAAGGAAAGGTGGTAAACAAAATCCTTCGGATGTGAATGGAAAAGAGGGACAAAAGTCTCAAAACCATGGAACGATGATGGGGAGCAAAACTTTTATTTTCTGTTTGGGAACCGCCTATGATGTATCCAATGTGGAAAGTTTTGGGAACCTTAAGTCGTTCTCGTTGACGAGAAAAGCATGCCACCCAAAATAAATTTTTCATCTGTTTTAAAACTTGAGCTCTGGCACCTCTGTAAATCAATGCTTCCCTCTGCGAAGGGCCTTTCTATTTACTTTTATGTTGAGTCTCATCCTTCTCTTTAAAAGCACCAACTAGGGGGTCATGTGGTCATGTGTGTGCATGGAGTATGATTGATATTCGAATGTGCATAATGAATGGATCAATGATTGAGCATAATGGGCTAGGGATAATTTGCTTTAGCATTGTTATTTTGAAAGGCATGGTTGCTTGTTAGCATCACTTGAGTATCTATGTCCTCATGTCAAATATAGACCATTGCATTGAATCATCTAAAGTCCTCATGTCTATGCTATGAAAATAACTTGAAGTATGTTGGGTAGCATTCCACAATCAAAAATATGTTTTATCACTTTCCTAGTCGAGGACGAGCAAGAGTTAAGCTTGGGGATGCTTGATACGTCTCCAACGTATCTATTATTTTTGCTTGTTCCATGCTATGATATTATTATTCTTGAATGTTTTTATTATCATTTTATACACTTTTATATCATTTTTGGGACTAACCTATTAACTTAGTGCCATGTGCCAGTTCCTGTTTTCTGCCCTGTTTTTGTTTCGCAGGAAATCAATATCAGATAAGATCAAATCGTCCCGAAACTTTTTGAGGATTTTTTATTGAAGATAAGGATCACCAAAAACTTGGAGGCCAAGGAAGATCACGCTAGAAGGCCCCACACAACACCAGGGCGCGCCCCTATGGGCCCCTCCTTGCGCCATTTGCCCTACCTCCTTCACTATAAATTCAGAAGAATTCCAAAACCCTCAAAGGAGTCCACGAAATACTTTTTCCGCCGCCGCAAGCCTCTGTTCTCGCGAGATCCCATCTGGAGGCCTTCCCTGGTACTCCGCCGGAGGGGGAATCCATCACAGAGGGGATCTACATCATCCTTGCCGCCTCTCCGATGATGCGTGAGTAGTTCACCACAGACCTACGGGTCCGCAGGTAGTAGCTAGATGGCTCTCTCTCTCTTTGTTTGTGATTCTCAATACAATGATCTTCATGGAGATCCATCCGATGTAATGACTTTGTGCGGTGTGTTTGTTGAGATCCGATGAATTGTGAGTTTATGATCAAATCTATCCTTGTTTTATTTGAGTTTCTTGCTGATCTCTTTTATGCTTGATTTAGTATAGCCTTGTATTTCTTCTCCAAAGTTTTGGTTTGGTTTGGCCAACTAGATTGGATCTTCTTGCAATGGGGAGAGGTGCTCAGTAATGGGTTCGATCTTACGGTGTTCAGTCCTAGTGACAGAAGGGGAGTTGATACGCATGTATTGTTGCCATTAAGGATAACAAGTTGGGATGAATTCTTATATGCTTTTGTCTTGACTACATCATGTCATCGTTCTTAATGCATTACTTCGTTCTTATGAACTTAATACACTAGATGCATGCTAGATAGCGGTCGATGTGTGAAGTAATAGTAGTAGATGCAGGCAGGAGTCGGTCTACTTGATTTGGATGTGATGCCTATATCATGATCATTGCCTTGGATAGCGTCATAATTATTTGCTTTTCTATCAATTGCTCAACAGTAATTTGTTTACCCACCATATGCTATTTTCTTGAGAGAGATGCCACTAGTGAATCCTACGGCCCCCAGGTCTACTTTTATCATAAGATCTATCGTTTCCCATCAACTTGCCAACTTCTGGCACCGCTGCACTATTTTATCTTTTATTTATTTATCAATCTATCATATATCATTTAATCTCATTTCTTGACCGCCGAGAGATTGACAACCTCTCGTTTGCGTTGGGTGCGAGGGTTTGCGTTGTGTGTGTAGTTGCTGTTTACGTGGTGTTGCTTGGTTCTCCTACTGGATTGATAACCTTGGTTTCTTAACTGAGGGAAATACTTACTCTACTGTGCTGCATCATCCTCTTCTCTTCGGGGATAAAAATCCAACGCAGTCTACAAGTAGCAGGATCGCCGGAAGCAGCACACTGAGAGAAACTGTAGATGACGGCTAGGGTTGTGCAAGGAGGGAGTGAGTGAGTTAGGGTTCACTCCACAGGCCAGCGCCTCCTTATATAGGCCGTCGGGTAGATGGGCCTGGGTTTAGGCCCATGACCGAGTCAGCCCACGGTTCAACATCTTGGACAGTGGCACTACTGTAGCGACTTGTTAATTAATCCATAATTAATTAATCATTCCTGACCGGCAAAAATATGGCTCGGCTCATTCCCGCGACGTGCGCGGCGGGGCGGGCGGCGGAGGAGGAGGAGCGCGCGTGTACAACTCCTCTTCCCAAGCTCCCAATGGCATGTGGTAGAGCATCCCTTATAAAGGGGTCTCACTCTTACTATACTAGCAGTATGGCACTAAACTTTTCACCACTTGCCATGCACCTAAATGGGCCTTAGAGATTAACCAGGAATTATTGTCTTATATGGGCCAAAGCCCATCTATAATCCAACATGAACCATGTGACTTTCCGATGAAAAACAAAACACTCTTCAACTGTGTAAAGGTCAGGCATTTAAGAAGTTTCTTGAGCCTTTCCGGAAACAACATCCAAATAATCATTATCAAGACCATTAATGTGCCAATGACTTGGTAGCGAGAGGGCGAGAGTGACGTGCTACTTGGTAGCGAGAGGGCGAGAGTGACGTGCTCTTTCCCATCCACCCATGAACACCATAAGATGTGCTGAATTATATTTGCTCCTTTTCCTACAATTAATAGTGGACATAAAACGAAGGGATTTTATAAAGATCACTCACATATTTTATTTTCTAAAATATCAGCCATATTCTTGAATATTTGATCTCGACATGATTTGTTGGTTGTTTTCACCCCAGAGATACAAGGTTTCATAGGTTTCCAAATTATAACATTTAATGAATACATAAATTTCTAGAAGGCATGCGGATAAACTTCTCTAACTTTGGCTATTAATATATATATAATATTTATTTCATCAAATAAAAATAGAAAATACTAAAAATCTAATGTTTGATTTTTAGGCATGGCAAATCGAACATTTTTCATGGCAATTTATGTTGGCGCGAGGATGGCAAATTTAGTTGGCGAGCACGACAATTTTCTGGCAAAACAAATGAACTGGGCCGGATTTGCCATGCTCACCAACTAAACTTGCCATCCTCGCACTAGTAGAAAACGGCCCATTTGTCCCGATTCCAGAGGCCCATTAGCCCCGGTTCTGGAACCGGGACTAAAGGGTCGGGACTAAAGCCTAAAACCTTTAGTCCCGGTTCGCTTACAAACCGGGACAGAAGGGGCTCCACGTGGCCGCTGCGGGGAGCCCAGGCAGGAGGCCCTTTAGTCCCGGTTGGTAAGGCATCCACGCGTCAGCATTTGGCAGGAGCTGGGGTTTTTGTTTTTTTTTTTGAAAGGGGGGGGGGGGTTTTGGTGGTTTTGGAGGGTTAATTTAGGGGTTTCATATTGTGTTAGCTAGCTAATAGAGAGAAGTGTCCTCTCTTTCTCCGTGCTTGGTCGACGCTAGCTACTATACGTATAGAGAGAACTCGACATGCTAGCTAGTAAGCAAATGAAGGAACCATTAAGTACACAAGATCATCATGAACATATACAGAGAGAAGTGATTGACCTCTCTTTCTCCAAGAGATTGGTCGAACAACAAGTTTTCGTATATCTATCCGACGCTACTAGCTACATATATACAATATAAGATCTCTTACAATCCCTAACATCTAATGTCAAATTCCACATGGTATTCTCCGGATTTATGTATGATGTGATCTAGAAAGAATCCCGCCAATTCCTCTTGAATTGCTCGTATGCGATCATGTGGTAGGAGTTCATCCCGCATCTGCCACATCTAATTTGAAGAAGGGGGTCAATACATATATATGAATGAAACTCAACATAAATGATGGTAATAAAATAAAATTTTGAATATTATTGCTTACGCACTTCATATTGTTTTTCAGAGTAGCCCCGCTTAGAGGTCGTCGTGTTGTGGATGAACTCGCAAACGTAGTATCCACAAAAATCATTCCCGGTTTCCTGCCACAAGCACTTTACGAGAAATAGAGTTCAATCAAACTGATAATCAAGCATTATAAATGGTATTAATGAAACTAGAATCAATGGGAGATGCGCGGAACTAGCTAGTAGTACTTACTTTTGGGTGTGTAAATCGCAGCTCCCTCGGCAGTGCCGGAACAATTCCGGTGAACTCTTTCCAAACCCTGCCAGACAAAGAAAATAATTACTTGATATCAGGAAATGAACAAAGTTGCCGATATGGTGCGATAATGATGGATTGAACTTACTTCTGGAGCATTTCAGTCATGTCCGCATACTCCTGGGGATCTTTCGTCTCGAGTCTAAGACGGTTACTACTCCCCACTCAAGCTTAATCTCTAGCAGAATAAAGTGGAACCTGCGCACGCATGCATAACTCATCAATTACATTACTATAACCTCGAGTAATAAGGGAAACCGAATATGCATAAGACAGTAACACTCACTTGAAGTTGTAAGGAAAGAGTATTTTCTCTTTGTTTTGATTTTTAAGCAACGATTGTAGCAAGTTGTCCTCGGTTTCTGTGACATTCTTTTGAACTGTCCATTCATGTATGATATTTGGGTTAATGAACCCAATGTCATAGATTTGTGCTTTTCTGCATTCGACGATCTTCAATCTACATAATATAGTGAGGATAATTATATATGCATGCAATGAAAGAGCTGAGCTATATATAGAGACTTAATTACAGAAGTAGTACTTACAGACAGTAGCAAGTCACGAGTGTTTTGTCGAGGGCCTTTTGATTGTATAACTGGAATAACTCGTCAAATTCAACAGACAACAGATCCATTCCAACGAGGTCGTGCTCCTCTTTAATTCTTAGCGTCAAAGTATCCTTCCCAGACTCGCTGCAGGTTTTCATGTACCATTCATGCAATCTTCGCATCATCGTTGTTAGAGGAGGATGATGATCAGGTTTGACAAGAGGCTGCCCGTACTGGTATCTGAATTCGTCCACCTCCATTATTTCAAACTCTACATCATTGCTTAGGTTATCAGCAGGATTGGTACCGGGCACGATCCCCGCCGGCTGATTAGCGACGATATCACTAGACACCTTGAGCGGGGGGCACAATTGGTTCGCCTGTTCGCCGAGCTGGGGAATTCTTTTCCCACTTCTTTGTTCTGCTAACCTTCCATGACTACACGTACTTCCCGACCGCTCCGCTTCCTTTAATGTCCTTTCAATAATGCGCTCATAGTTGGATTGCGGTGGAGGCGGTGGTGGTCGCTTCAGGGCATCGATAGTGCGCTTTGCTTTCACCGGATCTATCGTCTCCTTCGGAGGTGGAGGTTTCAGTACAAAATGTTCATGCACTTTGGCAGCACTGATTTTCGCGGTTTCCACGTCGGTCCTCTCATATGGTAACTTTTCCAGAGGCTTGAGAGATGGACCGTATCTGAATTGCTTCCCGCCTCTGCTTGTACTGCTAGCCGCCGGAGCGGCGGCGGCTCTCTTCCGCCGTTGTTGATGAGGCGGAGGAGGAGGCTGAGTGCTCCGACGCGCCGGAGGAGGCGAAGGTGGAGGCGGAGTGCTTTGATGCGCCGGAGGAGGCGGAGTGCCCTCACGAACTGGAGGAGGCGGAGAAGGAGGCGGAGTGCCCTGATCACTCGCCGGAGGAAGAGGAGGAGGAGGAGGCGGAGTGCCCTGACTCGCCGGAGGAGGAGGAGAAGGAGGAGGAGGAGGCGTCCAGTTTGGAAGCTTGATGTACTCCTTCCTCCATAGACATGTACTCCTCAAAGCATAAACCTGCTGATTCTCCCCTTCACCTGTAGGGTGGTCAAGGTCCAGCTCCTCAAATCCCTCCATTATTTCATCCACCGTCACAACAGCATAGCCATGTGGAATCAGACCGCAGTGAAAAGTTCCGTCGGGTTGAGGAGGTGCAACAGAGCCGACAGCCACCTTCAAAGTCAGGTTCTGCCATTTCGTCAGAAGCTCGCAATGTTGAGCCTCCGTGATAGTATCCACGGGGTAGCGAGGAGCCATGGAATCAGGCTGAACGAGCTCCGTGGAAGCCACGCTGCTTCTCCGCTGAGATTACGGGGTAGATTCTGGGGTAGCTTCATGCCGCTGAGATGGTTGGCTGGCAGCTCCAAGTTCCTCTAGCTTTACTAGTCTTGCATTGAGGTTCTGCATTTCGCTCAGCTCCGCTTTCCTCTTTCTCTCCCGGCTTCTGTAACCGCCTGCGCCGGCAAACCCAACCACCCACGGAACGGAGCCTGCTATGCCTCGTGTTCGTCCAGGGTGCTCAGGATTCCCGAGGGCCTCAGTCAGCTCGTCCTTCTCTCTGTCGGGAATGAACGTCCCTTCCTGCGCTGCGGTGATATAAGCCTGAAGCTTCTTGACGGGTATTGCAAGTTGCTCGTTCGTCCAACGGCACTCCCCTGTTTCTGGGTCCAAAGTTCCCCCAACCCCGAAGAACCAAGTCCTTGAATGGTCTGGCCAGTTCAATGTCACTGGTTGGACCCCTTTAGCAAGCAGGTCTTGCTCAGCTTTGTCCCACAACGGCCGGGCTTTGAGGTAGCCACATGACCCCATGTGATGGTGATACTACTTCTTTGCAGCATTTTTCTTGTTTGTCTCTAACATTTTCTTACCCTTCTGCGATGTCTTGTATGCCACAAATGCGGGCTAGTGATCTCTTATCTTCTCATATCGGCCGGTGAATTCTGGAGTCTTCTCTTTGTCGACAAACTTTGTGTTCAACTCTTTCTTCCACCTCCTGAATAGATCTGCCATCTTCTTAAGAGCACATGCCTTGACCTTTGGCTCTATAACTGGGTTATTCGGATCCTCCTCTGGCGGTAGGGTGAAATTTGCCTTCAGCGCGGTCCAAAGATCAGCTTTCTGTCTATCGTTGACATAAGAAACTTCAGGGTCGTCCTTAGGCTTATTCCATTTCTGGATGCCGATCGGGATGCTGTCCCTAACAATAGCTCTGCACTGAGCAACAAATGCGTCCTTGGTCCTCTTGGGTTCAATCGGTAGGCCGTCATCCGCGAGTGCTGTGATCGTGAACCTTTCATCCTGGCGCAACCTTTTCTTCGGGCCTCGTCTCGTTACGGAAGTTTGGCTCGATCCGGAGGGCTATAAAAGAAGAAAGAAGCGTTAATATATATACATACGAAAACAATTAATGCATCAATTAGTCAGCACAGGCTTAATTAATATATATACCTCGCCGGACTTTGCAACAGCTCCCTCCTCCGTTTGGTCACCGGAGCCGTCATCATGGTCTCCTTCTTCCTCCGCCATTCGGTCACCGGAGCCGTCATGATCATGTCCTTCCTCCTCCATTGTTCGATCACCGGAGGCGTCATCCTCTCCTTCCAGACCATCGGTGTCGTTGAGAAATGACAAGACATCACGTCCGTCACGGATTATGTCTCCCAACAACTCTTCTTGTTCTAAGTCCATGTCCATGGTTTCTGCAAATATTACAACATGGCAATATACAAACATGAGAGATGGATATATTAGTGTCAAACATAGACCTAGCTAGCTAATCACAACAAGGAATCATATTAGTGGCCTCGACGCTTCTACGGTTTGGGGTGGCCTCGACAACGCTTCTAGGGTTTGGGGTGGCCTCGACAACGCTTCTAGGGTTTGGGGTGGCCTCGACAACGCTCTTTTAACTTGGTAAATTTGGGTGGCCTTGACGCTTCTAGGGTTTGGGGTGGCCTCAACAACGCTTCTAGGGTTTGGGGTGGCCTCGACGCTTCTAGGGTTTGGTTGGGCGAGAGGGGGTTGATCGACGTCCGGACCGCCTCTCTCATGAATGTCAAACAAAGGATTCTCTTAACCTTTAAGGGATTTAACAAAATGGCGCCATTCTGGATGTGCAGAAAATGGTCCATATTTTTCCTGATCTCATCTACCCTTCTATATGTCACGTTGTCTAGTGTCAAAAGATTCAAGAAAACCATGGCTTCATCATTAGCCGGAAGTAACAGGCGCATGATGGTACGAAGCTCTCCAAAGTTGTTTTGGAACGGAGTCCCGGATAAGATAATTCGCTTTTTGGTACGAAGTTCAGCAAGAGCCTTCCGAATATCGCTATTTGGAAGGCCTTTGCTGAACTTCGTACCAAAAAGCGAATTATCCTATCAGGACTCCGTTCCAAAATAACTTTGGAGAGCTTCATACCATCATGCGCCTATTACTTCCGGCTAATGATGAAACCATGGATTTCTTCAATACTTTGACACAAGAGTGAAGGAAATATGCCCTAGAGGCAATAATAAAGTTGTTATTTATATTTCCTTATATCATGATAAATGTTTATTATTCATGCTAGAATTGTATTAACCGGAAACTTAGTACATGTGTGAATACATAGACAAACAGAGTGTCACTAGTATGCCTCTACTTGACTAGCTCGTTGATCAAAGATTGTTAAGTTTCCTAGCCATAGACATGAGTTGGCATTTGATGAACGGGATCACATCATTAGAGAATGATGTGATTGGCAAGACCCATCCGTTAGCTTAGCACTATGATCGTTTAGTTTGTTGCTATTGCTTTCTTCATGACTTATACATGTTCCTATGACTATGAGATTATGCAACTCCTGAATACCGGAGGAACACTTAGTGTGATATCAAACGTCACAACATAACTGGGTGATCATAAAGATGCTCTACAGGTGTCTCCGATGGTGTTTGTTGAGTTGGCATAGATCAAGATTAGGATTTGTCACTCCGATTGTCGGAGAGGTATCTCTGGGCCCTCTCGGTAATGCACATCACTTTAAGCCTTGCAAGAAAATGTGACTAATGAGTTAGTTGCAGGATGATGCATTACAGAACGAGTAAAGAGACTTGCCGGTAACGAGATTGAACTAGGTATGATGATACCGACGATCGAATCTCGGGCAAGTAACATACCGATGACAAAGGGAACAACGTATGTTGTTATGCAGTTTGACCGATAAAGATCTTCGTAGAATATGTGGGAGACAATATGAGCATCCAGGTTCCACTATTGGTTATTGACCGGAGATGAGTCTCGGTCATGTCTACATAGTTCTCGAACCCGTAGGGTCCGCACGCTTAACGTTCGATGACGATCGGTATTATGAGTTTATGTGTTTTCATGTACCGAAGGTAGTTCGGAGTCCCGGATGAGATCACGGACATGACGAGGAGTCTCGAAATGGTCGAGACATAAAGATTGATATATTGGACCATGTTATTCGAACAGCGGAAGTGTTCCGGAAGGTTTCGGATAAAACCGGAGTGCCGGAGGGTTACCGAAACCCCCCCGGGAAGTTATGGGCCCTTAGTGGGCTTTAGGGGAGAGAGAGGGCAGCAGCCAGGAGGTGGCGCCCCCCCCCCCCCAAGGGGAGTCCGAATTGGACTAGGGGAGGGGGGCGCAGCCCCTCTTTCCCTCTCCCTCTCCCTCTCCTTCCTTCTCCTCCTAGTTTGACTAGGAAAGGGGGGAAACCTACTCCTACTAGGAGTAGGATTCCAACCCCCTTGGCACGCCCCTTGAGGCCGGCCGGCCTCCCCCTCCCTCCTTTATATACGTGGGGAGGGGGGCACCCTAGAACACATCAAAGTTGATTGTTTAGCCGTGTGCGGTGCCCCCCTCCACAGATTTCCACCTCGGTCATATCGTTGTAGTGCTTAGGCGAAGCCCTGCGTCGGTAACTTCATCAACACCGTCACCACGCCGTCGTGCTAACGGAACTCTCCCTCGGCCTCAGCTGGATCAAGAGTTCGAGGGATGTCACCGAGCTGAACGTGTGCAGATCGCGGAGGTGCCGTGCGTTCGGTACTTGATCGGTTGGATCGCGAAGACGTTCGACTACATCAACCGCGTTACTAAACGCTTCCGCTTTCGGTCTACGAGGGTACGTGGACACACACTCCCGCTCGTTGCTATGCATCACCTAGATAGATCTTGCGTGTTCGTAGGAATTTTTTTGAAATTACTGCGTTCCCCAACAAAGAGAACGTGCACATATAGAAGCGTAGATGAGATCAGGAAAAATATGGATCAACTTAATTATGCACATCCATAATGGGGGCATTCTTGATAAATCTCTTATTAATGGGGGCATTCTTGATAAATCCCTTATTAAATGTTGCATATGTCAAAATTCAAACTTTGACATATGATCAAACTTTGACATATGATCAAATGTTGCATATGTCAAAATTCAAACTTTGACATATGATCAAACTTTGATATATGATCAAATGTTGCATATGTCAAAATTCAAACTTTGACATATGATCAAACTTTGACATATGATCAAAATTATTGCATCTAGTCACATTGGATCAAATGTTGCATCGTGAAATATGCAACATTCAAACTTTTTTCAATATGACAAACTTTTAATACATTCAAACATCTACAACAGAAAAACTTGACCAAGTTTTCATATATCATCATATCATCCATCATCATCAATCTAGTACAAAAAATTGACCAAGTTTTCATATATCATCATCATCATCATCATCATCATCTAGTACAAAAAAATTGACCTAGTTTTCATATATCATCATATCATCATCATCATCATCACTACAAAAAAATTCTAACTTTTGCATATGAACATAACATACATTTTCTTTTTTTCTTAAATGTAACTTTTGCATATATAACATACATACACAATTTTTTTCTAAAAATGCACATATATATTTACATATCCATCACTTGACAAAAAACTTTCTATGAACACAAAACTTTCTATGAACAAAAAAAGCATACATCAATTGACAAAAATAGCATACATCCATATACATACATCAATGAACAAAAAAATTATGAAAAAACAGGACATATCATAATATATATACACATACATATCATCATATACACTACATATATATCATCTATGAACAAAAAAAAATCATCATATTAAAAAAACAAAAACCCACTTTGGTCTTTTGAAAATTTTGAGCACAACTTCCATTTTTCAATTTTGGTCCAATCTTGGCATTGAACTACAACCCTATTTTTCCTTGCTAAAAAATTCTGAAAAAATTACTCCAACCTCATGACAGTACCCACACTCCATTTCACCAAAAACCTTCTGATCCATAGTTCAAATTTTTCAAATTTTGTTCAAATGAAATTTGAACCAGATTCAAATTCCTTGCTGAAAACCTATTCTAAACCACTCCAAAAATTCTGAAATTTTGCCATCATCTTTGTCTTGCATCAGTACCTCACCACAAAAAAAAAAATCAGAAATTTCAAAAATGCCCAAAGCCATCTAGCATTTCATCAAACACCTTCTATGCACTGTTAAAAAAATTCAGAAAAATTAGAAGGGGGGGGCTCCTGCTCTTCACTGTCCACTCCTTCTCCTCTCCTTCACGGCGTTGCTGCTGCTCTTCAATCCGTCGGGGCCGGCGGCGACCATGGAGCAGTGGCAGAGCAAGGCCGGGCTCGGGGGCACGCGAAAACGGGGAGCAGGGGACCATAGGAAAGGGGGGCTCACTGGGGGGGCGGCGATGGCTGGAGGCCGGCGACGAGGACGGCGGGCTCGGGGCGGCACGCGGCGACGGGGACGAGGACGGTGGGCTCGGGGCGGCATGCGGCGACGGGGACGAGGACGGCGGGCTTGGGGATGCCGGCGACGAGGACGGCGGGCTCGGGGAGGCGACGCGACGATGCGGTCCGGCAGCCTGGCGGCGTCGAGGTGTTCGTCGGCGCCGTCGGGGGAGAGAGCGCAGTATCGAAGAACTGAATGGGAATTTTCACAAGTGCTGCTTATATACATGAAGCATTGGTCCCGGTTCGTGGCACCAACCGGGACCAATGCCCCCCTTTAGTCCCGGTTCGTGGCACCAACCGGGACCAAAGGTCTCTTTTCGTCAGCCCAAAGGGCGGGAAGCAGAGACCTTTGGTCCCGGTTGGTGGCACGAACCGGGACCAAAGGGTGGCATTGGTCCCGGTTGGTTCCACGAATCGGGACCAAAGGTGGGCATTGGTCCCGGTTTGTGCCACCAACCGGGACCAATGGCCTTGCACAGCGGCGGGCGTGGTGGGAGTTTAATCCCACCTCGCTAGTTGAGAGAGTGCCGCACCTGTTTATAAGGTGCAGTGCGCCTGAGCCTTCGAGCTCCTCTCTAAAGCAGGCTTACGGGCCTAACCACTCTGTATCTGCCTGTGGGCCTACTAGGCCTTCTGCGGGCCTGAATACTGGCCCAACACGCTGGTTGGGTTTCTAGTCGTATTCAGGCCGTGACGGCCCTGTAGGCGGCAATTTTTTTTATTTTTTTTAGTTTTTTAGTTTTGTTTTTTGCATTATTTATTTTCTTTTGTTTTTTGCTTTATTTTTTTAATTCTTTTTGCTGTTAGGTCACAAAAATTATAAACTTTCTGTTAGTGTCATTAGTTTTGAAATTTGAATTCTTTGAAATTTATGTGAATCACTAGTTTGTGAATAACTTTACTATAAAAATAGATTTTTGAGTGATTTTTTTCCTGGTATTTAATATTACTGTGTTTTATCATTATATTCAAAAACAGATTTTGTTATTTTAGTTTGCTATTAAAGTTTCTAACAAAAAATTTCTTTATGAAAATTCCTTTTGCTATTAATGTTTGAACAAAAAATACTTTGATAATTTTAGTTGCATAATTTTTTAAATTTTAGTTTCTAGTTGATTTTTTATAAATTCTTTATAAATTTTTTGCATTAGAGTTTTATAAAAGCTTTTTAGTTGATTCTTTTTGCTATTGAAGAATATTATAGTTTTTTTTAGTTGATCATAACAGAATATTTTAATTGATTTTTTTAGTTCATTCTTTTTGCTATTAGAGTTTCATAAAAGTTTGCTAGTTCATTCTTTTTGCTATTAGTTCATTCTTTGAGCTAAATGACCCTGAAATTGAAAAGCACTTCAAATGAAATCTGAAAAGGTTGAAAGTTGGCAATGTATCATCATTTCACCCACATAGCATGTGCTAAAAAGTTGAGAGGGTTACGGCAAAAGCTGGATGCACTTCGTGTACAAAATGGACAATCTCTTTCGAAGTATCAGGGTTTCGGACGAAAACTCATCTGTTACAAAGGGATTTCATTTTTTGAACTTATTTGAACTCCAGAATTTTTGTGTGTTCAAATGCACCATTCAAAGCCACATCATCAATTTTCAACCCTTTCTAACTTCATTTGGTATTTTTTTCATGCATTTATTGATTTTTTTGAGCTAAATGACCCTGAAATTGAAAAGCACTTCAAAAGAACTCTGAAAATGTTGAAAGTTGGCATGGTATCATCATTTCACCCACATAGCATGTGCTAAAAAGTTGAGAGGGTTAGGGCAAAAGCTGGATGCACTTCGTGTACAAAATGGACAATCTCTTTCGAAGTATCAGGGTTTCGGACGAAAACTCATCTGTTACAAAGGGATTTCATTTTTTTGAACTTATTTGAACTCCAGAATTTTTGTGTGTTCAAAATGCATCATTCAAAGCCACATCATCAATTTTCAACCCTTTCTGACTACATTTGGTATTTTTCATGCATTTCCTGATTTTTTCAAGCTAAATGACCCTGAAATTGAAAAGCACTACAAATGAACTCTGAAAAGGTTGAAAGTTGGCATGGTATCATCATTTCACCCACATAGCATGTGCTAAAAAGTTGAGAGGGTTAGGGCAAAAGCTGGATGCACTTCGTGTACAAAATGGACAATCTCTTTCGAAGTATCAAGGTTTCGGACGAAAACTCATCTGTTTCAAAAGGCATTTCATTTCTTCACATGTAACTGCAGTGATATTCTAGATCAAAGGCATCATCATAATAGTTTTGGAGAGAAAGTCTTCACTTTTTCTTCGCTTGTGTCCTTTGCTTATTGCGCCGTAACCATGGATAATCTTCATCGTTTAACAGGGTGCTTGGGTCAGCCTTGACTTTGAAGGGACGAATTTCATGAAACTTTTCATAATCTTCAGACATGTCTATCTTGCCCTCCACTCCCACGATGTCTCTTTTTCCTGAAAGAACTATGTAGTGCTTTGGCTCATCGTATGGTGTATTTGCTTCCTTATCTTTTCTTTTTCTCGGTTTAGTAGACATGTCCTTCACATAGAAAACCTGCGCCACATCATTGGCTAGGATAAATGGTTTGTCTGTGTACCCAAGATTGTTCAGATCCACTGTTGTCATTCCGTACTGTGGGTCTACCTGTACCCCGCCTCCTGACAGATTGACCCATTTGCACTGAAACAAAGGGACCTTAAAATCATGTCCATAGTCAAGTTCCCATATGTCCACCATGTAACCATAATATGTGTCCTTTCCCCTCTTGGTTGCTGCATCAAAGCGGACACCACTGTT
This sequence comes from Thinopyrum elongatum, assembly GCA_011799875.1. Lineage (NCBI taxonomy): Eukaryota > Viridiplantae > Streptophyta > Magnoliopsida > Poales > Poaceae > Thinopyrum > Thinopyrum elongatum. The sequence continues at coordinate 557,990,618 of CM022301.1, read as the reverse complement.
TTGGTTGGTGCTCTTTTGATCTTGGGCGATCGTGTAAAATGTATTCCCATTTATCTCGTACCCTTTGAAAGTCAATACAGTCGAAGATGGTCCCCTGGCCAACGAGTACAGCTCATCAGAAACAGTGTTGTCACCCATGAGACGTGTTTGCAACCAACTGCAGAAAGTCCTGATGTGTTCACATGTAATCCAGTCGTCACACTGCTCCGGGTGTTTGGAGCGCAGAATATTCTTGTGTTCATTGACATACAGGGTCACCAAGGTAGTATTCTGTAGAACTGTGTAGTGTGCTTGAGACCAAGAATGCCACTCATAGCGTGCCTTTTCCAGTCAGTCTCCCCTCATACCGTGATTGAGGGAGACCAATCTTCTTAAGGTCAGGAATGAAGTCAACACAAAACCCAATGACCTCCTCTGTTTGATGGCCCGTGGAGATGCTTCCTTCTAGCCTAGCACGGTTACGAACATATTTCTTTAAGAGTCCCATGAACCTCTCAAAGGGGAACATATTATGTAGAAATACAGGGCCTAGAATGGCAATCTCGTCGACTAGATGAACACGTGCGTCATGATATTGAAGAAGGATGGTGGGAACACCAGCTCGAAACTGACAAGACATTGCGCCAAATCACTCCTTATCCTTGGTAGGATTTCTGGATCGATCACCTTCTGAGAGATTGCATTGAGGAATGCACATAGCTTCACAATGGCTAGTCGAACGTTTTCCGGTAGAAGCCCCCTCAATGCAACTGGAAGCAGTTGCGTCATAATCACATGGCAGTCATGAGACTTTAGGTTCTGAAACTTTTTCTCTTGGATATTTATTATTCCCTTTATATTGGACGAGAAGCCAGATGGAACCTTCATACTGAGCAGGCATTCAAAGAAGATTTCCTTCTCTTCTTTGGTAAGAGCGTAGCTGGCAGGACCTTCATACTGCTTTGGAGGCATGCCATCTTTTTCGTGCACACGTTGCTGGTCCTCCCGTGCCTCCGGTGTATCTTTTGTCTTCCGATACACGCCCAAGAAGCCTAGCAGGTTCACGCAAAGATTCTTCGTCACGTGCATCACGTCGATTGCAGAGCGGACCTCTAGGTCTTTACAATAGGGTAGGTCCCAAAATATAGATTTATTCTTTCACATGGGTGCGCGTCCCTCAGCGTCATTCGGAACAGATAGTCCGTCGGGACCCTTTCCAAAGATTACTTGTAAATCATTGACCATAGCAAGTATGTGATCACCAGTACGGACGGTGGGCTTCTTCCGGTGATCTGCCCCGCCTTTGAAATGCTTGCCTTTCTTTCGACATTGATGGTTGGTCGGAAGAAATCGACGATGCCCCAGGTACACATTCTTCCTGCATTTGTCCAAATATATACTTTCGCTGTCATCTAAACAGTGCGTGCATGCGTGGTATCCCTTGTTTGTCTGTCCTGAAAGGTTACTCAGAGCAGGCCAATCATTGATGGTTACAAACAGCAACGCATGTAGGTCAAATTCCTGCTGGTCTTGCTCATCCCACACACGTACACCTTTTCCATTCCACAGCTGTAAAAGTTCTTCAACTAATGGCCTTTGGTACACATCAATATCGTTGCCGGGTTGCTTAGGGCCTTGGATGAGAACTGTCATCATAATGAACTTTCACTTCATGCACAGCCAAGGAGGAAGGTTATAGATACATAGAGTCACGGGCCAGGTGCTATGATTGCTGCTCTGCTCCCCAAAAGGATTAATGCCATCCGCGCTTAAACCAAACCATACGTTCCTTGTGTCACCTGCAAAGTCCCCCCACTTTCTCTCGATTTTTCTCCACTGCGACCCGTCAGCGGGTGCTCTCAACTTCCCGTCTTTCTTACGGTCCTCTTTGTGCCATCGCATCAACTTGGCATGCTCTTTATTTCTGAACAGACGTTTCAATCGTGGTATTATAGGAGCATACCACATCACCTTGGCAGGAACCCTCTTCCTGGGCCGCTCGCCCTCAACATCACCAGGGTCATCTCGTCTGATCTTATACCGCAATGCACCGCATACCGGACATGCGTTCAAATCCTCGTACGCACCGCGGTAGAGGATGCAGTCATTAGAGCATGCATGTATCTTCTGCACCTCCAATCCTAGAGGGCATAGAACCTTCTTTTCCCCGTACGTACTGTCGGGCAATTCGTTATCCTTTGGAAGCTTCTTCTTCAATATTTTCAGTAGCTTCTCAAATCCGTTGTCACATACACCATTGTCTGCCTTCCACTGCAGTAATTCCAGTGTGGTACCGAGCTTTGTGTTGCCATCTTCGCAATTTGGGTACAACCCTTTTTTGTGATCCTCTAACATGCGATCGAACTTCAACTTCTTCTTTTCACTTTCGCATTGTCTGGTTCCTCTTCATCTTCAGCTTCCCCCGTTGCAGCATCACCGTATTCAGGGGGCACATAGTTGTCATCATCCTTTTCTTCTTTGTTGTCTTCCATCATAACCCCTCTTTCTCCGTGCTTGGTCCAAACAATATAGTGTGGCATGAAACCCTTCATAAGCAGGTGGGTGTGAAGGATTTTCCGGTCAGAGTAAGACTTTGTATTCCCACATATAGGGCATGGACAACACATAAAACCATTCTGCTTGTTTGCCTCAGCCACTTCGAGAAAATTATGCACGCCCTTAATGTACTTGGAGGTGCGTCTGTCACCGTACATCCATTGCCGGTTCATCTGTGTGCATTATATATAATTAAATGTGTCAAAAACCATTACAGAATATCATGAATACAGAAGTGACCAAATTAATAGAAGTTCATCATCACATTAAAACCAAAGTACAGTAGTGCTCAAATTTTATTACTGAAAAAATAAATACATAAAGTTCATACATAGTTCTCATTGAACAACATATAACTCTCTAGAGCATCTAATTAAACCATACATAGAAACTATGTAAAACATTTTAATGCAACAACAAATGCGATCATAATAACAAACAAGTATCTATCTAAATCATACAAGTAAGAAATTTTTTCTTTTATAAAGAAGATAAGAACAAGAGGCTCACCACGGTGGTGCCGGCGACGAGATCGGCGCGGGCGATCGATGGCAGTGAGGACGGGGACGGGACAGGACGGATCGCCAAACCTAGACAAATCTTGAGGAAAATGGAGTTTGGACAAGGAGCTTCGAGGGGAGAAAGCTTAAGTGTGGCTCGGGCATTTCATCGAACACCTCATGTGCATAGGAGGTGAGCTAGAGCACCACAAAGCTCTCCCACGGCACGCAAAAAAAAACAGAGCAGTGCACTGCTTTGCTCGCGGGAGGGGGTATATATAGGCCTCTCTTTAGTCCCGGTTTGTGTCTAGAACCGGGACTAAAGGACCCCATTTGGTCCCGGTTTCAGTCACAAACCGGGACTAAAGGTGGTGGGCCAGGAGCGAGGCCCATTGGTCCCGGTTCGTGCCTGGAACCGGGACGAAAGGGGTCAGACGAACCGGGACCAATGGCCCCCGAGGCCCGGCCGGCGCCCTGGTCTCACGAACCGGGACTGATGCCCCCTTTGGTCCCGGTTCGTAGGTGAACCGGTATTAATGCCCTTTTCAGGCCTGGACCAAAGCCCTGTTTTCTACTAGTGTCGGCAAACATAATTTACCATGAAAATTGTTTTTTTTTTGCCATGTCTAAAAATCTGATGTTCGCTGGATATTCGGGTCCAATAAAAATTTATCCTTAGATTTGTCATGAAAATATTTTATAATGCAATTTCTTAATTTTTCACTACCACATAGTATACCTCCGTTCCAAAATAAGTGTCGTGGTTTTAGTTCAAATTTGAACATTGAACTATTTTGAAACGGAGCGAGTAAAATAGTGGTTGAAGAAACATATTGAGCATGTAAAACTCTAGGAAGGAGTATAGTGATCTGATTGGCACCTATATGCAGAACAGGTCGGTGAAAGAGATAAGGGAGTGTCTATTTCACGATCGACGGATAAATGCTGATTTTTTATGTAACGGTAACTTGTGATCACACATTTTATGTGAACCTAAATTTCCATATTTTTTGTGAAAGGATTAATCAATTCACCACACGGTAACTTGTGATCACACATTTTATGTAAACCTAAATTTCCATATTTTGTGTGAAAGGGTTAATCAATTCGCCACACGGTTTAAAACAATGAACACATCCCCCACCCCCCCCCCCCCCCCCCCCCCCCCCCCCACCCCCCCCCCCCCCCCCCCCCCCAAAAAAAATAAATAAATCATGATCATCATATGTACTCACCGACGAGCGGAACGATGTTCTTGTGGCGTAGCCGGTTGATGATGCTGACCTCGGCGAGGAAGTCGTCGTACCGGCGTTCCTGCACATCCCGTGTGAACCTCTTGACGGCCACGTCCATGGGTCGCTCCGTCTTGGAAGCGGCGAAGGGGAGCGTGCACCTGTACACGGTGCCGAACCCGCCTCCCCCGAGCTTCATGGCCTCGTAGAAGTTGCCGGTGGCCTTCTTGATGTCGGCAAAGTCAATCTTGGTGGGCACCCCAGGTAGGCGCTCCATGGACCTGGCGAGCTGGTCCAAGTCCTTGCGCCACTGCCAGTGCCTCGAGTTGAGGTATAACGCCATGGCCATGGCCATGACGGCCGCGTGGCGACTATGGACCCGAGGACGGAGCATAGCATAGTACGGTCACCTTATCTCTCGGTGTACGTTGTTGATGTAGTTGTAAGAGAGGTCGTCGATCGTCGCATTCCAGTGAACTCCAGAGTTGGACAGCTACTCCGCCGCGCAGAGGAGGCCGAAACGTACATACGACGAGGCAAAGAAGCATCCGGCTGCTTGCTAGCTTAGGCTAGTTGTACGTGCGTGTGCGCGCCTTCCGTCGATCCGGCGGCTCCGAAAGTAATCGAGCTACTTCGCTGCGTATTGCCGGAAAGTACTCGGCAACAACGTAGTCGAGGTCGGGACCTGCGCCAACAATTGGTATCAGAGTTGGGCCCCACCCCGCCCTATGAGGGGCTTTAGGGGGTTGGGATGTCACAGACTCGGTCCGTGCTGAACGCCAGTGACTTTAGTCCCACCTCGCCCGCAGGAGGAGGCTAGGACTAGTTTATAAGGCGAGTGCCACCCTCCCTTTAGGCCGGTCTTTTGGGATGTGATGGGCTCGTTGCTTGTGGCTGGTGCCGATGCGCCCCGGCAAACGTCCGAACGTGGGGCCGAAGGTGGGGAGCTGGGCCTGGGTCCGTGACAATTGGTATCTAGAGCCAGGTTGATCTTCTAGTAACGGAAGGTCATGGCGGGCAAGGAGATCGTCGAAGCGTCCGGCGCGGCTAAAGTACTTGCCGTGCCCGGTTCATCGTACCCACGATTTGATCGCAAGAACTTCGGGATCTGGAAGGCCCTCATGGAGTGTGGTCTCCGCACCAACGAGTTATGGGACGCGGTCGATCCAGGAGGTGACGCGTTCAAGAAGGAGGGAGCCGAGCACCGGAAGGATCGGCAGGCGGCGTCGGCGATTTATTCAGTGATGCTGATGGATGTCCTCCAACACCTGAGCGCCAAAGAAACGGCGAAGGAGGCGTGGGATACTTTGAAGCTCATGTTCGAGGGACACACCCGCTTCAAGCAAGCCAATCTCCAAACTCTTCTAAGGAACTATGAGACTTTGGTCATGGGCGGCGATGAGTCCGTGGGCGCGTTCGCTTCATGGATAGCTACTCTCGTCAATCGGATTTGTGCGCTTGGAGAAAACCTCACGGAGGCCTCGGTTGTCCGTCAGTTCTTGCACGCGGCCCCTCCCCGATGCCTGCAAATTGTCTCAGTGATCGAGCAGTGCGTCGATCTTGCGACTCTCTCCATTGATGATCTCGTTGGACGCTCACGACGAGCGTATGCGGTACAGTCTCGGGGACGGGAGGAATGATGAGCTTGTTATGCTCACAAAGGCGCAATGGATCGCCATGTCAAAAGAAAAGCAAGGCGGATCCACGAGCAGCAGCAAGAAGAAGGGGAAGCGGTGCTCGGCGAGAAAGAACTTCGCCGACTCGGACGACGAGGCTGCACCACCGAGGAGAAGGTTTGACATCAGGAAAGTGAGGTGTCATAACTGTGGCCTCCTCGATCACTTCAAGGCTGACTGCGAGGAAGCACCAAAGCAAAATGCGCTCATGGCCGAGGAAGGCGATGATGAAGACATGATGTTGATGTGCAAGCTAGTGGACGAGGAGGATCCAGTTCCTCAAGTGTTGACTAAAAAAACTGTCGCGTTTGCGGAAGAAAAGGTTTGCCATCATGATCATGATTCGGAAACTCGTGTCAATGTTACGAACGCGGGGGGTGATTCCGAGACATACGTCAATGCTATGGGCGTAAGTGCTATCTTTGCTGGAGCGGAGGCAGCGAGAGCTGCGTGTGCTCATCCATGGAGAAGCAGTCTTTGTGCTGGTTGACTGGAGGAGAGGCCCGTAGGTGGCCGCAAAAGCGACACAGAAGGTGATTCCGGAACTCGGGTCGAAGCTACGGACGCGAGGCGTAATTCTGAAACACGTGTCAAAGTTATAGACACAAAGGCGGCTGCATGTGCGTCGAAAGAAGACCAAGGCACGGTTGTCACGACTGTTACGTCAGCGGCAAAAGGCAGTCAAGGTGCCCTAGGAACAGGAGCGCTCGGTCTCCCAGTGAGCGAAGATAGGAGAGCTCTTTTTTTTTTTTTTTTTGAGACAAAGCTAGGAGAGCTACGTCTGGTAGCCTGCGCGAGCGCAATCCGAACTCGGCTCGAGGCTGGCCAGGAATCAGCCCGAAAAAGATGGCTCGGCCGCCACATGAAGACGGCAGCTCACGTCGGCACAAACCAGCAGGTCGTGGCCCATGTAGAGCAGCAGCGTGGAGGCCTAAAGGCTCCTGTAGCAGCCCCCCACCATTGTAGCATCGTGTGATGCATGGAACAATGCAGGAGAGCGCACAGACGTTGGTTTACTGAGCAGCAACTCCGGTGGCAGCCCAGCATCAAAAGAAAACGCGTCTGACAGCCCTACATTGTCCGTGTCGTCTGCAAATTTTCACGGGAGAAGGCGAAGTACTGCCTCCGGTTCCCGCGGATGAAAAGCTAGCTTTGCCAGTAGCAATGAGTGAAGCAAAAGGTGAGGCGTCGCTCTTGAAGATACAACAAGACGCGCAAGCAACGTCGCCTCCGACAGTAATGGAGGAAGGGGCACCACCATCTACACCCGAACGTCTACGACCGGTGTTCAACGTACATTCGGAGAAATATCTTCGGACAATAGGCCCGGAAAAGGTGAAACGGACTGGGCGGCGGTGTCTAAGCGCTAAGGAACCGGCGGAATTTGTGTATGTAAATACGAAGGAGTGTTGACGTCATGCTATGAAAGAAGAGTTGGGATCGATCCATGACAATAATTCATGGGAGCTTGTGGATCTTCCAAACAATGAAAAAGCCATGGACCTTAAGTGGGTATTCAAGATCAAGAAAGATGCCGAAGGGTCCGTGAAGCACAAAGCAAGTCTAGTGGCCAAAGGATACGTGCAAGAGGAACGTGTTGACTTCGAAGAAGTGTTCTTTCCCGTTGCAAGGATGAAATCGGTGAGACTACTCATCGCTCTCGCGGCTCAGGAATCATGGAAGATACATCACATGGATGTAAAATCCGCGTTTTCGAACGGCGAGATAGAAGGAGATGTGTATGTGAATCAACCACCGGGATTCATCGAAGAGGGAGAAGAGCACAGGGTACTGAAGCTACAAAAAGTCTTGTACGGGCTACGACAAGGCCCTCGGGAGTGGAACATCAAACTTGATCGGACGTTGATTTCTCTTGGATTTGAGAAAGCCCCGCTAGAGCTTGCAATGTACAGGTGAAGTGAAGGAAGGCATCGTTTACTAGTTGGCATCTACGTCGACGACCTATTGATTACTGGAGCAGATGAAGATGTGATTGCAAAATTCAAGCTACAAATGAAGGAGCTTTTCAAGATGGATGATCTAGGTCTTTTGAGTTACTACCTTGGGATCGAGGTACAGCAAAAGCTAGAGGGGATCATAATATGCCAGGAGGCATACGCATGGAAGGTACTTGAAAACTATGGCATGAAAGATTGCAATTCAATTGACGCTCCGATGGAACCTCGTCTTGAGCTGAGCAAGAAGAGTAAAGCACCCGCAGTTGATGCAATAGAATATATTGCAGCTGCCGTTGCGGTGTGTCAAGGTGTGTGGCTAGGGAGGCTACACGGTGATCTCATGGATCGAGATCCGGAACAAGTGGTGCTCAATGTTGATAGCAAGTCTGAAAGTTTTCTACATGAGGATCCAGTGCGGCGTGATAGGAGCAAGCAGATTGATACGTTGTATCACTACATAAAGGATTGTGTGGACATGATCAACTAGCGGATATCCTAACCAAGACTTTGGATCGAGAGAAGTTCTCGGAGAAGCGAAAAAGGATCGGCGTCGGAGCTGTAACATAATGACGTCGTGTTTAGGGGGGTGATTGTTGGAGTTAAACACGACAACATGTATCCGTGTCCAGCTATGTACATGTTTACGTATAGATGTCCGTGTAGGATTCTCAATCATCACCGAATAGGTCTGTGTATAGGCTAGCTAATACTAGTATATATATGTAACCTACCCTTGTAATATTGTACCGTGAGTTGAACCAAAGCAATAAAGGAAACAACGGGAGCGACACGCTCCCGTGGCTATCAACTCGGCGTCTCTGTGCCTCGCGTGTGCGCGTGTGTGTTCGAAGCGATCAAGCCGGCGTGCTAAGCTAGCTAGGCAAAGAAGCATCCGGCTGCTTGCTAGCTTAGGCTAGTTGTACGTGCGTGTGCGCGTCTTCCGTCGATCCGGCGGCTCGGAAAGTAATCGAGTTACTTCGCTGCCTATTGCCGGAAAGTACTCGGCAACAGCGTAGTCGAGGTCGGGACCTGCGCCAACAGAGGCGACGCTGCTGGTGTTGAGTTGCACCTCGGCTATGGCGTTGTCAGGCTTGGGCTTGCGCTCCACCTCCACGTACACCGACAGGCTGCGCCCCACACGGGCGTAGTCGATCCACACGGCGTAGTAGTTTGGGGCGAAAGCTGCTGGCGGATGGATAGTGATATTGACAACCATGATGCTACTACCATTCTTCCAGATGCTAGCCAGCACTCCGGTCTTGATAGAGACGGAGCTGCCGGAGACGAGGGCGCTCCGGGATGTAGAGTCGGAGAACTCGAGCGTGGCAACATCTTTGTCCGCCAGTTGCGTGATCACCAAGGAGGCGTTGTTTCCCCACAAAGGGAGGAGGAGGAAGGCGAGGCCACTCTGGTTCTGGTTCGACCGCGGCGGATAGAAGATGGCGACGCTGAAGGACGCCTCGTCGACCTCCAGCCCGTCGGGGCAAATTTGCCAGAGTCGTATCGCTTGACCGATGGTGGACAACACGGATTCTTCGTCGATCGGATACAATCTGGAGCCGACGTCTTCCATGTTGTACTTGTTCCTGAGCCGATCCTGATCGGAATCACGGATTTTGCACCGCTGCGCCTTGGCATGGGAGAAGAACATGATCGATACGACGAGGACGCCGCAAAGACATGGGAGAAGCTGCTTGGGCTGAAAGGCCATTATATATGTTTCGCCCGGTCTTAGCTACTACTCCCTCCGTCCATCAATAAGTGTACATATAAAAATTTTAGGACAGATTATGAAGTGAAGTAAAAAATGCATTGGGAAGGTGCAAGCAGCAGCGGAGCTAGAATCAGACCACATCCCAGGCAAACTATATGGCTACAGTGTAATACAGTGTGCTATAGTGGATGTTTTGCTACGGTCAACGAAGAAAATCGTCACCACGCCCCAGGCCGAGGCCCTGGCTGCCTGGGGCCTGGATCCGCCTCTGGGTGCAAGCCATCATCTTTCTCCTCTTTAATTACCCCACCCCCAATGAGCTAAGTGCATATAGAAAGTGAGAAGACCATGTGTTGAATGTTATTGGTGTTGATTACCGTGTAATGAGAGAGAAGCATTTTTCTCTACTTTAAAGTGCATTGGGAAGATAAAAGTACACTCTTTTGTGGATAAATTTTGGATGCCAAACGTACACTTATTCGTGGATGGAGGGAGTAGCTAGCAAGCTGCCTCCGGCGACCTCACACTCTCACCTTTAGTACTCTACGCAACTAAAGCTTGGGTACATAAGTAAGTTATTATTACTACTAGTAGAATGCCCATGCGTTGCTACGGGCTATAGTGCATGTAAATGAGTTAAACAAATTATTAAGGTCTCTTCAAGATCGAAGCTCTTTTCTTCCTCATAAGTCCGCGTGTGTTTGAACATCAAACGGGCGTCCAGCAGGCTCTTCAAAATTCAACCATCTACACAGTCCGAGCTCCCTCAAATCCACACCATGTGTTGGCGGGAAATGTGATTGTCCGAACTATCTGTCATGTGATCTCCAACACACGGGCTCAACACAAAAACCTTACCCCACGACGCAACCTTCCCTTTTCCTGCCAGATCCTCCCTTTTCCACTCGGTTTCTCGCCATAGAGGGACATTTCCCACCGGAGCCCTCCCTTTAAAACTGGATGACGCCACCTCATCTTTGCCATGTGGCCCTCTCTTTCACACCGTACTTCCCAACGGTTCGCCAAGGAGGAGTCCCCCACCAACCGCCCTGATCCCCTCCCCCGTGTCTATGTCGATCCGCCACCCCCATCAAGGGGGAGGAGACGTGCGCCACACATGACGCCCCCCTAGCCAGTAAGCACTAGTAGAAAACAGGGCTTTGGTCCAGGCCTGGCCAGCCCATTAGTCCCGGTTCAGTAACGAACCAGGACCCATGGGGGCATACGTCCCGGTTCGTGCGCCCAGGGGGCCTGCCGAGCCTCGTGGGGCATTGGTCCCGGTTCGTCTGGACCCTTTGGTCCCGGTTCCAGACAAGAACCGGGACCAATGGGCCTCGCTCCTGGCCCACATCCATTGGTCCCGGTTCATGGCTGGAACCGGGACCAAAGGACCTCCTTTGGTCCCGGTTCCAGCCACCAACCGGGACCAATGATGTGGCTATATATACCCCTCGCCCGCGAGCAGAGCACCCCACTGCTCTGTTTTTTCTGGCCGGCGAGGGGAGGGCTTTGTGGTGCTCTAGCCCACCTCCTATGCACATGAGGTGTTTGATGAAATGCCCGAGCCACACTACTTAAGCTTTCTCCTCTCCAAACTCGACCTCCAAGTTCCATTTTCCTCAAGATTTATCTAGGTTTAGCGGTCCGTCACGTCCCGTCCCCGTCTTCACCTCCGTCGATCGCCCGCGCCGATCTCGTCGCCGGCACCACCGTGGTGAGCCTCTTGTTCTTATCTTCTTTCTAAAAGAACAAAATTCTTACTTGTATAATTTAGATAGATACTTGTATAATTTTCTTACTTTTATTATTGTTTATTATTATATAGTGCGATGGTTTTGGTATCCGCCCCCGTCGGCCCTCGTCCTGTCTATGATTCGGATGTGGTATATATTATATTTTATAACTATTTGGCTCATTTATTGTTTATGACAATTATGCCGACCAACGTGACATAGATTTTTTTATCTAGGAGGTATGTGAACCGAAAATTCCAACCGACCCTATTGTCGAGAGGTTAAATTTAGTTGAAGAAGAAAACAATTACTTGAAGGAAAAATTGAAAAAAAAATTGAGGAGGAGAAGATGATATTGGAGTTGCATGTTGCGAATGTCGTCGATGATCACAAGATCAAGATGGATGCAATGCGCTTCAAGATTAGAAAGTATAGAAAATATGCTATTCATACCGAGGCTTGGTATCATTATGCCGTTGGATCAATTGTTACCTTGGTTGCGATTATGATCGCATTTGTTGTTGCATTGAAATGTTTTACATAGTTTCAATGTATGGTTTAATTAGATGCTCTGGAGAGCTATATGTTGTTCAATGAGAACTATGTATGTACTTTGGTTTTAATGTGATGATGAACTTCTATTAATTTGGTCACTTATCTATTCATGATGTTCTGTAATGGTTTTTGACACACTTAATTATATATAATGCACGCAGATAAACCGGCAATGAATGTACGGTTACAGACGCACCTCCGAGTACATTAAGGGCGTGCATAATTTTCTCGAAGTGGCTGAGGCAAACAAGCAGAATGGTTTTATGTGTTGTCCATGCCCTATATGTGGGAATACGAAGTCTTACTCTGACCGGAAAATCCTTCACACCCACCTGCTTTATAAGGGTTTCATGCCACACTATAATGTTTGGACCAAGCACGGAGAAAGAGGGGTTATGATGGAAGACAGCGAAGAAGAAGAGGATGATGACAACTATGTGCCCCCTGAATACGGTGATGCTGCAACGGGGGAAACTGAAGAAGAAGAGGAACCAGACGATGTGCCCGATGATGATCTTCGCCGGGTCATTGTTGATGCAAAGAGACAGTGCAAAATTGAAAAGGAGAAGCTGAAGTTCGATCGCATGTTAGAGGATCACAACGGGGGAAGCTACCACCGTTGTCGCACGTCGCAGCTAAGATATGAAGCATGTAGCAAACAACGACGCCGGTAGTAGCAAAAACCGACAACGGTTGCGACAAATGTCGTTGCCGTCGACCCGGGGTCGCAGCTAATCCGTACATGGTTGTAGCAAAAAAGCTCGCCGGTGGTAGCTTTTCACATAGCCGGTTGCAGCAAAAAAAACATCATCGCCGCCGTCGAGGGTGCAGCATCGTTAGGAAAGGATGTAGCAAATGCCGTCGCCGGTGGTAGCAATTGCAGACATCGGGTAGTAGCAAAAACTGATGACAGTTGCGGCAAAAATTATGTCGCTGCCATCGAGGCGCCATGCCCTCGCCGTATTTGGTTGTAGCGAATTCTGCCACGCGTCCCAGCATCTCACATCAACGGTCGCAACACCCCCCACCCCTCGCGATGTGAGTTGAATCAGTTTCACGCCGGCCGCGCACCAGTGTCGCCCGAGCTCATCGTTTGTAGCGACCGTGGCTGCACGCAGCTATTTTCCCACCCAGCACCGGCGATGAACGGAGCAGGGATGCACAAAGGTGCGTGTGTCTGGGGATGGAGCAGTTTTGGGGAGGGTTCTCTAGGGTGGGCGGAGCTAGGGCTGACGAGGGCCATGGCGGAGGAGCGCGAGCTGTCTGCGGGAGAGCGCGAGGAAGTCGAAGGCTGTGGTGGGGAATCGAGGAAAATGCGTGGATGGATAAGGAGTGATTCCGGGCCAAGATTAGTTGGGCTTATGCGCAAGCGTGGGCCACGCGCGATCGTGGAGGATGGCCAGGCTGGCGTGCGACCGGCCGATTCGGCCGGCGCACCGGCTATAAACGTTTACCTATTTTATATAACAGTAAAAAGCAGCAATCGCTGTATCTTTCGGTGTGAATAAGAATTGTTTGTTGCAGTGAGGGTTTTCCAGAAAAATATGTTGTGGCGATGACAACCGTGGGCTCTATCCTTCCAAGCAATTACTCAAGTCGCGTATGCTTGCACGTCACCTGTGGAGCTCCATCATAAGAACCGATCAACCACGCGCTCCATCGCAATTAAATCGCAGTTCAGATTTGTTTGACCTTTGGCGTGCCCCGTCTCTCTCCATCGTTGTCTCTGTTTAATCAGTGACTAGCAGGTAGAGGCGCGGCGGTACGCCGCGCCCTGGTGAAGCGTGTGTGTGTGTGTGTGTGTGTGTGTGTGTGTGTTTTCGTTGTTTTTTATTTTAAAATGAGAGAAGGGGTGGCAGTAGGTCTGAGGGCGAGCTGGTTGCGTAGATAATCCACTCTCACGATGCAAACAGCATGCTTAATGCTAACATCATGCTTGTGCAAGAGAAGGTACTAACACGGTCTACTTACTTCAACGGGCACAAATGCATATCTGCATCTTGGTTTATATTTACAGAACAGAAGGTGCATGGTACGACTATTTGATAGAAGTATATTCGAGAAGTGGTCTACTTCTCCTTTGTAGTAGCTCCACTATCCTGGGCGGTTGCTGCAGGGAACATCTCTTTTGCTGCAGGCCTGCATATAGTTTGACACACTTTCATCGGGCTTTTATTTAATAAAATGGAGTCATGTATATCACGTTAGAAAAATGTTGATTACCTCTTCTTCGACTTTGTGTCCGCAAGCTTGTGGATACCTGTTGACCTTTTCTCGTGCCTTGAGCCTATCTTGTCATTCAGTGGCTTCAAGCCAATCAATGTAACGTGAATAGACAGACAATTTGTATAGAATATAACCATGGCTCTTCTTCGACTTTGTGTCCGTGAGCTTGTTGATACCTGCTGACCTTTTCTTGTGCCTTGAGCCTATCTTGTCATTCAGTGGCTTCAAGCCAATCAATGCAACATGAGTAGAAAGACAATTTGTATAGAATATAACCATGGCAATTTGGATCCTTTTGATATACCTCAGTTGGTTCTGATTCATATGGTGAAAGTTGTGCAAGTGGTCTTTCGTTTATGTACTTTGTTGCTTACACTTTCAAATGGTAGAAGTCAGCTCTCAGAGTCTGCTCATTTGTTGTGACTCTAACAGTTATTTTTTTTTCCGTGAAGCTTCTCTATTTCAGGTGGCAAGTAGTTTGCCCTTACCTTTGCATGGGTTGCTGCACATTCTGTAGTTGTTCCGGTTATTAGTTCTCCTTGTTGCCCAAAGAAAGTAAACTCGGCAAAAGGTGGGTCTGTTTGGTCTTCAGCATCTATGTGTTTTTAAAAGCCTGAGCATTTTAGAATATATTTCAGGTGCGGGCGGGCAGTCATGGCCACGCAGGGTGGCTTGGTTGCGGGTGGTTGACGGAGGTAGGGTGCGACAAAGGGTTGTGAGCGTCAGGGTACATCACTTTCCCAGTCCTTGTACTGGCCGATGGTGGCGGTGTCCGTTGGCATCGTATCCTTTCTGAAGGCTCTGTCACGGCATTCCCACTCCTTTTGTCTTGCTCCAGATGAAAACTTGATCTACGGGATCGGGCGGTGGTGACTATCTGTGATCGTACCCTTCTAGGAGGCACCATTTTGGATTCCTGGCTTCGTCGTTGTCCGTCTCACCTCTCCGTTGTGAATTCTCATGGTGGAGGTCTCCGTCAACTCTACGCGGTCTTATTTGCACATCTGTAGTTTGCTTGGTAGTCGGTGGGGTGGGGTGTCGGTGCTCGACACCTTTGATCTTGTCTTGGGTGTGTGTTGTGTCCGGTGGTGGCGTCTGTTTGTATCGGTTTGCTCGGATTTAATGCGGTGATGGTTTCTTTATAATATAAAGGTGGGAAATCCTTTTTATCATTTCAGTGCGCTTTGTGCGGTAAATAATAGGAACAGTAAAAAAACCTTTGTATCTTGTCTTGAGCATGTGTGTTGTGTGCGGTGGTGGAGACTATTTGTATCGGTCTGCTCGGATGTAATACGGGGATGGTTACTTTATAATATAAAGTGGGGAAAATTATTTTTATCATTTCGCTGGGCTTTGTGTGGTAAATCAATAGAAGCAGTAAAAAAAAGAAAAATACAGTGATACACATGTCAGCACACGGAGAGCCGTCGCCTAGAATGGCAAACGCACATGAGCGAGGCTGGCTTAGCCAGTTTAATATAGTAGTATATAAGCAACGGACGTACTGTTTGATGGATCGACCACCATGCGCGGCCTCACTGCTCAGCTCACTCAATGCAAACGAGCGACGTCGCCCGTCGGCGACTCCATCAGCGCCATCGTCTTCGTATGCGTGTGGTCAGCTAATTTGCGATTTGCTTGGATCCGATTCTTTTGGTTGCCTCGGTCGTTCATAATGGAAATTGAAACATCGCGTTTCGACGAATATTTGGTCCTGAGAAGAGACCGATTTGAGGGCGACGCCCCCTCCCTCCCCCAGCGGCACTGATGGGCTCCAAGGACGTTGTTTCTCGGCACTTGTCCCTGTCCAGACTCTTCTCTATTGGCTCGGCATATATCGTGCCCTATGGCAGACACCGACGCTGGCGTGGACCACACCTTTATGAAAAGCGCCACTTCCGTTGAAGATTAAGATCATGGGAAAAGTCGGACCGTGCAACTCCCAAAGTTGCATATTCGAGTTCTGCCTCCTAAACTTGCGTATTTTGATATGTGCCACTAACCACTGACGCTTGCGAAGAAATTAGGTCCATGCCACTCCACGTCGTCTCTGCAAGTTGTCGTTAGTTTGTTGTCAACTTTCGCCGTTTCCTTACATCTGGGACCCACCGCTTCGTCACGTCAACCACAACAAGGAGGAGACTCGGTTGAATCCTCCGACCACGTTGAGGCCATAATTTTCATTTTGCCACTCCGATGTGCGCACACCAATATTGACGAGGAGACTGACCATTCCGGCCGATGTGAGGGCCCGCCATTGAGGCCATAATTTCTATCTTGCCACTACAATTCAAGAGTTCATATGTTGTTGGCCCACATGTAGCGCTCGATAGTGGCACGGTGCTAAATTTTTGTGGGTCGAGCCACTTTTCTTCCCACTACTTGTAGTCACATCCTCCCGCTGCTCCGCCGCCGCCACCTCCGCATCATTGCTGCCATGGCGTCCATCCACACGGACCTTGACGGTGGCGATGGACGACAACCTCTGGAGCCTGGTGACAGTGTCGTTTCTCTCATCGGGGTAAGAAATACCCCTTTATCTTGTACTTGTTTTGCGATTCAAATAGCATGGTCATGCTCTGCCATTCGCGTAGGCGGGTACCTCCGAGCAGCTTAATGATGTTGTTGAAAATTCGGCATGGGTGTCGCGCCAATCACCTGCCCGATGGTAGCTTGAAAATTAGTGGTGGGTTTCACTATCAATTGTCTGTAGACGCTACCGTAGTGACTCCGAGGGAGTACCGTAGTAACCTCAGTGTTCTCACCATCTGCAGCACATGTATGATGCAGTTGTAGTTTTCTGATACAAAAAGTCTTCTCATTCTTGACTTCAGAAGCTGTCATATAAAATGGATAGTCATCCTTTGTGCACTTATCAATGATCCTGTCTTTGCGACTTCTCCAGTACTTGAAGTTCCTCAACTGAACTACACGTAGTTCCTTAAGAGCTCTTCTAAACTGGTACCCATCAAGAAAACATAACCTCTTGCAAATCTGCTCATGGGGATTTTGCCTTCTCTCATCATACCAAATCCTCCTATTTTTCTTGGTTGGCCTTGTCTTTCTCTTCCCCCTAGATCTACCGTGCTTTTCACAGCACCATCCTCATCACTGTCACAGAGATCAGATGGGTTGCTCTCTTCATCACTGGAAGGCATCCAGTCTTCATATGGAACAAATTCGACCTCATGGTGTGCTCTGCTAGTTGGCACTGTTCTGGCTGGCTGCTTCTTTGCAGGTACAGGTTCAGGTCCACACTCTGAATCTTCATCTTCCTCGGAGTTATAGATTTCTTCCACATTTGTGTCTCCTTCAAAGTGGTATAGTTGATCCTCTCTCTGGAACTTCATCTGCTTCATCCTCTCAAGGAGATGTATGTCTTCTTCCCTTCCTTGATCATGCCCTTCAAGTCTATATTCCCCCCATTCAGGTGGCCAAATCAAATGTTCTGTGAAACCCATCTCTTCCTGTTCCTCTTCTTCAGGCTGAAACACGACTTTGCCCTTCTCCTCTGAATTTTTTTCTCTCTGTTGTGTGTTCAAAATGTTGAAACCTTCTCCATCAAGTGCACTCATGGCAACTAGATCAGGCTGCTGTTCACTAACAGATAAAACACCTTCATCATCAACTGCATATACAAAAGGAGGCTCCCCTATGCTACTGATGGGGATCTGCTCCTCACAAACTACACTTGTCCTGTTCAGATCAGGTGGTGTTGGGGAACCTCCTTTAATGGTAATAAGCTTAAGAGATTTCTTGTGATCAAAATCCTTAAGCATTTACTGGACCATTACATTGTTATCAAGAGCTCTAACCCTACTATTCAATTTCCTTCTTGCCTAACATAATAAAGAAAGTCATTTGATCCAAAACCATCAACATCCATAATATCTAACTATTACACCTTCAGCAATCCATGGCGAGATTCCGTCTGGCCGATGTAGCTATCCGCCGAGTGAAGCTGGATTCTTTTACACGTGCAGAGTCTAGCAGACCGACTCGACAAAAGACATATACTCGATATAACTGATACTCCCTCCGTCCGAAAAAGCTTGTCCCAAGCTTGTCTCTCAAATGGATGTATCTAGCACTAACTTGATGCTAGATACATTCATTTAAGGGACAAGTTTTTTCGGACGGAGGGAGTACAAGATAGGGGTACAATAACACAACCATTCGGATGCAACGACGGAACCTAAGCGCAGATGACACCGTGCCGGCGATTATTATGTATGTCTAACATGGACCATATTTATCCGTATAATATGCGGAGGATGCTATGCTATGCTCTGCTCGGCCTCTCGCCAGAGCCGAGAGCACTGGGCACAGTGATGTAAACGGATGGCTCCAGTTGAAACGAGGCATGTCCTCCTGTAGCCCGCCTCGGCGCCGCCGCCGTCAGCCACTGTGACTGACGCTCGGCCGTGCTCGCCATACTCCCCTCGAGATTACTTGTCATCCATGTGCCCGCGCCATCATCAGCGTCCAAGGCCGCCCCTTCCGGCGGCGGCCACATGAACCTCGGCTTCATCAGAGGCACCTCTGGTGGTGGCGCCGACTTGGCGATGACCTGTACCACCTCAGGCATGGTCGGGCGGTCCAACGGGTTTGGGCTACTGCACGCCAAGCCCAGGAGCAGCAGGCGTTCCGCTTCGCCACCGGCGTCAAGCTGCCGCTCCCCGCCGTCGTCGGAAGAAGAGGCGAGCACGGCGTCATCCACACACTCCAGTAGCCTCCCCTCACGGTGGAGTCGCCACACCCGGTCGGTGATGTGGACGCCGCCGCCATCCACCACCCGCTGGCCCGTGACGACCTCGAGGATAAGCACCCCGAGCGCGAAGATGCCGGTCTGCCGCGTTGCCTTGCCACTCAACGCATACTCCAGCGCCATGTATCCCCGTGTGCCACCAATGCCGGTGGCAGAGTTCCTGTTGACGGCGACGATGCATGCCAAGCCGAAGTCCCCGAGGCGGCCACGGAAGCTCGAGTCCAGCATCACGTTGCTCGCCTTGATGTCACAGTGGAGCACCATTGGCTCGTACTCGTGGTGGACGTAGTGCAGCCCGGTGGCTACGTCTCTGACAATCTCGTACCGGGTGGCCCATTGCTGGATGGCTGCCGCGTCAGTGCCTCGCTCCCGTTGCTGCTCGGTGTGACCGCCGCCTCTAGGGAAGAGATGTTGGTCCAAACTGCCATTGGTCATGAACTCGAATATAAGCAGTGGCTCTCCTTTATTGCAAGACCAACCTGAAAATACATGCACATTTGTGTATGTAGCATGTAAATTAGTCCTTTGCGGCTTTGCCCTATCGTACAAGTACGTAGATACATTGCAACCTAGAGTTTATCTACTATCTACTACCCCTATAAAAGCACGAGAGGGGGCAGACACAAAGCATCTCAACCGTCTATCTACGAGATCTAAAGGTTTAAAACCTTCCAATGTTTAACGCAACAAGCCACGAATCCCACTCATCCCATCGATCGCCCACTAATCCCTCCATATCCCTTCGTTGTCATCAAACTGCCCTTCCCTGAGCACACGACGCACCACGTCTTCTGCACCCTGTTGCCGCCCCCGCCGCTCCACCTCTGCTGCTCCACGGACGCGGGCGTGGGTCGCCGTCGCCGCCCGCCGCTCCTCCTCTGCTGCCCGACGGACGTGAGCGTGGGTCTCCGTCGCCGCCTGCCGTTCGGCTGCTGCCCCACCGACGCGAGCGAGGACTGAAGCTGAGCGCTCGGGCCGGTGGATTGGGCATGAGGACGAGGCAGAGCACGAGCGGCGGCTAACTGCTCTCGCGGCAGTGATGGTGTGGAGCAAGCCTTGGACATGCGCACGAGGCTCTGATTTCTGGGGCACATTTTAGCAGGCCGACTGTAATCGTTTATTCAATCGGTGTTGTAATGGCCGCCCCAGTGTCCAATGTCCCCTGCAAATTCTGGCTTGTGCGTGCATGATGCTGCCGGCGTGCTATGCGTGTTGGATGGAGTGTGCTGTGCGTGCCTGTTGACTCAGGTAATCAGATGTGTTGTATGTGCGCCCGACAAGTGCTTGTGTCAATGCCCGACTGAAAACGGTTGTTTCAACTTTTGCATTTTAGTTCAGAAACAAGAAATCATTAGCACCTTCTGTTATTTTAGTTCACTAGCACCTTCTATTTTTAATCATTAGCACCTTCTTATCCTGGTAGTGTTCAAGTTCTTTATCAGGACCTTGATTTGAATGTAACTGCATTGTAGGAATTGCACACTTATAGGAGCCATTGCCTAACTCTGATATCCACGTTAGCTCCTAAAAGTGTTCCCTTCAATCAGTCCTCTCTTCAAAACATATCTTTCAGCGCCAGTCTTCCCTGCCTTACCTTAACCCCGCTTCCATTTCAACCAATGATCTTTTTGCTTTCTTTATGTAGAAACTAGGGATGAACCGACAGACACTTATATGATGTTGCAGCTATTGACATGCGTGGTAAACATGCTCTTATCAACTTTGAACCAAATTTCTGATGATGACATGACATCCAACGATTGTGGTGTCATGGTCGGGTACTATGACTTCTTTTGTTGATGTAATTTAAAGGTTTTGTGTGTGAGTCCTTAACGTGTAATGTCTTAGATCTGGAGAGTAATCGAGTCATGTAAATTCGAGCTCTGGTTCTTATGTAATGGTGTACTGCTATGCATCACTTATGCAGGTGAAAACACGATAGAAACAAAGGTTTCTTGCTGATATCAGTTATTTGGTGAAACAACTGTTTTGTATAGAAGCTTCCTTTCACTTAGCCAAGAGAGGAAAATGATTTCTGATTTTAGTTCAAAATATTATGGTGTCAGTTCATTGCTTCACCGAATCAAGAGATCTTTTCCAAGAGGATGGATCTAGCCTGGTCCTGTTGTCATGTAAATGTATGGGATTTTTTAGGGCCTATTGCTAGGTCTCTTCTCCATGGCCATGCCGTCGTCGCCCCAAGCCCAGGTCAACTATTTATCCTTTTGATTTATTTACCTCCAGTTCTCCACTTCACTTTCCATGTTTTTCCTCCATGTACAGACCTCAAGCTGGGGGTTGGGAAGCACCGCAGAGACAGAAAGCTGCCACAATGCTCCGTGAACAACTACGCAGAGTTCAGCAGCAAGAAGATAACTCGTCTCTCCACCATTTAATTTTTTGGAAATTGTGCAGCTGCAGACACGCATTAATTTGTGATTTAGCACTCTGACTCTGTAGTTCAAAATTTGGTATTAGCTGTTGATTGTGCTAGAGATACAGTACTTCAGTTCCTACTCGAATCAGTTTGGCATAGGAGGTGGAGGATTGGGCCAAAATCTTCCTCTTTGGGACTTCTATGTGTTGGAACCATAGTGCAAGCTGGGGATCTTTATTTCTGTTCAAATAAAATTACTTGCGCTGTATTCTCACGTGTTTCATTATTTTTATGCATTGCGTATTCATCAGGTACTACAAAAGATTTTGTTGTGATGATGCAAAGCATGATTTAATAATCTTTTACCCTGCACATTTTAGATCTGGTTTCATAAACATTGTGCTTTTCTCCACGTCAGCTACCTGGTCAGCTTAACAAAGTCAATGGCTGTAAATGATTTTGGTGATGATTCTGGTGAATGACTGAATGCCCAGTCTATATCTATCAATTGCAGAATTGGTAAACCTCTCATCTGTGGAGTGATATTGATTTGTCGAGAGCTATCGAAAGGTTTGCTGCCCAATTTTAGCCACCTTCATGCATTTTAGTTGCAACACTTACAAAAGTGAAATAAAATTTAGATGGATAGCTCAGCCGAGAAAACACATTTTTTTTTCTCCTTTGATTTCTTCTTCTCTAGGCCAGGAACCATCTTGCGCTCAACAGATTCATGTTCTTTGACTCACTTTTCCAACAAGGTAAACCCTTCGGTTCCCGTTCTGTCTTTGTTCAAGTGTCGTTCACAGTTTTTTATCAGTTTGTAGTCCATGTCTTCAGATCATGTACTTTTTTTGACATGCAGATCATATACTTTTAGCCGTACAGTTTATAGCTAGGGCATAATGGGCACTCATATTTGGATTATGTTCCTTGATCCGCCTATGTAAAACATTTGTATGTACTTGAATTGCAGTTTGGGATCGAGATAGATTGGCTCATAGCTTTATGATGTCATATACTGCCTGCTGAAACATGGAATTATCCATATCCCCTTATTATTTTGTCAGATACGGGAGTTCTTCCTCTTTTATTTCCTACAATGGAGAGCACTGTTTAGACATGTTTCATTTCTTAACACGACCTGTTCACTGAAACTTTTATATTAATAAGGTCTTGGTACTCTCTGCTTTTGGTAATTAACATGAAGGTCTACCTATTTTTTGGTTATGATTACTTATGAGTGTAGATATGCCATCTTTTTATTAAGAACATGTATTCACTTGCATTTGGGATTTTTAGTGTTCTCCTCCTCCTGTTATTAAGAACACATATAGCTAATAGAATGATTTTTGGTTTCGTTTGGTAAATTCGGGGACACGATTCCATTAGCTAATAGAATGATATTTACTTTTCAGCTTGAATCGATGAGGTCGCGAGGAACGATTTCACCATATGTGCCTACTTCCAAGTGATAAAGTTTGGTTCTTCATTATCTTTATCTCATTATTCTAAATGCTACATACATCTGCGATATATTCTTACATTCCAGTATGTTTTTTGTATGTGCTGAATTTGCTCTTTTTGAAGGGCAACTATTCTCTCAAACTGCAAGAAATGATGTTTGGTAAGGAAACGTTTGATTTTTTTTTCTTTGGTATGCACACTTTTTCTTATCTGTACATAAAGAGAACATGCATATGTACAAAAAAACATGCAGTACATAAGTTTCTTAGATGTAACTAAGATAATGAACTGTACTGCCCATCCATGCTTTTTTCTAGAATTATGTTGAGGCTCTGTCGATGCATCAATACACACAACTTTGTTTTGCAATGAAATGATCAACTCTTAGACAGAACGTGCTATTAAGTTATGGCTGCCATACAGAACAAACAGTTATGTCTACGATCCAGGGCGAACATCTATGATACCGTGGTTGCCAATGAGGTGTTAGTGATGAGGTTAGTTGCTGATATGCGCTAGCTAGGGGGCGTGTCCATGGTGTAAACTTTACTTTCTTGATGGACTGATATTCTACCAATTAGTTAATGCTCTTCATAGTTGCTAAGCAATGGACGTGGGCATCTTAATTCTTACGACATTTCCAGTCATTTGTTTGACTCCGGAATTAGGAATTGTACGTACTTTGCATGAGATTTAGATTTTTTTTTTCTTAAAAAAGTAGGTCTATTTTATGATAGAATTAAGGGCCGTGCCAGGAGCCGGCCGACCGGCCCAAATTTGGGCCGGTTGCCGCGCAGCCTCCCGATTTCAGCGACTGCAACCGTTGGATTTTGTGTCCATGTTTCGTCCACCTCCTCCGCGCACGGGATTGACTCTGCCCCTACCTCCGCCTCCCCATGCATCCCCCTTGCCTCCGCCTACGTATACCTCGCCCATGCCTGCTTGCAGCTCCGGTGGACACCACTCGCCGTCGACGCCGTCGTGCCCGGGTGCAGCGCCGCCGTGCCGGTTCCAGACACATGGTTGAAGCATCGGCTCCCGCCGGTCACAGCATTTTGCGACGCGCGCACCTACTGCTCCTTGCCGGTAGAAGCATCGCCAGCTAACGGTTCCAGCTCTGCTTAGATTGGTTGTAGCAAAAACGATTGCTGGTTCGAGCGAAAAAACCAATGCAGTAAAAACATGGCGGCCACCGTCCATCGCCGCCCCAACACCATCCTCTCAATTTGTAGCAAAATCGAAAGCTGGTTCCAGCAAAAATCAAAAGTGGTTCCAGCAAAAATTAATGTAACAAAAATCATGGCGGCACCGGCACCACCATCCTCTCAATTTGCAGCAAAATCGAAAGCTGGTTCAGCAATGGTTAAAATCATGGCGGTGACGGCA
Organism: Thinopyrum elongatum; assembly: GCA_011799875.1. Classification (NCBI taxonomy): domain Eukaryota; kingdom Viridiplantae; phylum Streptophyta; class Magnoliopsida; order Poales; family Poaceae; genus Thinopyrum; species Thinopyrum elongatum. The sequence goes on along the minus strand of CM022301.1, from coordinate 557,966,494 downwards.
CCACCATCCTCTCAATTTGCAGCAAAATCGAAAGCTGGTTCCAGCAAAAATAAAAAGTGGTTCCAACAAAAAAACTAATGCAGTCGCCGTTCCCGTGCTTTGGCTCGCACCCTCGTCGACTCATCGCACGACGCGCCACGGTCCACAGCCTCGCGGTCGCCAGTCACGCGTTGGCCATGGCGTTAGCCTCATCGGTGACGCCGTCGTCGTTTGCAGGACGGCTTCGCAGCAGCCGGCTTCCCCTTGTAGCAGCGACCATCGCTGATGAGGGATAGGCTGAGGAGGTGGAGAAGGGCATGGAGAAGAGGAGGAGCTTCTTGCCGGCGTGGAGCCAGTGGAGGGAGGGAGCAGGGTCCGTGCGCGTTGGTGCGGAGGCAGCGGCCACCTCGCCGGAGTGAATCCAGGGGAAGGCGTGGAGCCAGGGGAGGGGAACGGGTGAACAGCGGGAGGATAAGGTGGTGAGAGCGAGCAAAACAAGAGGACGAGAGAGATGATGAATCGGAAGACGACGGGAGACGCACGATCTCTCACGATCCAACGACCCCGCGCGCGACCGGCTGACTCGGCCATTCTGCCAGGTAGAATCGTTTGCCTAGAATTAATGTATTTTTTTTTTAGAAAGTGCACGTTGAATTTATCTCAAACTCCAGCTCATACAAACACACACACACCCCGCACTAGAAACATCCAGTACAGCTGTCCCAGCACATATGCAAAAACAACCCCAGAACAAAGAAATCTACAGCGAGGTCCTTCTGGGTCCTTGAATGCACAGGGCATCTTCTTCAACGCCAGCCACTTCGCTGCCGTGTCTCCTCTGCTCTTCTCCATTGCGACGGCAGAAGGAAAACGAGCGCCTGCAAACGCCATCGCCAACACAGGCTTTGTATGCCGCATGAGTGCCCATCCCAAAGGACGGGAGCTGGGATCCGGTTCCGGAACATCGGCCGGGAAGAAATCCCGAGCACCGCAGGCACGACCTTCACCTACACCACAAAGAGAAAAAGGAGAGATCATTTTCGCTCTCGCTTTCCCCTCCTCCTCCTACTGTAGCAAGAGGCGAAGCCAGAGGCGACCTGTCTGCCCCCGCTCTCCGCCTGCGAGTTGAGGGGTTCCTTCTCCCTCCGCCGGCCGTTCCGGCGGCGGGAGGGAGGGGGAACCTCGCCGTCTCGTCGATGGCATATTAGATAGGGTAGGGCTAGGTTTTCGTCCGTCCGGCATCTCGTTGTCGACGGTGGCGGCGGCGGCGGCGGCGAATAAATGTGCTCCGGATTTCTCTCCTGTGGGTCGCGGTGACGCGGCCGACGGCAGATCTGGGAGCAAGCTCGCCAATCGGGGCTGGTGCGGCGGCGGTGCTGGCCTCGAGGTGGCTTTTGTGCTCTGGCCTCGTCGACGCGGCGGCGCGTGCTCTGGCGCCGGTGCGAAGCCAAGGAGCTTGTGCAGGTGCGCGGTGCAAGAGGTGCCGCGTTTTTCCTGCATGTACAGGAGCAGTGGCGATCGGCGTTCGGGCGTTGGGGCAGCTCGGCGTCGTGGCGCCGGCTTGGATCGAGGGTCAGTGCAGCTGGAGCAGGGCTCGTGGAAGGTGAGCGGCGGCTTCGGTGTTCTTCCTCGACTTCGTCGACGGGCGGCAGCGGAGCAGGGATTCAGGGCTTGCGGGGTGTTTCCCTGGCCTACGAGCCACAGAGACAAGGTTCCCGCCGCGTGCGGCGGGGCGTTTGTGAGGTCCTCAAAAGCAGGCGTTCTGCGATGGCGCGGCCATGGTGCTTGGCCAGCGGTAGGCTTCTCTTCCTTTTCTCGACGGCGACGGAGATCAGGATCAGGAGCCGCTAAGGATGCAGGGCAGATGGGATTTCGAGGGCCTTGTTGTATTTTTCTAGTTTTTAGGGTCCTTTCTGCTCTTTGCTTCGGGGCACCTGTCCCTCCGATGGTTCTGGTGTGTGTAGGTAAATTTGACAATTTTGACTTGTAGATGAAATCATTTCATAAAATCAACTGTCCCTAAAAAAATTTCACTCAGTTGACCTTTTTGAGTGGCGCCCGACACGAAGGCGCCACACTACACTGTGCAACGCCTGACTGACAGGCGCTACACGCCTGCCCAACGTCGCACCCCGGACTGTCTAAAAATTACTAAGTCAATGTGCAGCGCCTACGAGCTAGGCGCCACACTATACAGTGTAGCGCCTAGCTTCTAGGCGTTGCACTAGTGGCCACACTATACAGTGTAGCGCCTAGCTCTCAGACGTTGCATACTGACTTAGTAATTTTCGGATCACCCGGGTGCGATGCTGGCTAGGCGTGCAGCGCCTGTCAGTCAGGCGCTGCACAGTGTAGTGTGGCGCCTTCGTGTCGGGCGCCACTCAAAAAGGTCAGCTGAGTGATTTTTTTTAGGAGCAGTTCATTTTGTGAAATGATTTCATCCACAGGTCAAAATTGTCAAATTTGCCGTGTGTGTACGCGTGTTTGTACTCTCCCTTTGACTTAATGAATACGTGTGCCTCTTAAAAAAAAAGAGAAAAAGGAGAGAGAGAGCACGGACGAGCTCGAGGACGAGGAAGAAGAAGCCGCCCCTCCAGCCAGGGACAGCGAGCCGTAACCCCTTGAGCAGCAGATCTAGAGGAACTCCACACCATGGCCTCCTCCACCTTGTCTCCACCTCGGAGATGCAGGAAGAGAGGCACAGCAACGCCAAGAAACTCCAGATTTGATGCCCCACCGAGCTTATTAAGAGGAGATACCATGGGAAACTCACCCTCCACCTTCGGCTCCGACCTTGGGAACTCCATGGAGAGGCAAAGCACCACCAGCAGCCAGCAGGAGTCGCTCGAGAACTCCGGCGACCTTCTCCCCATCGGCATAACGCCATACTCCACGTGGGAAAACTGCAGAAAGCAAAGACTAGATCTACTATAAACAGGAGGGGGCCGGCCTCCTCTCCCCTTCCCACTCCGGCCGGCGAGGCCGCCGGAGGAGAGAGGGAGAGGAGCCGGGGGCAGCACCGCGACTCTCAAGAGGAGGGAGGGAGGAGAGACAGGAAACTAGAATTAATGTATTGTAGCTGAGACGTGTACAAGCTTACTAGTGTGTAAATAAAGGGATTGCACATTTCAACTTCAGTCTAATGACTTTGGAAAATCTCACCAGGTTAACATCTAATTATGCTCGCCGCCACTACCACTCGATACGAGATTCAAGGCCATGTTTTTTTAATTTGAAAACTTCTTCACAATTTTATGGTTCATCTGCAATATGACGTGATCGAGATATACATACTTAAAAAAAAGCATCATGAAAATGAAAAATTGTTTAAGTTTTTTAGGAACATTCATGAAATATTAGAAAAATTCTAGAAAGCCAATAAATATAAATCCTAGAATTCCAAAAAATTTGGAGAAACAAAGTAGTTTAGGAATATCTGCGGAAACTAGGAAATGTAATGATTTTCTATATATGCATCTAAATAATCGTATTTGTGTCTTCTCTCATTTCTTGCTTTAATTTCAAGAAAACTTAAGATATTTTATTTCTCTAAAATTTAATTTTTGTTTTCATTACTAAAATCATGTATGGTTAATTGTTTTACTTAGATTTTCTTGAATATTTTTTATTTCCTGCTTCATAACTTTTAAAATATAAGTTTTTTATAAATATTAAATTTATTTAAATTGAATTCTTCAACATTTAATGAAAGTTAAAAGTCAAATTTGTCAATCTTTAGAGTTTAGGGACCAAAATTGAAATTGGCCAATAGTTGAGGGATCAAAAGTAGACTATTCTTGATAAACATGGTGATCGGTAAATAGTGCAGCCAACAAATAAAGAATATTTCTAGGGGGGGGGGGGGGGGGGGCGTTTTGGCTCGCGGGTGCATTTGCACCCGGATGAACAGTAACGCAAAAAAGTAGTAAATTTTTTGTGGATGTTCGTGTTAGTGTGGCAAGCATGCTTGACAATTTTCATGTGAAACGGAGCAACAGTGTTTTGTTGGTGAAAAAAACAAAATTGGGGTGACATTTGGTCTTCAATTTGTTTTTTTTTTGCACAGGCCAAAATGTTTTACCTTTTTGCCTCAAAATTTGCAGGTAGCATTTGGATGTGGCTAAGATCACATAAAAATTTTGTTTTGATTTTTTTGACATTTGGAAAAATATTTTTGGGCCCCGGGAGCCAAATTGAATTTCCGTATTTCTAGCCATCATTTTCTTGTTTTTCCTTCATCTTAAAATCAGCCAAATAGCGAACCCATGGATGAAACCATGTGAATTTCGTTGAAAAACACCCTTCAATTGTGTAGTGGTCGGGCATTTAAGAAACTAGATGATACCCCATGCATTGCTGAGTTCCTATATATTTCAATGAGATTTGGTTGCGTGAAACATGAATATCTGGATTAATAATATATGAACTAAAAACTAGAAATACACATTATATATTGTATAGTTGAAAAATATTTATTGAATATAAGTAGTATAATATAAAGGAAAACTTTTTTCCAAGCACGTCGAGTGGGCCCTTGATGAGGTGGCATGTGTGGTGAGGTGGGATGTGCACATGTTGAGATAAATAAAAGTTGTGGGGATCAACTACTCCCTCCGTTCTTTTTTATAAGTCGTTTCAAACAGCTGAAATTGAGCTGTCTTGCACGCTGTTTGAAATGTCTACATCGTCTTATAAAAATGAACAGAGGGAGTAAGAGCATCTCCAGTAGCTTCCCAAAAGCATTCCCTTATAAGTGCTTATTGGGGCGCCAGGGCATGAAGGTTCACCCGTTGTCTCCTGCCACTGTGAATTAAATTATAGGGGAAGATGCAACATATGGGGTGTTTTTTTGTGATTGCCAAAAAAAAATAAGAATAGGAAAGCTCCTGGAGCGCATTTTTTGTGCCAACTCTCCTATACGCGAATTGTTTTGAGAATAAGAAGCTGCTGGAGATGCTCCAATACTTGAAATTTGTTTCCCATACATGTTATGATGGGCCTTTGATGAGGTGACATGTGTGCGTGCTAAGATAAAATAAGTAGTGGGGATCAACTATTTAAGTACATAGGATTTGTTGACCCTTCGAAAAACAACATCTAAATAATCATTATCAATACAATTAATGTGCCAATAACTAGGTGATCAGAGTGATGTGCTCTTTCCCATCCACTCAAGAACACGGTAAGATATGTTGAATTATAAATATGAGCTAAATTCTTGAATCTTTATTCTTTGATCTTGACATGGCTTGTTGGATGTTTCCAAAGGACATAAGTTTCATAGATTCTCAATTCAATTATATATTATATTTAGGATATACATAATTTCCTAGGACGTGTGCGGATAAACTTCTCTAACTCACACTCTATTGATGTTTGCGGTATATTTATTTTATTAATACAAAAAAGATATCCTTAGACTCGTCATGAAAAATACTTTATAATGCATAATTTCATAATTTTGTACTACCACATATATAGGTAAAAAAATAGTGATTGAAGAAACGTATTAAGCACCATGTCAATACGTAACGCATAATCATCGTATGTACTTACCGATGAGGGGGGCGATGTTCTTGTGGCGTAGCCGGTTGATGATGCTGACCTCGGCTAGGAAGTCATCGTAGCGGCGGTTCTGTACGTCACGCGTGAACCTCTTGACGGCCACGTCCATGGGTCGTTCCGTCTTGGAAGCTGCGGCTGGGAGCTTGCACCTGTACACGGTGCCGAAGCCGCCTCCCTCGAGCTTCATGGTCTCGTGGAAGTTGCCGGTGGCCTTCTTGATCTCCGCGAATTCCACTTTCGTCGGCACCCCGGGGAGGTGCTCCATGGACCTGGCGAGCTGGTCCAGGTCCTTGCCACCTTCGGTACCTCGAGTTGAAGTAGCTCGCCAGGCCGATTGCCATCACGGAGGTGGCAGCTACGGATCCAAGGACAGAGGACAGGATGGCCACCTTCCTTGACAAGCCTCCGCCGTTGTACTGAGGGAGGTCCTCGATCGTCGCATTCCAGAGAACTCGAGAGCTGCCTACCTGCTCCGCCGTAGAGAGGAGGCCGAAACCGACGAACGGGGAAAGACTAGTAATGTTCAGGGGCACCTCAGCTATGGGTTTGGTTAGAGCGTCCGCGTAGACCGACAGGCTGTGCCCCGCACGGTCGTAGTAGATCAATAGGACGGCAGCTGATACCGGATCGATAGTGATACCGACAACCATGATCGGACGATAGTACTTCGGGATCATAAGGTTAGACACCACACCGATCCTGATAGAGACGGTGCTGCCGGAGATGGTGGCGCTGCCGGATTTAGTGTTGCCGGTGAGGTTGAGCGGGCCAGCATCTCTGGCAAACAGTTGCTCGAGAATCGAGTGGAAGACATCCCAAGGGTAGATGAGGAAGGTAAGGGCGACGCCACCCCGGCTGGATGTGCTCAGCGGTTAATATGCGATGGTGGCGGTGAACGAGGCCTCGTCGACCTCCAGCCCGTCGAGGCGACTTTGCCAGAGTCGTGATCGTGAATGTGGATTGATGAAGGAATACACTTGGGTGTTGTTCACGTCGGAGTCGTCGATGTCGCGGAACCTGATATCATTGTCGATCAGGATCATAGAGAATTCAGTGCCGGCGTAATCCATGGTGTTGTTGGACCTGAGCCGATCCTGATCGGAACCACGGCATTTGCACAGCTGCGCCTTCGCGTGGGAGAAGAACATGATCGGTAGGAGGATGAGGATGCCGCAGAGACATGGTGGGACAAGCTGCTTGGGTGGAAAGGCCATTGTATGTCGGCCTCACACACTCTCATGTAGGAGTATCTTATACCAACTAAGCTCGCTTGGTTATATACAAGTGGCCAGTGGGATCCTGAGAAGGCGGTTCTCTTACCCCAACAGAAGTTTCGATCAATTATGTCACTCTTCTAGAACGGAACAAATTTAGTATGACTTTCCACCGGAAGTTCCCTACTTTGGGCGGAACTGCGAGCTGCCACAGACGCTTCCATCTTCAAAATCTTCAAATCTCCAGCAAGCGTTCACCCTTTGCCCCGAGGAAGACGGACTGCGTCAATCTTCAAACCTTGTAGCGACTAGTGCTCGATACGCCGATCGACCTGACTGTGAAGTTTCCAAGTTTTTCCAGATTCCAAGCCCAGCTGTCCACTGGGAATCCTGCTGATAGCTCTACATCTTGAGCAACGAAGTTTCCTTCTATCGTTTCCCTGGTCCATGTTCCAGTGTCCACATGCATCGATCAGTTCATCCACCCTAGACACTTTGGCTTGCGGCAGCAACTGGACGAGTGGTTTTAAGCATAAGTTTGCAGAGATCCAGGGGTCTTCCCAAACCTTGGTTGACGCACCGTCGCCCACTCGTTTGGTCGTGCCCAATTTCGGCGCTTCTCGCCCATGCAGGATATAGCACGCCAAGTGCCATAAAATCTCCACCATGGAAGTATCTATCAGGCTATCAGCCCCCTCAGCACTTTCGGGTATAAGGGTTAGTTACCCCCCTTCACTCCTGCTTAGCGAGCATGACCTGATTAAACATCTGAAAGTCTTCAAATCCCAGTCCACCTTCATTTTTTAGGATTGCTATGTCTTGCCATTTCTTCAAGTGAATTCTCCTCTTATTTTTTTTAACACGGTACAGACGCAAACGCCCATACGCTCACCCCTAAAAATGCACGCACGTACACCCTACCCCTATGAGCACCTCCGAGAGACTGAGCCGGCACATCATCTTGAGATTGACGAAATCGCCACAGACGCCTTCGTAGTTGACGGGAACGTCTTCTCCCACTGAACACACATCGCCGAAAAGTCTGGAATAAATCTAGGAAAATGCGAGCACCAGTGTCAAGTCTAAGACTTGAACTCTGGTGGGCTGGGGATACCACTGTCCTCCTAACCATCCAACCACATGTTGGTTCGCGAATTCTCCTCTTGTTCTCATGACCTTCTTGCATAACTTTTGGACACTTCCGCTTCGGTAAACACCCCCACCCCCCCCCCAAAACACATCAACGGAGGAGATCTCTCCATACCCCTTCATAATAAAGGGTAGGATGGTCTTTTCTAAAAGTACGTTGCCCGCGCCGAGCGTGATACGCGGCCTGTGTCGCCCTGGGCCGGCCCATTTTACGCTTTTTTTTTCACTTCTGTAAAACCTTCAGAAAAATGAATGCCCGGTGAGATTTGAACCCAGGACCTGTCCGCTTTTTTTTTTACGGTTTTTTTTTTTTTGACGGGAAGGACCTGTCCGCTTAGTACAACCACGGTAACCAACTAGACTACTTTCTTGTTGTGTCTAGTTACCTTCTTTTTTCTTCTTCAAATATAACACTAACCAACACAAGACTGTTTGGTTTTCTTTTTTTGGGGGGTTTGTTTGTCCGCTTTTTCTTCAGTTTTTTATTTTTCTCTTTCTTTTTCTTTTTTCATTTTCTTTTCTTTTAAAAAATTCATCAACTAGTTTTAAATCATGAACTTTTTCTAAAATCTGTGAACTTTTCAAATTCATGAACTATGTTTTCAAATTCGTGAACTTTTTTATAAATCTGAGAACTTTTTTTCAAATCCACGAACTCTTTTCAACTTTTAGGAACTTTTTTTTAAAGCCCGCGATTTTTTTTTCAAATTTGTTAACATTTTTTTTCAAAATTTATGAACTTTTTTCAAATCTGCGAACGCTTGGGCCGGCCCAACAGGCGCCCGACAGGAGCAATGCGGTCGCCTAGTTGGGCCAAGGCGTAAGCATTTTTTTCTTTTCTATTTTTTTGTTTTTCTTTTCTTTTTTCGTTAATTCATGTTTCTCATTTTTGAATTTTTTATTCTTTTTAAAACCTGTTCAAATATTTGAAATATTATTTGGAATACCAAAAAATGTTCTTGTTTTCAAATATTATTTACAATTTTTAAAAATGGTCTGGAATTTCAAAAAATGTGCCTGTTTTTCATTTTTTGTTCATAAATTTAAAAAATATTTGCATTTCAAAAAAGTTGATAAATTTAAAAAAAGTACGTGGTTTGCAATTTGTGTTCAACATCAATTGTTGGGAATTTGTTAACAATTTTGAAAAAAGTGTTCACCTTGTAAAATTTTCATACATAATTTGGAATTACAAAATTGTTTACAAATTTCGAGAAATGGTTAGGATATAAGAAAATGTTCATTTTGATTGATAATGATGGAAATTTCAAATAACAGAAGCATTCAAATTAGGAAAAACTACATGCTCACGGATGCACCCGTCTGATCTAGTCTAGCACACTCGTCTGAACTGGTGTTTTTTTTGGACTATGGATAAATGAGCTTAACTTCTTGCAGCAGCCTGGCACAGACATATGAGGCATTCATGCCAGGTTTGAACGAATTCTGACACCGTATGCAAGTTGCGTCACGTCCAGCCATTTATCGGCTATTTTTCACCGAGAAAACTCCAGAAAATGCAAGAACTGTCAAAAACTCGAACAACTTGGCATGATGCCTTGAATTGGTCGTAGAAGCTGGTGAAAAACATTTGGGCCCATTTGACGGATGTCAAAAAATAACGTGCTTTCAAACGAACCCTTCTGGCCTACCCGAACATCCTCCGTTGAACATGATCTAGTTTTGGACATTCTTGACATGACCCCAACTTTTGCAAGCAGGTGGACATGCCCATGGTAAGCATCTATGCCAGTTTTGACCGATTTTCGACACCATATGCAAGTTGCAACACGTCCGGCCATTTATCAGTCTTTTTTGACCGAGAAAACTCAAGAAAATGCAAAATTACCGAAAACCAAAACAACTTGTCATGATGCCTTGAATTGGTCATACAAGACCATGAAAAAAAATTAGGGTCATTTCAAGGATGTTGAGAAACAACGTGCTCTCAGACGGAGCCTTCTTGCCAACACACTCCGTTGAACATGGTCTAGTTTTGGACATTCTTGAATTGACCTCAACTCTTGCAAGCCGGTGAGCATGCCCATGGTAGGCATTCACGCCAGGTTTGAACGATTTCCGACACTGCATGCAAGTTGCGACACGTCCGGACATTTATTTGCCTTTTTGACCGAGAAAACTCCAGAACATGCACAACTTGTCGAAAACCAAAACAAATTGGCATGGTGCCTTTAATTGGTCATATAAACTCATGGAAAAAATTCGGGGTCGTTTGACGAATGCCGATAAAATGTGCTTTCAAACGGACCCTTCTGGCCTACCCGAAAACCCTCCGTTGAACATGGTCTATTTTTGGACATGCATGAAATAACCCTAACTTTTTCCAGTTGGTGGGCATGCCCATGGTAGGCATCCATGCCAGGTTTGAACGAATTTCCGACACCGTATGCAAGTTGCGTCACGTCCGGCCATTTATCGGCTATTTTTCACCGAGAAAATTCCAAAAAATGCAAGAATTATCAAAAACTCAAACAACTTGGCATGGTGCTCTGAATTGCTCAGAGAACCTAGTGGAAAAAAATTGGGGCCATTTGAGGGATGTCGAGAAACAACGTCTGGTTACACGGAAGGAGGCAGGAAGCTTGGCTATATAATAGGGCAGTCTGGTTACACGATTGCCGGTTTTTGAAATTCAAAAAAATGTTTATAGATTAAAGAAAAGTTCACAAGTTTAAAAAAAGTTCATCAATTTAAAAAAAGTACACGAATGTGACAAAAAAGTTCGCGAAATTGAAAAAATTTCATCGATTTGAAAAAAAAGTTCACGAAATTGAAAAAAGTTCATCGATTTGAAAAAAGTTCACGAATTTGACAAAAAAAGTTGATGAATTTGATAAAAGTTTACAAAATTTAAAAACTTTCATTCATTTGAAAAAAAAGTTCATGGATTCAAAAAATAATTTCAAGCATTGAAAAAAGTTCACAAATTTAAGAAAATGTTCATGAATTTAATTAAATAAAAAATAAAAGAGAAAAGCAAGAAAAAAAAGAATAAAACCGAAGATAAAAAGGCCAAACAAAACCAAAAAAAAACAGACTAGAAAGATGCACAACAAAAAGTATAAATGAAGTAACTAGGCACAACAAGGTAGCTGTCCAGATACTGTTGTTGAGTTGACTTGCACTAAACCATGATACTAAAGACGGGTCGGCCCTGAGGAGTACCCGCGCGAGCTTAATGCGAAGTGATGTGGAGTCGGGTTGACCTGGATGGTGCCCGCGAGATAACTACGAGGCGTGGCCGGGCATTCTTAGCCCTTGCCGCAAGTCCTCGAGACGGGGCGACGGGGTCACATCGATCGTGAGTCTCTGCTCGTTTCCGCGTGATCCTAAACCACTTAACGGTTTGGATATTTGATCCGAGGGGCCTCTGGCCCGATAGCACTAACCATCACGTGGGCATAGTATGGGCGTTCTGCGTCGTATACATCAGCCGAAGCTTGTTTGACGTCAGTAACGAGCGGCGCACGCCGAGTTGGACTGGGAACGCAACCGCGCTTGTATAAGGGGTTGCTAGGTCTGCTCTCGGTGGCCCCGTAACGTGCAGGAGTTCCCGGGGCGATGGCCCAAGACCCCTGGGGGCATAGGTTAGTCCGGCGTGCTGACCTTTCTTATAAGCCTAGGTCGGGTTGCGGCGTGTTGCTTAGCCGAGGCCGGGCATGACCCAGTAAAGTGTGCCCGGCCGGAGTTAAGCGAGCGTGGTGGGTAACTTGGTGCACCCCTGTAGGGAAGAAACTTCTATCGATAGCCTGTCCTACGGTAACGGACACTCGGAGTTGTATCCCGATCGGTACAACTAGAACATGAGATGAGAACTGGATAGTACGGCTCTGGGATTGCTTTCTCGCAGGGAGTCGAGAAAGGATCTCAGGTCGAGGTTGATGATACTACTACTACTACTACTACTACTTTACATTATGTTGATCTGCTCTCTTCTAATGCTGCAAGACTGCTGAAGATTGTTGAAGATGCTAGTCTTCGATAGGACTAGGCTTTCCCCCTCTATTCTGGCATTTCTGCAGCCCAGTCCACATATACAGCCATTCCTTTGACAATGATGCATATGTAGTGTAGATCCTTGATTGCTGAGTACTTCGGATGAGTACTCACGTTTGTTGTATTTTCTTTTTCCCCATATCCAATTGATGCCACCAAATGACGGAGCCCCTGAGCCAGACGCCCCAGCCGACGACCAGTACTACTACCCGCCTGGCGAGTACTACTACTACGAGGAGCCGTTTGACGACCAGGAGTAGGATCGGAGGGTCCAGGGCAGGAGGCCTACGCCTTTCGATCGTAGTATTTTTATTTTACCCCGCCTTTGTGAAGGCCTATTTCTCTCTCTGTAATATATTTGTACTCAGATATCTGATGCTTCCGCTGACGCTTGTATGCCATCGAGCTATGTATTCGAGCCCTCGAGGCCCTGGCTTGTAATATAAAGCTTGTATGACTTTATTTATGTTTTAGAGTTGTGTTATGATATCTTCAAGTGAGTCCTTAGGCTTGATCGTGCGCATTTGCGTGTATGATTAGTGCATGATTAAGCCGGGGTCGTCACAGGTTGGTATCAGAGCCGACTGCCACTAGGTATCCCCCTTCCCAATTCCTTGGCCGAAGTTGAGTCTAGTGGTCAAAAAACTGTTTTACTAACTTGGCTGTGTGGCTTACGGGCCCACGTCGCCAACTGGGTGGTATTAGGATCTTTTATTCCTCGTCTTTACTCTGGGATTCTAATCTCTCATCTATTCGGGTTTAATAAAATTTACTAACACCGACATTTAGGTTCTCGTTAATTCTATCCACCCGGAGAGCTGGATTCAGTGCGATTTCCCTGACGTTGATCTGATTAGTCTGATAATCATTTTCCTTTTCATTGTTTTGTTTAACCTTTCCTTCCGAGATCGGTTATAATTCTCATTGTCTTATGACAACCCTGAACCTCTCTGTTTTAGATGGATCAACTGTTTCCACCGCGGCCTACGACCCAGCTTGTGCGTCGCACTTGGGCTCGAGATGCCCCTGGATTTCCAGCTGTTCTGATCGCCCTCCTGAGTAGACTGGGTTACCGCTGGTATCCCGAGTACATGGTCTATGAGGTTTACCGCGAGTTCAACCAGGAACAGTACTATGTTGAAGTTCGGATCTATGATCAGCAGAATGACTCGGACACTGAGTTACACCTTTTCCATGGAATAGGCGTGACGATAGAGATGGCAGTACATGATGCCGCCTACTCTGCTGTCGCACGTCTCCGAGGACAGCACAATGCTAACTTGGATGATTCTGTGTTTCGGTACATTCCGTATGCACCTGTTGGAGATGCTACTGGATTCTACACAGCTATCTGTGCCCCGTACGAGTCTCGACGCTACGACCCGCAGGTTCTGATTCAGTGCACTCAGGCTCTGGATCGCACTGTTCGGGCTCTTGCCGTCGAGTTGTTCGCCACTCGAGCACGCTACTACGAGGCTATGACACAGTTGCTACCAGCTGTTCGTGCAGGGATACATCCGGAGTATATTCTTTACCCACGCAGGACCGAGATGCCGCCAGGTATTGATTGGCCTGCAGTGGGAGGTCACACGCCTGCACGTGGACCTCTTCTTACAGTTCGAGACCGGGTTCTGCATCAGAGTGCACATGGAGCACAGGATCATGCCGCGACGAACATTCGTCGTCCGCACTTGCAGTTACCCCGTTTCAGTGGTTTTCGCCGACGCTGATGTAGCCTTTACTATGTCATGTTGTGTACTTCCTTACCGCGTGCCTGCGTGCCGCCTAGTGTGTCTAGCTTTTCAATTTGCGTCGTTATGCTGCCCGATTGTAACCGACTGTGTATGGATCTGTATGTCTTAATGACTACTTTTAGCATCTACTGCACTCTTTCAATAATGTCGAGTTACATCATGTTTATTGTTAAACACTTGCATAAGCTATCGCTGAAATACCCCTGTTGGAATAGCAGGATGGCTGACAACAACCCGCCACCACCGCCACCACCTGATTACATGGCAGCGATGATGCAACAATTTGAACTCAACCGCCAGTTTATGACGGGAATTATGCAGCAATTCCCTCGTCCTGATGCTAATCAGCAGCCACCATCCATCACCCTGCCAGAGTTTATGAGGCTCAGTCCATCGTTTTTCCGCAACACAGTCAACCCACTAGATGCAGATGACTGGCTGCGTGACATCTCTCATGAGATGGAGTCTGCTGGTGTCGCCCAAGTCAACTATGTCACTTTTGCGACTTATCTTCTGAAGGGTCCCGCAGCCCAATGGTGGGCCACTCACCGACAGACTCTGCCGCCTGGTACTGTCGTCACTTGGGCAGAGTTCAAGATTGCTTTCCGTGCCCGCTACATTCCTCTAGCTGTCATAGCTAGGAAGAAGGCCGAGTTCCGTAGCCTTGTTCAAGGAAACAAGACTGTGGAAGTCTATCAGCGCGAGTTTCTAGACTTATCTCGCTACGCTGAAGAGGACATTCCTACTGATGAACGCAGACAAGAGAAGTTCCGTGAAGGACTGCATCATGATATACAGTTGGCCCTGCTTGTTCAAGATTATCCTGATTTCGCCACCTTGGTGAATAAGGCTATTATGGTTGAAACTGGACTTAAGAAAGACAAAGAAGCGTCCAGACGCACCCGAGAAACGGGCTCCTCTTCGGGCTCGTCTTCCCAGAAGCGACGCATCTGGTTTCCCCAAGGCATGTTCCGTTCAGCAGCTCCTGCAAACAGGCCCTCTTATGCTGCACCACGCCAGCCACCTCCACCACCGAGGCAGCCTCTGCCAGCTCCAGCACCTCGAGCTCCAGCACCTCGTCCTGACAGCGGACTATGCTTTAAGTGTGGCAAGCCAGGTCACCGTGCTAGAGATTGTTCTCAGAATCAGAATCAACTGGCTCTTCCTTCTGCTGGCCGTGGTATTTGCCGTGGTATTCCTCAACAGCGCAACAATAATGCCAGACCTTCTTATGGTCGTGGGTAGTACTACCATGTCAACATGTCCGAAGCTCCAGATCAACCAGACACTGTGATGGGTACACTTCTCGTTAATTCAGTACCAGCTTCTGTCTTATTTGATTCATGAGCATCGCATTCCTTCATGTCAGAACATTTTGCACGCATGCATGACATTAAATGCGAATACATGAACACACCCTTATTGGTACATACTCCCGCGGGTGGTTGCCGAACCTCTGCGGTTAGCTATAATGTTCCCGTTGAAATCGAAGGGTTGGAGTTCAGTGCGTCTCCCATTATTCTGAAATCGTCCAAGATTGACCTTATTCTGGGGATGGATTGGTTGAAGGCCCATTACGCCTCAATCAATTGCGCCACCAAAGTTGTTCACCTCTTACACCCCTCGAATGAGATGGTGAACTACCATGCTCATATCACTCAGAACGCTGAGGCTCAAATCTATGCCTTGAACGCTTCCCCGCTTGATGGGATCGAGAATATCCCGGTTGTCTGTGACTTCCCGGATGTCTTTCCAGAAGAACTTCCAGGAATACCCCCTGCTAGAGCTGTCGAGTTCGTCATCGACTTGAAGCCTGGCACCACTCCTATTGCGAAGCGTCCCTACAAGATGCCTCCGCACCATCTTATTGAACTCAAGGAAGAAATTGATAAATCATTAAGGAAGGGTTTCATTCGCCCTAGTTCCTCTGCTTGGGGAGCGCCTT
Source organism: Thinopyrum elongatum (assembly GCA_011799875.1). NCBI lineage: Eukaryota > Viridiplantae > Streptophyta > Magnoliopsida > Poales > Poaceae > Thinopyrum > Thinopyrum elongatum. The sequence continues at coordinate 557,950,871 of CM022301.1, read as the reverse complement.
CTCTCTTCGTTAAGAAGGATGGAACTAACCGTTTGGTTCAAGACTATCGTCCTATCAATCAGGCAACCATTCAGAATAAATATCCGCTTCCCCGGATCAACGATTTATATGATCAACTCGCAGGATCTTCGGTGTTCTCTAAACTCGACTTGAGGTTGGGTTATCACCAGATCCGTGTCCGTGAAGAGGATATTCCGAAGACTGCATTCGTTACTCGCTATGGTTCATACGAGTACACCGTCATGTCGTTTGGCTTAACAAACGCTCCAGCTACCTTCTCCCGCTTAATGAATTACATATTCATGGATTACCTCAACAAATTCGTCGTGGTATATCTGGATGATATTCTGGTTTATTCGAAGAACAAAGAAGAACATGCTGAGCACCTTCGCCTTGTTCTGGAGAGACTTCGAGAGCACCAATTATATGCCAAGTACTCTAAGTGCGAATTCTGGCTTTCTGAGGTAACCTACCTTGGACATGTCATTTCCAAGGATGGTATCACAGTTAACCCTGAACGAGTTCAGGCTATTCTTGACTAGACCCCTCCGAAGAATGTCAAGCAAGTCAGAAGTTTCCTCGGGCTTGCAAGTTATTGTCGTCGATTCATCGAAAATTTCTCCAAGATTGCCAAGCCCCTGACTAATCTGCTCCACAAAGGCGTTAAGTTTGAGTGGACAGACAAATGTCAGCAAAGCTTCCAGACCCTCAAGGACAAGCTGACTTCTGCTCCAGTCCTTGCTCCTCCAGACTCTCGCAAAGATTTTGTGATCTTCTGCGATGCCTCTCGCCAAGGACTAGGTTGCGTCCTAATGCAAGAGCGAAGAGTAATTGCTTATGCTTCGCGACAACTGCGTCCACATGAAGAGAATTACCCAGTGCATGACCTCGAACTTGCTGTTGTCATTTATGCTTTGAAGCAGTGGCGTCATTACCTCCTTGGTAATCGGTGTGAGATTTACACCGATCATCAGAGCTTGAAGTACTTATTCACTCAACCGGAACTTAATCTTCGTCAGCAGCGTTGGTTGGAAACAATCATCGATTATGACTGTGGTATTTCATATACTCCTGGCAAAGCTAATGTGATGGCTGATGCCTTGAGCCGCAAGTCTTATTGCAACAACCTCATGGTTAAACAAGCTCAACCCCAGCTGTACAAAGAATTGTGCAAGCTGAATCTCTGCATCATCCCGCAAGGTTCTCTTAATAACCTTGTGATACAACCAGATCTTGAGAAAGCTGTCAAGATTGCGCAAGCTAAAGACGCTGAAATTGGTCTAATGAAGAAAGAGCTTCACCTTGAAAAGTACAGGGATTTCTCGATGGCTGAAGATGGAACCTTGTACTTCCGAGACCGCATTGTAGTACCTCGCTTCGAGCTGATGACTGACAAAGTCATGAAGGAGGCCCATGATACACCGCTAACTATCCATCCGGGTAGTACCAAGATGTATCGAGATCTTCGTCAAAGGTACTGGTGGTCTAGAATGAAGCAAGATATTGCTCGTTATGTTGCCGAGTGTGACGTTTGTCGTCGCGTGAAGGCAAAACATCAGAAACCTGCTGGAATTCTGCAACCGCTCCCTATTCCTCTTTGGAAGTGGGATAAAGTGCAAATGGACTTCATTACTGGTCTTCCCAAGTCTCAGAAGGGTCACGATGCTATTCTTGTCGTCGTTGACCAACTTTCCAAGGTTGCACACTTTTTGCCAGTTAAGGAGACTATTACTGCTAGTCAGTTAGCAGAGTTATATATCTCCAGAATTGTTTCACTCCATGGTATTCCCAAGGAAATCAGTTCAGACCGTGGCAGCATTTTCACTGGCCATTTCTGGGAAAGTTTCCAGAAAGCAATGGGAACTCATATTACCTGGAGTTCAGCTTATCATCCCCAATTCCACGGTCAAGTTGAGCGCGTTAATCAAGTGCTTGAAGACATGCTTCGAGCTTGTGTTATATCCTTCGGTAAGAAATGGGAGGAATCTCTCCCGTATGTCGAGTTCTCTTATAACAACAGCTATCAAGCCAGCTTGAAAATGGCCCCCTTTGAGGTTCTTTATGGTCGTAAATGTCGAACCCCTCTGAATTGGTCAGAAACTGGGGAACGACCTCTTGTTGGACCGGACATTATTCAGCATGCCGAAGAACAAGTCCGAATTATCCGGGAGAATCTCAACGCAGCTCAAGACCGTCAGAAGAGTAATTATGATCGCAAGCGATGGGGTGTGATCTATCAACCTGGTGATCAAGCTTATCTTCGTGTCACTCCGATGAAGGGCACCCGTCGTTTCGGAATCAAGGGCAAGCTAGCTCCTCGCTATATTGGTCCTTTCCGCATCTTGGCTAGACGTGGACAGGTGGCATATAAATTGGAGTTGCCACCGCAATTCTCCCATATTCATGACGTCTTCCATGTGTCGCAACTTCGTAAGTGCTTCAAGGAATTCCCGCACCGTGCAGTGGATCATGAGATGCTCGAGTTACAAGATGATCTTTCCTATAAGGAGCATCCGATCCGCATCCTCGATGAAGCTGAGCGTCGTACTCGTCAGAAAACGACCAAGTTCCTGAAAGTGCAGTGGTCGAATCACACTGAGGATGAAGCCACTTGGGAACGCGAGGATCATCTTCGGGGAGAATATCCCGGACTTTTTCCTTCTACCTCCTAAATTCTCGGGACGAGAATTTCTTTTAGAGGAGGAGAACTTGTAACACCCCCTTGTAATAAGCTCTGTGACACTCTGTTAAAATTGCCAAGTCATGATCATTTGCAGTGCCAAGTCATATGGGTTAATGATCCAATTCAAATTCACATCTGAAAATCAACTCAAATTCAAAAGTGAAATATGAAGTTGATCAAACTCTGTTGGGAAAATGTTCATTAAATGGCAAATAATCCAGGAACATTTGTAAAATCATCATCATTGAAGTTGGAGTTAGATAAGTGACTCTAACTAGATGAAACAGCACCTAAACAGAATATTCAAATACATTTAAAATCATTTCAGCTTCAAATGAGATCCAAATCTGCCCAAACCAGTTTTTGGTGAAGGGTAGAATTGCGTTTCAATATTTGGGCCTAGTTCCACATTTTACAAAAATGCAAAAGTGCACTAACTAAATCAGAACAGAAATGAAATAAAGAAAAAGAAAACAGAAAAGGAAAAAAAAGGGGAAAGATGGGCCACTGTGCACAGGCCTAAGTGCACAGTGCCCCGCCAGCCGGCCCAGCCCATCCCGCGCACAATCGTCGTCCTTGTCGTCGCCGTGTCGCCTCGTCCGTGGTCGCACGCGCGCGCGCCGCTCCGGCGCCGACACCGCGACGCCGCAGGTCGGGCAAGGGGATAAGGAGGAGCTCCCTCGGCCTCCTCTCCGTCCCTATCCACTTCCTCCTCATCCGCTCGCCCTCTCCCTCCTTCCTTCCCCTCAGATCCACGCGAGGCCGAGCGTCGTCGACGCCGCACTTCGCCATTTGCCGTGGCCACCGGCGGCCCCGCGCTCGCCCACCGTGCCGGCCAGCTCCGCCGTCGTCTTCCCCAACCCCTGGCGCCACTGGAAGGAGCCAGGGAGCCCGGCTACATGCGAATCGAGCCGCCCCGCATCTCTCTGCTTCCGGCGAGCTTCGTCGTCCCCGGCGCCGTCTGCTGCTCCTAAGCCACCAAGGGCTTTCCGTAGCCGCTCGGTGAGCTTCCAGCCTTCCTCTCCTACTCTTTGCGCTGCCCGCCGTCGCCTGTAGCTAGCAGCCGACGACGCCGTGAGCCCGACGCCACGGTTCGCCTCGCCGCCGTGGCCATGGCCCCTGTCGTGCTCGTTTGAGCACGGCATTCTGTTCCTGCTGCTTCCAGGAGTCGAACGCGCCCGCGCACACGCTCTCCCGTATCCCCTAGCTATGGATTCGTCGAAGCCCGAACTCCGGCGACCGCTCCACCGCTCGCCGCCGTCGCTAGAGGCCGTGTTCGGTCGAACTACCACCGTAGTTAGATGCGCGGGCGAGAGGCTGATCGAACGCAAGTGGTTGCGGGCGATTTGACGCAACGTAGCGGATTTCCGGGCAGCTCCGGCGAACTTCCGCCGCTGGGAAGGTCGCCGGCGCGTCTCCGGTCGCCGCGCTGGCGTGGCACCCACGTGGCACCACCTGGGCCACTGACTGGTGGGCCCAGGGACCCCACTTTGACCTTGTTGACCAGAGTCAACGCGGCACTGTTCACCCCCTCTCACTAACATGTGGGCCCCGGCGGCTAATTAAACTAATTAAGCATTTAATTACATAAAATTAATTAGATTAGCCTAATGTCTCACTGACAAGTGGGGCCCGCCCCCTAATTAACCCTGTGGATTAAGTTAATTCACTGTTAAGATAAACAGAGACTGACATGTGGGTCCCACATGTCATATTTGACTCTGGTCAGCGCCTGTTGACCGCTGACGTCACAGCGATGTCATGCTGACGTCATAATTCCCTTTTCTGTTAAATAAATAAATTCTAGAAATTCAAATAATCTTTGAAAATTAATAACTTTTAAACCGTAGCTCGGATCGAAAAAGTTAAAACATGAAAGTTGCTCAGAACAACGAGACGAGTCTAATCGTGCTGTCCGTTTCTTTGTCGGAACCCCCTACGTAGAAGAACTCGTAACTCCGGACCCGTATCCGGCAGATGAATAGTGCATACACCCTGGTTATTAAATCCCAGATTAATTCTAAAAATAACTAAAGTGACTTAGATGCATATTTAGGCAACCCTGCACTGCATCATAGCATCACACGCACCGTATTGCATTTGTTTGCATTATGTTTACCTATTTCTTCCCCCTCTTCTCTCTCGGTAGACCCCGACGTTGACGTAGCTCCCGAGGCAGACGCAGCTCAGGAGTACGACTACGTCCCCGACGACACCACCGACGACCTTGCCCTTGCCCCCGAGCAAACAGGCAAGCACCCCCATTTTGAGCATGCCTATATCGCCTATTCTCTTCTCTCTTATGCTTGCATTAGAACTGCTACTACTACTGTTTCCTATATCTACTGCATAGCCTGATTATTGTAACCTGCCTTGCTACCTTTCTGGTTATCCTAGACTAATTAGTATAGGCTGGGTAGAGTCCCGACAGAGACCCCCACTTGATCCCGACTGCCCCGCTGGATGTCAGAAGACCCGATCATCGGGATTGAAGACTAGACCCTGGCACCGCACATCACTTCCCCCTTAGTTGCCGACACTACTGGGTTACCGTCAAGTGCCGAGGGTGATACCTCGTCAGCACTTCTGATGTTAACCTTGTAGGTTAGTTACTCGGTCGTGGTAAGCGAGGGTGATTCCTCCTACACCACCCCCGATAACGACATCGTCGCGCAACTCCTCAAGTGTGGACCTCGAGGGTGATTCCTCCTTCGTTCACCTTGACTTTAACATCAGGTGGGATTCCATCGAGGGTGATTCCTCAGGGCTCCCCTGGTGTCAGACACACAGATACTGTTGTTGAGTTGACTTGCACTAAACCATGATACTAAAGACGGGTCGGCCCTGAGGGGTACCCGTGCGAGCTTAATGCGAAGTGATGTGGAGTCGGGTTGACCTGGATGGTGCCCGCGAGATAACTACGAGGCGTGGCCGGGCATTCTTAGCCCTTGCCGCAAGTCCTCGAGACAGGGCGACGGGGTCACATCGATCGTGAGTCTCTGCTCGTTTCCGCGTGATCCTAAACCACTTAACGGTTTGGATATTTGATCCGAGGGGCCTCTGGCCCGATAGCACTAACCATCACGTGGGCATAGTATGGGCGTTCTGCGTCGTATACATCAGCCGAAGCTTGTTTGACGTCAGTAAGGAGCGGCGCACGCCGAGTTGGACTGGGAACGCAACCGCGCTTGTATAAGGGGTTGCTAGGTCTGCTCTCGGTGGCCCCGTAACGTGCAGGAGTTCCCGGGGCGATGGCCCAAGACCCCTGGGGGCATAGGTTAGTCCGGCGTGCTGACCTTTCTTATAAGCCTAGGTCGGGTTGCGGCGTGTTGCTTAGCCGAGGCCGGGCATGACCCAGTAAAGTGTGCCCGGCCGGAGTTAAGCGAGCGTGGTGGGTAACTTGGTGCACCCCTGCAGGGAAGAAACTTCTATCGATAGCCTGTCCTACGGTAACGGACACTCGGAGTTGTATCCCGATCGGTACAACTAGAACATGAGATGAGAACTGGATAGTACGGCTCTGGGATTGCTTTCTCGCAGGGAGTCGAGAAAGAATCTCAGGTCGAGGTTGATGATACTACTACTACTACTACTACTTTACATTATGTTGATCTGCTCCCTTCTAATGCTGCAAGACTGCTGAAGATTGTTGAAGATGCTAGTCTTCGATAGGACTAGGCTTTCCCCCTCTATTCTGACATTTCTGCAGCCCAGTTCACATATACAACCATTCCTTTGACAATGATGCATATGTAGTGTAGATCCTTGCTTGCTGAGTACTTCGGATGAGTACTCACGTTTGCTGTATTTTCTTTTTCCCCATATCCAATTGATGCCACCAGACGACGGAGCCCCTGAGCCAGACGCCCCAACCGACGACCAGTACTACTACCCGCCTGGCGAGTACTACTACTACGAGGAGCCGTTTGACGACCAGGAGTAGGATCGGAGGGTCCAGGGCAGGAGGCCTACGCCTTTCGATCGTAGTATTTTTATTTTACCCCGCCTTTGTGAAGGCCTATTTCTCTCTCTGTAATATATCTGTACTCAGATATCTGATGCTTCCGCTGACGCTTGTATGCCATCGAGCTATGTATTCGAGCCCTCAAGGCCCTGGCTTGTAATATAAAGCTTGTATGACTTTATTTATGTTTTAGAGTTGTGTTGTGATATCTTCAAGTGAGTCCTTAGGCTTGATCGTGCGCATTTGCGTGTATGATTAGTGCACGATTAAGCCGGAGTTGTCATAGGCTAGGCCCAGAATGGGTGGGGTGTGCGCCGGTTTGTGTGACGCTACTGCCCGTACATCGTATACGTGTACGGCGGGCGACCCATCGTACGTATGAAAATGGGTACGATTTGGCAAACGTCCATATTGTCCATATTGCTCACTTTTGGAAACTTTTGGCTAATTGGAAATAACTCATGGAATTAGTTGGTATTGCCTGACAAATTTATTTAATTAGAACTTCTCTTTCGGGAAGGGAATGAATGGAACATGGGGGCACATATGAGCCCGTTTTAAAAAAAATAGTAATTTCAAAAAATGTTCGAAAAATCATGAAAAATGCTGGCAACAAATTTGATACTCCCTCTGTCCCAAAATAAGTACTCAACTTTGTATTAAGTTTAGTACAAAGTTGAGTCACTGATTTTGGGACGGAGGGAGTAAAACGTTACACTCCGGTAAAAAAATTAGAACGAAATGATTATCGTGATATTGTCCAGGACAAAGTCAAAATCAGCACTATATTAGAGGTACTATTCATGCTATATGGTCCTGGACAATTTGTTTTTATGCTCAGATTTTTTTATGGGGAGTTTTTCATCGTCAATTTTTTTTATGAGTAGGCCAACATGTCAAGTTTGTTCAAAATTTTTTCAAAGATTATTGACTTTTTCTTAAACTGCTAAAAAAAGTCCTAGAAAATAGTTTATGGGGTTCATCTACAACCAGGTGTATCCTGTTATTTTCCTTCTGTTCTGACACTATTAAGCATTTGCGGTATCGAATTGTAAATAAGCTTCTTGATCTTTGTGCACACATGTTAGACTGAGGTTTGGTTGTTCCTCACATTGTTACACCAAGTAAAAACCATTTGTCTTAAACTTAACTTCTCTTATGTTTATTGTATGAGAGAATGTTTAGAAACTTCATTTGTCGATGAATCTAAGTATACATATTTGGATCAGAGAGAGTAATATAATCAGATTTGCCTAAAAATATATATATAATCAGATAATTAATAATCATCTTAGGTTAGCTACTATAATCACCTAAAATTAATGCTTCCTTAATTAGATTTCACAAAAGTGATTTGAATTAATTCAAAACATTGATTTCAATTATAATAAATTAGTAAAATTGCCCGTGCGTTACAACAGGAGAAATAATATCCCCGCACCCTCCTACTAAAAAAAACACAACACATAAGGCGCGGAAATCAGGCTGATATCATAGAGATGAAAAAACTTTTGGTTATTTCAATTTCATTCCTTTCAATTTTTTAAATAAGAAAACAACCATTCGTTCCAATTTTGTGAAGCTGCTTATTTCAGTGTGTAAAACTGAGCGAAGCTTCTTATTTCATTGAATGAAATTAATTTTTTGAAATGAGTGATTTTTTTCGAAATCAAGGAAACTATTTTCTTTGAACTGATTCAAATTGGTGTTTTGAATCAATGAAATATGTTTTTTAATGAGTGAAGTCACTTTTTTGATATGAGTGGAATTGTTTTTAAAATTTTGAAATAAATGAAATCTGTTGCTTGAAATGAGTAAAATCGGTTTTTTGAAATGAGTGAAATCTATTTCTAAAATGTGTAAAATTATATTTTTAAATGTGTGGGAGAAGAACATGATCGATAGGAGGATGAGGATGCCGCAGAGACATGGCGGGACAAGTTGCTTCAGCGGAAAGGCCATTATATGTTTCGCCCCGGTCGTAGCAAGCAAAGCTGCCTCTGTCGGCCTCAAACACTCCGATTCATCTTAAAGACTATAAGCTCGCTTGGTTATTTTTAGTGGCCAGTGGGATTCTGAGAACAGGCGGTTATGTCAACCCACACGCTTCACAGAAGTTAATCAATGTATGACTTTTGTAGAATAAGCTGTGCAAACACAATTCATTGATCGGTGCACCAGGCACGTATATATATGAGTACAGAGGGGGGCCACAACCTCAACTATACAGATGGACTAGGAGGTGGGCCCAAGACACAATATACACGTACACATATATTTTCACCCCCCCCCCACCCCCCCCCCCCCCCCCCCCCCGCAGTCGAAGCAGCGCCGGAGACGCAAAGACTGGAACGAAACTCCTCGAAGGTGGAAGTCGGCAGTCCCTTAGTCATCATATCGGCGAACTGTTGTGCGGTCGGAACATGGAGGACCCGAATGCGTCCAAGGGCCACCTGCTCACGCACAAAGTGAATGTCCAGCTCAATGTGCTTAGTCCGGCGATGATGAACGGAGTTGGCGGAAAGGTACACCGCAGATGCAACATCCCCAGCCTCACACCACAGTGATCACTCTCTAATCATGCCATGTCAGCAAGTTTAACCGTGCCTAGTCATCATTTGCATCATACTGCATTTCAATTCCTAATTCAAACTCCAATTTAATTCAAAGTGGAAAATAAAAGTTGTTCCAATTTGGAAATAAAAATGTTCATTAAATAGAACATAATTCATAACTAATTATGTTCAGGAAAACAACATCACAAAAATTCCTTAAGTGACCCTAGCATCAACAAAACCAAGCCAACAACAATTAAATAGATTAAATTGATTTGAACAAAATGTTATAATTTAAGCTATGGCCCTGAAACTTTTTGAGCATACTCATAGCATTGCATCATATTTATGTGGCAAGTTACGCATTTTACAAAAATCAGTTGGTGTCAAAAGAAATTGTAAAACAGAGACAAAATATGAAACAGAAAAAGAAAATGGAAAGGAACTAGACCTACTGTGTGACTGGGCTTCAAAGTCCACAGTAGCATGGCCCAGCCACAACCGGCCTTCTCCTCCCTCACGTGCAGAGAGGAAGGCAGAGCCATGGCGTGGCCACGGCGCACGCCGTCCACGCGTCCGATGAGCTCGTGTCGAGCATCCACGACACCCCTAGCTGGATAAGATAGCCCCCGTCCCCATAGACAAACCCTAGCCTCCCCATTCTCTCTCTCTCGTTCATCCCGTTCCTCTGTTTGTCGCCCGAAGCCACTGTCGTCACGCACTTCGTCGATCCCGCGGCCACCGGCTTTCCCTCGCCGCACCAAGATGTCCATGAGCCTCCCCGCGGTCGTCTCCTTCGTCTCCACCGAAGAAACCGAGCTGGGCCGTGCCGCACGCTCGGGATCGAGCCGTTTTCCCGCCACGGCCGCCGCACCTCGTCGTCGCGTTCGCCACGACCGGCCACCCTCGCGCCTCCTGACCATGTCTACGAGCATCGCTGTGAGCTCCTCTGCCTATTCCCCCTCTTTTCCCGTTCGATCCGTTGTCGTATGTTGTCGTACCACGGCTATGGCCGGAGCTTCGCTTTCGCGTACGCGTACGTGTTGCTGCTGCTGCTGCTGCCGCCTGCTCCTGCCCATGGCCGCGGCTCCTGTGCTTCGCCCGCTGCTCCCACGCTCGCCTGCTGCCGCTTCTGCTAACTGCTCCTGCTAGTGGCTGCTGCTGCTGCTGCTAGCCACGGCCATGGCCATGGCCATGTGCGTGGCTGTGTGTGTGTGCGCCTGTGTGTGTGTTGCTGTGTGGTGTGCGTGCTGTGTGTGTGTGTGCGCGCGTGAGTGTGTGTGGCCGGCTGGGCCACTGCCCAGTGGGGCCGGCCTAGAAAAAAAAAAGAAATGAGAATGAAAATGAAAATAATAAATAGTAAAAATGATTACTGTTTTAATTAATTAGTTAGTTAGTTAGTTAATTAGTTAATTAACCTAATTAACTACTGACAGGTGGATCCACTGTCAGCCACATGGGCAAAATGCTGGGTACACTTTTGTGTACCCATAGCATTTTTCTATTTAATTATTTTCGGATTTAGTTAATTCCAGTAATTTCAGAAAATTGCCAAAACTTTGAAAATTCATAGAATTTAAACCGTAGCTCAGATCGAAAAAGTTAAAACATGAAAGTTGCTCAGAACGACGAGACGAGTTTGTTTCCACGTCGGAACCCCCTACGTAGGTGAAACCGCAACTTCGAGCCCGTATCCGATAGACGAATAGTGCCTAATCACCGGTAAATAAATTCCACCTTAACCTTATGATAACTAAAATGACTTAGGCATACTTCAGACAACCCTGCACTGCATCATAGTCGTAGCATGCCCTGTGTTGCATCGTTGCTGTATATTTACTTGTTTCCTCCCCCTTTCTTCTCTCTCGGTAGACCCCGACGCCGACGTAGCTCCCGAGGTCGACGCTGCTCGGGAGCCAGACGACGCAGCTGACGACCCTGCCCTTGCCGTCGAGCAGACTGGCAAGCACCCCCATTTTGAACATTCCGATATCACCTATTCTCTTCCCTCTTATGCTTGCATTAGATGTTACTGCTGCTGTTACTATCCTATATCTGTTGCATAGCCTGTTTACTTGTAACCCACTGTTGATACCTGCCTGTTATCCTAAACTGTTTAGTATAGGATGGGTAAAGCCTTATCAGAGACCCACTTGTCCCGACTGCCCCGCTAGACTCTCAGAAGACCCAAGCAACGGGATCGAAGATCAGACCCTGGCACCGCACGTCACTTTCCCCTTAAATTGCTCGACACTACTGGGTTACTATCGAGTGCCGAGGGTGATACCTCGTCAGCAATTGTGATGGTAACCTTGTAGGTTAGGGATCGGTCGTGGTAAGCGAGGGTGATTCCTCCTACATCACCACCGATACCGACGCTGTCGTGTAACACTTCAAGTGTGGACCTCGAGGGTGATTCCTCCTTCGTTCACCTTGACGATAACATCGAGTGGGATTCCGTCGAGGGTGATTCCTCAGGATTCCCCCTTGTTGTCAGACACACGGATACTTTGATTACTGTGACTGAACACTAAAACCATGACACTAAAGACGGGTCGGCCCTGAGGGGTACCAGCGCGAGCATGAATGCAAAGTGATGTGGAGACGGGTTGACCCGAGAGGTGCCCGCGAGATAACTACGAGGCGTGGCCGGGCATTCTTAGCCCTTGCCGCAAGTCCTTGAGACGGGGCGACGGGGTCACATCGATTGTGAGTCTCTGCTCGTTACTAAGCGCTCCAATTCCACTAACGGTTTGGATATTTGATCCGAGGGGCCTCTGGCCTGATAGCACTAACCATCACGTGGGCATAGTATGGGCGTTCTGCGTCGTATACTTCAGCCGAAGCTTAATGGACGTCAGCGATTTAGCGGCGCGCGCCGAGTTGGACTGGTTACGCAACTGCGCTTGTATTAAGGGGTTGCTAGGTCTGCTCTCGGCCGCCTGACGCAACATGCAGGAGTTCCCGGGGCGATGGCCCAAGACCCCTGGGGGCATAGGTTTAGTCCGGCGTGCTGACCTCTCTGTTAAGTATTTGGTCGGGTTGCGGCGTTTTGCTTAGCCGAGGCCGTGCATGACCCAGTAAAGTGTGTCCGGCCGGAGTTAAGCGAGCGTGGTGGGTAAGTTGGTGCACCCCTGCAGGGAAGAACTAATCTATCGATAGCCTGTCCTACGGTAACGGACACTCGGAGTTGTATCCCGATCGGTACAACTAGAACATGACTTGAGATGAACTGGATAGTATGGCTCTGGGATTGCTTTCTCGCGGGGAGTCGAGGAAGAATCTCTGGCCGAGGTTGATGACACTGCTATACTTTACATTATGTTATTCTGCTCTCTTTTAATGCTGCAAGATGGATGAAGATGCTGAAGATGCTAGTCTTCAATAGGACTAGGCTTTCCCCTCTATTCTGGCATTTCTGCAGCTCAGTCCGCATATTCAGCCTCCTTTGAAAATGTTGCATATGTAGTGTAGATCCTTGCTTGCTGAGTACTTCGGATGAGTACTCACGTTTGCTTTACTTTCTTTTTCTCCCCATATCCATATGATACTGCCAGACGACGAAGCCCCTGAGACTGCCGACCCTGTCGACGACTACGGCTACTACTACTACTACCCTCCCGGCGAGTACTACTACGAGGAGCCGACCGATGACCAGGAGTAGGATTCGGAGGGTCCAGGGCAGGAGGCCTACGCCTTTCGATCGTAGTATTTTATTTTGCCCCACCTCTGTGATGGCTTATCTCTCTCTCTGTAATATATCTGTACCCAGATATCTGATGCTTCCGCTGACTCTTGTATGCCATCGAGCTATGTATTTGAGCCCTCGAGGCCTTGGCTTGTAATATAAAGCTTGTATGACTTTATTTATGTTTTAGAGTTGTGTTGTGATATCTTCAAGTGAGTCCTTAGGCTTGATCGTGTGCATTTGCGTGTATGGTTAGTGCACGATTAAGCTGGGGTCGTCACAGCAGAGACGTTGTCATAGTAGACAACTGTAGCCTGGGAGACGTCATGATGCATCTCCTGAAGTAGTTGTCGTAGCCAGGTGCACTCGGTGACGGCATTAGCCACAGCTCGGTACTCAGCCTCCGCGCTAGAGCGCTAAACCGTTGGTTGTCGCTTGGACGACCACGAGACGAGTGAAGGACCGAGGTAGACGCAGTAGTCAGAGGTGGACCGACGAGTGTCAGGGCTGCCGGACCAGTCCGCGTCGGAGTAGGCCACCATCTCCAGAGAAGTGGACGCCGTGAGAGTGAGCCCAAGAGCCATCGTGCCACGGATGTAGCGTAGAATCCGCTTCACGAGGGTCCAGTGGGAGTCACGAGGGGCGTGTATATGGAGGCACACCTGCTGAACAGCATACTGAAGATCCGGTCGGGTGAGAGTCAGATACTGAAGAGCCCCAACAATAGACCGGTAGAACGGAGCATCCGACGCGGGCGAGCCCTCGAGAGCAGAAACCTTGGCATTCGTGTCAACAGGAGTAGCGACAGGGTGGCAGTTGAGCATGCCGGCACGCTCAAGTAGCTCATGCGCATACTTCTGCTGATGAAGGAAGAAGCCGTCAGGTCGCCGAACAACCTCAATGCCAAGGAAATAATGTAGAACACCCAGGTCCTTGATGGCAAACTCATCACGCAGGCGGAGAGTAATCTGCTGAAGAAGGGCTGCGGAGGAGGCCGTCAGGATGATGTCATCGACGTAGAGAAGCAAATATGCAGTCGTGTCGCCATGGTGATAGACAAACAACGAGGCATCCGAGCGAGTAACGCGGAAGCCCAGTGTCTGAAGAAACCCGGCGATACGCTGGTACCAGGCGCGAGGTGCTTGCTTGAGCCCGTAGAGAGAGCGGGACAGCAAACACACATGCCCAGGAAGAGATGCGTCGACGAAGCCGGTCGGCTGCTCACAGTAAACCTGCTCCTCAAGATGGCCGTGAAGGAAGGCGTTGGAGACATCCATCTGATGAACCGGCCAGCCTCAGGAAACCGCCAGCTGGAGAACAGTGCGGATCGTGCCTGGTTTGACAACCGGTGCAAACGTCTCAGTGAAGTCTACACCAGCGCGCTGCCGAAAGCCACGAACCACCCAGTGGGCCATGTAGCGCTCAAATGTACCATCCGAGCGGGTCTTATGGCGAAAGACCCACTTGCCGCTGATGACATTGGCGCGAGAAGGCCGAGGAACCGGTGTCCAGTTACGGTTCCGCTGAAGAGCATCAAACTCTTCCTGCATCGCTGCAAGCCAGTGAGGATCACGAAGGGCTGCTCTGGCAGACGCAGGGATCAGGGAAGGCTCAGTGGTGGAGGCGGCGAGGAGATACTCGTCGCTAGAGTACCGTAGACTCGGGCGATGAACACCGGCTCGAGCCCGAGTGACGGGGCGAGACGGCAACTTCGGGACAGCCGGCTGGCGAGGCGGCCGGCGAGGAAGCCGGCGAGCCGGCTGATGAGGCAGCAGCCGGCAAGACAGCAGCTGGCGAGGCAGCAGCCGACGAGCCGGCAGCCTGCGAGGAGGCAGCCGGAGAGGGCGCCGGCGTGGATGGTGACGGCGGCGTGGGGGCGCGAGGCGCAGCTCGTCCCATGGCGCGAGGACCGCCAAAGCCCAGAGGCGGTCCGAGAGCCGCACGGGGCCTTCCACCTGACGGGGTCGCCGAAGGGCCGCCGGTGGCCGGCGGCGATGGGGCGACAAGAGGTACCTGCTGCTGAAATGGAAACACCTTCTCGTCAAAGTAAACGTGTCGGGAGGTGAACACTTGATGTGAGACAGGATCGTAGCAGCGGTAGTCTTTGGTGTTAGGTGGGTAGCCGAGAAAGATGCAGGCGACGGAGCGGGGTGCAAGCTTATGAGGCGCAGTGGCGGCGATGCTAGGGTAGCAGAGACAACCGAAGATGCGAAGCTCATCATAAGAGGACGGTGCACCGAAGAGGAGGTGATGAGGTGCAAAGTTCCCGCGAGTGCGACACGGGCGAATGTTAATGAGGAGTGATGCGGTGGCGAGAGCGTCAGGCCAAAAGCGCGGAGGCACATTGGCGTGAAAAAGAAGAGTCCAAACGCAGTCGTTAAGAGTGCGAAGGACACGCTCAGCGCGACCGTTCTGCTGCGAAGTGTACGGGCATGTGAGACGAAAAGTTGTGCCATGTGTGGTGAGGAGAGTATGAACAGCTAAGTTGTCGAACTCCTTCCCGTTATCGGTCTGAAACGCGAGAATGGGACGACCAAACTGCGTGAAAACATAGGAGTAGAAAGCGGTGAGAGTGGAGATGACATCCGACTTACGACGCAACGGGAAGGTCCACACATAGTGAGAAAAATCATCAAGGATAACAAGATAATAAAGATAGCCCGTGTGACGACCCCGGCTTAATCGTGCACTAACCATACACGCAAATGCACACAATTAAGCCTAAGGACTCACTTGAAGATATCACAACACAACTCTAAAACATAAATAAAGTCATACAAGCTTTATATTACAAGCCAGGGCCTCGAGGGCTCGAATACATAGCTCGATGGCATACAAGTGTCAGTGGAAGCATCAGATATCTGGGTACAGATATATTACAGAACAGAGATAAGCCTTCACAGAGGCAGGGCAAAGCAAAATACTACGATCGAAAGGCGTAGGCCTCCTGCCTAGGACCCGCCGAATCCTACTCCTGGTCGTCGGTCGGCTCCTCGTAGTAGTACTCGCCGGGAGGGTAGTAGTAGTAGTAGCCGTAGTCGTCGACAGGGGCGGCAGTCTCAGGGGCTCCGTCGTCTGGCGGCATCATATGGATATGGGGAGAAAAAGAAAGTAAAGCAAATGTGAGTACTCATCCGAAGTACTCAGCAAGCAAGGATCTACACTACATATGCAACATTTTCAAAGGAGGGCTGAATATGTGGACTGGGCTGCAGAAATGCCAGAATAGAGGGGGAAAGTCTAGTCCTATCGAAGACTAGCATCTTCAGCATCTTCATCCATCTTGCAGCATTAGAAGAGGGCAGAATAACATAATGTAAAGTATAGCAGTGTCATCAACCTCGCCCAGAGATTCTTCCTCGATTCCCTGCGAGAAAGCAAACCCAGAGCCATACTATCCAGTTCATCTCAAGTCATGTTCTAGTTGTACCGATCGGGATACAACTCCGAGTGTCCGTTACCGTAGGACAGGCTATCGATAGAAGTTTCTTCCCTGCAGGGGTGCACCAAGTTACCCACCACGCCCGCTTAACTCTGGCCGGACACACTTTGTATGTCATGCCCGCCCTCGGCCAAACGATACGCCGCAACCCGACCGAATACTTAACAGAGAGGTCAGCACGCCGGACTAACCTATGCCCCCAGGGGTCTTGGGCCATCGCCCCGGGAACTCCTGCACGTTACGTGCACCGCCGATGAGCATACCTAGCAACCCCTTACACAAGTGCGGTTGCGTTCCCAGTCCAACCCAACGTGTGCCGCTCAGTTGCTGACGTCTATTAAGCTCCGACTGAAGAATACGACGTAGAACGCCCATACTATGCCCACGTGATGGTTAGTGCTATCGGGCCAGAGGCCCCTCGGATCAAATATCCAAACCGTTTAGTGGATTAGGAGCACGCGGAAACGAGCAGAGACTCACGATCGATGTGACCCCGTCGCCCCGTCTCGAGGACTTGCGGCAAGGGCTAGGAATGCCCGGCCACGCCTCGTAGTTATCTCGCGGGCACCTCTTAGGTCAACCCGTCTCCACACCACTTCGCAATCATGCTCGCGCGGGTACCCCTCAGGGCCGACCCGTCTTTAGTGTCATGGTTCAATGTTTAGTCGTAGTATCCAAAGTATCCGTGTGTCCGACACCAAGGGGGAACCCTGAGGAATCACCCTCGATGGAATCCCACTCGATATTATCATCAAGGTGAACGAAGGAGGAATCACCCTCGAGGTCCACACTTGAAGTGATGCACGACAGTGTCGGTATCGGGGGTGGTGTAGGAGGAATCACCCTCGCTTACCACGACCGGTTAACTAACCTACAAGGTTATCATCAAAAGTGCTGACGAGGTATCACCCTCGGCACTCGATAGTAACCCAGTAGTGTCGAGCAAATTGAGGGGGAAGTGACGTGCGGTGCCAGGGTCTGATCTTCGATCCCGTTGCTCGGGTCTTCTGAGAGTCCAGCGGGGCAGTCGGGGCAAGTGGGTCTTTGATAAGGCTCTACCCAACCTATACTAAACAGTTTAGGGTAACCGGCGGTTATCAACAGTAGGTTACAAGTAAACAGGCTATGCAACAGATATAGGATAGTAACAGCAGCAGTAACATCTAATGCAAGCATAAGAGGGAAGAGAGTGGGCGATATCAGAATGCTCAAAATGGGGGTGCTTGCCTGTCTGCTCGACGACAAGGGCAGGGTCGTCAGCTGCGTCGTCTGGCTCCTGAGCAGCGTCGACCTCGGGAGCTACGTCGGCGTCGGGGTCTACCGAGAGAAAGGGGGAGAAGAAACAAATAAATACTCGACAATGAAAGTAATCACAAACAAGACATGGCTCTACGCGGTGTTAGGGGTGACCTAACGCAGTGATACACGTCGTAGATGAAGCGGAAAAATATCTGGGATATTTTCCCGGTTCTGGGCAGCTGTCAGACAGATGAACCGGAGGGGAAGGTTACATGTTCAGGTAGTTAGAGGCATGTGGCAGATAAATGGAGAGCGTATTCGGATTCGCCTCGTCGTTCTGAGCAACTTTCATATATTAAGTTTTTCGATCTGAGCTACGGTTTAAAAGTTATGAATTTTCGAAGTTTTAAATATTTTTTGAAATTATTTAAATTAACTGAAAAAGGATTATGTCGTCAGCTTGACGTCATCATGACGTCAGTGAGTCAAACCCGCCGGTCCAGGTCAAACCTGACCTGCGGGACCCACCTGTCAGCCTCTGAGAGGTTAATCAGTGTTAGATTTAACTAATCTGAGCTAATTAGTCAGTGGGCCCGGTCTGTCAGTGGTTAATTAGGTTAAACTAATTAAGTTTTAATTAAAACAAATTACTTAGCTTAATTAAGTTGGATGGGCCCACTGGTCAGTGGCAGTGGCTGCCACGCCAGCCACGTTGACTCGGTCAACGAGTCAACGGTGGCCCTCGGGCCCACTGGCCAGCGTCTACGGGCGGGTCCCACACGTGCCACATGAGTGCCGGCGCCGGAATCCTCTCCGGCGAGCGCCGGATATGGCCGAGAGCTCCGGCGAGCTCGGAAATCGTCTATGGTGGACCAAATCACGTGATTCCAACGCCGTTCGATCGTGCACTCAGCCGCGCTTCCATTCACGGTGACAGAACGGTCGGAGGTGGTCGGAGGCGAGCTCAACGTCGACGGCGGCGGCGACGAGCTCCGGGTGGATTCAGGCACGCGGCTGCGGTGCGGTTCCCCGCGCGTTTTTTTAACGCATTCGAGCAAGCGCTCCCTACCGCGTCGATCTACGGGGTTGGTTCGGGCGAGGGTGGCCGGTACGCATGACGGCATCGAGCAATGGCGGCGGCAGCGTTCGGGTCCGAGCGGGACCGTCGATCTAGCGCGCAATTGAGCAACTAGAGGGATCAGAGGTGAGGCGGAGGCTCACCGTGCGGCGCAAGATGGCCCTCGGTGGCTTTGTAGCTGCAGAGGAACTCGAGGTCGCCGGCGAGCATCGGAGACAGAGAGGAAGGCGACGGCTCGATTCGGTGCTTGCGGAGCTCCCCGGCTTGCTCGAGTGGTCGGAGGAGAAGGAGAAGGCGACAGCGGAGCAGAGGAGCTCGTCGAAGGGACGAGGGAGCCGCGGTGGTCGCCGTGATGGAGCCGTGCGGCGACGGCGGCGCTCGGTCACAGAGGGAGAAGAGGGAGCCGAGCGAGAGAGGGAGAAGGGAATGAGAGGAGGGAGGCCAGGGGGGTGGTTCGAGACGAACAGGGGGAAAGGCTCGGGGCGGCCTTATCCCCTCGCGCCCCTGTTCCCCGTCGTGGTGGCGAACGGCAAGCGGTGCGGCGAGCGTGGCCATGGAGACGATGACACGGGGAAGGAGTTGGTGGAGATGGGCTGGGCCAGCGCGGCCCAGTTGCCAGGTAAGTGGCCTTTGGCCTTTTTCCTTTCTCTGTTTTTCTGTTTTAGCTTTTATTTAATACCAGAGAGAGAAAAGGAATTATTAGAGCAACTAGTTCACTTAGGAAAAATATGGGAGGTGTCCCAATAAATCCCTGGTGATTTTAGACACTGCCCCAAGAAGTTTGGAGGCCAAAAGAATTTATTTGGAATTTTCATAAATGAATTAGTATTTTAAAATGCTGAGATTGCACTGGATTAATTGCTACTGCTCATCTTTGCATAGGAGTGATGTTGTTTTAATTATCAACAAATTGTTTTGGATTATTTTTCTAGATGGTGAACATTTTTACAGCAACTTTGATGCAACTTCATTTTGCACTTGTGATTTGAATTAGGATTTGAATTGGAATTGGAATGAGATATGTTGCAGTGTTGATCAAGCATAGTTAATCATGGTGACTTGGCATGATCTGTGGGTGATCACTGTGGTGTGAGGCTGGGGATGTTACAGCCCGTATTACTTGCAACAGGAGAGGTCCAAACATCACTATGAGTTAACTCAAACGGGTATGATGCAACATGAGAATAAGCCCTAAACGGAAGACGATCATGTTTGCCGAGGCGACATGCATGACACGAGTGGTCCTCGATCTTATTACACGTGAAGGAAAAACTCCGAAGTATATGACGAAGGGTGGCGGGGTTGGGATGACCCAAGCGAGCGTGCCAAAGATCCACTCCGGTGGCGAGAGCGACGGGGGCGGCGGAGGTGGTGGAGGTGGTGGAGTGGACCGGGTAGAGCTCATCGGGGCTGTCACATTGGTGGAGTACCATCAGGGTACGAGCGTCCTTAACAGAAAAACCACACTCGTCAAACTCAACGGTAACGGGATTTTCACGTGTAAAAGAACAAACAGAGACAAGATTTTTAATAAGATCAGGAGAAACTAAGATGTTAGATAATGACAATGGAGTAGAATTAGATGGAAAAGATGCATGTCCTATGTGAGTAATAGGAAGAGAGGAACCGTCACCGACGGTGATGCGAGTGGAAGTGTGGACGGGATAGGAGGTGTGGAGGTTACCGGGATGCGCCGCCATGTGCGCGGTAGCTCCAGTGTCCATATACCAGTCGCCGCCGCCGGAGTAGGTGGACGGTGAGGGAGCGAAGTGCAGAGCCGCCAAGAGAGTCGGGTCCCACGACGCAGGTGGGAGGGCGGGCTGCTGGGGCAGGGCCGTCAGGGGCAGCTGCGGTAGCCCACCTGGCTGGGCGGCTAGCCGTAGGAGAGGGGCCCGTAGGACGCCGCATATGGCTGCGGCGCGGCGTAGAACGCCTGGTGAGACGGAGGCCGGGCGCCGAGGATACCCGGGGCAGGGGCACGGGGAACCGGCATGGAGTAGGCATGCACGACGCTAGTCCAGGGGTTTTGGTCGGCGTACCACGGGGCCGGCTGGTACTGCTGCTGCTGAAGGCGGGCTGCTCCTCCCTGAGTGCCCTGGCCCTGCTGCTGCTTGCGGCCTCCACGACGGCCGCGGCCGCGGCCCCCGTTAGCGGCCGGCTGGGGCATCGGGAGGGGGGGCGCCTGCGGGAAGGCGGGCGCGGGCGGGAGGGCCGGCGCGGGACGCGGCGGTGGCGGCTGCGCCTGGCCCCCGCGGGTGCCGGTGACGAGAGCGGTGTGGGTCGCCCGAGTCCGGGCCATCTTCATCCGGCGCTCCTCCAGCTTGAGGTATGCCACCACCTTAGCGAAGGTAGGCTCCAGGATGAGGGTGAGGTTGGAGGCGGCGTTCCCAAAGTCCTCGTTGAGGCCGGCGGTGAGGGTGCTGATGAGGAGCTCGTCACCGACCGTCTCGCCAAGATCGCGGAGCTCATCGGCAAGCTTTTTGAGGCGCATGCAAAAATCGTCGATGGACGAGTCAAGCTGCTGGCACCCGTAAAACTTGCTGTGGAGGAGGACCTTGCATTGCAGCTTGTTGTCGGTGAAGAGGCCATTGAGCTTGGTCCAGACGGCGTAGGCGTCGTCGTCATCATCCACCACGGTGTGGAAGAGGTCGCTGGAGATGGTGAGGTAGAACCAGTGGATGATTGTGGCGTCGAGGATCATCCACTCCTCGTCGTGAATCATGAGACTCGAGTCCACGGTGCCGTCGACGTGGCCGTGGAGGAGGTACTCGCGAAACATCAAGGAGAAGTACCGCTTCCAAGCGGAGTAGGAGGCGGTGGATTGATCAAGCACTACCGGGACGCGCTCATGGATGTTGAGGTCGCGGACGAGGGTGACGTCGGGACCGGCGAAGGGGTTGGAAACGGTGGAGGAGGAGGAGCTCGTGGCGCGGGTTGGAGGCGGCTAGGGTTCGGGCGGCGCGGGTGGGGTGTGGCACGGGTGGGAGAGGGCGCGGGTTGGGGAGGAGGAGGTTGCGGAAGCTAGAGGAAGGAGTGCAGCGGCGGTGACGGCGGCACAGAAGACGCGCGACGGCAACAACAGCGGGTGGTGGCGGCGTGAGGTGGGCGGGGCAGCGGCGACCGGCGGCGGTGGCGGCGGCGTGGAGGGTGCACGGCGGCGACGGCGGCGGGTGGCGGCGGCGGGCGGGAGAGCGGCGGCGGCGGCGGCTTATGGTTAGGTCGAACAACCTGCGATAGATACCATGTAGAATAGGCTGTGCAAAAACAATCCATTGATCGGTGCAGCAGGCACGTATATATGAGTACAGAGAGATGCCACAACCTCAATTATACAAATGAACTAGAAGGTGGGTTCAAAACACAATATACACGTACACATATATTCAACAACTTTTCATCAGAAGTTCCCTACTTTAGGCGGAATTGCTAGCTGCCACAGACGCTCCCAGCAAGTGTTCTCCTTTTGCCCCGACGAAAGACCGACGGCGCCCATCTTCAAATCTTCTAGCGACTAGTGCTCGACAGTGGCGGTGCTAGGACATGCAGGCAGTGATGTCAATAGCTTAAAATTGTACATGTATTGTACCTGTACGTACACATATACACTAGAAACAGCTTGCGCATCCAATTTTTGTGATGTCACTTGACATCATAGTCGGTGTGTAGCTTCGCCACTGGTGCTCGATACTCCGATCGACATGACTCTGAAGTTTTCAAGTTTTCCAGATTCCAAGCCCAGCTGTCCACTGGGAATAGCACTACATCTTGAGCAACGAAGTTTCCCTGGGCCATGTTCCAGCGTCCACATCGATCGATCAGTTCATTCACCCTAGACATTATCTAAAAGACTTTCCTCCCGTTTTATATATAAAGCAACGATCAAAGATACAAGCACCCACGAACAACGCGTCACACTTTTGTGAAATTCTGTAGAGAAGGGATCTTTCAGAAATATAAAGGATTATTGCGGTGAGGGTCTTGCGGACAAAATATCTTGCGGCAACGATAACTATCGAGTATCGACTCTATCCCTCCATGGCTCCATCTAAGCAATTACCCAAGGTACGTACCTTTGCTTCCACGTCAGCCGTCAAGCTCCAGCACGTGGTCAACCGGTCAACCACGCGCTAGCTCCTCAGCAATTAAACGGCTACTAGGGAGCACTTCAGTCCCCAGTTCATACTCCACTTGTTTGACTTTGGGATGCCCTGTGTATGAAGCTACACGTACTGTTCTATGGGTCACCGATGTCACCATGCGCGTCGTCGTCCGTCAGCGACGACTCTAGCAGCACCATCGTCTTCCCCGGGGTTGCAAGCACTCAGCTCAGGCAACCCAGGGCGGCACGTAGTATAACATTTGGATGCCCCTCCCCTCCTCCTCGTGTCGCACCCATGGGCGACCCGGGGGGGAAACCCTAGCCGCCGCCGGGCGAACCTCCCCCGCCTCTCCTTCCTCCTCGCCGCCGCCAGCAACGCCGCTGGGCGAAGCCTCGCCGGCAGGGGCGGCGGCGGGGCTTCTTTCCCCTTCGCGCGACACGGCTGGCGCGGGACGGCCCGTTCGTGAGGAGGCGCCGGGCTAGCGTGGGGTGCGGCGGCGCTGCGTGCGGACACCTCCTGGCAGCGGCGTGCGTAGCGCGTCGACAGCTGGGGTGCGTGCTCGCGGCGCGGTATGGCGTCTGCGTGGAGGGCAAGACCTGGTGGTCACGTGCGTCGTCGGGTTCGAGTCAGATCCTTCTGGATACGGCACTCGGACGCCGTCGGCCAGCGCGGGGTGGTGGCGTTCGTCGTTGGCCAGGTCGGATCCTCCTGGATCTGGGGTGGTGGCGTTCGTCGTTGGCCAGGTCGGATCCTCCTGGATCCGGCGCCTGGATGGATCTGCGCCAGAGGCTCTCCTCGATCTTCCTTGATTTGGTGAGTTGAGCCCCATGGCACTTTCTTCTCTGTAGGTTTCGGTTCACGGCTCGTTGCCGGATCCGGAGCAGACAGAGGTTGGTGTTACATGATGGGGACCGGAGGAAACTTTGGTCGGCTAGCTCGGCCCGGCACCGGCGACGTCTCTCGACGTCGTTACCCTTCTTGGAGGCGAAGCCGAGGTCCCGCCTATCCACCTCCGACCCCCTCCCGGCCGGACGAAAGTCCAAAATCCGTCTTGGATTGGGTGGCGGCGGCGCCCTGCGCGTCGTACCCTCCCTGGAGGCGCCGTCTTGGGAGGCTTGGGTATTCGGGGGACAGTTGCTGTGGGTGGTGGGCTCCGCGTGGCAGCTCCAGCAGCGGCGACGGTGTGCAGGTTGGTAGGAGGAGCGGCGTTGTATCTACCGCGTCGACGACGGCGGGTCTTGGCGGCATGGTGCAGCTGAGTCTCGGTGACAGTTGCGTCTGGATGGACGAGCGCAGGGCGGTGGCGCCGTGGTGGCGTCGACGGATGGCCAGACTGGCAAGGATGATGCGGATCTCTTTTCTGGAGATGGGTCAGCGGTTCGATGATGGTGGCGGCTTCTAAAACGTGTGCATGCGGTGTACGCTTTAGGTTTGCTGCACCGACTATAGGTTCCTGATACGTTATGCGGACGGATCGGCGACGACACCGGTTTTAGATGATGGGGAGTGAGGGCATTCCATATTATCGAGTTTGTAGGTATGAGTAGTGGCTTTGGATGGCTTGATGTATGTTTTTGTCAGACATTTGTTGAATAATTAATAAAGATGGCTGTATGCATCGATTGATGCAGAAGCCGGGGTTTTAACCTTCTTTTCGAAAAAAGAAAAAGAAAAACGTAGTATAACATACGGTGGCACCGGCCGGCGACGTCCGTCGCGCGATAGACGGTCGCTCGAGCTTGCAGCCAACGTCCGGAAATTGACTGATGACTAGTAACTTCTTTTTTTTTTTCTATTTTTTCGCATTTTTTTTATATTTTTGATAAAACTGATGACTAACTTTGTTTTATGACTAATAACGAGTGCGAGTTACAGCCGGGGAGGAGACGACGGGCGTGGCTATGTGCCGCCCGGCGCGATGCCTAGGAACGGCTCGCTACAGGGAGCGGGAACTGAGCCGCCCAGTAAGCCGCGCCATGCTGATGTCATGATGACATCATGCTTGCTTTTTGTTTTTTCTTCACATTTTTATTTTCGTTTTTAGTTTCTTTTAATTTTGTATATATTTCGAAATATTTTCAATATATATAATACAAAAAGAAATTTACATAAAATTTTAAAAAAGCTAATCATGCATTGAAAAATATTAAACGTGTAAGGAAGAATGTTAATCATGTGTACGAGAAATGTTTGTTACATTCAAAAAATGTCAACTATTTAAAAAAATGTATTTGCCATTTTAAAAAATGTTATACAATACATACAAATGTTCACATAATTCTTTAAAAAATTCATATCATCAAACAATTGTACATATACTTTTAACAAATGTTTCACGAGTGTCCAAAATGTTTTTCTGACATTGTCAAAAAAAATGTATATGATGTAAAAAATGTTTTGTACAGTATAAAAAATGTTTTGTACCATGAAATAAATGTACGTGATATTTTAAAGAAAAATTGCGGTGATTCAAAAACAATGTTCGTGACATTTTAGAAAATGTTTATACAATGTAAAAAAATGTTCCCGTAAGTTAAAAATGTTTATTTTCATTAAAAATTACAACATCTACTTGGATAAAATATTACCCCCTCCAATCCATATTAATTGACTCTGCTTTAGTATAATTTGTACTAAAGTTGTACTAAAGCAACGTCAATTTATATGGATCGGAAGGAGTATGGTGTATTCAAAAAAGTGTTCAAAACATGTATTTCAAAAAATGTACATCATGCATTTGAAAAATGTCTAAAGTGTATCATAAATATGTTTCCGTGTGCTCTAAAAATGTACAGTGTGTACAAAACAAAGGAAGACATGTGTGGAAAAATAAATAAAAACCGACAAAGAAATAAAAAGAAAAGTAAAAAAAAGAAGAAAACAAAGGAAAACAAGAAAGAAACAAAAAAGCAAAGTATAACAAAAAAAGAAAAACCAAAATAACCAATGAGAAAACAAACAAAACCAAAGCAAAAAAAGGAAAACCAAAGAAACCCGTGAAAAAACAATTAAACCAAATGAAAAAAGAAAAAGAAACCAAAATAGAAAAAGAAAACCGGACCTAAACGAACCTACAGCGAAGGAAAACCAAAAAAGCAATGAGAAAACAAAAAAAGAAAATAAGTGAAAACCGATGGAAAAACAAATAACCCTAAAATAAATAAAGAAAACAAAAAAGAAAAAAGAAAACCAAGGAAAACCGTACCTACAGGAACGTACATCGTGCAGCGAAAGTACATTGCTACTGGGCCGGCCAGCTAGACGCCGCCTGTAGGCGATTCCTATTAGGAATCGGTACGCGCGTCATATAACCCTGACGGGAGAGGACAGCCGGAAAAATCGCACAGGAGAGCCTCTTATGGGCCGGCCTAATAACATCATTTTCTTTTCTTTCATTTTTCATTATTACTGCTCCATTTTTTATTCGGTGAAAATTGAACATTTTTTCTAGCACATTATTTTTAAAATGATTTTTTTCCAGAAAAGTATGAACAATTGTTATTAAATGTGTGTGAAATTTTTTTAAAAAGCAAGATATTCAAGAAAATCAATATTTGTTAAAATACTTGAATATATTTTTTAAATTTAACATGTTTTTATTAAACATGAGTGAACAATGTTTTTAAAATGATCATACTTTTCATTAGAAATGTATTTTTTAAAATATTCAATAAACATAAAACATGAAACAGGGGGAAATGTAGAGAAAGAGAAACAACAAAAAGAAAGAGAAAAAATTAACAAAAAAATAAAAACATGGAGACCTCAGAAACAACCATGAGCATCCCGAAGAAAACTGCTCGTATCTATCAAATGGGTTGGCCCATCAAGGCCCGGCTTGTGGAATTTGGTCCCTGCTCGTTGCAATGAGCGTAACATAGGGTTTGCCAGACTACTCGCCATAGAGTGAATGCCAGTGAGCCCTAGCCGACCGCACATGCTTGTAACCTCCTAATGGCACATCTATTCCTCTTTACTTATACTAAAAAATATTCGCTAGAAATTCTCACAAAAAAGTAAAAACATCTGGCCGTTTATTTGGCTGAGTAAAATTTGGGGCCATTAGATCTCGAGAGTCGGTTTGAAATCACGGTTATATAAACTTATGTCAATCGCGTATTTGACAAAAAAATCATTGTCTATTGAAAGATGTTCATCATGTATTTTGGGGAAAAAATGTATACACAAAATTATATTTCTAAATGAAAGAAAACAAAAATTAAAAATAATGTTCATCGCGTATTTTGGAGAAACAATGTATACACAAATAATATATTTATAAAATAAATAAATAAACATTCATCATGTATTTGAAAATTATTCACCGTGTACTTAGAAAATATTCATGTATAAAAAGAATAATTGCAAAAAAAAAGGAAAACAGAAAAGTGAAAAGAGAAAGAGAAGAATCTGAAAAGAAAAAAATATAAAAACCAAAGAAACTGAGGGGGAAGTCGAAGGAAACCGAAAAAGAAACCATAATATAATCGAAACTGGAAATTAAAAAAGGCCAGAATCGAAAAAAAAGACTAGATAAAGAAAAATTAACTCAGGAATCCAAAACTAGACAGAAAACCAGAGAAAATGGGTCGTGTAAGTATTTGACGTTGCGAGTGTCAAATAGGCTTTGTCGTGTGTGATGTCATCACTTGTGATCCTGTGCCTCTCCATGGCCAGACACAATCAATCGAAAGGATCGGAAAACATGAATTAGCCTTACTTCGCAGAACGAACTTTCTTTTTCTTTTTTGCGGGTATAAACCTTGCAGAACGAACTTGCTCTCTTCATCGGCGACGACACAATCAATCAGTCGGTAGCAAAGCCCACAAGGCCGTTTTCTTTATCTAGTCTTGCTTTTCTTCATCGGTTTCCAGTTTCAGTTATATTAGATTAGAAGACTGAGAGGTATGACAAGACCGTTTTGCGTTGCCAACATTTTTTTTAATAAAGACATCCAAAAGGCATCTTAGATCTGATTAATATCGAGAAAACGAAGGCTACTACAATGGATAGACAACTGGATATAGAATGACCAGTAAAAATATAAATTACATTAAAATGCATACTAGTCTTCTTCCTCTGATTGTACGTTGCCAGCCAGAGATTGAAAATTGCACTGAACCAACAATAAAGAAAAGCGACACCTGCGAATGCCCTTGCCATACCAAGCTTTGAAGACCGCAATAGCCACTCGCTCCTTGAGACGAGATCTAAAAATTACTGAAGCAGCATCGGCTGAAGCATCACCCCACGGATAACAGGTTTGCAATCCATCACCACCAGCACAAAAGGGTTGGAGAAATCGGGCCAAGCCATAGAACAACACAAAAGATGTCGTAGTCAACACCCCAATAGCCAGCCAAAAGCTTTTCTAAAGAGAGCTTTTGCGTTGCCAACTTTTAATTTCCATGCAAACGTCGTCAGATAGTCTTCCTATTCCACGACCCGCGCACAAGAAAGCGAGCTAACGTGCACCCCTAGCTCCCCCACGAGCCATTTTATGCCGGCCCATGTGCGGGCTGGGCGCTCCATTTTTTTTTTGTTCTTCTTCTTTGTTTCTTTTTGTTTTTCACTTCGAGAATTGTTCACGAATCTCAATTTCAAAAAATATATTCAGGATTTCAAAAAATGTTCTTAATTTAAGAAACTGTTCAATAATTCTAAAAATTGTTCTAAATTTCAAAAAATATTCATGAAATTGAAAAATGTTCGGGACTCGTAGAATGTTCATAAATTCAAAAAAATGTTTATGAACTAAAAAAGTTCAAGAATTTTAAAAAATGTTTTGAATTCAAAAAATGTTCGTGAATTTGAAGAAAAACCTAAATTTTGAAAAAAAGATCGTCTATTGAAAAAATGTTCACAAATTCCAGTCTATTCAAACAAATGTTCTCAAATTCAAAAAATATTTACAAATTTTCAAAAAATGATCGCAATTTCTAAAAATGTTCCCAAATTTCACAAAATATTCATGAATGTGAAAATTGTTCACGGTTTTGAAAATAGAATAATGAAAAAGAAAGAAAGAAAATGTCAAAGGAAAAAAATAAAAATAAAAAAAGAAAGAAAAAAACAAAAATGAAAAAAGACCGGTCTGAGAAGGTTCTAGAAGTTCTAGAACCTTTCCAAAACAGAAAAGCAGAGCTAGTTGGGCCGGCCCAGTGTACCTAGCAGGAGCGCGGGGATACACGACAGGACAATATGGCCGACCTACGCGGTAAATAGGATCCGCCGTCATCAGCATCGAGTTCCCTGCCGTCCCTAGGCGCGCGAAAATGGTCTGGATTGGTGGTGGGTCCGCAAGAAGGCAAGATTCTGACAAATACACCATAGTGACCCTGAAAATGAGAATGTACAGGCCAAACCATGGCAGGACAAAGCATAACCCCAAAATTACTAACCACAATACTAAAGCGGGAAGCTTTCTCTTTTTCAACTTTTTTCTTGCTTTACTGTTCATTTTACGCGGTAGCAGTGAACAGCGATGGCAAACCGTAACCATGTATGAACAGTGCCCGCTCATGAACAGCCCCAGATACGAACAATGCCAGGTATAAGCAGTAATTCTGGGAAAAAAAGCCTGCTTTTTTTATATGCTGAATATCATCGTCATACTTACATATATGCTAAAGCCGGAAGGTTTTGACTCAGTAAGCATGAACAGTAATCATAGGGAACAATACACTCAAATGAACAGTCTGCAAGCGAACAGTCGGGGGGAAAATACGTAAACAATTCAAAAAAACTGAGATTTTTTTACACATCATTTCTCTCCCCCTCCTCCACCCTCGCATCCTTATATGAAGCATTAGGGTTTAGGATTTTTTTACACATCATTTCTCTCCGCAGGCGTACCGGTGCAGAGCCACCTCGATCGTCTCCCGCTCCTTTCCGACGATGGCGTCACCGAGGCACCGAGCGAGGACTACGGCGTCCTCCTGCACGATACATGTGCCCTGCACAGGAGATTGGTTTTTTCTTTTTCTTTTTATTTGTTTTGGATTGCTTAGATTAGGGAATTACATGAATGGTTAACCGGCAAGGCTTTGTTTTTCTTTTTTTTATTCTTTTAATGCCTCACGAGGATTTACACGCAATTTGTTGGGCTCAATCCAGCACTCCAAATCACGCACGTCTCCCTCGCATAGCCCTCTCTCCCCAATAGAAGCCGCCGCTGTTCCTGGCCAACTCCGGCGGTCTCCGTCGCTCAGCTTGCAGCCCCGAGTCCCACTCGCTCTGCTCTACAGCCTCCACCGATTGGTTTTCGTGCTTGCCTCCTCTTTCGTCTCCCGCGGCTAACCCTACCCACTTGCTTGAGCTTGCCAGTGTGGCCGCTCGCGTGTCATCTGCGCCATACACCTGGATGCTAACTCCACCTCCTCAAGCTCCTCCCCATCCACCTACTACTGGCCATCTGTGGCCTCATCTCCATGGCCGATGCGGTACCCCGCATTCGTGCCTGTAGCTGCTGTCTTAGGATAGACGCCATGGTCGTCGTCCCGGCCATCGGTGGTTGCTTTCGAGGTCTCCCGCGCTCTCGGGCGATCATAGACCATGTTGTACCTGATGGCTTCGACCACCTCGGCTCGTGCCACGTGCAACAGCGGTGATGCTCTACCTCGGCTACAACCGTCAAAGGTGCGTCTCCATTATCCTTCTCTGTCTCTCATTTCTCTTGTGCTTTGATCCTAGCTTTTGAGGTTGGCAAATTTTCGTTTCCTATAATAGTGTTGCTGCTGTATGTGCCATTCGTTATACCTAGACCATGGTTCTCCTTTTTGCTATTAACTATTACTGAACAAAACTATTGGCTCGGTCATTGACACTCAATGCATTACATGAACACTAACCGAAACCATTTTTATAGGATATGGTAAGAGACTTTTACATCCGAACACAATCCGATCCGAACCCAAGTCCAATTAAAAGGATAGAGTACAGGATATGGTATTACTAATATACGACGTCGTAGGATAATCTTTTTTCCTAGCCAAATAATCCGACCTTTTAAATATGGATGTCCGATAAATGAAACTTACAATACAATATATTACCTCTCAATTGTATGGCTTGCACGCACCATATATTGCTTCTCTAAGTTATGTGAGTTGTCTCTATTTCACTGCATGGCAGAGCAGGGACCTCGATATGAACTCTAATTGTTCCGTGCCAGCATCACTGGGTTAGCACAAGGAGGCGAATCGTAATCACTATCTGGATCAGGCTGCCAAGGAAGTGGATCAAGAATTGACACCTCCACAATTACATATTTTGGAACAGCAGATGGATCTTTTAACCATGCATCCACCACAACAAGCTCTCGATCTTTACGCGGCAAAAACTGAATAATATCTCCACCAAGACTAACAACTACTATCCACCATTTATCAATCTCTAAACCATTATCAAGAAGCCCTTCGGAACTAAGTCTGATTTTCTACGCCAATTCACTTTGAGTAGCATGAGATCCACGATGCCAACGAGCAAACTCCACACGACTATCAAGCCACCGGATCCTACCCGAATCATTCAAGACTTGAGTACAATAATTGTCAGAACTGAAAATCAAAAAGTAGTGATGAGGAGGACACGCTACCTCAATCCGAATACCGCCTTGCTGATTGCCACATGTAGCTTCAAGAGCGGCAAGCAAATCTTCTCCTGGAAGCCAAACAAAGTTGCATACAGACCACGGCCATGGTAACTCCTTTCCAAAACAGTCATTCCAGCAGTACGAGAAACAACAATGCTTCTACTATCCGGTCATATCTCTGGTTCGCCCCGCTCAACGATCTCTCCCGGAAACGATCTTCTTCACCATTCTTCACTATTCCAGAAAGAAAAACGTCCATCACTGGAACTATCGCCACCGCTCATCTTTCCCTCTCCTACAAGCCAGAAAAGAAGACATGGAAAGAGTTTCAATGTTGTACATAAAAACATAGACAACTGCCTCTTTTATAGCGTAACACAAAGACTAGACATCACGCCCATTCGCATCAACAGCACGCATCGTACGTGCCACAATGATGCACACATCTATTCATATTAAATAGAAATTTTGGCATATAGCACACCCATGAACTCATCCAAACCTGCCAGAATCGCATCAAAACAGCAAGCCACGACACAAATGTGAAGTTATCCAAAACATATATAGCCACCCTACAACTGACGGCAACTATGTAACAAATTCAAAAACACGAAAAACTAGCAGTGTACACTTCCAAACAGCACCGCTTCCTACATCAAATGCCGCAATGTATACAGTAAGCGCATGAATGCAACACTTTTAAATAGTTCACATGGCAGGCAACCTTACAGATCAAACCAATTACGCGAATACATGCATGCATCCACCTCGGCACACTCTGCAACATAGACACCGATCACATGTTGCATGACACACGCAACATACGTGTCCCGTGTTTACCCACTTTACCGTCCACGTATCATTGCTAAAATAACTATTCTACTATTTTACTTAACTATAAAAAACTCCCAGCAAGCTCCTTCCCCTTATCATTGCCATCCAGTAGCAAAAACGCTTTTTTCAACACTACCCATTTAACATGCAAAACCAAGAGCCCTCCTCAACCATAAATTCTTTCCCAGAGTCAACTAGAATAAAACAAATCCAGCCGACTAACCACAAAAAGGACATGCATGCAATAAAAATGAAAATAATTTTTTTCTCAAAAATACAAACGAGGCCTGCCACGGGTGTGGCGCACGCCGCGCATCTTGGGCGCTAGTAATCACTATTTTGCCTGCATTGTATGCAGCAGCATCCATCAAACGTCTTTGAATGACTTCTTTTTTACCTTTCCAAGGACGCGTGTGTGACTTGCTTGCCCCTCCATTTAAGATATGTAAATGGCATTCGGGTTCAACCCGAACTACGAGCGAATATATAGCGGTTGCACCAGGACAGGAACCACACCGAACCCACGGAGGAGCTAATCTGTACTTATTTCACCGACCCACTCTCCACAGCTTTCATCAAGAGCCCGGATTCAGCAGGCACCAGCTGGTGGAGCACCGAAGCTACTCGTTGGAGACTAGGAGGGAGTGGCAAGAACTTCAACTAGGTGTGAGGTATTTCCCTTCTTCCTTCAGAAATTATCTTTTAGGAAATTCTTTCACCAGAATTTGATGCATCTTCTCTCCTGCAAAGATCCTCCCTAGCTAGACTCCAAAACACGGGATCACGCCGACGAACCACGGGATCAAAATAAAAGTTGTAGATCACGCCGTCACGCGAACACGGGATCGGTCGACGAACCACGGCGGATGGGCGATGCTGCGCTAGGCTCGACCTTTTCACCTAGCATCCATGCTAATCCGATCAGCCACTGCCCTCAGCCCCAGCTCAAAGGTCATCTACCGGGCAACTGGCTGGATCCATACGTGGTCGTTACTCAGTCATGCGGAAGTCAAGGAGCATATGACTTATGGGTGCAACCGTTGGGAGACCATAGCACGGGATACTTACAACCGATTTGGATGACGGTCCAACAATAGGATAGGTGTATAGTCATCTTGTCCTATTTTTGCCGGTTGTGGCAATTTTTATTTTATTTCAGCTCGTTTTGTGAACTTGTATCGAACTACATACTTGGTGGCTACTTTGTTTAATAATATGGCTGCATGCATCATTTTGATGCAGAGGCCGGGGTAATCCTCCTTTAAAAAAAAATATCTAGATTCCAAAACACAGAGAAATGGCGTGATGTGCTTTGTTCTAGTGTTCTCTGTTTCTATCGTTTACAGTCTGTCTATAATCCAGGCTCGAACACTAATACAGCCGTGTACTAACAAAATTGTCACCTCAGATTCTCCAGGGAACTTCTTCGCCTGAATGGAAGCTTTGAGGCGCACGACGCCGGAGGAGGGCGCCGACATCGACTTGGACGGCCTGGACCAACTTCTTCTCTCCGGCGAGGACCCCTGGCTTCAAGTGGCGACCATCGCTTCAAGCTCAACCAGCTTCTTTGCTTCTCCCTCCATCTTCCTCTCAGATGCCACAACCACCACGGCGACTACAAACACCTGCTTGGGTCAACCTGATATCGCCATGGCGGTCGAAGGTGCGACCATTGACCTGGATACCCTGGAGCAGCTCCTCTCCGCCCGACAACGGGTGGCTTGATTCAAGCTCTCCCAGTCCCAGCTTCTTCGCTTCTCCCTCCACCTTCCCATCAGATGCCGAAACCGCCACGGCCACAGCGACGCCTTCGAGTGGAAAGTTGGAAACACCTACGAGATTCTGACGATTGTGTCAAGCTCCTCCGTCCGGGAACGGGTTACGCAAGCACTAGCCTACATTAGGGAGGCGCAAAGAAACAACAATGTGCTTGCCCAGTTTTGGGTGCCGTTCAAGGATGGTGATGGTCGGTTGAGGCTGACGACGGCCACGCAGCCATTCACGCTCGACAAGAGCTCGGAGAGGCTCATACGGTTCAGGGACGTATCGACGCACTACCAGTTCTCTGCAGATGTTGCGTCCGAGTGCTCACCTGTGGGGCTCGCAGGGAGGGTCTACATGGGCAAGCTCCCCGAGTGGTCTCCGGACGTACAGTACTTCAGCAGCTATGAGTGGCCTATGGTGCACCATGCGCAATACTTGGGCGTCCGTGGGATACTGGGGCTCCCGGTGTTCGAGAAGGGGAACTACTCGTGCTTGGGTGTCATTGAGTTGATCACCACCGCACAAAAGCTTAATTTCACCTCTGAGCTCAGTACCATCTGCAGTGCTCTCCAGGTAACGATCTCTCACTTTTTTTTTTTGGGCGAAGAGACGATATCTCACTTTTTTTTTGTGTGGGTAAAACACTTCCATTACTTAGCCAGAGTTATTACAATCAGAATGACAAATAGCAGCTATCTCGTCCGGAGCACAACGCAACCAAACAGCTGTCTTGGTCAACGTGCGTCCCATGTGAGCCAATGCATGGCTCGCTCTATTCTGGTCTCGACGAATGATTATTATTTCATGTGGTCTGCTAGATAGAAGAAGCTTGATGTCGTTCACCATAGGAGCTAGCTGTGACCGATCAGGGGCCTGGGCCTTGATCATCTGTGCGGCTGCAGCACAGTCCGTCTCCACCAACAAATGTTCACTGCTCCTCTCCATTGCTAGCGTCACCCCCTCCAGTAGAGCTGCAATCTCCGCTTCGAGAGCACTTGCACACCGCTGGATATAGCGACAGGAGGCAAAGATAATATCTCCTGCATGGTCACGAACTACCATGCCGGCGCCCCCTGATGCATCCTCTTCCCGCCAGGACCCATCAACATTTAATTTCACCCAGGCCGGCGGTGGGGTCTTCCATAGCTCTGGCTGTTTTGCCGGCCACTCCGCATCCCCACGGCGTCCTCCTTGGCCACAGTAGGCGATCACAGACTTCCCCTTCACATCATCAGCATTAGGATACTGCTGTATACACAACAATGAGTTAACGTAGCCGCACAGGAATCGGCTAGATGCCTCCACTGGTGGAGCTGGCTTGTTATGATAAACCTCGTTCCGAACGTGCCAATTTCGCCATAAGGTCATGATTACCGGTAGCCGCACATCTGCTGAACAACCATCAAGAAGATGAATGATCCACTCCGGCCCGGTGTTGATGATAGCATTCACCTTCGGCATTCTCCATATACTCGCCATCACATTCCATAGTTGTTGGGCCAGCGGGCATCTGCAAAGAGCGTGGAACATGTCCTCGCATTCCATACCACAGAGAGCACAAATATTAGAAATCTCTAAATTTCTTTTCGTTTTATTTTGAAGAGTGGCCAATGAATTTGTCGCAACCCGCCAAGCAAAGACTCGTACCCTTTTTTTTGGGGGGGGGGGGGGGGGGGGGGGCAGGGCACCCCCACACTGCCTTCCAGACGGCACGCGTGCCGTCCGTGGCCCTGCTCGTGGAGCACACGGTGGTGTGGGTACGGTCCTCCAGCGCTAGCTTGTAGGCGCTGCGAACACTGAAAACACCTTGAGAATCAGGCGCCCATGAAAGGACGTCGTCTAGACGGCGTGGGCTTGTCTTGATCGCCACAATGCACTGGACGTCCGGAGCCAGAAAATGCTGCTGAAGAAGGTCCATCCTCCATCGCCCATTGGCGTCAAGGAGCTCGGACACCTGTCGAAGCCGACAGTTGGCCCGGTGCATGATCGGCCGGTAGGACGTGGGCCGCGGGATCCAGGGGTCGTGCCATATACGAATATTTTCGCCGTTCCCCACCCGCCAGATGAGTCCTTTTTGAGGAGCTCAAGGCCATGTTGGATGGCATGCCACGTCGGCGATGCATTGCCTGAAAAAACAGTATGCTCGAGGGAACCGTTAGGGTAGTATTTTGCTTTTAATACCTGAGAGCATAGCGAGTCCGGATTGATCAATAGCCGCCACGCTTGTCTCGCGAGGAGGGCTTGGTTAAACAGCCGGAAGTCACGAAAGCCAAGGCCGCCTTTTCCCTTTGGCTCCAGAAAATTATCCCATGCACGCCAGTGTGTTTTCCGTTGCCCTTGCTTCGAGCCCCACCAGAAGTTACGCACAAGCCGCGTGAGGTCGTCGCAGACAGAATATGGCAGTTTAAATACCCCCATTATGTATGTCGGAATGGCCTGCAAGACAGATTTAATTAAAGTCTCCTTTCCTGCCTTTCAGAGAGTATCCCCCCACGCCATGATCCTTTTGGTAAGGCTAGCTTGCAACATCTGAAACTTTCCCTTATGCATACGCCCATCAGGCGTGGGTAAGCCAAGATATTTCCCTTCAAATTCTGAATTTTGCACTTGCAATACTTGTCTGACACCGGTTTGTATTACCAACGGACAGCTATCACCAAACTGTGTAGAGCATTTCTGAGGATCTATTAGTTGACCAGTGGCTTGCGCATATCTGTGTATAATATCCTTCACATATGTGGCTTGCACAACATTGGCCTTGAAGAACAAGAGAGTATCGTCTGCAAACAACAAGTGTGATATTCCAGGTGCTCTGCTACATATCTTAACAGGTTGGACTGCCTGTGTCTCCACTCCCTGCCTCAGCAAAGCAGATAAACCATCAGCCACAAATAGAAATAAGAAAGGGGACAGGGGGTCACCTTGACGAAGCCCACGCGTCGGTGCAAACGAATCCAAGACAACTCCATTAAATTTGACTGAATATCTCATCGAGGTAACACACGACATTATCCACTGTATCCATTGGTGAGAGAAGCCCAACTTGATCATCGCTTGCTCCAAGAAACCCCAATCCACCTTGTCATAAGCCTTGGAGAGATCTAGTTTATATGCACAGAAACTATTCTCTGGATTTTTCTCATGCCGGAGAAAATGAACACTCAAAAGCTAACAGTGCATTATCTGTGATCAAACGCCCAGGAACAAATGCACTCTGATATGGCGAAATGATGTCATCCAAAAGTGGCCTTAGTCTATTCACCAAACACTTGGCGACAATTTTATAAATGACATTACATAGACTTATAGGTCTGAAGTCAGTGAGTCGAACCAGATTGTCAACTTTTGGGATGAGAACAATTACCGTTTCATTAACCCCGTCTGGCATGTGTCCTGGAATACACGATATCTCACTTAATTGAACCGTAATACACAGGACTTAGAAGTTTTTTTTTTTTGTTGAACTGGACTTACAAGTATTGATTACAATAGGGACTATTGGGGTTTACTAAAATTTTATTGGCAATGCTCCTTGCAGGCAGTTAACCTGACAACCACAGAAGTTTCAAGCATTCCACGCACAACAAAGGTAAGCAACAAAACAAATTCGAGATCAGCCCCACAGCTTTGAGTTTTTATTTCTTTTTGGTAGAAAGACTAGAGACCTATAAAGTATAAATGTGAGCACCAGGATTTGAACCCTGTCCGGTGGTCGTGCTCCCAACGCACCAAGAGGTGGTTCTCAGAGTTTTGGTTTCACTGGAACTAAACAGTTTAAAACTTATACGATATATGTCTCCACTAAACCAAGCTTTATACCAAACTTTGTCTTAAGGCTGTTTGACTTATTTCTAGTTCCGTGAAGAGATTTTTCACCGTGTAAAAAAGAATGCATTCTTCAAAATCAATTTATTTTAGTTCTCAATCAATTTCGGGTAGTACCCGATTAAGGCTCAGTCTACGGTTGTAGAAATGTGTTGTGCTATACTTATTTTATAATCTCCTTTTACACAGTCACAGTAGAAAAGTTGATAGCTTGATTGGGAAATAGAATATTGTTTGAAAATTTTGGAAATATGAGAAAACAATAATGCCCACATTTATTACAAAAATTGTTGATACTTTTATGTTTTGGAAAGTAAATTGACAGTTTGACAACAGTATGTTGTCCTGATTTTTTCATCATTGTCCCAAACACAATTATGAGCTTCTTTTTATACCATATTATAATTTGATTTGAGCTGGCAGCCAAACAATAAAATAACAGGATTATGATAATCTATAGAAATGCCCGCATATATTAGAAAATATGTCGGTACTTATATATTTTGGAAAGTAAATCAACAATTCGATAACAATTTGTTGTCCTAGTTTTGGGAAATAAATCGACAATAAGACAACAAGCATGTGGCATATGGTGGGAATGCTCAATAATTATTGAACTAATCCCAACATGAAATTTTCTTGTTATTGATGTATAACAACCTCACTATCCTTCATTTTCCTATGTGTCAACAAGCATGTATTATTGGAGATGCTCTTTCTAGAACATATAGGCTATGAACCATTAACAATTAGGGTGTCAAAGTTGGTGGTGTAAACCAATTCATAGTAGAGGATCTAATTCTTAATTTCATGGAAGTAGAGGGTCCAATAAAAGAAATTGCAATTTGCATTCTCTAGTTTAGAATAAAAGTAGTAAAGCTACTAAAATGAAAAAAAATGGTACTTATATTTTCTCATTGCATGCCTGCTCTTGTGAATCATCATGTAGTTCAATAGTGCTTCGTACAAAGATGCTTTACCGGAGATATTACAAGTCCTAAAAGCAGCATACATTGTCCATAAGCTACCATTAGCACAGACATGGGTCACATGTGCTCAACAAGGGAAATGGGGCAGACGCCACTCGGATGAGAACTACCGATACTGCATCTCTACCATTGACGTAGCATGCTACGTGAATGACCCTCAGATGCAGAATTTCCACGATGCTTGCTTTGAGCACCACCTTCTGCAAGCGCAAGGGGTAGTAGGGAAAGCCTTCACGACAAACCAACCATGTTTCCTACCAGACATTGGATCTTCAACTAAACTGGAGTACCCATTATCTCACCATGCTAGGATATTCAGGTTAAAAGGTGCAGTAGCAATCCGATTAAGGTGCACACGCGCTGGGATGGCGGACTTTGTGTTGGAGTTCTTTTTGCCGACGGACTGTGGAGCACTCGAGGAGCAGAAGGCAGTGTTGGACTCCGTGTCGGGAACCATGCAAAGTCTTTGCCAAAAAATACGTGCAGTTACGGACAAGGAGATGGAGGACGACGTGATGTGGGAAATGAATGAGCTCAACTCGTTTGATCTTCAGAAGAAGAAGGCTATGAAAAGAAAACCAATGGCACGAAGATCACTTGTGTGGAAAAGCTTTACCGAGATCATGGTTGGAGATATCGTTAAGGCTTACTGCAACCATTGTGGTCTTGAGCTTAGATGTGATTCAAAAGTTCATGGTACATCCTCGTTGGGATCTCACTTGAAAAGGTGCAAACATAAGCAGAGTACTAGTACTTTGCAACTGCAATAGGGGGATAGTAGTTACTGAAACAGAGAGTAATTTTAGTTCATGTGTGCTTATGACATTTTCAAGTTTGAATAGATGTTAATTCTACCATGAGTTTTGGTGCATGCGGTGTTGATAATATGATTTGGTGCATATTTTCATTTTTGACCGATTCTCAATAGAGTGACTGTAATTGAAATAGACCAGCTTTGCCAAAGTGGGCATATTTATGTAATGCAATTATTCAGCATTGTGAGTTGAAAGAACTAGAGCTTGATGGTAGAAGGTTCAACAGGTCCAACAACCAGGAGAATCTTGTTTTCCCGAGACTTGATAGGGTTCTGATTTCTATCTCTATGGAAATTAACCTTCGATTAGTATTTCTTAAAGCTTTGCCGAGAGTAATTTCTGATCAGTCTCCTCTAGTAATGGATTTTGGGATAGACCAGTGCTATTTCTGTTACAAGTAACTTGTTGGGCCCCAAAGTGCAGGGGTTTGTAGTAGCAGCGGGTCTTTCCTTCAGTGACTAACCAAGGTATCAATCCGTGGAAGCACTCTTTCCCTACAACAATTAGGAGCTCTGCAACGCAAATAAAGCTCACTTATGCCCCCAACAACTCTAGCAAGGGTGTCAACCTTACTAGCTTTCTTAGTTGTACAAGTTATTCATGTATTTTGTGTGTAACACCCCTGTAATTAAGCTACAGTAATCCCACATGATCAATGCCAAGACATCGTGCTTAACAGTGCTTGATCACCTTTGATCTCATATCTCATTTCAAATTCCACTTTAAATTGGAATTCAAACTTTAAGTGAAATTAAAAGTTGTTCAAATCCAAGAACTAAATAGTTCATAATTTTGGAAATATTCCATAACTAATATTGTTAAAGAAAACAACATCACCAAGTTTCCCAAAATGACTCATTCAACATGAAAACAGCAACAACAGCACCATTTCAGTGCCTTTGCTTTTGTTCAAAATTCAAATGAAATCATCTTGCCTCCAAACCTTTTTATGACAGAGCTAAATATTGCAAGGTATTTATGTGACCAAGTCTCACATTTTACAAAAGTCATTTTGGGGCAAAACAATTAGCAAGACAAAGGAGAAAGAAATGACAGAAAAATTTAAAATGAAAAATGCTAAAAGCCACTGTGCACTTCGACCCAGCAGCGCAACAGGCTGGCCCGGCCCGCCTAAGCCGCCCTTTCTCCCACCTCTCGACAGAGGGGAGCCATGGCGCGCGCCATCCGTCCAGGCCGCGGATGGCTCGCTATCGGCCATCCCACGGTTGGGGATGGGGATAAGGATCCCCCTCGCCCCCCTGAGGTAACCCTAGCCCCTCAGATCCCCCTCGCTGCTCTCTCTCGTTCCCGTCTCGCCCGAGCACTGCCATGGCCGCACCTGCGTAACCACGCGGCCACCGTGCTCCCCGCGCCTCCTCTCGGTGTCCACGAGCCCCGCCTCCGTCGACCATGCCTCCTCGTCGGGCCACGCGACTCCGGACGCCCTCGAACACCGTCCCCGGCCTCTTCTTCCTCCTATGGCCACCGCGACCTCGCCGTCGATTCCGGCCACCTCGCGCCTCCCCCGAGCCCATTTAGCTTACCTACAGGACCCCGGTGAGCTTGCGATTCTTTCCCCCTTGTTTTCCCCTCCTTTCCGCGCTTGTAGTCACCGTCCTCATCGTGGCCGTACTCGCCGCCGCTGATGAGCTCGCCGCCGTAGCCGCAGCCCACGTCCGAGCTCGCCTTCGTGCTCCTGCCCTCAGCACCGCCAGCCGTGCCCCGCAGCTCCGTCCCGCATCACGCCGTCTCCGGCCACGCCACCGCCACCAATGGACGCGGCTCGCTCCGCCCGATCCAACGCGCCCTTGCGCGCGTCAAATGGTGCCCCTACGCGAAACCCGATGCCGGCCCGAGGCCCTCCGCCGCAAAATGTGGTCGCCGACGCTTAAACGCCGGCCGGCCGACGTGGCACTGGCCCGGGGCCCACCCGCGGTCACTGCCAGTGGGTCCGGCGGGCCCCCTTTGACCAGTCAGCGTGGACCAGTCAACTGCTGACTGGGCAGTTGACTGGCCCCACCAGTCAGCCTCTGGTGCACGTGTGGGTGCACTGCACCGGGTGCACCTAGCAATTAAGTAATATTTTCAAAATTTAATTTAAACTCAGAAATTCCAGAGATTGTTTAAAACTTTGAAAAATCATATAAAATAATCCGTAAGTCGGATGAAAATAATTTATATGTGAAAAATGATCAGAAAAATATAACGAATCTGTTTATGCCACCCACATACCTGCCACACCCCTCTAACATATCAAACCTGGAACTTTCCCCTCCGGTTCAGAATACCGATAATCACCTGGAGCTAGGAATATTTTCCCTCCTCTTCGAAAATACTTAGTAATGCATTAGATCACATCATCAACTCATTTCGCCATGTCATGCATCTGTGTTGCATTTGTATACTTTGTATTTATTGTTTCTTCCCCCTCTCCTTCTCCGGTAGACCCTGAGACTGCCGACGACCCCAGCTAAGACTACGTTCCTGACGACCAGTTCCCCTCCGCAGAGCTTCCAGGCAAGCAAACCCCTTTGATCATCCAGATATCGCCCATTCTTTTCCCTCTACTTCATGCATTAGATTTTGCTACTATTGATGATCCGATAGCTCCTATTCTGATGCATAGCCTGCTGTTGTAGCCTACTGTTCATACATTACCTACTATCCTATGATGCTTAGTTTAGCTATGCCAATGTTTCGCCTGTTGGCCCTACACCCTTGTCCGGTGATGCTATGCTAGAGTATCGGGTTGTGATCCCCTCCGAGAGCTGATCACTGTATGCTTACACTGTTACCTTCAATTACAATTACGGGGCTGAAGGGCAGGTGGTACCATACAGTAGAGATGGACCTAAGTCCCGACAGCTCCGAATGCTAAAGACGGGTCGGCTCCAAGAGCACCCGTGAGAGAAGGTAAGTTGAAGTTGGGTCGGCCCCAAGGGTACCCGCGAACGATATTGACACGGAACGACCGGGCTGGCGGAGACCACCCTGGAGTGGGATGGGCCTGGTCCCTTGTTATAAACCACGAGACGGAGCGACATGAGCACTGATCGTCTCCGCGAGCTATCAACACACTAACGGGTTTGGATATGTGATCTGAGTAGGCCTTTGGCCTTTTTCGCACTAACCACCACGTGGGATAAGTTATGGACACTCGGCGTCGTACGTTCCTTCTGAAAACTCTTCAGACGTCACAGTTGTGCGGGCTGATTGTTGGGGTGAGCTGGAACGCCTGCTTGTGTATACAGACACTAGGCTTGGTCCCCGGCCAGTCACGCAACGTGTAGGAGTGCTTAGGGCGATCGGTCCATGACCCCTTCGCACTTAGGATTTAGACCGGTGTGCTGACCTCTCTACTGAGCCTAGGTGGGTCTACGGTGTGTTGATTATCCGAGGTCGGGCATTACCCAGCAAGTGTGTCCGGTCAGAGGTAATCGAGCGTGTTGGGAAAGTTGGTGCACCCCTGCAGGGAAGTAATCTATTCGAATAGCCGTGTCCACGGTAACAGGACGCTCGGAGTTGTATCCTGATCTACTACAACTATAACCAGATACTTGAGATACTAAACTGTTATGATGGCTCTGGGATCGCTTTCTCGCGGGGTAGTCGAGAAAGGGTCTCTGGGCGTTGTTACTATATATGATGCTACATATTATTATGCTGCTCTCTTCTGATGCTGCAAGATGCTAGTCTTCGATAGGCTAGGCCCTTCCCCCTCTACTCTGGCATTCTGCGGTATAGCCCACAGTTACAACCTCATTCCATTGATACCGATGCATACTTAGCATAATTGTGATGTAAGTCTTGCGAGTACTTTGGATGAGTACTCATGGTTGCTTTGCTACCTTTTTCCCCTATACCCGATTGCTGTGATCAGATGACGGAGCCCAGGAGCCGGAGATCCCCAGTGGAGGCTACTACTACACGGAGCCTGATGACCAGGAGTAGTTCGGAGGCCCCAGGCAGGAGGCCTGCGCCTTTTCGATCAGTGTCGTTGTTATGCTAGCCTTCTTAAGGAAAACTTGTTTAACTATGTCTGTACTCAGATAATATTTGCTTCCGCTGACTTATGTATTCGGGTCCTCATGACCCCTGGCTTGTAATTTGAAGATTTATGTTTAAATTTGTGTCTAGTGTTGTGTTGTGATATCTTCCCGTGAGTCCTTGGTCTTGATCGTGCACGTTTGCATGTATGATC
This sequence comes from Thinopyrum elongatum, assembly GCA_011799875.1. Classification (NCBI taxonomy): domain Eukaryota; kingdom Viridiplantae; phylum Streptophyta; class Magnoliopsida; order Poales; family Poaceae; genus Thinopyrum; species Thinopyrum elongatum. Next base: position 557,907,100 of record CM022301.1, on the reverse strand, counting down.
AGTGCACGGTCGAGCCGGGGGCACCACAAGTTGGTATCAGAGTCGACTGCCTGTAGGAAGCCCCTTTCGAACTCCTTGGTCGAAGTTGAGTCTAGCCTTTGGAAAACTATTTTTACTAATAGTGTTGTGTGGCTTACGGGCCCACATCGCAAATGGATGGGATTAGGATCTTTTATTCCTCTTCTTTACTCTGAGAATCTGAATTCTCTTCTCTTTCGGGTTAAAGATTTTACTAACTCTAACTTTAGGTTCACGTGATCACATCCACCCGGAGATTGAATTATCTGCAATTACTTCTTTGAATGCATGATGCAATATTCACTCACTGTCAATTGACACTTTTGAAATTCCCTTTGTTTCAGATGCGTCCTTTGTTTCCAGTGCGTCCTGCGACGCAGCTCGTATGCCGGACTTATGCTCTTGATGCTACCGGTTTCCCTGCTATCCTGGTCACCCTCCTGACCAGATTGGGCTATCATTGGTATCCTGAGTACATGGTCTACGAGGACTTTCGCGAGTTCAACCAGGCGCAGTACCATGCCGATGTTCGCATCTTTGATGAGCGGGAGAACTCTATCACCGGGTTACACACTTTTCACGGTATCGGTGTGACTGTTGACATGGCAGTCCATGATGCTGCCTATGCTGCTATCGCACATCTTCGTGGCCAGCACCCCCTCTTGGATGATTCTCAGTTCTGATACATCCCTTATGCCCCTGATGGAGATGAGAGTGGATATTACCCTGCTGTTTGCACCCCTTACGTGTCACGTCGTTACGACCCGCAGGTCTTGATCCAGTACACTGAGGCTCTGTATCGCACTGCCCGAGCTCTTGCCGTCGAGTTGTACGCCACTCGTACTCGTCTTTACGATGCTTTGACGCAGTTGCTACCCGCAGTCAGTGCTGGAATGCATCCGCAGTACATCCTTTACCCGCGCAGGACAGAGATGCCACCAGGTCTCGATTGGCTTGCTGTGGGAGGTCGCACTCCCCCACGTGGACCTCTACTCCCAGTTCGAGACCAGGTTCTGCATCAGAGTCTTCACGGTCTGCAGGATCCTTCTACCGTGAGCACCCAACGTCGTCACTTGCAGATGCCTGGCTACCGTGGTTTTCTCCGACGTTGATGTAGCCTTTGCTATGTCCCGTTGTTGTATCCCTCCACCGCGTGCCTGCGTGCCGCCTAGTATGTCTAGGTTATTTTCTGTTCCGAACTCATACTATCGTTTTGTAACCGACTCTGTGTATGGATCTGTATGTCATTAATGACTACTGTTATGTATCTATTGCACTCTTGTTCATTGTTCGTGTTACATCATGGTTGTCTCTAAATGCATGCAATTACCTATTACTAAACTACCCCCTGTTAAATTTTAGCAGGATGGTTAGACCAGGTGGTTGTGGTCGTGGTCGTGGCCGTGCTGCCAACAATCCACCACCGCCCAACTACATGGCCGGTATGATGCAATAGTTTGAGCTACAACGCCAGTTTATGCAAGGGATCATGGCACAGTTCCCAAACCCGAATGCTAACCAGCAGCCAGCCCCAATAACTCTGTCAGAATTTGTGCGCCTCAACCCTGCCACTTCCGCAACTCAATTCAGCCCCTTGATGCTGATGATTGGCTCCGGGACATCACTTATGAGATAGAGTCTGCTAATGTTGCCCCTGCCAACTTTGTCACCTTTGCATCATACTTTCTAAAGGGTCCAACTGCTCAATGGTGGGACAGCCACAGGCATTCACTGCCTGTTGGGACAGTTGTCACCTAGATTGAGTTTCAAGCTGCCTTCCGTGCCCGTTACATTCCTCAAGGAATTATGGACAGGAAGAAGCGAGTGTTCCGCAACCTCACTCAGGGCAGTAAGACTGTAGATGTTTATCAGCGGGAGTTCCTTGACTTATCCCGCTATGCTGAAGAAGATATCGCCACAGATGCTCACAGACAGGACAAGTTCCGTGATGGACTGCACCCAGACATCAAGCTTGCACTTGCTACTCAGGACTACACTGATTTCGCCACTTTGGTGAATAAGGCGATCCAGCAAGAGACCGCTCAGATGGAACACAAGGAGTCACTCAAGCGCAACCGTGACGTTGGCTCATCTTCGGGCTCATCAGGACAGAAGCGTCGAATCTGGATTCCATAAAGTATGTACCGTCCAGCTACCCCTGCACCAAGACCTTCTTATGCCGCACCTCGTCGCCTCCACCACCAAGACAGTCAAGAGTTTAGACTGCACCACCCAATGCTCCTGCTCCACGTCCCAATGACGGACTGTGCTTCAAGTGTGGCCGCCCAGGTCACCGTGCTTCAGAATGTCGCCAGATTCAAAACCAGCTAGCACTTTCTATTCCCGGTCATGGCAATGGCCGTGGTTACAACCAGCTTCGCAATTATAATGCCAGGCCTTCTTATGGTCGTGGTCAGGCTAATCACATTGATATTGAAGAAGTTCAGGATCAGCCAGCTACTGTGATGGGTACCCTTCTCGTTAACTCAGTACCCTCTTCTGTTTTATTTGATTCAGGAGCATCTCATTCATTCATATCGGAAGCATTTGCATTAACAAATGACACTGCATTTGAAAAGATGAACCATCCACTAGTGGTAAGCACCCCCGGGGCTCATTGTCATGCAGTATGGTTTGTCATAATGTCACCATGGAAATCAAAGGATTGGAATTCCTTGTCTTACCCATCGTCTTGAATACTTCCAACATTGATATCATACTCGGAATGGATTGGTTGAAAGCTCATATTGCTTCAATCGATTGTGCCACAAAAATAGTCCAACTCCTGCACCCTTCCGATGAGATAGTGAATTACTCTACTAAAGTTATTCAGAATGCCGAAGCCCAGATATATGCTTTGAATGCATTGAACACTTCACCTCTTAAGGGAATCGAGAATGTTCCAGTCGTCCGTGACTTCCCAGATGTCTTTCCGGAAGAACTCCCAGGAATACCCCCTGTTAAAGCTGTCGAGTTCGTTATCGACTTGAAACCAGGCACCACTCCAATTGCTAAGCGCCCCTACAAGATGCCACCGCATGAACTCCTTGAGCTTAAGGAGGAGATCGATAAATCACTTCGTAAAGGTTTCATTTGTCCAAGTTCCTCTGCTTGGGGAGCACCTTCTCTCTTTGTTAAGAAGAAAGATGGAACTAACCGATTGGTCTAAGACTACCGACCTATTAACCAAGCAACAATCTAGAACAAATATCCGCTTCCCAGGATAAATGATCTGTATGATCAACTCGCTAGTTCCTCTGTGTTCTCTAAACTCGATTTGAGGTTGGGTTACCACCAGATTAGAGTTCGTGGGGAGGATATTCCAAAGACAGCCTTCGTTACTCATTATGGATCATACGAGTACACCGTCATGTCATTCGGCTTAACCAATGCTCCAGCCACTTTCTCCCGATTAATGAACTACATCTTCATGGATTACCTCGACAGGTTTGTCATGGTTTATCTGGATGATATCTTGTTTATTCCAAGAATGAAGAAGAGCATGCCGAACATCTTTGCCTAGTACTGGAGAAGCTTCGAGAACATCAGCTATATGCCAACTATTCCAAGTGTGAATTCTGGTTATCCGAGGTGACCTATCTTGGTCATGTGATTTCCAAGGATGGTATTGCTGTTAACCCAGAACAAGTTCAGGCTATTCTTGACTGGACTCCTCCAAAGAATGTTAAGCAAGTAAGAAGTTTTCTCGGACTCGCCAGCTATTGCCGCCGTTTTGTCGAGAACTTCTCCAAGATTGCGAAGCCACTGACTGATTTGCTCCACAAAGACAAGAAGTTTGAGTGGATGCCGCAATGTCAAGAAAGTTTCTAGACACTCAAAGACAAGTTGACGTCTGCCCCAGTGCTTGCTCCCCCAGATACTCGCAAGGATTTTGTGATCTATTGTGACGCATCCCGACAAGGATTAGGCTGTGTCCTAATGCAAGAGCGCAAAGTGATTTCTTATGGCTCTCGACAGTTGCGTCCCCATGAAGAGAACTGTCCAGTTCATGATCTCGAACTTGCTGCGATTATCTATGCTCTGAAGTTATGGTGACATTACCTCCTTGGTAATCGTTGCGAGATTTACACGGACCACCAAAGCCTGAAGTATTTGTTTACTCAACCAGATTTGAACCTCCGTCAGCAAAGATGGATGGAGGCCATTTCAAATTATGATTGTGGTATATCTTATACCCCTGGCAAGGCTAACGTTATGGCTGATGCATTAAGCCGCAAATCTTACTGCTACGAACTTGTAGTGCAGCTACAACAACCACTTCTGTATGAAGAGCTTCAAAAGCTGAACATCGAGATTGTTCCTCAGGGCTATCGGAATACCCTGGTCATTGAACCAACTCTCGAGCAATCCATCAAGGCTATGCAGAAGCATGACCCTGAAGTTGACAACATTAGGTGTAACATTGCAACTGGTAAGCCATCAGACTTCTCACTTGATGGTGATGGAGCCCTGTTCTTCAAGGACCGTCTTGTGGTACCTAAGTTTAAGGGTATGCAAGAGGACGTTATGAGAGAAGCTCATGATACGCCTCTCTCAATTCACCCTGGTAGTACCAAGATGTATCCAGATATTTGACAGAGATTCTGGTGGTCTAACATGAAGCAAGACATTGCTCGATACGTTGTTGAATGTGACATTTGCCGTCGCGTTAAAGCAGAACATCAAAAGCCTGCCGGAACTCTGCAACCGCTTGCTATTCCTGAATGGAAATGGGACAAGGTTCAAATGGATCTCATTACTGGTTATCCCAAGTCGCAAAAGGGTAATGATGCTATTCTCGTCATCGTCGACCAATTCTCCAAGGTTGCACATTTTCTGCTAGTCAAGGAGACAATCACTGCTACGCAGTTAGCAGAATTATATATCTCTAGAATTGTGTCACTCCACAGTATTCCTAAGGAGATCAGTTCAGACCATGGCAGCCTCTTTACCTCTAAATTCTGGGAAAGTTTCCAAGAAGCTATGGGAACTCATATAACCTGGAGCACAGCTTATCACCCTCAGTCCCAGGGCCAAGTTGAACGAGTTAATCAAATTCTTGAATATATGGTTCGAGCTTGTGTCATCTCATTTGGCAAGAAATGGGAAGAATCCCTTCCGTATGCTGAATTTTCTTACAACAACAGCTATCAAGCTAGCTTGAAGATGGCACCGTTTGAAGTTCTTCATGGACGTAAGTGTTGAACCCCTCTGAATTGGTCAGAAACTGGGGAACGGCCACTCTTTGGTCCGAATATTATCCAACATGCCCAAACAAGTTCCTATTGTTCGTGAAAATCTGAAGGCTGCTCAGTCTCATCAGAAGAGCAACTATGACCGTAAACACAAGGAAATGGTCTATCAACCCGGCGAACGAGCCTATCTTTGTGTCACTCCGATGAAGGGCACTAATCATTTTGGAATCAAGGGCAAGTTAGCTCCTCGCTACATCGGCCCGTTCCGTATTCTCCGCAGGCGTGGATATGTGGCATATCAACTGGAACTACCGCTGAACCTTTCTGAGCTTCATGATGTTTTCCATGTGTCGCAACTTCGTCGTTGCTTCAAGGATCCAATCCGAGCAGTGGATCATGAAATGCTTGAATTGCAAGATGATCTCTCTTATAAAGAGTATCCGATCCGCATTCTTGATCAAGCTGAATGTCGAACCCGTCAGGAGACAATCAAGTTCCTCAAAGTTCAGTGGTCAAATCATTCTGAAGATGAAGCCACTTGGGAACGCGAAGATCGTCTTCGTGAAGAATACCCCGCTTTCTTTCCGTCCACCTCCTGAATTCTCGGGACGAGAATTTCTTTTAGAGGAGGAGAGTTGTAACACCCCTGTAATTAAGCTACAGTAATCCCACATGATCAATGCCAAGTCATCGTGCTTAACAGTGGTTGATGACCTTTGATCTCATATCTCATTTCAAATTCCACTTTAAATTGGAATTCAAACTTTAAGTGAAATTAAAAGTTGTTCAAATCCAAGAACTAAATAGTTCATAATTTTGGAAATATCCCATAACTAATATTGTTAAGGAAAACAACATCACCAAGTTTCCCAAAATACCTCAGTCAACATGAAAACAACAACAATAGCACCATTTCAGTGCCTTTGCTTTTGTTCAAAATTCAAATGAAATCATCTTGCCTCCAAACCTTTTTATGGCAGAAATAAATATTGCAAGGTATTTATGTGACCAAGTCTCACATTTTACAAAAGTCATTTTCGGGCAAAACAATTAGGAAGACAAAGGAGAAAAAATGACAGAAAAATGAAAAATGCTAAAAGCCACTGTGCACTTCGGCCCAGCAGCGCAACAGGCTGGCCCGGCCCGCCTAAGCTGGCCTTTCTCCCACCTCTCGACAGAGGGGAGCCATGGAGTGCGTTAGCCGTCCAGGCCACGGATGGCTCGCTGTCGGCCATCCCGCGGTTGGGGATGGGGATAAGGATCCCCCTCGCCCCCCTGAGGTAACCCTAGCCACTCAGATCCCCCTCGCCGCTCTCTCTCTCATTCCCGTCTCGCCCGAGTGCTGCCATGGCCGCACCTTCGTAACCACGTGGACACCGTGCTCCCCGCGCCTCCTCTCGGTGTCCACGAGCCCCGCCTCCATCGACCACGCCTGCTTGTCAGGCCACGCGACTCCGGACGCCCTTGAAAGCCGTCCCCGGCCTCTTCTTCCTCCTATGTCCACCGCGACCTCACCGTCGATTCCGGCCACCTCACGCCTCCCCCGAGCCCATTTAGCTCACCTACAGGACCCCGACGAGCTTGCGATTCTTTCCCCCTTGATTCCTCCTCCTTTCCGTGCTTGTAGTCGCCGTCCTCGTCGTGGCCGTACTCGCCGCCGCGGACAAGCTCGCCGACGTACCACCGTAGCCGCAGCCCGCGTCCGAGCTCGCCTTCGTGCTCCTGGGGTCCCCAGGAGCCCATCCATGCACTCAGCGCCACCAGCCGTGCCCCGTAGCTCCGTCCCGCATCTCGCTCGTACTCCGGCGTCCGCCTTCGTGCTCGCCGTCTCCGGCCACGCCACCGCCACCAATGGACGCGGCTCGCTCCGCCCGATCCAACGCGCCCTCGCGCGCATCAAATGGTGCCCCCTACGCGAAAATCGATGCCGGGCCGAGGCCCTCCACCGCAAAACGTGGTCGCCGGCGCTTAAACGCCGGCCGACCGACATGGCACTGGCCCGGGGCCCCACCCGCGGTCACTGCCAGTGGGTCCAGCGGGCCCCCTTTGACCAGTCAGCGTGGACCAGTCAACTACTGACTGGGTAGTTGACTGGCCCCACCGGTCAGCCTCTGGTGCACCTGTGGGTGCACTGCACCGGGTGCACATAGCAATTAAGTAATATTTTCGAAATTTAATTTAAACTAAGAAATTCCAAAAATTGTTTAAAACTTTGAAAAATCATATAAAATAATCTGTAAGTCGGATGAAAATAATTTATATATGAAAAATGATCAGAAAAATATAACGAATCTATTTATGCCACCCACATACCTGCTGCACCCCTCTAACATATCAAACCTGGAACTTTCCCCTCCGGTTCAGAATACCGATAATCACCTAGAGCTGGGAAAATATTCTCGAATATTTTCCCTCCTCTTCCAAAATACTTAGTAATGCATTAGACCACATCATCAACTCATTTTGCCATGTCATGCATCTGTGTTGCATTTGTATGCTTTGTATTTATTGTTTCTTCCCCCTCTTCTTCTCCGGTAGACCTTGAGACTGCCGACAACCCTAGCTACGACTATGTCCCTGATGACCAGTTCCCCTCCGCAGAACTTCCAGGCAAGCAAACCCCTTTGATCATCCAAATATCGCCCATTCTTTTCCCTCTACTTCATACGTTAGATTTTGCTACTGTTGACGATCCGAGGGCTCCTATTCTGATGCATAGCCTACTATTCATACATTACCCACTATCCTACGATGCTTAGTTTAGCTATGCCAAAGTTTCGCCTGTTGGCCCTACACCCTTGTCCGATGATGCTATGCTAGAGTATCGGGTCGTGATCCCCTCCGGGAGGTGATCACGGTATGCTTACACTGTTACCTTCAATTACAATTACGGGGTTGAAGGGCAGGTGGTACCATACAGTAAAGATGGACCTAAGTCCCGACAGCTTCGAATGCTAAAGACGGGCCGGCTCCAAGAGCACCCGCGAGAGAAGGTAAGTTGAAGTCGGGTCGGCCCCAAGGGTACCCGCGAGCGATATTGACGTGGAACGACCGGGCAGGCGGAGATCACCCTGGAGTGGGATGGGCCTGGTCCACTGTCGTAAACCGCGAGACGGGGCGACAGGAGCACTGATCGTCTCTGCGAGCTATCAACACACTAACGGGTTTGGATATGTGATCTGAGGTGGCCTTTGGCCTTTTTTGCACTAACCACCACGCGGGATAAGTTATGGGCACTCGGCGTCGTACATTCCTTCCGAAAGCTCTTCAGACGTCATAGTTGTGCGGGCTGATTGTTGGGCTGAGCTGGAACGCCTGCTTGCGTATACAGAGGCTAGGCTTGGTCCCTGGCCAGTCACGCAACGTGTAGGAGTGCTTAGGGTGATCGGTCCATGACCCCTTCGCACTTAGGATTTAGACCAGTGTGCTGGCCTCTCTGCTGAGCCTAGGTGGGTCTACGGCATGTTGATTATCCGAGGTCGGGCATTACCCAGCAAGTGTGTTCGGCCAGAGGTAATCGAGCGTGTTGGGAAAGTTGGTGCACTCCTACAGGGAAGTAATCTATTCGAATAGCCGTGTCCACGGTAACAGGACGCCCGGAGTTGTATCCTGATCTACTACAAATATAACCAGATACTTGAGATACTAAACTGATATGATGGCTCTGGGATCGCTTTCTCGCGGGGTAGTCGAGAAAGGGTCTCTGGGCGTTGTTACTATATATGATGCTACATATTATTATGCTGCTCCCTTCTGATGCTGCAAGATGCTAGTCTTCGATAGGCTAGGCCCTTTCCCCTCTACTCTGGCATTCTGCAGTATAGCCCACAGTTACAGCCTCATTCCATTGATACCGATGCCTACTTAGCATAGTTCTGATGTAAGTCTTGCGAGTACTTTGGATGAGTACTCATGGTTGCTTTGCTACCTTTTCCCCCTATACCCGATTGCTGCGATCAGATGACGGAGCCCAGGAGCCGGAGATCCCCAGTGGAGGCTACTACTACACGGAGCCCGACGACCAGGAGTAGTTCGAAGGCCCCAGGCAGGAGGCCTGCGCCTTTTCAATCAGTGTCGTTGTTATGCTAGCCTTCTTAAGGCAAACTTGTTTAACTATGTCTGTACTCAGATAATATTTGCTTCCACTGACTTATGTATTCGGGTCCTCGTGACCCCTGGCTTGTAATTTGAAGATTTATGTTTAAATTTTTGTCTAGTGTTGTGTTGTGATATCTTCCCATGAGTCCTTGGTCTTGATCGTGCACGTTTGCGTGTATGATTAGTGCATGGTTGAGCCGGGGGCGCCACATTGTGGTAGGAAGTACTTTTTGTATTTTCTTAATAAATAATAACTAAAAGTAAAACAACATGTAAAAGATGTTGAAAGGTGTTTCTTGTGTACAAAAATGGACCAGGGTTCATAGGTTCACCAATAGTAACTCTCCAAATAGTAGTGGTGTGATAAAAGTAAGATAGAGATATATGTGCAAAATGTTACATACTCATGACAGAAAAAATATATATGAAGTGATGATACTGTATAGCCAGTACGTCCATAAATTCATAGACCAGACTCCATCAACATCTATGGCTAATACTCCACTTAAATACCGGACTCCATCAACATCTCTAAGTATTATGTAATTAAACAGAGAATTGCTTTGAGCAACATGACATACAATTGATAACATAACTTCTTAAATAGGCATTGTGATATCATTTGTCCTTAGTTACAATAATATAATACAAGATTTTTCCTCTTACTGTCACCGAGGTAGCTTACTTGCAAGATTAAACCCAGCTAATGCACACCAATCACACTATTGATCTTTTCTAATCTTACCAGTGAATAAACAAACAATCGGAGAGCATTATGCATCTATAAAACAACCATTAGCATCTCATTTAATCTGGTCATAATGTAACAACTAACCACATAAGCATAATCATCGCAGAAAATACATTAGATGGATCACAATCATGATAGGCAGCTCATGTGACCTTTGTTTTGAAGAACAAGGTGTTGAATATCTTGTGTAACAAGGCATGGGCTTAGATATATTTTCTCTCTTTCTTTAAACTTGTGGTATCTCTATCTATCCCTCCATGTATATCTCCTTCGGTTGCCATCTCAACGGAACCCCCTGTAACTCAGTGTCGACTCACCATCGTTCGCTACATCAATATAAACCTGCAGGCTCCTATGTATAGGAGTTGAGACACTTCCCATAATTCCTACATGGTATACAGAGCCTTCCTCTCCCATCACATATAGCCTCCTTCCCTCTCGCACCTCCACGCCCAAGCTCGATCAATCTCCATACCCACACTATGTCTGCATATTCCAGCTCAACCAATTTCTCTAGCTTGAACAATAATACTTCAGAACCCCTCAATCATACAAATTTTATTCTCTGGCACACCCAAGCCTGCTCCTAGATCATGGGGGCTAGTCTCTATGGATACCTAGATCAATCCTTCGCCGAACCAGCACAAACCATCATCTCTAAGACGGCATAAGGCAAGGATCAGGCCATTCCAAATCCTGCCTATGCTCCCTGGCTCGTCCAAGATAAACAAATCATAGCTTATCTCCTCCGCAACCTATCCAAGGAAGTGCTAGTTCAGGTGGCCTCGATTGAAAAATCTCAAGCCATCTGGACCGCACTGTCCAACATGTTTTTAGCACAATCCATCTCTAGATCAAATAACATCCGAGTTGCTCTTTCCAATGCCCAAAAGGGAACTCGGTCAGCCACAGACTACTTTGGCCACATGCGATCTCTCTCTGATGAGGTCGCAGCCGCCGGCAAACCTATTTCAGAGGAGGAACTAATCTTGCTCATCATAGCCGGCCTAGACATGGAATATCAGCCTAGTGTTTCTGCCCTAGATTGCCGCACCGAGCCCCTTTCTATCGACATCCTCTTCACAATGGTGGCCAACTTCGAATAGAGGGTCAAGATGTTTCATGGCAGCGGCGGCGGTGGCTTTAAATCTTTGGCAAACGCCGCTGCACAGGTTCACCTGGGCACTTTCAAGGGCTACCGCGGCTAGCCCAAGAGCGGCGGTGGTGGTGGATCACGCGACAGTAGCGGCAGTGGTGGCTACCATAGCAACGGCGGCGGCAGCTACAACAGTGGCGGCGGTGCCGGAGGACACTACAACAACAACAACCGGAGCCCCTTCTACAACAACATGGGGCGTCAAGGCGGCGGCGGCAACAATTTTCAGGGGTATGACGATTATAAAGGAAAATGTCAAATTTGTAAGAAAACTAACCACATAGCCAAGGACTGTAATTGGCGCTATGCGGAGGATAATTCCTAGAAGAAAAGATTGCCGCAGTAGCAGATGCATCATATGGTGTGGATACCAACTGGTATGCCGACACTGGTGCTACAGATCATATCACCCACGAGCTTGAGAAGGTCACCATGCACGAGAGGTACCACGGCCACGATCAAGTCCATAATGCAAACGGTGCAGGTATGAGGATAAGTCATATTGGAGATTCAATTATTAAACCCCATATCGTGACATTCATCTCAGAAAAATATTGCATTGTCCTACCACCTCTAAAAATCTACTCTCTGTTCATCGCATTGCCCTTGATAATCATGTCTTTCTAGAGTTTCACCCATTTTTCTTTTTGATCAAGGATCAGGTCACGAAGAGAATTCTTTACCGAGGTAGATGCGTGGATGGACTTTACCTGTTGATTCATCAAGTTAGTAGATTCAATAAGCAAGTGTGTAGTGCCATCAAAATCTCATTAGAAAGATGCATGATCGATTAAGCCACCCCTCTTTTTCAGTTGTGCAGCAAATGCTTAGTAAAAATAAACTCCCAGTTGTTGGTGAGCATAATCCAGAAACTATTTGTGATTCTTGTTAGAAAGCTAAAAGTCATCAATTGCCTTATCATGTTTCCACTAGTGTTTCTGTCAAGCCTTTACATCTCATTTTTTCTGATGTTTGGGGTCCAGCTCCCTCTTCTGTTGGCAGACACACATACTATGTTAGCTTCATTGATGACTATAGCAAATACACTTGGATTTATCTTCTTAAGAAACGATCTAATGTGTTTCAAGTCTTTCACAATTTTCAAGCTCTTGTTGAAAGAAAATTTGATAGTAAGATCATTGCTGTCCAGTCAGACTGGGGTGGTGAATATGAGAAGTTAAACTCCTTTTTTCAGGAACTACAGATTTCTCATCATGTGTCATGTCTACATGCCCATCAGCAGAATGGGACTGCAGAAAGAAAACTTAGGCACATTGTTGAAGTAGGCCTCACTCTTCTTGCAGCTGCCCCTATGCCATTAAAATTCTGGGATGAAGCTTTTCTTACTGTTGTCCATCTTATTAACATATTGCCTAGTCGTGTCATTCATAATGAAACTCCCACAGAATGACTTTTGTATGTTAAACCAGATTACACCCCACTTCGTGTCTTTGGTTGTGCTTGTTGGCCTAATCTTTATCCCTACAATAATCGCAAACTCATGTTCCATTCTAAACAGTGTGTTTTTCTTGGCTATACTGCACAACACAAAGGAGTAAAATGTCTTGATGTTTCTACTGGCCGTGTCTATATCTCTCGTGACATTGTTTTTGATGAGACACAATTTCCCTTTGAATACCTTCATCCTAATGCTGGCGTCCTCCTTTAAAAAGAAATTCTTCTTCTTCCTTCCAATCTTTCCGGCATTGGTAATGGGGTTGAAAATAATTGTGATGATCCATCATTGGCTAACCCTCTATCTCAGCATGGTGTTTTAGTTTCTAATGGTGCAGAAAATGGTGCAAATTCGGTGCAAAATGAAGCAATGCAACGTAATTTTATGTGTAATCCCGACGGCATGGAAATTCAAGGAGAATCTACCTCGGGATCGCCGCCTGCGCAGTCTGTGCCGCAATCCGCTCCGGGATCCGCACAGCCGACGACAGGCGCGGTAGACGTGGCTGACCCCTCCGCCCCAGAACCTGCGCGCGTAGGTGATTCCCCGTCGCCACTCCCTCATGCGCCGCGCGCCAACCAGATCGCCCCACGTGGCGCATGGGGACCCCTGAGCCGGTCAACCGCCTCCACCTGTCGCCTCCTGGTTCGGGCCGCGCAGCAGCTGAGGACGAGCTAGCCGCCTCGCGCGCGGCAGCCGAGGCTGAACGGGCCCAGCCGACCGCCTCACCCGTGTGGCTGTCGCCTGGCGCGACCAGATCTGCTATGGCAGGGGCGAGCGAGCCCGGATCTTCTGCGCCAGTGGATGCTACTGCTCCTTCTGTTGGCGACATTTCTCCATCGCGCACACGTCTTCAAAGGGGGGTAATTAATCGTGTAAATTACAAAAATGTTTCTAAGCATGGCTCGACATGTTCAGCAGGTGGTGAACCCAAGAATTTGAGTGAAGCACTTGGTGACGCAAGATGGAAAAAGGCAATGGAAGAAGAGTACACGGCACTGCAGAAAAATAAAATGTGGCATTTGGTTCCTCGGCATGAAGGTAAAAATTTGATTGATTGTAAATGGGTCTATAGGATCAAAAGAAAGTCAGATGGCACCATTGATCGCTATACGGCAAGATTAGTAGCAAAATGATTTAAGCAGAGATATGGCATTGATTATGAGGACACCCTTAGTCCTGTTGTAAAAGCTGCAACTATTCGTCTTGTACTGTCCATTGTTGTTTCCAAGGGATGGAGTCTTAGATAGCTAGATGTGCGGAACGCGTTTCTTCATGGTGTTCTGGAAGAGGAGGTTTACATGAACCAACCTCCTGGGTTTGAGAACAAGAATGCACCTTCCCATGTTTGTAAGCTTGATAAGGCCCTGTATGGACTAAAGCAAGCTCCCAGAGCATGGTACTCCAGGTTAAGTACAAAGTTGCAGGCACTTGGTTTTGCTCCATCAAAATCTGACACCTTGCCATTCATTTACAACAAGTTGCAAACCTCCAGCTTTGTTCTCATATATGTTGATGATATCATTGTAACTAGTTCATCTAGTGAGGCAGTAACAGCTCTGCTCAAAGATTTTAGTTCTGAATTTGCTCTCAAGGATTTAGGTGATCTGCATTTCTTTTTGGGCATTGAAGTTAAGAAAACTAAGAATGGTATTCATTTATCACAAGAAAAGTATGCAACTGACTTGTTGAACAGGATTGTCATGCAAAACTGCAAACCATCACCAACACCACTATCCAGCTCAGAACCTCTGTCTCTGACAGAAGGAGAACCCCTGAATCAGGAGGATGTCTGATTTTCGCTTGAACTACGTCGGTATTTCCCCAAAGAGGAAGGGATGATGCAGCACAGCAATGGTAGGTATTTCCCTCAGTGATGAGACAAAGGTTATCGAACCAGTAGGAGAATCACACAACACCACGTAAATAGCTCCTGCACACAAAGAACAAATACTTGCAACCCGCCGTAAGAGAGGGGTTGTCAATCCCTCACGGGTAAAAAGATAGGTAAAATTGTAGTAGATTGGATAAATAGATATCGCGGGAACGCGAGATAAAATAAATAAATAAAAATTACAGCAAGGTATTTTTGTATTTTTGATAATATAGATCTGAAAATAAAAGCAAACAAAAATAGATCGCGAAGGCAAATATATTAAAGAAGAGACCCGGGGGCCGTAGGTTTCACTAGTGGCTTCTCTCGAGAAAAATAGCATACGGTGGGTAAACAAATTACTCTTGGGCAATTGATAGAACTTCAAATAATCATGACGATATCCAGGCAATGATCATTATATAGGCATCATGTCCAAGATTAGTAGACCGACTCCTGCCTGCATCTACTACTATTACTCCACACATCGACCGCTATCCAGCATGCATCTAGTGTATTAAGTTCATGGAGAAACAGAGTAATGCAATAAGAACGATGACATGATGTAGACAAGATCTATTTATGTAGAAATAGACCCCATCTTGTTATCCTTAATAGCAACGATACATACGTGTCGGTTCCCCTTCTGTCACTGGGATCAAGCACCGTAAGATCGAACCCATCACAAAGCACCTCTTCCCATGGCAAGAAAAATTGATCTAGTTGGCCTAACTAAACCAAAGATTTGAAGAAGAAATACGAGGCTATAAGTAGTCATGCATATAAGAGATCAAAAGACTCAAATAACTTTCATGGATAAAAACATAGATCTGATCATAAACTCAAAGTTCATCGGATCCCAACAAACACACCGCAAAAAGAGTTACATCAAATAGATCTCCAAGAGACCATTGTATTGAGAATCAAAAGAGAGAGAGGAAACCATCTAGCTACTGCCTACGGACCCGTAGGTCTACAGTGAACTACTCACGCATCATCGGAGAGGCACCAATGAGGATGATGAACCCCTCTGTGATGGTGTCTAGATTGGATCTGTGGTTTCTAGAACTTGCGGTGGCTGGAATTGATTTTTCATCGACTCCCCTAGGGTTTCTGGAATATTGGGGTATTTATAGAGCAAAGAGGTGGCGCGGGAGGCCACCGAGGTGGGCACAACCCATCAGGGCGTGCCTGGGGGCCCAGGCGCGCCCTGGTGGGTTGTGCCCCCCTCGGGGCATCCCCCAAGTGCTTCTCTGGCCCATCTGGTGTCTTTTGGTCCAAAAAAATCCACAAAAAGTTTTGCTGCGTTTGGACTCCGTTTGATATTGATTTCCTGTGATTAAAAAACAAGCAGAAAACAGCAACTGGCACTTGGCACTATGTCAATAGGTTAGTCCCAAAAAAAGATATAAAATGCTTATAAAATGATTGTAAAACATCCAAGAATGATAATATAACAGCATGGAACAATAAAAAAATTATAGATACGTTAGAGACGTATCAGCATCCCCAAGCTTAATTCCTTCTCGTCCTCGAGTAGGTAAATGATAAAAAACAGAATTTTTGATGTGGAATGCTGCCTAACATGTTCATCACATATTCTTTTCTTTGTAGCATGGACATTTGGACTTTTATATAGTTCAAAGCAATAGTCTAGTTTTGACATGATGACTTTAATACTCAAGCATATCAACAAACAACCATGTCTTTCAAAATATCAACGCTAAAGCAAGTTATCCCTAGCCCATTATGCTCAATCATTGATCCATTCATGAAACACATTCGCATATTAGCTACACCCAATGCTCAAGTACGATCATAGTGCCCCTTAGTTGGTGCTTTATAAGTGAAGATGGAGACTCAAAATAAAAAAATAAAATTGCATAAAGTAAATAGGAAGGCCCTTCGCGGAGGGAAGTAGGGATTTGTAGAGGTGCCAGAGCTCAAAGCGAAAAAGATAGAGATAAAACATTTTGGGTGGCATGCTTTTCCTGTTAACGAGAACGATCGAGTAGTTCCAAATACTTTCCATGCTAGGTATATCATAGGCGGTTCCCAAACAGAAAGTAAAGTTTATTCCTTTTTCCACCATACTTTCACATTCCACGGCTAACCGAATCCACGGGTGCCGTCCATACCAACACTTTCCAAGAAATTTATTATTTGACAACATAAAGTAAATTCATTTTTTATTTCGGGACTGGGCATCCCTAATACCTTTGACGTACTCTCGTGCAATGATAAGTGAATAAACACTCATCTTGAGAATAACACATCTAGCATGGAAATATATTCGCCACCCCCTACCATTTAATGAGCGGTACGAGCACACAAAAGAGAAGTTTATTTTGAAAATTAGAGATGGCACATACAAATTTGCTTAGAACGGCACGGAAATACCACATATAGGTAGGTATAGTGGACTCATATAGCAAAAACTGGTTTTAAGGATTTTGGATGCACAAGTAGAGGTCATACTTAGTGCAAATGAAGGCTAGCAAAAGATTGGGAAGCATCCAACCAAGAAACGAAAAATCTCATAAGCGAGCATTAAGCATAACTAATACCGAATAATGCACCACAAGTAGGATGTAATTTCATTGCATAACTATTGACTTTCGTGCTTGCATAGGGAATCACAAACCTTAACACCAATATTCTTACTAAAGCATAATTACTCATCAACATGACTCACATATCACTATCATCATATCTCAAAACTATTACAAGGAATCAAGTTTATTTTGTCCAATGATATTCATGAACGTTTTTATTATATCCTCCTTGGATATCTATCACTTTGGAACTAGTTTTATATGTTGCTTTTAATAAGCTCAAACAAATATAAGTGAAGAACATGAGCATAAAAATTTTCTTATCTCAAATTAATCTAAGTGAAGCATGAGAGAATTTCTTCAAAATTTTATCAACTCCCAAATAAATCTAAGTGAAGCATGAGAGCATTTCTTCAAAAATAACAAAGCACACCGTGCTCAAAAAGATATAAGTGAAGCACTAGAGCAATTCCAAGGCTCTAAAAATTTAAGTGAAGCATAGGAGCAAGCATAGCATAATTTGGCTCTCCAAAATAGGTGTGTCCAGCAGGGATTCAAGACTTAAAATAAAAATCAAAACAAGCAAAAACTCATATCATACAAGACACTCCAAGCAAAACTCATAATATGTGACGAATAAAAATATAGTTTCAAGTAAAATACCGATGGTTGTTAGAAGAAAGAGGGGATGCCACTCGAGGGCATCCGCAAGCTTAGTTGCTTGATACTTCTTGAATATTATCTTGGGGTGCCTCGGGCATCCCCAAGCTTAGCCTTTTGCTAATCCTTATTCCTTCATCCATCGTGATCTCACCCAAAACTTGAAAACTTCAATCACACAAAACTCAACAAAACCTTCGTGAGATCCGTTAGTATAAGAAAGCAAATTACTACTATAATTACTATTGCAAACCCATTCATATTTTATTATTGTATTATATCTACTGTATTCCAACTTTCCCATGGCAAAAACTCTTCAAAGGAAACCATAGAATCATCAAAACAAGCACATAACACAACGAAAACAGAATCTGTCAAAAACAGAACAGTCTGTAGCAATCTGAAAACTTAGAATACTTCTGTAGCTCCAAAACTTCTGACAAATTAGGACAACATGGAAAATTTGTATATCAATATTTTGTAAAAAATTCAGAATTTTATCACGCTTCTGTGATTTTTAATAATTCTGTGACTGGCGCACATAGTTTCTGTTTTTCAACAAGATCGAATCAACTATCACCCAAATCATCCCAAAGGCTTTGCTTGGCACAAACACTAAATAAAACACAAAAAAAACACAATCATAACAGTAGCATAATTGTGCAAACACACAAGAACAGAAAGAAAAGGACAAAAAATAAATTTTATTCATTGGGTTGCCTCCCAACAAGCGCTATCGTTTTATGCCCCTAGCTAGGCATAAATAATTTTAATGATGCTCGCATGAAAGACAAGAATTTAAGCACAAAGAGAGCATTATAAAACATGTGACAAACACATTTAAGTCTAATATACTTCCTATGCATAGGCATTTTATATGCAAACAAATTATCAAGGCAAGAAACATCTAACATATACAAAGAAGAGGAATAAAACATTGACGATCTCAACATAATGAGAGGTAATTTAGTAACGTGAAAATTTCTACAACCATATTTTCCTCTCTCATAATAATTACATGTAGGATCATAATCAAATTCAACAATATAGCTATCACATAAAATATTCTCTTCATGATCCACATGCATGCAAAGTTGACACTCTTCCAAAATAGTGGGATTATTTTTACCTAGAGTTGACACTCTTCCAAACCCACTTTCAATATTATTGCAAACATTATTATCAATAGCATATTCATCATGAGGCTTAAATAAATTTTCAAGATCATAAGAATCATTATCACCCCAATCATGATCATTGCAATAAGTAGTGGACATAGCAATATTAGCAGCCCCAAGCTTGGGGTTTTGCATATTATTAGCACAATTGACATTAATAGAATTTATAATAACATCCTTGCAATCATGCTTTTCATCTGAGGAGCTATCATAAATCACTTCATAAATTTCTTCTTTTAGCACTTCATCACAATTTTCAGATTCATAAATCTCAAGCAAAACTTCATAAAGATAATCTAGTGTCATAATTGGATCTTTTGAAAAGATTAGCAAGTGGATGAGGATCCATAACAATAGATTTTTAGCAAGCGAAGATGCAAGCAAATAGAAGGCACATGGCAACACAAGCAACCATGAGATCTGACGAGAAAAAGGCAAACAAAAAAGAAGATGGATAAAACGGCAAATTTTTGTGAAGTGGGGGAGATAAAAACGAGAGGCAAATGGCAAATAATGTAAATTGCAAGGAGATGAGATTTGTGATTAGGAACCTGGTAGATATTGATGATGTCTCCCTGGCAACGGCGCCAGAAATTCCTTTTGATGTTCGCTTGAACTCCGTCGGTATTTCCCCAAAGAGGAAGGGAAGATGCAGCACAGCAACGGTAGGAATTTCCCTCAGTGATGAGACCAAGGTTATCGAACCAGTAGGAGAACCACACAACACCACGTAAACAGCTCCTGCACACAAAGAACAAATACTTGCAACCCGACGTAAGAGAGGGGTTGTCAATCCCTCATGGGTAAAAAGATAGGTAAAATTGTAGTAGATTGGATAAATAGATATTGCGGGAGCGCTAGATAAAATAAATAAATAAAAATTTCAGCAAGGTATTTTTGTATTTTTGATAATATAGATCTGAAAATAAAAGCAAACAAAAATAGATCGCGAAGGCAAATATATTAAAGAAGAGACCCGGGGGCCGTAGGTTTCACTAATGGCTTCTCTCGAGAAAAATAGCATACGGTGGGTAAACAAATTACTCTTGGGCAATTGATAGAACTTCAAATAATCATGACGATATCCAGGTAATGATCATTATGTAGGCATCACGTCCAAGATTAGTAGACCGACTCCTGCCTGCATCTACTACTATTACTCCACACATCGACCGCTATCCAGCATGCATCTAGTGTATTAAGTTCATGGAGAAACGGAGTAATGCAATAAGAACGATGACATGATGTAGACAAGATCTATTTATGTAGAAATAGACCCCATCTTGTTATCCTTAATAGCAACGATACATACGTGTCGGTTCCCCTTCTGTCACTGGGATCAAGCACCGTAAGATCGAACCCATCACAAAGCACCTCTTCCCATGGCAAAAAAAATCGATCTAGTTAGCCTAACTAAACCAAAGATTCGAAGAAGAAATACGAGGCTATAAGTAATCATGCATATAAGATATCAAAAGACTCAAATAACTTTCATGGATAAAAACATAGATCTGATCATAAACTCAAAGTTCATCGGATCCCAACAAACACACCGCAAAAAGAGTTACATCAAATAGATCTTCAAGAGACCATTGTATTGAGAATCAAAAGAGAGAGAGGAAGCCATCTAGCTACTACCTACGGACCCATAGGTCTACAATGAACTACTCACGCATCATCGGAGAGGCACCAATGAGGATGATGAACCCCTCCGTGATGGTGTCTAGATTGGATCCGTGGTTTCTGGAACTTTCGGCGGCTGGAATTGATTTTTCGTTGACTCCCCTAGGGTTTCTGGAATATTGGGGTATTTATAGAGCAAAGAGGCGGTGCGGGAGGCCACCAAGGTGGGCACAACCCATCAGGGCGCGCCTGGGGCCCCAGGCGCGCCTTGGTGGGTTGTGCCCCCCTCGGGGCATCCCCAGGTGCTTCTATGGCCCATCTGGAGTCTTCTGGTTCAAAAAAAATCCACAAAAAGTTTCGCTGCGTTTGGACTCCGTTTGATATTGATTTCCTGCGATGTAAAAAACAAGCAGAAAACAACAACTGGCACTTGGCACTATGTCAATAGGTTAGTCCCAAAAATGATATAAAATGATTGTAAAACATCCAAGAATGATAATATAACAGCATGGAACAATCAAAAATTATAGATACGTTGGAGACGTATCAATGTCACCAGTTACAGAAGCATAGTTGGTGGACTTCAGTATTTGACCCTCACTCGACCTGACATTTCTTTTGCAGTTAACAAAGTATGTCAGTTTCTTCATGCACCCACTACAGCTCATTGGACAGCAGCCAAGCGAGTCTTGAGGTATGTAAAGAATACAATGATTGTTGGTCTCACATTCAACAAGTCATCCTCTACTCTTATAAGTGCATTCTCCAATGCGGACTGGGCTGGCTGTTTAGACGACAGAAGGTCCACTGGTGAATTTGCTATATTATATGGACCAAATTTAATCTCATGGTGTGCAAAGAAACAGGCAACTGTCTCCAGGTCAAGTACAGAAGCAGAGTATAAATCTTTAGCAAATGCAACAGCTGAAGTTATTTGGGTTCAGTCTATGCTAAAGGAACTTGGGATTGCACAAGTGCAACACCTATGTCTCTGGTGTGATAACCTTGGGGCAACATATTTATCTGCTAACCCAGCTTTCCATGCCAGGACCAAGCACATTGAAATAGACTTTCACTTTGTGAGAGAATGAGTTGCAAATAAACAGTTAGAGGTCAGGTTCATCCCTTGAAAGGATCATCTTGCAGATGGCTTCACAAAAGCATTGCCTACCAGAAGCTTTGAAGAATTCGGGCGTAATCTCAACCTGGTACAGTTGTGATTAAGGGGGAGTGTTGAATATCTTGTGTAACAAGGCGTGGGCTTAGACAGATTTTCTCTCTTTCTTTACACTTGTGTTATCTCTATCTATCCCTCCATGTATATCTCCTTCGGTTGCCATCTCAACCGAACCCCCTGTAATTCACGATCGACTCACCATCATTCCCTACATCAATATAAACCTGCGGGCTCTTGTGTATAGGAGTTGAGACGCTTCCCATAATTCCTACACAAGGGAGAGATTACGTATTAGCGACTGTTATGATCTCAAAGTCCAGGGAGGACTATTCACACATCATCATGGAGTAGCAAGGAATCAATGTTGATGAAGATGGTATGAACTCCCCCCCTCTGGCAACATATCGGAACAGAGTTGTAAATGAGATCACATCGGATCGCGAAGTGGCAGTGACAGAAAATTGCGTGATAAATATGTCCGAGGGTTTTGTAGAATATAAGTCAAAGGGCACTTGAAAGAAGCCAGGGCTCTGGTGAATGACCCTCAGATGCAGCATTTCCATGATGCCTGCTCTAAGCACCACCTTCTGCGAGGGCAAGGGGTAGTAGGGAAAGCCTTCACCACAAACCAGCCATAGTTACTACTAGACATTAGATCTTCAACTAAACCTGAGTACCCATTATCTCACCATGCTAAGACCGTCGGTTTAAAAGGTGTAGTTGTGATCCAATTAAGGTGCACACGCACTAGGATAGCGGACTTCGTGTTGGAGTTCTTCCTGCCGACAGACTATGAAGTAGAAAATGAGCAGATGGCAGTGTTGAATTCCTTGTCAGGAACCATGCAAAGTCTTTGCCGAATACCGCACATGGTTATAGTCAAGGAGATGCAGGACGATGCAATGTGGGAAAAGAATGAGCTGAACTCATTTGGTCTGAAGAAGAAGGTTATGGAAAGAAAACAAATGGCACGAAGATCACCAGTGTGGAAAAGTTTTACAAAGATCATAGTTAGAGATACTGTTAAGGCTAAGTGCAACCATTGTGATCTAGAGCTTTGTTGTGATTCAACAAAGGGTACATCCTCATTGAGATCTCACTTGAAAAGATGCAAACTTAATGCTAGTAAGATCACACACACCCACAACAGGGGGTAGTAGTTATCAAGCAGAGAATAATGTCACTTTATTTGTGTCTTGTGATCTTTTGAATCTCCTCCAAGTTTATGCGTGGCTAGCTAGGCCAACACTCAGGCTATCATGAGGTTCGCGGTCACTGGTGTGTGGGCTTTCGCACTAGTGGCTGGGTTTGCTAGTGATGTGTTATGTTCGGTCAGTCGACTGTGTACCGCCTATTCTTGCTGTCTGATGAGTGGGCCTACTAGATGCACTATGGGTTAGCCACAGTGGGTGTTAATGAGATGGTGGGTGTGCGACTGATTTTTGGAGGTCAATTTGTGTGCTAGAGCAACTGGCTTACTGATGTACTGAATGGCATGTGGGCCCGGTTATGGGGTTTAGCTGCCTGGCAAAATTTATGAATGTCCAGGCCGTGGCGTGTTTGTTGTCTGCGTGGTGGCCCTGGTTTGCTATTTGCCTGTTATTCGGTGGTTGTTGGTTCTTTGGGGGTTTGTTTGTTTGCTTGGTACTTCGGGAGAGGGAGTTTACATGCGCTTGGCTGGAAAAAAAGATAGGACATACAGATTACGCACAACTCAACTGGTCAACCCATCATCTGCTTTGTGAGGCTCATCCCACCTAAAATCAAATATTAACTACACACCCGTAGCCGGGCATGGCGGAGCGCACCGGTCCATCTAGTAGATGTTAATTCTATCACAAGTTTTGGTATGTGCAGGGTTGCTGGTTATGGTTTGGTTGATAGTTGCTTCAACAATTGTCGATCTTATTTTCTTTTTTTGCATTGGCGAACT
Source organism: Thinopyrum elongatum (assembly GCA_011799875.1). Lineage (NCBI taxonomy): Eukaryota > Viridiplantae > Streptophyta > Magnoliopsida > Poales > Poaceae > Thinopyrum > Thinopyrum elongatum. The sequence continues at coordinate 557,883,427 of CM022301.1, read as the reverse complement.
ACATATATGCATATTTTGGGTCTTTTGAAGCCTGATGGCTTGTCTTCCAAGGCTGCTACATGGCATATATAATACGTCAAGAGCCAACTAAGGTTTCTCATGTGCCTCATGAAAAGTCAAATACCTTAATCCATATTCGAACCACCATATTTATAATCTTGTACCACCATATGAACGTGAGAGGGACAACAGAAACAAAAAGCTAATTCTTCACAAGCATTTTCGCAAACATCTTGTGTGCATGTAAGAAAACTTAACTATATCATTAAATACACAAGCACCAAGGTATCCAATGTTCACCACAAGAACCCATGTATGATATGCCTACCAATGTCATAAAACCAACCCATACTAAACTTAAACAATATGTACCAGTAGTAAGCAAGCACTTGAGCAGCAATCAATATGACAAGAGAAACACCAAATCAATTTACGTGGAAACCCCTTGTGAGGAAAAAACAAGGACGATGACGAGGAATCTTCCTCTATAGAGATGGATCAGGTACAAGGTGGAAGCCAACAAGTAAGCGAGATTCAAAATCCTCAAATTTAGCACTCATATTTGGGTGGATTTGTGGATCAAGTAGCCTCATTTCTCTCCCTATACTAGAACTCTCTCGAGAACAAAGAAGCTCAACTCTCTATCTATTCTTGAGCTTGGGCGAGAGGCCTAAGTAAACAACTTTGCAGAAAGCCTCCTTAACTTGATAACTATGTCAAACAACCCTTATTTCAACCTACAACAACATGCCTAAGCAAAATTTTGCATGTTAAAATGACTAAAAACAGTTTCCAACTGGTGAAATAAGAGCTGCACATTATCACATTTATGTTCATATCCTTAAACCGGTCATTAAATTCCCATTACATTCCAACTAATTTTTCCCCAACCGCACATAGATGATTAGTACCACTATGACCAATTCCCAAGACTCGATCCTTGGTCCTTGTACCAACCAAACAATGACATGTGCGTGCAAACATTCCATGAACAATAGCCAGCAAAAAATAGCAATGAAAAACAAAGTTTCAACCATGATAACATTCCTTGAAAACAAAATATTGCTATAGCTCAGGTCAAACAAATCACCCGTTGTTGCTTGGAGTTAAGCCACAAGCAACCAGCACACGGGTTGACCCTACAACCTTCGACGCAGTTGACCACCATCAAATCATTGCTCCATGATATCTGATAATCCATCAATCCCATCCCATCTCCTCTCCATGTGACGATCCATGAAACAACATCAGCAAGAAGCAGATCATCAAGGTCTCTCCTCCTCTGTTCCACCATGGATTCATCCGTGGGGAGGAGGCAGCCCAGCATGAGCAGCAGTAGCATGAGCAGCCAGCATGTCTCCAGCTTCAGCAAGGCGGCCTTCGACGGGTACCTGTACCCCTCCTCCTCCCCGGACACCTCCTACCGGCACCGGTGGCAGGCCTTATCGTATAGCGCGCCATTTTCTTCATAGCTGAGCCGGAGCTCCACCCGCAGCAGTAGCGGCGGATCGTTCAAGGCGGCCGTGTGGGGCGTCGCGGGCGTGTTCGGCACCTGCTTCGTGCCTCGGGTCAGGAAGGCCGAGGTAGAGCAAGAATGGGAGGCCTCTCGGGGGAGCAGGAGTGGAGGTTACTCTTGGGGGAGCAGATGTGTTGTACCAATTCCATTCACATGATTTAATGTAGAAGTTGGTAATGACATCATGAATAATCTGTTAGATCTTCACCATATTGTGTTTGCAAATTGTTTCCTCACTTTTTTATAATTCGTCAGGATGAGCAATGTGCTTTATGATATTGCTCTTCACATAACCTATAGGTATATTGAGTAACATAAGTGGTAGCATATTAATAGATGAAGTTATGTGATTCTGATGAATCTCAACCACATTTTTGTGAGTGTGGTTAATCATTCTGCTGAGCATGCATAATTTTCAATGCTTCCAAAAGCAATTATGTCAGAATGATAAGTGGAAGTAGCCATTAAAGTCTATTTGGATGACTTCCATAAGAAGGCTATTCCAGCAAATTCAGTCGTTGACATGGCATTGTTGGGATCAAATAAGTAGCCATTATTATTATATCATATCATGGTCATATCTTGATTTTCCTAATGGAATTAACCAAGATACATTGTGAGTTTGAGATATAGGCAGATATTCCTTATATCAACCATATACCTTTTGTTGGGGGTTGCACTCTAAACAAAGATAGAAAATATTATATGAGCGCTTTGGTGTTAGTGAGATATGGAATTTCCCAATATCACTTCATTTCCATCCCTAAGTCTAAATGGATTTGTACCCTTGTGAGGGATAATATGACTATAGTTGTCTTTGATTGATATGATATATCCATATTGAACTTCTCCTATATGTTTTGGATATATGTAGACTGATATGTATATGCATTCTGAAGGAAATATGCCCTAGAGGCAATAATAAAGTTGTTATTTATATTTCCTTATATCATGATAAATGTTTATTATTCATGCTAGAATTGTATTAACTGGAAACTTAGTACATGTGTGAATACATAGACAAACTGAGTGTCACTAGTATGCCTCTACTTGACTAGCTCGTTAATCAAAGATGGTTAAGTTTCCTAGCCATAGACATGAGTTGTCATTTGATGAACGGGATCACATCATTAGAGAATGATGTGACTGACAAGACCCATCCGTTAGCTTAGCACTATGATCGTTTAGTTTGTTGCTATTGCTTTCTTCATGACTTATACATGTTCCTATGACTATGAGATTATGCAACTCCTGAATACCGGAGGAACACTTAGTGTGCTATCAAACGTCACAACGTAACCGGGTGATTATAAAGATGCTCTACAGGTGTCTCCAATGGTGTTTGTTGAGTTGGCATTGATCGAGATTAGGATTTGTCACTCCGATTGTCGGAGAGGTATCTCTGGGCCCTCTCGGTAATGCACATCATATGAAGCCTTGCAAGCAATGTGACTAATGAGTTAGTTACGGGATGATGCATTACAGAACGAGTAAAGAGACTTGCCGGTAATGAGATTGAACTAGGTATGATGATACCGACGATCGAATCTCGGGCAAGTAACATACCGATGACAAAGGGAACGACGTATGTTGTTATGCGGTTTGACCGATAAAGATCTTCATAGAATATGTGGGAGCCAATATGAGCATCCAGGTTCCGCTATTGGTTATTGACCGGAGATGAGTCTCGGTCATGTCTACATAGTTCTAGAACCCGTAGGGTCCGCACGCTTAACATTCGATGACGATTGGTATTATGAGTTTATGTGATTTGATGCACCGAAGGTTGTTCGGAGTCCCGGATGAGATGACGGACATGACGAGGAGTCTCGAAATGGTCGAGACATAAAGATTGATATATTGGACCATGTTGTTCGGACACCGGAAGTGTTCCGGAGAGTTTCGGATAAAACCGGAGTGCCGGAGGGTTACCGGAACCCCCCCCCCCCTCGGGAAGTTAATGGGCCACCATGGGCCTTAGAGGAGAGAGGGCCGGCCAGGAGGTGGCGCGCGCCCCCCCAGTCCGAATTGGACAAGGGGTGGGGGCAGCGCCCCCCTCCTTCCTTCTCTCCCCTTCCTCCTTCCTTCCCCTCCTTGTTGGACTAGGAAAGGGGGGAACCTACTCCTAGTAGGAGTAGGATTCCCCCCTTGGGGCGCGCCCCTTGAGGCCGGCCGGCCCCCTCCTCCCCTCCTTTATATACGGGGGAGGGGGGCACCCCATAGACACACAAGTTGATCTTTTAGCCGTGTGCGGTGCCCCCCTCCACAGTTACACACCTCGGTCATATCGTCGTAGTGCTTAGGCGAAGCCCTGCGTCGATAACTTCATCATCACCGTCACCACGCCGTCGTGCTGACGGAACTCTCCCTCGGCCTTAACTGGATCAAGAGTACGAGGGACGTCATCGAGCTGAACGTGTGCCGAACACGGAGGTGCCGTACGTTCGGTGCTAGGATCGGTCGGATCGTGAAGACGTACGACTACATCAACCGCGTTGATAAAACGCTTCCGCTTTCGGTCTACGAGGGTACGTGGACACACTCTCCTCGCTCGTTGATATGCATCACATAGATAGATCTTGCGTGATCGTAGGTAAATTTTTTGAAATACTACGTTCCCCTACACATTCTTGAGAGAATGATCAAGTTATAAACTTGTAAAATTTGGTTGAACCCAAATTTCCGTCTTAAGATGATTTTGTGTATGTTTAGGTCCTTTAAAGACATTGATGATGAGGTCATCGATATACACTGAGGTGATGTAAGAAAACCAAACTCGGCAATTCTTTATGAGTACACATAAACAGTCATCATTATTCGAGTAATCCTTTGAAGAAGGAACTCATCTAGTCGGTAGTACCGTATAAGTTTCCAACTATTCCGAGTCATAGAGTGACTTCTATAATTATACACAATAGATGTTGTGATCTATTATTGGATTTGAATTGTAAGCCCTTCAGAGACTTTAATATAGATATCCGAATGAGTGACTCATATGAGTATGTAGTCACCGCATTCATTAACTGCATGGATAAAGTATTTGTACTGCCAATGATATTTAGTATCGAAACATAATTCCACTCATACCAAGAGGGTATGGTACATCGTAATAGATGTCGGGTCTCTGCGTGAACCATTTTGCTACAAGCCTCGCTTTCTCACCACCTCATTTACTTTCTTTATGAATGAGAAGTTATTTGTATTCAATATGGAAGATACTTATGAGGAGTATGCATAACTGCGGTAAATACAACTCTTTTGTTGAGCGAGTGTTATTCTTCCTTAACTTGCTTCCTTTTTTGTGTGAACCAATATGAGTGCAAAAGGCACTCTACCATGGATTTTGGTTCAGAGTCCAAAAGGTTTTAGCAATTTTGAGAAGAAATATATATCGACAAATGTAGTCTTTATGTTATATGAATCGGGTGGAATCAATGAAAATTTGTGGAAATTTATTTATTCCTTTTTAACTCCATGTGATCTCCTACCACAGTGGAGTCAAGCTGTTTCAATGTTCCGGCACCAAAACATTTGCACACATTTATGTCGGGTTATGGATGATGAGCATCCTGTGAGGTGTCCTCAACTTGATGTTGAATTACATTTACTGGTTGAGGATCTAATTACTCTGTTTTCGCGGAAGCATATGAGAAGTTATATCTCGTGTGGTTAGATTTCTCCCCCTCTTGCTCTCATTTGGGGAGAAGAGTGGTTTATTAGGTACCTCATTATTTCTGACATTTTACTGCAGGAATATAAAATTTAGTGACACCTTTGTCATCAGTAAATGTATGTGCCAGACTTGCAATGTGTTGCAAATATATGATTCTCTGAACTTCTAGTTCAGATTCTTAAGTACATGAACATAACGACTGAATGTCAATAAAATTTTAATTTATTTCTTGGCATTCTTTGTGGTACTAATCTCCCCTTAATGCCAAAAAATGTTCTATTGCTAATGCAATCAGCATATGGGCTATGAGTTATTTATGATTGATGGATAAATTGTTATTCCTCACATAGATCCATTATTTTTCTGTGAGGGCCCATTAATGTACGTTGGAGTGGTGATATCGGTATGTAACCGAATTATCGCAGATAGGAAATACTTTGTTGATTTCCACATACTTACTACGAGTGGAAAGTAGTATGATATGCAGTTGGTATGATTTAGATCATACTTACGGTGTGTAAGGTCGTATGTATCCAACAAAAGGCTAGTAAATTACAATTCTATTAGAGTGGTCTCAATTTGACTATGTTTGATAAGAAATTTAGTTAAACAATTCTGGGTATGTACATAAAGTACTGAATGTAATCAGAAAATGCTCCTGAAATGAGTTCATTGACATTGTCTATTCAAATGGATTTATTCTGTGTTCAGGAGAATTTGCTCTTACTTTGATAAGTTTAGCAATTTAATTTGGTAAGATCATGCATGATTGTGTGATAAGAGACACACTTAAGACCATATTATAAATGTGTCTATGAGTACCATGAAGTATCTACATAATCCGAGATAATGGTTAAGTGATCCACATATATCTTTTTGGATGTGTTCAATGACGAATGAGTGGATCATTTTGAACTATAAGGTGAGAGTGCCTTAAAAAATTGATTCCCCATGGCACACGTGGTGCACATAAAATCTGAGGATTTCAGAAATTTTATAACTTGATAAGTTGTGACCAACAGAACTGTCAATAATTATCTAATCCTCCCCAAACCAGGATGGCTAAGGCTACCAAGTCAAATATTAATTTATTAATATTTAGAAAATTATTATGTATGCAACAATGTTGAGTATGAATTGTTCCATACATTCAAATTTATCAAATATCATATCCGAGAGATAGGATATTGGACATCCTATTACATATACTAGTACAAGTATAGGCTAATGATATTTTGAGATAATTAGGAGATTAACTGAGCTCTCCAACATAAATTGAAAATTTTATTTTGCAAGCATATACGCAATGCAAAGGACTTTATCATCCTGTTACAAGACTAGATTTTTGTCCTCCTTCTGATGAAGATTTTGAGAACAATCCTTACCAAAATATTTCTGGTTGTTATTGTAATTTTTCAAATTTATCCCATTGAACTATTTGCCTTGTTCAATAAATTTGTAGTGTGGTTTGACCATATGTTTGAGGGTTTGGTAATCATAGGTACGATATTTGTATAACCACACATTTGACAAACTTGATAGTTGTCTTTCTGATCATTTTTGTGATGGTCTAATACGTATTAAGAGGTAGTTGTCTTTGGTTGTCTTTGAGCCTCCACTTTACTTTGAATTCCTCATGGTTCTATTTTGTACCACTAACTTGCTTAGTATTCTAAATACTAGTAAGAATTTCAAATAATGGCACAACACCATTTGGGTGTATCTGATGATTTTAAGAAATTTTATGTTTCTTTAAAATGAAAAATGGTAGTGCCATCATAAGGGGATGTAAAATGTATTAAGGGCTTTTTCAACCGGATCTACATATGAAAATATCTAATCATGGAATCTCTACTTGAAGTTGATTTTATAAGTGACAGAATTGTAAGCTACGGTAGACTTGAGGTCTTGAAAAACGAATGGGTGATCATTCGTGTTGCGCTCATGGCAGCATATTTCTCATAAGGGAAATGCTCGAGGGTAAATAAATATTCATCCAGCATATGCTTAGTTTGAGAACTAAGTGGAGTTGATGACATATAAAATGCATAACGTGTGAAGCGAAAAATGATTGAGAGAACGAACTGTTCTTTCATTGATTGAAGATTGGGGTATTTATACACTCTTTACATGGTCAGTTCACAAGAAGCAGTTGCCAAACTATGGCAACCGACATAGCAGAGATTATTCTCTAATTAACATAATTAATTAATTCCTAACAGCTCCCACACTTTTGCAAACCGGTTGAACCGGGGGAGGACACAGGGACAAATCGCACAAGAGAGCCTCTTATGGGCCGGCCCAATAAAGTCATTTTTCTTTTCTTTCATTTCTTCCTTTTTCATTTTAATTTTTCCTAATTCTTTCTTTTTTACCCATAAACTTGAATGTTTTTTCTAGTACATGGACATTTTTTAAATGTATATTTTTCTTGAAAAATACATGAACATTTGTTATTAAATGTGTATAAACATTTTTTCAAAATAGGAATTTTCATGAAAATTAATATTTTCTTAAAAATACATGAATAATGTTTTGAATATGATTTTTTATTGAAGGTGCATGAACATGTTTTGAAAATGGTAAAATTTTTAGAATAACATGAACATTTTTAGAAAATGTTCAATAGAAACAAAAGCTGGAAAAAGGGAAAAGAAGATGAAGATACAAAATAGAAAAAAGGAAAGAGAAACAACAGAAAAAACTGCGAGCATCCTGAATAAAACCGCTTGTATCTACCGAATGGCTGGCCCATCGTGGCACGACGTGTGCGGTTTGGCCCTGTTCGTTGCAACGAGCGTAAAATAGGGTTTGCCAAACCGTTCGCCACGGCGCGAATGACAACGATGCCCTTGTCGACCGCACGTGCTTGTAAGCCCCGAATGGCGCATCTATTCCTCTTTATTTATATTAAAAGTACTTGATGGGCTACCAGAAAAATATCCATAGAAATTCTCACAAAAAAAGTAAAAACATCTGGCCATTTATTTTGCAGAGCAAAAATCTGGGGTCATTAGATCTCGAAATATCAGTTTGACACCAAGGTTACATAAACTTTTGTTCATCGCGTATTTAAAAAAAATTCTTCGTGTATTAAAAGATGTTCATCGTCTATTTTGGGGAAAAATTGTATACACAAATATTATATTTATGAATGAAAAAAAGCAAAAAATGGTCATCGCGTATTTAGCCTAAAAAACTTACACACAAACAATATATTTACAAATGACATAAAAAACAAAAACCATTCATCATGTATTTTGAAATTGTCCAGCGTGTATTTAGAAAATATTCATGTATAAAAAGAATAATTACAAATGATAAAAGAAAAAAATGAAAAATGAAAAAAAAAAGTGAAAAGGAAAATCTGAAAGGAAAAAATAAAACCACGGAAACTCGGGCGAAAAATCGAAGGAAACCGAAAAAAAATAGAACCAAAACTCGAAACAAAAAAAAAGCAAGAACGGAAAAACAAGACTAGATAAAAAAAACAGAGAACCAAAACACGAAAGAAAACCAAACAAAAATGGGTCGTGCGACTATTTGATGCTACAGGATTTACCATGCGTGATGTCATCCATGGTGATCCTCTGCTTCTCCATGGCCACCGTAATGACACAACCAATCAAAAAAGTCGGGAAAAAAAATTAGCCTTGCCTCATTACCTGGGCGGAACAAATTTGCTGTCTTCATTGGCGACAGCACCGCTACAGCTGGTAGTAGTCCTGGCCAGCTGGTCATGGTAGTCTGGTAGAGATGGCCACTTCCTCACCCGGCGAGACCGTAGGGTGCATGGCACACCGAGGCACTAATCCTTGTCGTCGATCCGGCACCGAGAACTGTGTGGTGGTCGTGATCCCCTCCTCCTCCGATTCATCACCGTGGGACTGTCAAAATTTCCCAAACCGCGCTGTTGCCGCCTTCCCGCTGACAGAGATCTGCTGGTCGACCTCGCCCGGGCCCGGGGCGGGGATGTTGCAGTAAACCTTGTGTTCACTCGGTCTGTGAGTGAGTACTCAGATGTAAAACCGAGTGATGTTGTGTGTCTCAGATCACTCGGACAGCTAGTCAGACCAGAGTTCAGTCGGATGATAGTTTGTACTAGGGCATGCTAGGATGTCATCTAGTAACCAACTGGACTGAGTGTATTCGATCAGTTGGGTAGGGCATGCCGAGTGAAGTTCACTCGGATGCCGTTCTAGTCCACTCGGCCGTAGCAGGTTTCACCTGCTCCCATCACTTCACTGTCTAATCGGAGCAGGTAGGAGTGGTTGAGAGTAGGTAGGATATTTTCCTTGTACCTAACCTATAAATACCCCATGAATAGAAGCGAAAAGTGAGAGATTGCCTCACACCCAGAAACACAGTCTCACGTGCATGTGTGTGCTCTGCTCTCCACTCTGCCCCCTCGTTCCACTCGGATGACCGAGTAACAGCGGCCGGCTGCGCCGGAGCGCTACGACCCAGGTCGTGCTGAAGCTCCGCGGACGAAGCGGAAGGGACCTGTGATAGTTGACAATTAGCATCAGAGCCTAGGTCATGTTGAAGCACATGCCGAGGGGCGACATCACCGGCGATGCCTCCAAGACCGCTGACCAGAGCTCGGCTGAGGAGACGTGCGCGGCCGATGTGCTCGCGCTACAAGGCAGGCCGGGAGGCGAGCTGGGTGCACCATGCTCCATGCGTGACGTGGGAATGTCCAGCACCTCCTTCCCACTTCTCACCAGGACCAACTACCCCAACTGGTCGCTCTTGATGAAGGTAATCCTCGAGGCCCGTCACATGTGGAAGGCTGTGGACACCGGCGACATGGAGTACACCGAGGACCGGTTAGCGATGGAGGCACTCATGCGCTCCATCCCACCGGAGATGGTGCTCACTCTTGGGGCCAAGAAAACCGCCAAGGAGGCATGGGACACCATCAAGACCCTGCGCATCGGCGTAGACCGTGTACTTCGCCATGCGCTTGCAAGGTCTTGTCTCCGAGCTCGCAACGCTTGATGACTGATACGTCTCAAATGTATCTATAATTTTTTATTGTTAAATGCTATTATGTTATCACTTTTATATGTTTTATATGTCATTTTATATTATTTTTCTGGACTAACCTATTAATTCAGTGCCCAGTGCCAGTTCCTGTTTTCTGCATATTTTTTGTTTCGCAGAAAAACAATACTTACAGAAGTCCAAACACGATGAAACTTTTTGACGATTTTTTCTGGGACATAAGAGACCCTATAAGTTTCGGGAGGAGTCGAGAGGAGCTACGAGGGCCTCACATGGCTGCCCGGCGCGCCCCCTGGCTGTGTGGGCCCCCTAGAGCTCCGTTTGACCTAATTCCAGCGCTACAAATTCCCATAAATCCAAAAACCCTCAGAGCGAAACCCGAAACAATTTCATCGCCGCCGCAAGTCTCTGTTCTGAAGCGATCCCATCAGGAAACCTTTTCTGGCATTCTACCGGAAGGGGAAATCATTGGGGAGGCCATCTTCATCAACCTTGATGCCTCCATGATGATGTGTGAGTGGTTCTTCCAGGACCTACGGGTCCATAGCAGTAGCTAGATGTCTCTCTCTCTCTCTCTCTCTCTCTTGATCTTCAATACAATGATCTTCTCTAAGATCCATCAATGTAATCTTTTGTGGTGTGTTTGTTGGGATCCGATGAATTGTGGGTTTATGATCAGATTGTTCACTGATTTATATTGAGTCTTTTGAGGTCTCTTTCTTGTGTAATATGATAGCTATGTATGCTTTCTGATCTATAAGTCTTCTTTGGCCAAGATAGATGAGTAGATCTTCAGAGGGAGTGGTGCATAGTAGTGGGTTCAATCTTGTGGTGATCTTACCTTGTGACAGTAGGGGCAAAGGCACGTATTGTATTGTTGCTACTAAGGATAAACCGACGGGGTTTGGTCATATTGCTTGATCTTATTCTGTCTACATTATGTCATCATGCTTATTGCGTTACTCTGTTTGTCTTGAACTTAATACCACAAGATGCACGCTAGATAGCGGTCTTTGGGTGGACTAATAGTAGTAGATGCAGTTGGATTAACGGTCTACTTGTCACGGACGTAATGCCTATGTTAGATTATGCCATGAATGATCCAAGTCATAACTATGCTCAATTCTGTCAATTGCCCAACAGTAATATATTCCACAGTTGCTATGCTTTCGAGAGAGATGCCACTAGTGAACCTATGGCCCTGAGGGTCTATCTTCCAATTAATACAAAATTCCTAAAAATTGATGTTTTACTTTCTTATTACTTTATATTATAACTATCTGCTTTCAATCTTGCAACTGGCGAGAACAAGGGGAGTGACGACCCCCATGCCTTTGTTGGGTGCAAGCAAGTTGTTTATTTGTGTGTAGGTGCTGCTAACGTTGGTAGCTTAGTGACTCCTACTGGTTCGATAAACCTTGGTTCTTAACTGAGGGAAATACTTTCTACTATTGTGCTACTTCGGCCTTCCTCTTCGAGGAAATCCAACAACTCCATCGTGAGTAGCAGAAGAATTTCTGGCGCCGTTGCCGGGGAGTCATCATCTACCAAATCAGGTGCCTTCGCACAAATACTTTATTTTTGCTTGTTTTATTGTCTTGTCTTCTTCTTTAGTTGCCAAAAAATTTCAAAATACAAAAAATATATTTCTTGTGTTACTAGTTCTGCTTGTGTTGCCATTATGTCTACTCCTGAAAATACCAAGCTTTGTGATTTCTCAAGTACTAATAACAATGATTTCATTAGTACTCCTATTGCTCCTCCCGCCACTAGTGCGGAGTCTTATGATATTAAAGCTGCCTTGCTAAACCTTGTTATGAAAGAACAATTTTCTGGAAATTATATTAAAGATACTGCTTCCCATCTTAATACCTTCATTGAATTATGTGATATGCAAAAAATTAAAGATGTGGATAATGATATTGTTAAACTGAAGCTATTTCCCTTTTCTCGAAGAGATAGAGCTAAGGCATGGTTGTCATCTTTACCGAAAAATAGTATTGATTCTTGGGCTAAGTGTAAAGATACTTTTATTGGCAAGTATTTCCTCCTACAAAAATTATATCTTTGAGGAATCAAATTATGAATTTCAAACAACTTAATCAAGAACATGTTGCACAAGCATGGGAAAGAATGAAACTTATGCTAAAAAATTGTCCCACGCGTGGATTGAGTCTTTGGATGATAGTGCAAAATTTCTATGCTGGACTAAACTTTGTTTCCAGAAACCTTCTAGATTCTGCTGCAGGTGAAACATTCATGGGGATAACACTTGGTGAAGCCACGAAGCTTCTCGACAATATGACCGCAAACTATTCCCAATGGCACACCGAACGAGCTTCAAGTGGTAAGAAGGTAAATTCTGTCGAGGAGATTTCCTCCCTAAGTGAAAAGGTTGATGCTATTATGTCCATGCTTGCTACTAAGAGTGCTACTATTAATCCAAATGATGTGCCTTTATCTACTTTGATTGAGCAAAATAATGATAATGTTGATGTGAATTTTATCTCGAGGGGCAATTTCAATAATAATGCTTATAGAGGGAACTTCAATAATAATCCTAGGCCGTATCCCGGTAATCCCTCAAATAATTATGGTAGTTCCTATGATAATTTTTATAATAATAATAATAGGATACCTACTGAACTTGAAAGCACTATTAAAGAATTTATTAGTTAGCAAAAAGCTTTCAACACTATGGTAGAAGAGAAGTTGAGTAAGATTGATGATATGTCTAGAAATATGGATAGACTTGTGCATGAAGTGGATTTTATTAAAATTAAAATTTTGCCACCTAATAAGGATGAAATGCCTGAAATCATTGAAAGCTATCCAAGTCTCCATTGATTATACTAGAAAAATGATTGATATGCTTAGAGCTAGAAGAGAGTGAGAGGAAAGAGAGGCTGAATTGCATTTTCTAGCTAATGGTGATGAAGATGTTAAAACTATTGGTGTTTCAACTATTGAATCATTATTTAGAAACATTAAAGTTGATAATGATGGGATTGGAGATGAGTCAACTTTAGATAAAAGGCGTCCCAATTGTTCGGAGGGTAAAAATCTTAGTGCTAAAAATGATAAAAGTGGGTTTGGAGAGGTCAAAACTTTAAGTAGTGATGTACCCACTAGTTTGGACTGTAAGGATTTTAATTATTATAATTGTTCTCTTACTGAATGTATTTCCTTGCTTCAATCCATGATTAATTCACCCAATGCTTATGATCAAAACAAAGCTTTCACTAAACATATTGTGGAAGCTCTCATTAAAGCTAATGAAGAGAGACTTGAACTTGAGGTTTCCATCCCTAGAAAATTATATGATGAGTGGGAACCTACCATTAAGATCAAAATAAATAATTATGAATGCAATGCTTTATGTGATTTGGGAGCTAGCGTTTTAACTATGCCAGAAGTGTTGTATGATGTTCTCGGTTTTACCAATATGAGTGAATGTTCTTTAAATTTGCACCTTGCAGATTCTACTATTAAAAAGCCTATGGGTAGAGTGGATGATGTGCTTATAATTGCTAATAGAAATTATGTGCCCATGGACTTTATTGTTCTTGATATTGAATGCAATTCTATTTGTCCTATTATACTTGGTAGACCCTTTTTGAGAACTATAGGTGCTATTATTGATATGAAGGAAGGCAACATAAGGTTTCAATTCCCACTAAAGAAAGGTATGAAACATTTCCCTAGAAAGAAAATAAATTCTCCTTTTGAATCTATCATGAGAGCTACGTATGATCTATCATTGAACAAAGATGATAAAACTTGATAGTTGCTTTATGCCTAGCTAGGGGCATTAAACAATAGCGCTTGTTGGGAGGCAAACCAATAGTTATCTTTGCTTTTACCTTCTGTTTTGTGAGTCAACGTGATTATTGCTACTGTAGTAATTGTGTTTGTATCTTTTATTTTGCTTTTTGTGCCAAGTAAGACCTTTGGGGTGATGTGAATGCTTGTTGATTTGATTCTGTGCAGAAACAGAAACTTTTGCGTTCAGTATTTGAATTTTCATTTTTTACTGGAACGTGATAAATTGCTGAAATTTTAACACAGTATTGGGTTACAAATTTTTTACGTTGTCCTTATGTTTCAGAATTTTTGGAGATACAGAAGTATGATTATAAATTATGTCTTTACATACTGTTCTATTTTTGACAGATTCTATTATGTTTTCTTAGTTTGCTTGTTTTAAAGTTTCCATGGCTTATATTGGGGATATAAATTGTGAAAATGATATAATACAGTAGACATTATTTGGGAATGATTATGAATCTTGCCTTGACAGTACATGAATGAATGATTTATTTTATACTAACCCATCTCACGAGTTCCGTTAAGTTTTGTGTGAATGAAGTTTTGAAGTTTTGGGTGAGAAGACGTTAGAAGGAGAATAACGAGCGGCAAGACTCTAAGCTTGGGGATGCCCAAGGCACCCCCAAGGTAATATTTAAAGAAGACTCAAGCGTTCAAGCTTGGGGATGCCCCGGAAGGCATCCCCTCTTTCGTCTTCAAATCTATCGGTAATCCTACTTGGAGCTATATTTTTAGTCTTCACATGATATGTGTTTTGCTTGGAGCGTCTTTTGTTTTTATTTAGGTTTGTTTGCTGGTTTGCACAATCATTGTTTCCTGATCGCACCTATTATGAGAGACACACATTCATCTTATATTTATAGAATGCTCATTTGTTCTTCACTTATATCTTTTTGAGTTGAGGCAATTGCTCTTGTACTTCACTTATATTTGTTTGAGCACGGTGATATGTTTTGTAGAAATTATTTGCACTCTCTTGCTTCACTTAAATCTTTTTGAGAGTTAAATAGGAATTGGTAATTTGCATGGGTTATATGGTTGGTCCAAAAATAATAGGTATATAACGGTGGTATAATAAAAACTAGCATGAACTTGTAGATCATTGAATATGATAAGTTTGATTCCTGGTAATAGTTTTGCGATATTAAGGGAGTAATATGTGGGTGTGTTGGTAACATGATCAAAGTTTAGTATTAATATGGGCGTTAAGGTTTGTGAGTCTTTATACATGAAAGTGGTGGCCGCTGGCATTAGCGATGAAGTCGGAGTATAATTTATCCTAGAGTGACGTCCTTTGTGTGTTTGGATCGGGAGCGCGTGTGTAGGGTAACGTAGCAGAAAACAAAACAAAAATTCGACCTACGCACCAGCCCAGGAACACTATGGAGACTGCATACAAGGTTTGATCATTTTCGTTACCGACTCGTAGCGCAGCGGAAGTAGAGTCGATGACGATCGGCGGTGCAGATCCCCGCAGCTAGGATTTTACAATCTCCCAACCATGAGGATGTACTCCCTCATCTGCCCCTCGGACAGCCCTCCGGGAGGCGGTCGGACAGTCCCTCGGCCAGTGTCACGGGCAGCCCTTCGCGAGGACCCTCGAAACTCGGACGGTTACTCGGACAGCCCTTCGGGAGGACACTCGAATAGCCCCTCGGGCAAAAGGACGAAACTACGACCTCTCTACGGGGTTGCACACATACGGTGTCATCTATCCGGCAGGGCTTCGCCGTCCAGAACTAGTTCCCACCGGAACCCAGACAGCCTTTCGGCACTACGAAACTATTTCATGGGAGGGAGAGAGAATGCCAGATCATGCATGGCTTGTGTGAGAGAGTTGGAGTGGGGATGGAGAGCTCCTCTCCACCTCCTTATATAGTGGTGGAAGGGGTGAGGGGGGGGCTGAAATTCAGCCCACAAAACTGAAGGAAATATGCCCTAGAGGCAATAATAAAGTTGTTATTTATATTTCCTTATATCATGATAAATGTTTATTATTCATGCTAGAATTGTATTAACCAGAAACTTGATACATGTGTGAATACATAGACAAAACACCGAGTCCCTAGTAAGCCTCTACTAGACTAGCTCGTTAATCAAAGATGGTTAAGTTTCCTAACCATAGACATGTGTTGTCATTTGATGAACGAGATCACATCATTAGGAGAATGATGTGATGGACAAGACCCATCTATTAGCTTAGCATAATGATCGTTAAGTTTTATTACTATTGCTTTCTTCATGACTTATACATATTCCTCTGACTATGAGATTATGCAACTCCCGAATACCGGAGGAACACCTTGTGTGCTATCAAACGTCACAACGTAACTGGGTGATTATAAAGATGCTCTACAGGTGTCTCCGAAGGTGTTTGTTGGGTTGGCATAGATCAAGATTAGGATTTGTCACTCCGTGTATCGGAGAGGTATCTCTGGGCCCTCTCGGTAATTTATCATATGAAGCCTTGCAAGCAATGTGACTAATGAGTTAGTTGCGGGATGATGCATTACGGAACGAGTAAAGAGACTTGCCGGTAACGAGATTGAACTAGGTATGATGATACCGACGATCGAATCTCGGGCAAGTAACATACCGATGACAAAGGGAATAACATATGTTGTTATGCAGTTTGACCGATAAAGATCTTCGTAGAATATGTAGGAGCCAATATGAGCATCCAAGTTACGCTATTGGTTATTGACCGGAGATGTGTCTCGGTCATATCTACATAGTTCTCGAACCCGTAGGGTCCGCACGCTTAACGTTCGATGACGACTTGTATTATGAGTTATGTGATTTGATGACCGAAGTTTGTTCGGAGTCCCGGATGAGATCACGGACATGACGAGGAGTCTTGAAATGGTCGAGAGATAAAGATTGATATATTGGAAGTCTATATTCGGATATCGGAATGGTTCCGGAGAAGTTCGGGTATTTTCCGGAGTACCGGGAGGTTACCGGAACCCCCCGGGGAGTTGTTGGGCCTTAGTGGGCCTTAGTGGAAAGAGGAGGCAGCGGCCAGGAGGTGGCGCGCGCCCCCACCAAGTCCAGTCCGAATTGGACAAGGGGTTGGGGGCACGGGCCCCCTCTCCCTTCCTTTTCCCCCTCTCCTTTTGGTGGAATCCTACTAGGACTTGGAGTCCTAGTAGGACTCCCCTCTCCCGGCGCGCCTAGCAAGGGCCGGCCGGCCTCCCCCTCCCTCCTTTATATATGGGGGCAGGGGGGCACCCTAGGACACACAAGTTGATCTTTTAGCCATGTGCGGTGCCCCCCTCCACAGTTACACACCTCGGTCATATCGTCGTAGTGCTTAGGCGAAGACCTGCGCTGGTAACATCATCAACACCGTCGCCACGCCATTGTGCTGACGGAACTCTCCCTCGTCCTCAACTAGATCAAGAGCACGAGGGACGTCATCGAGCTGAACGTGTGCTGAACGCGGAGGTGCCGTACATTCGGTACTTGGATCGGTTGGATCGCGAAGAAGTTCGACTACATCAACCGCGTTACTAAACGCTTCCGCTTTCGGTCTACGAGGGTACGTGGACACACTCTCCCCGCTCATTTCTATGCTTCTCCTAGATAGATCTTGTGTGATCGTAGGAATTTTTTTGAAATACTACGTTCCCCTGCAGTGGCATCCGAGCCAGGTCTATGCGTAGATGTTATATGCATGAGTAGAACACAAAGAGTTGTGGGCGATAATAGTCATACTGCTTACCAGCAACGTCTTACTTTGATTCGGCGGTATTGTTGGATGAAGCGACTCAGACCGACATTACATGACCGCGTTCATGAGACTGGTTCTACCGACGTGCTTCGCACACAGGTGGCTAGTGGGTGTCTGTTTCTCCAACTTTAGTTGAATCAAGTTTGACTACGCCTGGTCCTTGTTGAAGGTTAAAACAGCACACTTGACGAAAAATCGTTGTGGTTTTGATGCGTAGGTAAGAACGGTTCTTGCTAGAAGCCCGTAGCAGCCACGTAAAACTTGCAACAACAAAGTAGAGGACGTCTAACTTGTTTTTGCAGGGCATGCTGTGATGTGATATGGTCAAGACATGATGTGATATACGTTATTGTATGAGATGATCATGTTTTGTAAATATTATCGGCAACTGGCAGGAGCCTCATGGTTGTCGCTTTATTGTATGAAATGCAATCGCCATGTAATTGCTTTACTTTATCACTATGCGGTAGTGATAGTCGTAGAAGCAATAGTTGGCGAGACAACAACGACGCTACGATGGAGATCAAGGTGTCAAGCCGGTGACGATGGAGATCATGACGGTGCTTTGGAGATGGAGATCAAAGGCACAAGATGATGATGGTCATATCATGTCATATATTTTGATTGCATGTGATGTTTATCTTTTATGCATCTTATTTTGCTTAGTACGGCGGTAGCATTATAAGATGATCCCTCACTAAATTTCAAGGTATAAGTGTTCTCCCTGAGTATGCACCATTGCGACAGTTCGTCGTGCCGAGACACCACGTGATGATCAGGTGTGATAAGCTCTACGTTCACATACAACGGGTGCAAGCCAGTTTTGCACGCGCAGAATACTCGAGTTAAACTTGACGAGCCTAGCATATGCAGATATGGCCTCGGAACACTGAGACTGAAAGGTCAAACGTGAATCATATAGTAGATATGATCAACATAGAGATGTTCACCATTGAAAACTTCTCCATCTCACGTGATGATCGGACATGGTTTAGTTGATATGGATCACGTGATCATTTAGATGACTAGAGGGATGTCTATCTAAGTGGGAGTTCTTAAGTAATATGATTAATTGAACTTTAATTTATCATGAACTTAGTCCTGGTAGTATTTGCAAATTATGTTGTAGATCAATAGCTCGCGTATAGCTCCCCTGTTTTATTTTTGATATGTTCCTAGAGAAAACTAAGTTGAAAGATGATAGTAGCAATGATGCGGACTGGGTCCGTGATCTGAGGAATATCCTCATTGCTGCACAGAAGAGTTATGTCCTTGATGCACCGCTAGGTGACAGACCTATTGCAGGAGCAGATGCAAATGTTATGAATGTTTAGCAAGCTCGATATGATAACTACTTGATAGTTTAGTGCGCCATGATTTACGGCTTAGAACCGGGACTTCAAAAATGTTTTGAACGCCACGGAGCATATGAGATGTTCCAAGAGCTGAAATCAGTATTTCAGACTCATGCCCGTGTCGAGAGGTATGAGACCTCTGACAAGTACTTTGCCTACAAGATGGAGGAGAATAGCTCAACCAGTGAGCATATGCTCAGAATGTCTAGGTACTACAATCGCTTGAATCAAGTGGGAGTTAATCTTCCAGATAAGATAGTGATTGACAGAGTTCTCTAGTCACTATCACCAAGTTACTAGAACTTCGTGATGAACTATAATATGCAAGGGATGACGAAAATGATTCCCAAAGCTCTTCGCGATGCTGAAATCAGCGAAAGTAGAAATCAAGAAATAGCATCAAGTGTTGATGGTTAACAAGACCACTAGTTTCAAGAAAAAGGGCAAGGGAAAGAAAGGGAACTTCAAGAAGAATGGCAAGCAAGTTGCCACTCCCATGAAGAAACCCAAAGCTGGACACAAGCCTGAAACTGAGTGCTTCTACTGCAAAGGAAATGGTTACTGGAAGCGGAACTGCCCCAAATACTTGGCGGATAAGAAGGATGGCAAAGTGAACAAAGGTATATTTGATATACATGTTATTGATGTGTATTTTACTAGTGTTCATAGTAGCCCCTGGGTATTTGATACCGGTTCAGTTGCTAACATTAGTAACTCGAAACAGGAGTTGCAAAATGAACAGAAACTAGTTAATGATGAGGTGACGATTTGTGTTGGAAGTGATTCCAAGGTTGATAAGATCACCATCGCACGCTCCCTCTACCTTCGGGATTAGTGTTAGACCGAAATAAATGTTATTTGGCGTTTGCGTTGAGCATGAATATGATTGGATCATGTTTATTGCAATACGGTTATTCATTTAAGTCAGGGAATAATTATTGTTCTGTTTACATGAATAAAACCTTCTATGGTCATACACTCAATATAAATGGTTTATTGGATCTCGATTGTAGTGATACACATATTCATAATATTGAAGCCAAAAGATGCAAAGTTAATAATGATAGTGCAACTTATTTGTGGCACTGCCGTTTAGGTCATATTGGTGTAAAGCGCATGAAGAAACTCCATGCTGATGGGCTTTTGGAATCACTTGATTATGAATCACTTGATACTTGCGAACCATGCCTCATGGGCAAGACGACTAAGACTCCGTTCTCCGGAACAATGAGCGAGCAACAGACTTATTGGAAATAATACATACTGATGTATGCGGTCCAATGAGTATTGAGGCTCGCGGCAGGTATCATTATTTTCTGACCTTCATAGATAATTTGAGCAGATATGGGTATATCTACTTAATGAAACACAAGTCTGAAACATTTGAAAAGTTCAAAGAATTTCAGAGCGAAGTGGAAAATCATCGTAATAAGAAAATAAAGTTTCTACGATCTGATCGCGGAGGCGAATATTTGAGTTACGAGTTTGGTCTTCATTTAAAACAATGTGGAATAGTTTCGCAACTCACGCCACCTGGAACACCACAGCATAATGGTGTGTCCGAACGTCGTAACCGTACTTTATTAGATATGGTGCGATCTATGATGTCTCTTACCGATTTACCACTATCATTTTGGGGTTATGCATTAGAGACAGCTGCATTCACGTTAAATAGGGCACCATCTATATCCGTTGAGACGACACCATATGAACTGTGGTTTGGCAAGAAACCTAAGCTGTTGTTTCTTAAAGTTTGGGGTTGCGATGCTTATGTGAAAAAGTTTCAGCCTGATAAGCTCGAACCCAAATCGGAGAAATACGTCCTCATAGGATACCCAAAGGAGACTGTTGGGTACACCTTCTATCACAGATCCGAAGGCAAGATATTCGTTGCTAAGAATGGATCCTTTCTAGAGAAGGAGTTTCTCTCGAAAGAAGTGAGTGGGAGGAAAGTAGAACTTGATGAGGTAATTGTACCTTCTCTTGAATTGGAGAATAGCTCATCACAGAAAACAGTTCCCGTGATGCCTACACCAATTAGTGAGGAAGCTAATGATGATGATCATGAAGCTTCAGATCAAGTTACTACAGAACCTCGTAGGTCAACCAGAGTACGTTCCGCACCATAGTGGTACGGTAATCCTGTTCTGGAAGTCATGTTACTAGACCATGACGAACCTACGAACTATGAGGAAGCGATGATGAGCCCAGATTCTGATAAATGACTTGAGGCCATAAAATCTGAGATAGGATCCATGTATGAGATCAAAGTATGGACTTTGATTGACTTGCCCGATGATCGGCGAGCCATTGAGAATAAATGGATCTTCAAGAGGAAGATAGACGCTGATAGTAGTGTTACTATCTACAAAGCTCGAATTGTCGCAAAAGGTTTTCGACAAGTTCAAGGAGTTGACTACGATGAGACTTTCTCACTCGTAGCGATGCTTAAGTCTGTCTGAATCATGTTAGCAATTGCCGCATTTTATGAAATCTGGCAAATGGATGTCAAAACTGCACTCCTTAATGGATTTCTTAAAGAAGAATTGTATATGATGCAACCAGAAGGTTTTGTCGATCCTAAAGGTGCTAACAAAGTGTACAAGCTCCAGCGATCCATCTATGGACTGGTGCAAGCATCTCGGAGTTGGAATATACGCTTTGATAAGGTGATCAAAGCATATGGTTTTATACAGACTTAAGGTGAAGCCTGTATTTACAAGAAAGTAAGTGGGAGCTCTGTAGCATTTCTGATATTATATGTGGATGACATATTGCTGATTGGAAATGATATAGAATTTCTGGATAGCATAAAAGGATACTTGAATAAGAATTTTTCAATAAAAAGATCTCAGTGAAGCTGCTTAAGTATTGAGCATCAAGATCTATAGGGATAGATCGAGACGCTTAATAGGACTTTCACAAAGCACATACCTTGACAAAATTTTGAAAGAGTTCAAAAGGGGATCAGTCAAAGAAAGAGTTCTTGCCTGTATTCAAGGTATAAAGTTGAGTAAGACTCAAAGCATGACCACGGCAGAAGATAGAGAGAGAATGAAAGTCATTCCCTATGCCTCAGCCATAGGTTCTATAAAGTATGCCATGTTGTATACCAGACCTATTGTGTACCTTGCCATGATTTTGGCAAGGGGGTACGATAGTAATCCAGGAATGGATCACTGGACAGCGGTCAAAATTATCCTTAGTTACCTAAGAGGACTAAGGAAATGTTTCTCGGTTATGGGGGTGACAAAGAGTTCGTCGTAAAGGGTTACGTCGATGCAAGCTTTGACACTAATCCGGATGACTCTGAGTCTCAATCTCGATACATATTGAATATGGGAGCAGATTGACTAGAGTAGCTCCATGAAGAGCATTGTAGACATAGAAATTTGCAAATATACATACGGATCTGAATGTGACAGACCCATTGACTAAACTTCTCTCACAAGCAAAACATGATCACACCTTAGTACTCTTTGGGTGTTAATCACATGGCAATGTGAACTAGATTACTGACTCTAGTAAACCCTTTGGGTGTTGGTCACATGGCGATGTGAACTATGGGTGTAATCACATGGTGATGTGAACTATTCGTGTTAATCACATGGCGATGTGAACTAGATTATTGACTCTAGTGCAAGTGGGAGACTGAAGGAAATATGCCCTAGAGGCAATAATAAAGTTGTTATTTATATTTCCTTATATCATGATAAATGTTTATTATTTATGCTAGAATTGTATTAACCGGAAACTTGATACATGTGTGAATACATAGACAAAACACCGAGTCCCTAGTAAGCCTCTACTAGACTAGCTCGTTAATCAAAGATGGTTAAGTTTCCTAACCATAGACATGTGTTGTCATTTGATGAACGGGATCACATCATTAGGAGAATGATGTGATGGACAAGACCCATCTGTTAGCTTAGCATAATGATCGTTAAGTTTTAATGCTATTGCTTTCTTCATGACTTATACATATTCCTCTGACTATGAGATTATGCAACTCCCGAATACCGGAGGAACACCTTGTGTGCTATCAAACATCACAACGTAACTGGGTGATTATAAAGATGCTCTACAGGTGTCTCCGAAGGTGTTTGTTGGGTTGGCATAGATCAAGATTAGGATTTGTCACTCCGTGTATCGGAGAGGTATCTCTGGGCCCTCTCGGTAATGCACATCATATGAAGCCTTGCAAGCAATGTGACTAATGAGTTAGTTGCGGGATGATGCATTACGGAACGAGTAAAGAGACTTGCCAGTAACGAGATTGAACTAGGTATGATGATACCGACGATCGAATCTCGGGCAAGTAACATACCGATGACAAAGGGAATAACGTATGTTGTTATGCGGTTTGACCGATAAAGATCTTCGTAGAATATGTAGGAGCCAATATGAGCATCCAGGTTCCGCTATTGGTTATTGACCGGAGATGTGTCTCGGTCATGTCTACATAGTTCTCGAACCCGTAGGGTCCGCACGCTTAACGTTCGATGACGATTTGTATTATGAGTTATGTGATTTGATGACCGAAGTTTGTTCGGAGTCCCGAATGAGATCATGGACATGACGAGGAGTCTCAAAATGGTCGAGAGATAAAGATTGATATATTGGAAGGCTATATTCGGATATCAGAATGGTTCCGGAGAAGTTCGGGTATTTTCCGGAGTACCAGGAGGTTACCGGAACCCCCCGGGGAGTTGTTGGGCCTTAGTGGAAAGAGGAGGCAGCGACCAGGAGGTGGCGCGCGCCCCCCCAAGCCCAGTCCAAATTGGACAAGGGGTTGGGGGCGCGGGCCCCCTCTCCCTTCCTTTTCCCCCTCTCCTTTAGGTGGAATCCTACTAGGACTTGGAGTCCTAGTAGGACTCCCCTCTCCCAGCGCGCCTAGCAAGGGCCAGCCGGCCTCCCCCTCCCTCCTTTATATACGGGGGCAGGGGGGCACCCTAGGACACACAAGTTGATCTTTTAGCCATGTGCAGTGCCCCCCTCCACAGTTACACACCTCGGTCATATCGTCGTAGTGCTTAGGCGAAGCCCTGCGCCGGTAACATCATCAACACCGTCGCCACGCCGTCGTGCTGACGGAACTCTCCCTCGTCCTCAACTGGATCAAGAGCACGAGGGACGTCATCGAGCTGAACGTGTGCTGAACGCGGAGGTGTCGTACGTTCGGTACTTGGATCGGTTGGATCGCGAAGAAGTTCGACTACATCAACCGCGTTACTAAACGCTTCCGCTTTCGGTCTATGAGGGTACGTGGACACACACTCCCCGCTCATTGCTATGCTTCTCCTAGATAGATCTTGCGTGATCGTAGGAAATTTTTTGAAATACTATGTTCCCCAACAAAAACATGCACCCACCAAACAAGGAAAACATGTTCCCACCAAACATGGAGAAAACATGTTCCCTTGTCCATGGTGTTCCCCCATGGGGCCCCACCTTCCTCCCAACACTCTCCACCATTTGTGGGGGCTGCCCCCCACCATGGGGGGGGCCCCCACACTTTGTCCAGCCACAAGGGGGCGCCCCCAAAAACAGCCCAAAACAGCCCCCACGTAACGTGGGATCTTGTCCCCTCACGCCGGGACAAGATGTTTTCCGCGACTATTACTTCTGAAAAATTCTGGAAGGTCCCAGAACATTTCCGGCACCCTCTAAAATTATCTGGACGCGCTCCGGAACATTTCCGGTATGGTGGTTTAATTTAAAACCATCTTCGTTTACCCGGTAAACAATTCCGGCAGCTCCGAAACTTTTTTTTGGTTTTTTCTCCGGAAAAATTTCAGAAATTATTAGACCAATCTGGCAACCTTCAAAACATTCCCGGTGCTTGCCAAAACCTGTTTGGATCAATGGTTTTATCCAAAACAACTTTTCGGTTTTACCGAAATTTTTTCGGTGTTCTCTCCGAAACTTTTCCGTTGTCTCCAAAACTTTTCCGGTGACTTTTCTCTCGGACTCCTTGTCTAGTATTCAGCAGATAGATGACCCTTAAGCGTGTGACCCTATAGGTTCGGTGAAGTATAGACATGACCGGAACACTTTTCGATCAATGATCAGCATCGGAGCCGTGGACACCCATATTGACCCCTATACCCACACGAATGAATATTCGAGTGAACCTCCAGTTGCCGTGTGCTATTCCTGTTGCTTTGCGATATGTTACAAATACCCGAGGTGAGATATGTTGGCATCCCCGTGGATCGACAACTTGTCCACTAAGTCAGTTACCTCGTTATCGGTATTGTTCTCTTTTCTCGTTCCCGTGTTCCGGCATCCCTGTGATCAAATCACATTGTGTCTGGCCAGACGATGATGGATACCGTAACATCGAGAGGGCCCAGAGATATCTCTCCATCGTCAGAGGAGCAAATCCCAATCTTGAGCTATCAAGTTACTTGACATACTTTTCCATGAACCCGTAAGCCGCCGTAATAGCCACATGACGCTTAACAAACCCCAAAGTTCATTAAGCAAGCATGAAGAAACTCGATACTCTCATGGTCTAAGGAATTATGCAAACATTAACTTCCTGTGTTATTAACCATTAACTTATGACGAAAGTATCTCATAGCATAACATCAATTCGGGTCGATTCAACACAAATGTTCTGCTAACATTGTGCCTTCAAAATTGCCGGCATAGTCATGCCCATGATCAGGAAAACAGGATCATCATGCAATACTTGAGCCAGTCATAGAGGCTTGACTAGGAATACATTTTACCGTTTATTATCCCACACATGCACATGAGTTTCCCTCCAAGCCTCATTTTATTTGTAGACTCGAGAACCATAGCAGTTATAGCATGGAACATAAACCTAATTATGAATAGGGAGATAATCAATAACATTTATTATTGCCTCTAGGGCATATCTCCTATAGACTTCCACTTGCACTAGAGTCAATAATCTAGTTAATGCTAATGCACTTTACACCTGTGGCACACCGGTGTAAATATGCTTCGCTTGTGGTATAGCCTGATGTCCAATGGATCTGACAACTTCAGATCCGTGTGTGTCTTTGCATATCCTCGTGTTTTCACGCTTTCACAAAATTCATATTTTGTGTGGACTTGGCTTTGCACTTGTGTGAATCATTGGTCAAAACCTGATTCCTCAGACTGAGCTATGGAGCAACTATCTGCAATAGTGTCCCATTGACCAAAGCCATCTTGGAACCACACTAAGTTCATGAATGAACTATATGATTCAACAACTTCTTTGTCGCTTCTAAAGTGCCAACATACTTAGCCATTTGTCATAGAATTCGCCATAGTAACCTGTTTGGAACAATTTCCAACTACCGTGCCACCATATTGTGTATTGCACAAAACCCCTTAATTTAAATCAAAAATTGCACGGAGAAAAGATGAAGACTGTATCGATGTAACATTTTACAATGAACTCTTCATGATCTTCGCTTGCGAGAAAACATGTCATCAGTGCTAGTCTAGCACTCAATGACACTTTTCACTATTGTCCTATGATCAGTACTTTTGATCATTTTGGTATCTATACTCACAACAACTTTGGAGTATTGGACATATCTGCTTGTTTTTACATACCATGGAACAGATCATTAATCCAAACACAACAGTGTGTGGAATCTCCATCATGTATTTTGCTCATCAGTGTTTTGGGACACCGAGTCTTGCAAAACTATTTCCATGTGACTTCGACAAGAATCACTCCTTGGCCTTTTAAATGCTAAAAAGTTTTAGCATCTTGTCAATATGTATTCATTTCTTAGCCCCATTAGGTAAATCTATCTCCATAGATCATTATGCCTAATATCAAGGCTATTTAGCCCAAGCACTTCATCGAAAAAACTATTTTCAAATGAAGTCCTAATTCGTGTCAAGAAATTTATTTCCAATTAACAATGTGTCAAGCACACAACGTTTTTAGAAATATTATTATGCTCCCACTTACTTTCTTGAATCACAAGCATCTTTGTTACCCACTGATGAAGTCAAACCCCTTTGACCATTTCATCAAAACACGAAGATTCCAACTCCATTTTGCTCTCTTCTGTCCATTGTCGGAACTCTGAAGTTTGCATACTTATTAGCATCCTCTGGATTGACAAAATACCTTGGACTGTAACACATGCAAGTCCTTGGTTTTATTTCCATCAGATGGAAATCCTTTCGTCATCCTTGTTTCATATCTCATGATTGAAATATGTATTAATTGCTAGTTCAACCCGAACCGACTTTAAGCATCGCTACGGTGAAACATCCTCATCGTAGTCAACTCCTTGAACTTGTTATTTTAACAAGTCGAGCTTTATGGATAAAACATTTTTATCCGTATCAGTTTTTAGTTCCATAAATATTCGTTAGACTTTAAGTCTTCCGAAAGGTGTATCGAGATTTTAATATTGAATCACTTATATGGAAACTATCTTGGATTGTATTGGCATTTAGCCAATTTCGGAGTCAGGGCCCATCAACGCTTCCTTGTGTATTGTAGGTATACTATTGTATAACAACAATATCTCGTTTGCGCACCTGAGAGGTTTGCACGAGCCTTGCCTACGTGGTTCAGCTGCAAGTTCGATCGAAGTCCATACATTTTATTGTAGAGACTTCCGTATCAGTCGCAGTAGGAAACTCTGGAATTACTTCCAAGGTCTCTTTCCTTTGATCTGATGACGAAGATACTGTTATCTCGTCGAGTTGCACTGTTCTCCCACTCACCTTTTTGAAAGAACCATTCTCTTTAAAAGCATACCGTTTTGTGGCAAAATCCTTTGCCTTGGTATAGTGGTGGGGGAATACCCAATGACTTGGGATAACTTACAAAGTAGCACTTGTCTGATTTGGAATAGGTTTGTAACCTTTTACACAAGCCCCATATTCCAAATGTTAAGAAAAGATTTAACATGGTTGGGCATACCATACCATGGCGTCATTTCAACAGACCTGATGAAGCTCTTTTCAGTGTAAAAGCCGCAGTCTCTAAAGCATCACTTTAAAAGGAATAATGGCAAATTTATTTATGTCTTCTTTGATCTTACCATGTCATAAATGGTTCGATTACATCTTCACAGACTTTCCACTTGCAGTGGTGTTCCGGGAGGTGCAAGTTATGAAACCCCTTTCACATCTCATCAGACATTCGCTAAACTTGTAACTCAAATATTCCTTTCTGTAATCAAATTGTAGAAACACAATTTTCTTGTTACAATAACTTCTACTTCATTTTTGAAAACCTTTTGAATGATTTCAAAAGATCCAAACTTACATCTCATCAAGTAAATATCCATATATCTACTTGAGTCATTTCTGAAGATAGATAAATCCACTACTTGCAACAACATTTATTGAACTACACACATCAAAATGTATGATCACCAATAAGTTTGTTGCTCGTTCCTTATGGCCTGTGAACGGTATTTCAGTCACTTCACTTTTCGGAGGAAATTTGCAAGTGTCAGATGATTCAAAATCAAATGACTTCAAAATACATCATAATGGAATTTTCCATGCGGGTTTCTCCAATGTGACCAAATGCAGTGCCACACTTGTGTGGTATTCTTTTAGTCTTGCGACATTTAGCGTCAGTGTTATGGATGTATCATAT
The DNA here is from genome assembly GCA_011799875.1 of Thinopyrum elongatum. NCBI lineage: Eukaryota > Viridiplantae > Streptophyta > Magnoliopsida > Poales > Poaceae > Thinopyrum > Thinopyrum elongatum. The sequence continues at coordinate 557,854,714 of CM022301.1, read as the reverse complement.
TACCATCAATATTCATAACATACGTCCCATCTTGGATGGAAGCATGGCCCTTCATGTTATTCATAATACTGAACAACAATTGTTGTTTTTATGAACAACTCTTTTGCAACAAACATTGTGCAATGGGCTGGAGTGTATGGAACTCTAAAATGAATTATGAAAGTAAATATAGAGGTAATGTATTATTATCAACATTCATAACATACATCTCATTCATAATGAAAGTATGGCCCTTATGTTATTCATAACACCGAACATCAAAAGTTCTCTTATGAACAACCTTCTTGCAAGATACCTTATGCAATGGGCTAGAGTTTGTGAAACTCTAAATGAATTATGAAAATAAATACAGACGGTAATACACCGATGGAAGGTATAGTAACATTTACTATGTTTCCTGTGTATACCTAGACCTCATTCCTGGCTAGTCTTTCAGGCCATAGTAGTTCTTACATCAAGTTGCAACAGAAAGCAATCGAGCGGGTATCTTTGTGATTAACTCACAATACCCAAGAATTAGTGATTAACATGTTTAACCATAATTCCCAAGAACTATATCTTTGACCAGCCTTCTATACATCAAAAACTTGTATGACATTCATACATGAGCTGGATATTCCAGTCTTCCTTCTTTCTGCCTTTATACTTCTAACAGTTTAACTTTCAGTATTTCCGCACCCAACTTAAGAGTGGCGTTAGCCCCGGACTTCCTAGGTGTGAAAGTTTCACTAACACCCTTCAGACACTTCCTTTCTCTTTCAGTTGTTATTTTATTCACCTTTCATCATATGACAGGCGTTCTTCTGGATCCCTCTCTTATCAGTCTAATGCATAGTAAACACCTTTACTAATAGTTTGCAAACAAACATTGCTTTGTTTGTATCTGAAAATAATTTTCAGTTCCATATCACATAACTATCCCAAACTTTCGAAGTTCGGGTCTCATGGAAGCAAACGTATTGCACTTGACTGAAACGGAATTCTAGATTTTGGATCGAAGGACGAGAGTCACATGATCCATAGCATTAGCGGGAGAAAACCGAAAGCATGCGATAGGACAAAGTCCTTCTTGGCACTCTTGAGGATAATCCTCACATTACGTTTCCAACCGTAAAGTTTTAACCAGATATTTAATAGCTATTCAATTTTAATAGGGAAGGTGGAAACGCGAGCCATTATTCCACAACTATTTTGCAAATCACACTTTAGACAGTGTTCAAAATTAATTGCACAGAGAATTAAACAAGTTAATTCTAAAGTGCGCTCCCACTCAAATCAATATCTCTCATAATTGATTGTGAATGATTCAAGACCCGAGTTTTGATTGTTTGCCACGATGGTAGCATCACAGATGACGAAAATCTCAACCGGTAGGCCAACTTGCCAATCACATCTCTATGTGACTCTTGTTCATCTTTTGATGCGTGTGTTCCGAGCTCATGACTTTCATGCCTGAACGTCAAGACAACCAAGTGATTTTGCTGCGAGGTCTCAACTCACCCGCCTCACACTTCTCTAATCGTTCGTGCCCATGGTAGCATGTGACACCCCGAAGAGATAGGTGCCGTGACGGTGCTACACTTGGGAGAACACTAACTACTTGATATTTTTGTGAGAGATCACCCTAATAAAAAGCAACTACCGCGCAATCAAGAAGGGTGTATCATAAGGGATAAACATCTCAGGCAATTCATAATAGCATGATATGGTATAGCCCTTTCTGGCGGAGAAGTCTTGTATTTCTTCGTCTTCGGCATTCGCGTTGGTGTTCACCTTCGCGAAGATTGCCACCACCTTGTCGATGCACCAGATAATATTGCTATCTCTATAGCTAATAAAATAAGTGCATTACACAAGGTTGACACACAGGTCATTTAAAGTGCAATCATATGGCTCCAGCCGTCATGCCGAATCATGACACACAGGTCATGTTAATCAATTTACATTATATAGCCATCTCATACAAATCAAATTAATATGAGCACTACTATACCACATCATATGCACATGCAAACCATCCTGCAAAACCAAGTTAGATGCCTCTAATCGGTTCAGCAAAAACTTTGTTTTACATGGCTTCTAAGGTTTCGAAACAAACCGAAGCTACCAACGTCCATCATCAAGTATGATAATTCAAGCGCTAGATTAACTTTGCGGGGTGTATGAAACACGAGATAATAAAATCTCGAGCCCCATACTGAACTTCGTCATACGCATGACCCCCGTGCAGATCATATCTGCATTGCCCTTTCGTCTGTGAAATTTTATCTTTCTTTTTAACTATTGTGGAATTCAATGAACTGTTAGCACTTCGTTGATCAATCAGGATCGCGGATTGCTAGAACGTTGAAACTCCACCATGCTGTTATCAAGATCAGAAATATGCAAATTCCAGGGAAGCAACAAGAATATCGGGTAACATATTTCATCTGCTACCCGCACAAATAATTTTTAGTAATAGAAATCATCTACTACCTAATTATATTGTGCAACACCCATACATCTCATGTATTCTAGATCGCAACCTGCATCTACGCATAGCACGGCTCTGATACCACTGTAGGGTAACGCAGCAGAAAACAAAAAAAATTCCGACCTACGCACCAGCCCAGGAACACTATGGAGACTGCATACAAGGTTTGATCATTTTTGTTACCGACTCGTAGCGCAGCGGAAGTAGAGTCGATGACGATCGGCAGTGCAGATCCCCGCAGCTAGGATTTTACAACCTCCCAACCATGAGGATGTACTCCCTCATCTGCCCCTCGGACAGCCCTCTGGGAGGCGGTCGGACAGTCCCTCGGACAGTGTCACGAACAGCCCTTCGCGAGGACCCTTGAAACTCAGACGGTTACTCGGACAGCCCTTCGGGAGGACACTCGAATAGCCCCTCGGGCAAAAGGATAAAACTACGACCTCTCTACGGGGTTGCACACATACGGTGTCATCTATCTGGCAGGGCTTCGCCGTCCAGAACTAGTTCCCACCGGAACCCAGACAGCCTTTCGGCACTACGAAACTATTTCGTGGGAGGGAGAGAGAATGCCAGATCATGCATGGCTTGTGTGAGAGAGTTGGAGTGGGGATGGAGAGCTCCTCTCCACCTCCTTATATAGTGGTGGAAGGGGTGAGGGGGGGCTGAAATTCAGCGCACAAAACATGCACCCACCAAACAAGGAAAACATGTTCCCACCAAACATGGAGAAAACATGTTCCCTTGTCCATGGTGTTCCCTCATGGGGCCCCACCTTCCTCCCAACACTCTCCACCATTTGTGGGGGATGCCCCCCACCATGGGGGGGCCCCCCAAAAACAGCCCAAAACAGCCCCCATGTAACGTGGGATCTTGTCCCCTCACGCTGGGACAAGATGTTTTCCACGACTATTACTTCTGAAAAATTCCGAAAGGTCCCAGAACATTTCCGGCACCCTCTAAAATTATCTGGACGCGCTCCGGAACATTTCTGGTATGGTGGTTTAATTTAAAACCATCTTTGTTTACCTGGTAAACAATTCCGGCAGCTCCGAAACTTTTTTCGGTTTTTTCTCTGGAAAAATTCCAGAAATTACGAGACCAATCTGCCAACCTCCAAAACATTCCTGGTGCTTGCCGAAACCTTTTTGGATCAATGGTTTTATCTGAAACAACTTTTTGGTTTTACCGAAACTTTTTCGGTGTTCTCTCCGGAACTTTTTCATTGTCTGCGAAACTTTTCCGGCGACTTTTCTCTCGAACTCCTTGTCTAGTATTCAGCAGATAGATGACCCTTAAGCGTGTGACCCTATAGGTTCGGTGAAGTATAGACATGACCGGAACACTTTCCAATCAATGATCAGCATCGGAGCCGTGGACACCCATATTGACCCCTATACCCACACGAATGAATATTCAAGTGAACCTCCAGTTGCCGTGTGCTATTCCTGTTGCTTTGCGATATGTTACAAATACCCGAGGTGAGATATGTTGGCATCCCCGTGGATCAACAACTTGTCCACCAAGTCAGTTACGTCGTTACCGGTATTGATCTCTTTTCTCGTTCCCGTGTTCCGGCATCCCTGTGATCAAATCACATTGGGTCTGGCCAGACGATGATAGATACCATAACACCGAGAGGGCCCAGAGATATATCTCCATCGTCGGAGGAGCAAATCCCAATCTTGAGCTATCAAGTTACTTGACATACTTTTCCATGAACCCGTAAGCCGCCGTAATAGCCACCCATTTATGGATGACGTTTAACAAACCCCAAAGTTCATGAAGCAAGCATGAAGAAACTCGATACTCTCATGGTCTAAGGAATTATGCAAACATTAACTTCCTGTGTTATTAACCATTAACTTATGACGAAAGTATCTCATAGCATAACATCAATTCAGGTCGATTCAACATAAATGTTCTGCTAACATTGTGCCTTCAAAATTGCCGGCATAGTCATGCCCATGATCAGGAAAACAGGATCATCATGCAATACTTGAGCCAGTCATAGAGGCTTGACTAGGAATACATTTTACCGTTTATTATCCCACACGTGCACATGAGTTTCCCTCCAAGCCTCATTTTATTTGTAGACTCGAGAACCATAGCAGTTATAGCATGGAACATAAACCTAATTATGAACAGGGAGATAATCAATAACATTTATTATTGCCTCTAGGGCATATCTCCTACAGCGTGATGGTTAACTCCTACCAACCTCCTCCGTAGGGGCATGCGGGTTATGCTTTGCTTCGAGGGCTACTAAGGCTTTTGCAATAAGTACTTGAGTTCTTTATGTTTAATGTGATGTTTTTGGTCTATAAAGCACTTCCACCTATCCATATTTTGCTAGCATCTTCGGTACCGTGCATTGCCCACTCTAACCTCGAGACATGGTGCAAACTTCACCGGTGCATCCAACCCCGTGAGATGATACGCTCTCTCACACATAAGCCTCATATTACCTTCCTCAAAACAGCCACCATACCTACCTATTATGGCATTTCCATAGCCATTCCGAGATATATTGCTATGCAACTTTCATTGTTACTATTTATCACATGACTTGAGCATTCATTGTCATTTTGCTTTACATGATCATATAGAGCTGACATGGTATTTGTGGCAAAGCCACCGTTCATCATTGTTATACATGTTACGCTAGATCATTGCACATCCTGGTACACTACCAGAGGCATTCATATGTAGTCATTATTTTTAGTTTTTAGTTGTAAGTAAACAAAAGTGTGATGATCATAATTATTAGAGTGTGTCCCCTACCTGTGAGGATATAAAAAAAAGAGGCCAAAAGAGCCCACAAAAAAAGAGAGGCCAAAAGAGCCCACCAAAAAAAGAGAGAAAAAGAGAGAGGGGACACACTACTATCCTTTTTCCACACTTGTGCTTCAAAGTAGCACCATGTACTTCATATAGAGAGTTTTCATATACTTCATGATTATGCTAGTGGGAATTTCACATTATAGAACCTGACTTGTATATTATGATGATGAGCTTCCTCAAATGCTCGAGGTCTTCATGAGCAAGCAATTTGGATGCACACCCACTTAGTTGCATTTAGAGAGATCTTTCATACACTTATAGCTCTAGTGCATCCGTTGCATGGCAATCTCTACTCCTCGCACTGACATCGATTGTAAGGCCTCTCCATTGCCTAACGATCAGCCGCATTGCTGCGAGACTTTCTCCAATTTTTTTCTTCCCTTATAAACCCCCATCATCATTCTCTTTGCCATCCAAAGTGCTAAGACCAAGGCTCATGCTCAAGTATTGAGTAAAAGTTGATAAATAGCTGAAGCGAGAAAAGGTATAATTTAATTGCCTGGTTTGGCATCGGGGTTTGTTCATGATACGGTATCTCTATGCCAGGAAGACTAAGCGTGCCATGCTTATCGTGATTGGTGTGTAGGGATCACGTTCTTTAGCATCTTTATTTTGAAAGGCAATGATTGTTTACTTGCATATTTGTGTATTATTGTTTTAATGTCAAATTGATAGACTATTGCCTTGAATCACTCGTACCCCAATATTCATACCACAAAATTACATCATTTGATCAAGAACATGTTAGGTAGCATTCAACATCAAAAATTCTTTTGTTTATCATTTACCTACTCGAGGACGAGTAGGAATTAAGCTTGGGGATGCTGATACGTCTCAAATGTATCTATAATTTTTTATTATTAAATTCTATTATGTTATCGCTTTTATATGTTTGATATGTTATTTTATATTATTTTTCTGGACTAACCTATTAATTCAGTGCCCAGTGCCGGTTCCTGTTTTCTGCATGTTTTTTGTTTCGCAGAAAAACCATACCTACAGAAGTCCAAACACGATGAAATATTTTGACATTTTTTCTGGGACATAAGAGACCCTAGAAGCTTTAGGAGGAGTCGAGAGTAGCTATGAGGGCCCCACACGGCTGCCCGGCACGCCCAGGGGGGTAGGGCGCGCCCCCTAGCCGTGTTGGGCCCCTGGAGCTCCGTTTGACCTAATTCCAGCGCTATAAATTCCCATAAATCCAGAAACCCTCAGAGCGAAACCCGAAACAATTTTATCGCCGCCGCAAGTCTCTGTTCCGAAGCGATCCCATCAGGAGACCTTTTCTGGCACTCTGCCGAAGGGGGAAATCATTGGGGAGGCCATCTTCATCAACCTTGCTGCCTCCATGATGATGTGTGAGTAGTTATTCCAGGACCTACGGGTCCATAGCAGTAGCTAGATGGCTCTCTCTCTCTCTCTTTTGATCTTCAATACAATGATCTTCTCTAAGATCCATCCGATGTAATTTTTTGCGGTGTGTTTGTTGGGATCCGATGAATTATGGGTTTATGATCAGATTGTTTACTGATTTATATTGAGTCTTTTGAGATCTCTTTCTTGTGTAATATGATAGCTATGTATGCTTTCCGATCTATAAGTCTTCTTTGGCCAAGATAGATGAGTAGATCTTCAGAGGGAGTGGTGCATAGTAGTGGGTTTAATCTTGCGGTGATCTTGCCTTGTGACAGTAGGGGCAAAGGCACGCATTGTATTGTTGCTACTAAGGATAAAACAACGGGGTTTGGTCATATTGCTTGATCTTTTTCTATCTACATTATGTCATCATGCTTATTGCGTTACTCTGTTTGTCATGAACTTAATACCACGAGATGCATGCTGGATAGCGGTCTTTGGGTGGAGTAATAGTAGTAGATGCAGTTGGATTAATGGTCTACTTGTCACGGACATAATGCCTATTTTTGATTATGCCATGAATGATCCAAGTCATAACTATGCTCAATTCTGTCAATTGCCCAACAGTAATTTATTCCACCGTTGCTATGCTTTCGAGAGAGATGTCACTAGTGAACCTATGGCCCCGAGGGTCTATCTTCCAATTAATACAAATCTCCTAAAAATTGTTGTTTTACTTTCTTGTTACTTTATATTATCACTATCTGCTTTCAATCTTGCAACTGGCGAGAACAAGGGGAGTGACGATCCCCTTGCCTTTGTTGGGTGCAAGCAAGCTATTTATTTGTGTACAGGTGCTGCTAATGTTGGTAGCTTAGTGACTCCTACTGGTTCGATAAACGTTGATTCTTAACTGAGAGAAATAGTTTCTGCTGCTGTGCTACTTCACCCTTCCTCTTCGGGGAATTCCAACAACTCCATCATGAGTAGCAATGACCCAATCAATGAGAAGAGGGTGCTCCTGAAGCTGCTTCGAGTCGTCCCCAGGCAGTACAAGCAACTGGCCTGGTCCATCGAGAGCCTGGTGGATCTGTCCACCATGTCCATCGAGGAACTCATCGGCCGACTAAAGGTCATCGAGGAGCACGGCGTCGACGCTAGAGAGCATGCTGACGGCCGGCTGCTGCTCATGGAGGAGCAGTGGAACGCGCGCTAGCAACAGCGCGGTCAAGACGGTTCATCCGGCAGTGGGGGGACCTCCTCCACGGGAAATCGCGGTCGCAGTCGGGGGCATGGTCGTAACTCCAACGACGACCGAGGAAACTCCAATGGCTGTCGAGGAAACTCTGGCGGCAGTGCAAGGCACGACGACGAGTGCCGCTATTGCAAGAAACCCGGCCACTAGGCTCGGGACTGCCGCACAAGGATAATGGAGGAGGCGCTTCTCGGGCAAGGCGTGCCAAACAACGGCGACGACGCACCTGCCCTCCTGATGGCTGAGTGCCAGCCAACAAGCTCGGTCGGACCGAGTGCACTGCGTGAGGAAGCCAGTCGGGCTGGATATATCGACTGGAGGTCTCTTCGGTCGGTGGACATCCGACTGGACGAGGAGGAGGAGCCCACCCTCCTCATGGCAATAAGCAAGCCGACTGGAGCTGAATCCAGTCGGGCGATTGCTGATCCCGACTGGAGCAGTCAGTTGGATGGAGCTGCACTCGAGCGCGAACTCTCACTCGGCACGAAGCAAACCCGAGTGGGAGGTCATGTGCTTCTCAATGAGGAGCGCACACGGGTGAGACTCAGCAATGAGAGCGAGCCGAGTGAGGCCCCCTGGTACTTTGACACCGTGGCCTCCAATCACATGACGGGTGACCGCTCGGTCTTCGCTGAGCTGGATGAAGGCGTGGTCGGCTCCATGCGATTCGGCGACAACTCGGTCGTCGAAATCAAGGGGCACGGCACGGTGATGTTCTCTGTGTGTGGCGATGAGCACCATGCACTGATGGAGGTGTACTACATCCCCCGACTAAAGACGAGCATCGTCAGTCTGGGATAGCTCGACGAGAACGGCTGTCCCACCTCCATCCACTCGGGTGTTATGTCCATCTGGGACAGACAACATTGCCTCCTAGCCAAGTTGCAGCGTTCAGCGAACCGCCTGTACCGAGTGCATCTGAAGATCACGCAGCCCATGTGTCAGTCCACACGATGCGGAGACGATGCGTGGACGTGGCATGAGCAACTCGGTCATCAACACTTTGGAGCACTGCAGAAAATGCAATCAGAAGGACTGGCACGCAGGCTTCCTCTGATTGCTCACGCAACCCAGCTCTGCGACGCCTGCCTCGCTGGCAAGAAGTGAAGGGCCTCATTCCCGCAAGCGACGTCATTCCGAGCAAGCAAGAAGCTCGAGTTGATCCATGCGGATCTCTGCGGCCCGATCACTCCGGAGACACCAGGCGGAAAAAGGAACTTCCTGCTGATGGTGGATGACATTAGTCAGTTCATGTGGCTCGCATTGCTGGCCACGAAGGATGAAGCCGAGTGCGCTATACAGCGCATCAAGAAAGCGGCGGAAGTGCAAAGTGGCTGCACTCTACAGACGCTGCGCACGGAACACGGTGGGGAGTTCAGGTCCAGGACCTTTGAGGAGTTATGCGCCGACCACGGAGTGCAGCTCCACCTCTTGGCTCCCTACTTGCCCCAGGAAAACGGGGTGGTCGAGCGGCGAAACCAGTCGATTGTCGCCATGGTGCGCTGCACCATGAAGGCGCGCAATGTTCCCAATTGGCTTTGTGGGGAGGCGGTGACCACAGCAGTCTACCTGCTGAACCGCTCCTACACTCGGTCAGTGGACAGGAAGACCCCGTATGAAGCATGGTGCGACAAGGCGCCGACTGTGCAATATCTCCGAGTGTTCGGGTGCGTGGTTCACGTCAAGACGATGAAGCCGCACCTCTAGAAGCTTGAAGACCGATCCACTCGGATGGTCTTCCTCAGATATGAGACTGGGTCCAAGGCCTACAAGGTGTTTGATCCAGTCACTCGACGGGTCTTCGCCACTCGGGACGCTGTCTTCGATGAGTCTGAGTGCTGGGACTAGCAGCAGACAGGTGGCAATGTCCACAGTGACTTCGTCATTAACTACATGGAGCAAGGAGTGCTCCCAGTTAGCTCGTGGAGCCCTACTGTCTCGGACCCGACTGAAGGATCAGTCGGATCATCGAAGAAACTGAGTGAGCAACCACTCAGGACGCATTAGAAGGAACCGACTGAGATGTCAGTCGGCTCACCCTCAACCCCTCACTCGGGTCCAACAGCTTCGACCCCCACTGTGGAGTTCGTGTCGCCACCTATGATCCACTCAGGCGAGCTCGACTCGGCTGACGACCCCGAGTTAACGCACCGGTTCCGCACTATGCAGAACGTGCTTGACTTCGGCCCGGCTACTGAGCCGGATGAAGAGCTCCACTTCCTCGCAGTAGATAAGAGCCGGATGAAGAGCTCCACTTCCTTGCAGCAGAAAAGCCTGGCTCCTTCACCGAAGCTGAACTGCACGCCACTTGGCGGCGTGCAATGCTGGAAGAAATGGAGGCGATCGAGGACAACCACACGTGGCATCTCACCACTCTTTCACTCGAGCAACGAGCAATCGGCCTCAAGTGGGTGTACAAGGTGAAGAAGGATGCACTCGGGAAGGTCCTCAAGCACAAGGCGCGACTGGTCGCAAAGGGCTACGTCCAACAACACGGCATCGACTATGATGAGGTGTTCGCTCCAGTGGCATGCCTCGAATCTATCCGAGTGCTGCTGGCTCTAGCTGCTAGCTCAGGCTGGGTAGTTCACCACATGGACGTCAAGTCGGCCTTCCTCAATAGAGAGCTCGAAGAAGAGGTCTACGTCTCGCAACCACTCGGTTTCGAGACACTCGGGAAGGAGCACCTGGTGCTGCGTCTGGACAAGGCGCTCTACGGCCTAAAACAGGCACCCAGGGCCTAGAACATCAAGGTCGACGCATGCCTCACTCGGCTCGGCTTCACTCGGTGCGAGTCGGAGCACGGAGTGTATGCACGCGGGACGGCTACATCCCGACTGCTCGTGGGCGTCTATGTAGATGACCTGGTGATCACTGGATCCAATCCAGGTGATCTCAACAGCTTCAAGCAGGAGATGAAGAACCTGTTTGAGATGTCCGACCTAGGATTGCTGAGTTTCTATCTCGGGATCGAGGTCCGACAGCACTCAGATGGGATCTGTATATCCCAATCGGCCTATGCCGAGAAGCTGCTGGAGAAGACTGGCGTGGCTGGCTCCAAGCCCTGCCATGTACCCATGGAACCCAAATTCAAGCTGTCCAATGCCAGCACGGCGCAAGCGACGGATGCTACCGAGTACCGCAGCATCGTCGGCAGCCTGCGGGACTTGGTGCACACAAGACCAGGCCTAACGTACTCAGTCGGGTTTGTCTCGCGGTTCATGGAGGCACCGACTGAAGAGCACCTTGCGGCGGTCAAGCGAATTCTTCGCTACATCGCCGGCACAACTTCACTCGGGTGCATGTTTGGGAGAAGCACTCGGGCACCGCGCTTGGTCGGCTACAGCGATAGCAACCTAGGCGGGGACGTGGACTCGCGCAAGAGCACGTCCAAAACACTCTTCTTCCTCGGGAGTAGCCCTGTGACCTGGCAATCCCAGAAGCAGAAGATCGTGGTTCTCTCGAGCTGCGAGTCTGAGTACGTGGCTGCTGCCACTGCTGCTTGCCAGGGGATCTGGCTGGCTCGCCTGCTAGCCGAGCTGAGAAACGGCGAAGTAGAGAGTGTTGTCCTAAAGGTGGACAACAAATCAGCAATTGCACTTGCCAAGAATCCCGTCTTCCATGACCAATCAAAGCACATCGAGCTGAAGTACCACTTCATTCGGGACTGCGTGGAGAGGAAGAAGATCGAGCTGGAGTTCGTCCCAACCGAGCACCAACTCGCGGACATGTTCACCAAACCACTCGGCCGAGTGAGTCTTCTGCATCTTCGCTCAAGCGCTGGCATGGTGGAGGTGACCTCCTGAAGCAAGGCTTAGGGGGAGATTGTTGCAGTAAACCTTGTGTTCACTCGGTCTGTGAGTGAGTACTCGGATGTAAAACCGAGTAATGATGTGTGTCTCAGATCACTTGGATAGCTAGTCCGACTGGAGTTCAGTCGGATGATAGTTTGTAGTAGGGCATGCTAGGATGCCATCTAGTAATCAACTGGACTGAATGTGTTTGGCCAGTTGGGTAGGGCATGCCGAGTGAAGTTCACTCGGATGCCGTTCTAGTCCACTCGGACATAGCAGGTTTCACCTGCTCCCATCACTTCACTGTCTAATCGGAGCAGATAGGAGTGGTTGAGTGTAGGTAGGATATTTTTCTTGTACCTAGCCTATAAATACCCCATAAATAGAAGTGAAAAGTGAGAGATTGCCTCACAGCCAGAAACACAATCTCGCGTGCGCGCGCGTGTGTGTGTGCTCTGCTCTCCACTCTGCCCCTCGTTCCACTCGGACGACCGAGTAACAGCGGCCGGCCGCGCCGGAGCGCTGCGACCCAGGCCCTGCCGGAGCTCCGCGGACGAGGCGGAAGGGACTTGTGATAGCCGACAGGGGACGCACATTCCCAACCCTAATAGCCTTCTCGCTCATCGCGTTTCATCTAATACACTGTCTAAATTACGTACTGTACATAAATAACCGTAGTCCACACTCGGCATGCTGCTCCCATGCTTGACAATCGAGTGAACAAAAGAAAACCAGAAGAAAGCCCACAAGCTGCACGAAGAAGACATGCAAGCCCAAACAGAACAATAGCACGAAGTGCTGCACTTGGCGCAGTCGCAGAAAATAAACGAAGGACTGCACTTACTCAATCCACTGAAAAGTAAAGAATAATTTTTTTGTTGACTGAGAGATACTATAGCAAGACTGTTTTGCCTTGCCAATTTTCAACTTCCTGGCAAACTACGTCAGCACCGAGTGGCCAAAATCACTGTTTTGACCTTTTGGTCAAGATTTAGTATGATTTGACTCCATTTTCAAAGTTTAGCACGATCTGAACCTTTTGAGTACCGCCAGTCGCTCCGGCGGTAAGGCACTTGGCACAGTCGCAGAAGGAAAATAAAGGAAGGGCTGCACTCTACTCAATCGACTGAAAAATAGAGAATAATTTCTTTGTTGACTGAGAGCAAGACCGTTTTGCCTTGCCAGCTTTTAACTTGCTGGCAAACGTCGTCAGCACCGAGTTCCCCGCGCTTCTAAGCGCAAAAGTGGTTGGTTGCCCCGCGGCGAGAGGGAAAGATTCATACAAAATCTGCAGTAGTGGCCGCATACCATAAGCTTTGTTGAAGAGATGATTCCTTTTTCTTCTTTTCAATTTCAAAAGGACGCGTACGTGACTTGCTTGTCCCTCCCTTTAAGATATGGAAAGGCAATTCGGGTTCAACCCGAATTACGAACGCATATAAATATATGCAGCGGCACCAAGAACCACACCGATCCCAAAGAGGAACTAATCTATACTATCTCACTCTGACTGACCCACTGTCTATCGCTTCCTCACTAACCCACCCTCTACGGCTTTCATCGGAATTCCAGAATTCAGCAGACACCTGGTGGAGCACCAAACCCTTCGTACGTAGAGCTGCTTGTTGGAGGCTTAGGAGGCAGGGAGGAGACACTTTTCATGGAAAGAAGCGACAAGTACAACTAGTTGCGAGGTGGTATGTCCCTTTTTTCTGCAGAATTCGATTCATTCCCTCCTGCAAAGATCAGATCGTCCCAGATTCCAAAACGGAGAGGAATATCGTGATTTGCTTCTTCAACTGTTATTTCTATCATTTACTATCTGTCTACAATCCAGGCTCTAACACTGACGCCGTGTGGTAACAAAATTGTCTCATCAGATTCTGGAGGAAACTTCTTTACCTGAATGGAAGAGGGAGACTTCCAACCCGCTATCTCTGTCAGGCTCACGGCGTCGCCTGAGGGCGGAGACATCACCTTGGTCGGCCTAGACGAGGTACTTCTCTCAGGAGACAACGCGTGGCCTCAAGTGGCGACTGTTGCTTTAAGCACAAGAAGCCTCTTTGCTTCTCCGTCCACCTTTCCCTCGGATGCCACAGCCAACTGGGGAATGCCTGCACGTACAAACACTTGCTTGATTCAGCCCAGTATCCCCACCACGTCGTTCCAAGGTACGGTCGTCGACCGGGACTTCCTGAACCAGTTAATTCTCTCAGGCGACAACACGTGGCCTGAAGTTACGACTGTCGCTTCGAGCTCACCCAGCTTCTTTGCTTCTGCCTCCAACTTCCCCTCAGATGCCACAACCAACTGGGGAATGCCTGCAGGTACAAGCACTTGCTTCATTCAGCCCAGTATCCCCACCACGTCGTCCCAAGGTGCGGCCGTCGACCGGGACGTCCTGAACCAGCTACTTCTTTTGGGCGACAACGCGTGGCCCGAAGTGACGAGCTCACCCAGCTTGTTTGCTTCTCCCTCCACCTTCCCCTCAGGTGCCAGAACCAACTGGGGAATGCCTGGAAGTACAAACACTTGCTTGATTCAGCCCAGTATCTCCACCACGTCGTCCCATGGTGCAGCCTTCGACCGGGACGTCCTGAACCAACCACTTCTCTCGGGCGACAAAAACCGTGTGGCCTTGTAAGTGACAACTATCGCCTCGAGCTCACCCAGCTGTTTGCTTCTCCCTCACCTCCCCCTCAGTGCAGAAGAACCAGACCAGCTGGGGAATGCCTGAGAGTACAACACTTGCTTGATTCAGCCCGTATATCCACCACGTCGTCCCATGGTGCAGCCTTCGACCGGGACGTCCTGAACCAACCACTTTCTCTCTGGGCGACAACGTGTGGCCTGAAGTGACAACTATCGCTCGAGCTCACCCAGCTGTTTGCTTCTCCCTCCACCTTCCCCTCAGGTGCCGAACCAGAACCAGCTGGGAATGCCTTGGAAGTACAAACACTTGCTGATTCAGCCCAGTACTCCCCCACGTCGTCCCATGGTGCAGCTTCGACCGGGACGTCCTGAACCAACCACTTCTCTCGGGCGACAACGTGTGGCTGAAGTGACAACTATCGCCCGAGCTCACCCAGCTGTTTTGCTTCTCCTCCACCTTCCCCTCAGGTGCCAGACCAGACAAGCTGGGGAATGCCTGGAAGTACAAACACTTGCTTGATTCAGCCCAGTATCTCCACCACGTCGTCCCATGGTGCAGCCTTCGACCGGGACGTCCTGAACCAACCACTTCTCTCGGGCGACAACGTGTGGCCTGAAGTGACAACTATCGCCTCGAGCTCACCCAGCTTGTTTGCTTCTCCCTCCACCTTCCCCTCAGGTGCCAGAACCAGAACCAGCTGGGGAATGCCTGGAAGTACAAACAATTGCTTGATTCAGCCCAGTATCTCACCACGTCGTCCCATGGTGCAGCTTCGACCGGGACGTCCTGAACCAACCACTTTCTCTCGCGGCGACAACGTGTGGCCTGAAGTGACAACTATCGCCTCGAGCTCACCCAGCTTGTTTGCTTCTTTCCTCCACCTTCCCCTCCGGTCCAGAACCAGAACCAGCTGGGGAATGCCTGGAAGTACAAACACTTGCTTGATTCAGCCCAGTATCTCCACCACGTCGTCCCATGGTGCAGCCTTCGACCGGGACGTCCTGAACCAACCACTTCTCTCGGGCGACAACGTGTGGCCTGAAGTGACAACTATCGCCTCGAGCCACCCAGCTTGTTTGCTTCCCTCTACCTTCCCCTAGGTGCCAGAACCAGAACCAGATGGGGAATGCCTGGAAGTACAAACACTTGCTTGATTCAGCGCCAGTATCTCCACCACGTCGCCATGGTGGCAGCCTTCGACCGGGACGTCCTGAACCAACCACTCTTCGGGCGACAAGTGTGGCCTGAAGTGACAACTATCGCCTCGAGCTCACACCAGCTTGTTTGCTTCTCCCTCCACCTTCCCCTCAGGTGCAGAACCAGAACCAGCTGGGCGAAATGACCTGGAAAGTACAACACTTGCTTGATTCAGCCCAGTATCTCCACCACGTCGTCCCATGGTGCGGCCGTCGACCGGGACGTCCTGAACCAACCACTTCTCTCGGGCGACAACGTGTGGCCTGAAGTGACAACTATCGCCTCGAGCTCACCCAGCTTGTTTGCTTCTCCCTCCACCTTCCCCTCAGGTGCCAGAACCAGAACCAGCTGGGGAATGCCTGGAAGTACAAACACTTGCTTGATTCAGCCCAGTATCTCCACCACGTCGTCCCGAGGTGCGGCCGTCGACCGAGATGGCCTCAACCAACCACTTCTCTCGGGCGACAATGCGTGGCTTGCTTCAAGCTCTCCCAGCTTCGCTGCTTCTCCCACGATCTTCCCCTCAGATGCGGAAGCCACCACGGCATCGCTGACGCCTTCAAGTTCAGACACCTGCGGGACTCAGACGAGGGGGGCAAGCTCCTCCACCCTGGAACGGGTTACGCAAGCACTAACCTACATTATGGAGACGCGAAGAGTTTATATGGTTGCCCAGTTATGGGCGCCGACCAAGGATGATGACGGTGGGTTGGTGCTGAATGTAACCGGGCAGCCATTCATGCTCGACCATGACTCGGGCAGACTCGAATGCCTCAGGGAATTTTCGATAGGGTACTGGCACCCTTCCGTAGGATTTACAAATGACGGCTCATCGGAGGGAATCGCAGGGAAGATCCGCATGGGCAGGCTCCCCGAGTGGTCTCCGAACGATCGGCACCACATTTACAATGCGTGGCCTAGGATGAGGTATGCGAAATATTCGTGCGTCAGTGGGGTGATGTTGCTGCCAGTGTTCGACAAGGGGAATTACTCGTGCTTGGGTGTCATTGAGTTCATCACCTTACAGAAGCACAATTTCACCTCTGACGTCGATACCATCTGTAGTGCTCTCCAGGTAACCACACCTCGCTTAATTGACCCGTGATACATAGAACTTACAAGAAGGAACTATTGAGTTTTACTAAATTTCATTATTTCTTTTCGGCAATGCTCCTTGCAGGCAGTTAACCTGACGACCACACACGTTTTAGGCAGTCCACCCACAAAGGTAAGCAGCAAAAGAAATTTGAGACTAGTACCACAACTTTTAGTATTATTTTTTAATTAAAACATATGAGTAGTAGAACATCTTAGCGTACGCGTCTATATCAGAGAAGCGTACCAAAGCTTTGAGTTTTGATTTCATTGGAGCTAAACAATCTACAACTTATATGTCCCTACTACATACCAAGGGTTGTAAAATCGGCTCATGAGCTTTATACCGAACTTTGTCGTAATGCAGTTTGACTTATTTCCGTCTTCTTTATAGTTTAGGCTAATTTCACGATGAGCTTTTTCACTGTGCTAAAAAATAGTAATGCATTCTTCAAAATCGATTTATTTTAGTTCTCAGCCAATTTTAGGGAATCTGCTAGAGTTGCTCTAATTCTCAGCATAAAATTTGCTTGTTACTAATGTATAACCCCCCCCCCCCCCCCCCACCCTTGCTCCGCACGTGGAAAAAAAATGTATAACAACCCCACTCTCTTTCGTTTCCCTCAGTGTCACAGAAAATCTGATGTGACACGTATCTAATAACAGCAAACATGTACTCCCTCCATTCACAAATATAAGATGTTTTGGATATTTCAATAGAGACTACATACGGACTGAAATGAGTGAACAAACACACTAAAATGCGTCTATATGCATCCGAATCATAAAAAAGTTAGAACATCTTATAATAGTGAGCGGAGGGAGTATTATTGGAGATGCTCTTCCTACAACATAGATGATGAACCAGTAACAATTACGGGGTGGGGTGGGGGTCTTCAAAGTTGGTGGTGTTAACCAATTCACAGTAGAGGTCTAATTTCTAATTTCATGGAAGTGGAGGGTCGAATAAAAGAAATCCCAAATTACATACTCTAATTTAGATTTAAAGCAGTAATGCTACTAATTGAAATGAAAAAAAATTGTACTTATATTTTCTCATTGCGTGTCTGCTCTTGTTGATCATCATGCAGTTCAATACTGCTTCATACGAAGAAGCTATACCTGAGATATTACAAGTCCTAAAAGCAGCATGCATCATCCACAAGCTGCCATTAGCACAAACATGGGCCACCTGTGCTCAACACGGGAAATGGGGCAAACACCACTCAGATGAGAACCGCCAATACTGCATCTCTACCATTGACGTAGCATGCTACGTGAATGACCCTCGGATGCAAATTTTCCATGAGGCCTGCTCTGAGCACCACCTTCTGCCTGGGCAAGGGGTTGCAGGGAAAGCCTTCACCACAAACCAGCCGTGCTTCCTACCAGACATTGGATCTTCAAGTGAACAGGAGTACCCATTATGTCACCATGCTAAGATCTTCAAGTTGAAAGGTGCAGTGGCGATCCGGTTAAGGTGCACACGCGCTGGGATGGCGGACTTCGTGCTGGAGTTCTTCCTGCCGACGGACTGTGGAGTACTCGAGAAGCAGAAGGCAGTGCTCGACTCCTTGTGGGGAACCGTGCGGAGTCTTTCCTGCACACTACGCATGGTTACAGACAAGGAGATGGAGGACGGCGCGGTGCGGAAAATGCATGAGATCAACTCGCTTGGTCTTCAGAAGAACAAGAAGCCTATGAAAAGAAAACGAATGGCACGAAGATCACCCGTGTGGAACGACTTTACAGAGGTCATGGTTGGTGATATTGTTAAGGCTAAGTGCAACCATTGTGGTCTTGAGCTTTGCTGTGACTCGAAAACCCACGGTACATCCTCATTGAAATCTCACTTGGAAAGGTGCAAACTTAACCCCAATAATAGGATCGCGGGCCCCTTGTAAGCGAAGTGTACTTTGCATCTGCAAAACAGGAGGATTGTAGTTACCGAAGCAGAGAATAATTTATACTCATGTTTTGTCTTATGATCTTTTGAATTTATGTTAATTCTACCATGAGTTTTGGTTTGTGCCGTGTCGGGGGTTATGATTTGTTAGATAGCTGCTTTTTTTCAAGAGAGAAATGTATGGTTATGATTTGGTGAACACTTTGTCAATCTTATTTTCATTTTTGCATTGGCGAACTAGATAGGCATGTATTTTGGGTTTTTCGAAGCCTGATGGCTTGTCCTCAGGCTGCTCCTTGCATATATAAACTGCATCAAGATCCAACTTTGGTTTCTCTTTTGCCTCATGAAAAGTCCAGTTCCTTAACCCTTGTTTCAGCCACCATATATGTAATCTTGTACAAACACATGTGTTCATAAGAGAAAGTTCACCATCATATTTGCTCATATCCATAAACCGGTCATTAAATTCTTCCCATTACATTCCAACTAATTTCCCCCCAACCGCACATACATGATTATCACCACTAATGACCAAGTCCCAAGACTAGGTTCTTAGTCCTTGTACCAACCAAACAATGACAGGTGTGTGCAAATATTCCATGAACAGCAACCAGCAAAAAAAAAAGCAACGAAAAATAAAAGTTTCAACCATGATAACATTCCTCGAAAACAAAATATTGCCACAGCTCAGGTCAAACAAATCACCAGTTGTTGCTTGGATTAAGCACCAGCCAGCCACCACGCGGGTTGACCCTGCAACCTCCGACGCAGTCTCACCACCATGGATCGAATCATTGCTCCATAATATCCGATCATCAATCAATCTCCTCTCATCTCCATGTGAGGATCCATCTCCTCTGTTCCACCATGGAGTCGTCTGCGGGGAGGAGGCAGCCCAGCATGAGCAGCAGCAGCATGAGCAGCCAGCAGGTATCAGGCATCAGCAACTTCAGCAAGGCGGCCTCCGACGGGTACCCGTACCCCTCCTCCTCCCCGGACACCTCGTACCGGCACCGGCGGCAGGCCTCGTCGTACAGCGCCCCGTTTTCTTCCCAGCTGAGCCGGAGCTCAACCCGCCGCAGCAGCAGCTCGTTCAAGGCGGCAGCGCGGGGCGTCGCCGGCGTGTTCGGCACCTGCTTCGTGCCCCGGGTCAGGAAGACAGAAACGGAGCAAGAACCGGAGGTCTCTCAGGTCTCTCGGGGGAGCAGGAGTGGAGGGTACTCTCAGGGGAGCAAGAGCGCAGGCTTCCATGTCTCGACTGATTCAGGTACCATTAGGACTTCTCACCCTCTGTTTTAGCCAGTAACTCTTTTGTTAATCATGATCCTCCTGTGGGTTAATTATCAAATTAATCAGCATGGCAATCCTTGAGAAGATCAGAGTATCCATGGACTATAATCTGTGGATGTTAACAAATTTGGTTGCAGCAGGGGCAGGCAAAGAAGGTGTAGGGCTCAGCGTTGCAGATATATTCAGGGCAACATCGAACTTCAGCGAGAAGAACATGGTCAGGGAGGGAGCTTCTTGCAGCGTCTTCAAAGGGAAGCTCAGGGATGGGTCACAAGTTGCCGTCAAACGTGCCAGAAAGGTTACAAAAGGAAAACATCATAAGTAAATATTCAGCAATTGTTCATGGAGGCTGTAGATTCAGTAGTAACTAACTGGGTATTTGGTTTTTGCAGCTTAACGGTCAGTACCTATCTGCTGAACTTAGCAGAGAGCTCGAAACGATTCAGAAGATCGAGCATCAGAATCTGGTGAGGTTCCTCGGGTTCTTCGAGCAGAGAGATGAAACTCTAATTGTTACTGAGTACGTCGACAATGGCTCCCTTAGAGAACACCTGGATGGTATGCATTTCAACTGATCATCCGTACTTCCATAGTGCTGAAATTTGCATTCACATTTCTAATTTCAGTTAGCTACACTGCCAAAAAAGAAAATTATTTATGCAACTCCATTAGAAACAATCTCGTTATAAATATCGGTATGAAAATAACTGGCATCCTAGAAAAGATAATGCTGACAAAGATTTCTGAAAATTCAGAATCGCGGGGAACCGGGTTAGAGCTTGCGCAGCGGCTCAACATCGCGATCGACGTGGCTCACGCCGTCACCTACCTGCACGAATACGCAGGTATTCCAATCAGATCCCTTGAAATCTCATTGTGCATACACTTCATAATAAGAAACAAAGGAAATGGAAGATGGTAGACAGTACTATTAGTTTGCAGAGTGCACATGAAGGCTATCTGAACCTTAAAACACATGGCATGGCAGACCGGGCGGTGATCCACCGGGACATCCGGTCGTCGAACGTGCTGCTGACGGGCGCGCTGGCAGTGAAGGTGGCCGGGTTTGGGATGGCGAGGGTGGCGGGCGACGGCGAGGCGACGCACGTGACGACGCAGGTGGTGGGCACCGCCGGGTACCTGGACCCGGAGTACCTGGGCACGCTCCAGCTCACCGACAAGAGCGACGTCTACTCCTTCGGCGTCCTCCTCGTCGAGCTCGTCACCGGCCGGCCGCCCATCGAGCGCCGCCGCGGCCTCGAGCCGCGCGCCACCACCAAGTGGGCGCTGCAGAAGTTCCGGGGAGGCGACGCGGTGGTGGCCATGGACCCGAGGGTGCGGCGGAGCCCGGCGTCGGTGGCGGCGGTGGAGGGGATGCTCCGGCTGGCCGAGCAGTGCGTGATGCCGGCGAGGCAGGACCGGCCGTCCATGCGGCGGTGCAACGAGGCGCTGTGGACCGTGCGAAGGGACTTCCACCGGAGGCAGGAGCCGCGGCAGGACGTACCAGCCGGAGCCGCCGCCGCCGGCGGGGACAGGAGCTCTGAGTGGGTTAGCCGATGATGTCCAATCCACACCACACGTGTACAGCCAACGTTGCCGTGCTTTGGAAATTTCCGATCATGACCAATGTTTGTGATACGAAGATTTGCAGTTTCTTTAGTAGAAAAGAAGGTTGCTACACTTGTAAGCGAAACAAGTTATGAACATTTTACAATCACTTGTAAATTTAGAACCAATAAAGCAAAAGATGTGGAGAAAATCTGCTCGAAATATCCTCCAGCAGCATCTCAAGCACATGGTAAAGTGAGGAATTACTTCTAAAATAAGACTGAAAATGAGTTCTACTATTTCTCAAGCAACTATGCAAGTATGTAAATGGAGTAGAAGATATTTATCCAACTGCTATGAAGCAGTCACTCCTAACTGAATAAGGTGCTGCTGATTAAATCTTTGTTCAAAACTCCACGAACCTATGTCAGAAATATTTTCAATCATCATTCTCAATCGCCAGCCTCTGCTTTCAGAGAAAAAATAGAAACCCAGCACTTCAGAATCTGGACCCATGTTCAAGAACAACCACAATTGGCTTGCAAACGTCATGCTTAAACTGCTCAACAAAAACAGACCAGCTTGATAGTTGTAGCTCAAAAAAAAAAGGGCAACAGCAGCGGACTCCAGATGATGGATTTGTCCATATGCAACGTACCACTGCTGCGCGGCACACCAGAGATCAGTTAGCCCTCGCCAGCGACAACATTCTGCCACGATCTATAAAGATACCAACCACAACTTACGAATTTATTACTCAACTGCGCCGTGTACTTGTTCTTAGTGCAAAAAATTCAGAAATGGGTCTCAGATGTGAACTTTAGCTATGCCAGAAAATCTAAAGCAAGGCAACAGGATGATATTATATCAACAAGTTGATGCAATTATTTAGCAACCTCCATTTTTGCGTAGCAGCTGAGTTCATGCTTCATTATCTACTTGACCAATCAACTCTGCTCTAGTGAAATTCTGAGGGAAATATGCAATTGGCCTGCTTCCCATAAAATGGTCCGTATAAATAGCACACGAGTCCAGATTCTCCAATAAAACAAGAGGTGCATTTTATTTTAGGACAACATAACCTTGAGTCCTCGACATCATTTTTCCATGTTTGCAGTAAAACACCTGAGTTACACACTTGTTAAACTATGTTCTTCAGTTGATTTACAGATGGTAAACTTTTTATGGTGAGACTAAATTGCATCTTAGATCCCCGACTCCCTGTATCTCCAACTGTAATACTGTGTGTCCAAAATGTCTGACGATGCTATTTAGTCTTTCTGAAGATGAGATCAGCACTGAACTATATATTTCAGGAAAGAGAAACAGCATAGACTAAACTTAGTTTTAGTTCTATAAGTAGCTGAGTCAAGCATTATCCAGATAGTAACTGAGATACACCTGACATATTAAAACTTACAACAATATCATCAGGATAAATTCGACAAAAAGAACACACACACACACACACAAATCGGAGAGCCGAAACCGCTGACTGAAACAAGACATGTTCACTTCACTTTGACCACAGCCACCCGCACTTGCCTACCAACTGGCTATTTTAGCTAATTATAATGACTTGCACAATCTGTATGTAATTGTAAACAGCTCAACAGGAAATAAACTACTCGGAGATCAGTTAGTCATAGCGATAACAATGTGCCATGATCTGAAAATATACCATGCACAAAACTAATAACCAACAGTTTAATTCAGCATTCTGCTTTGCTAAGGTACATGCTAGTACTACTCCTAAGTCAGAAGGTTACAAGACTGAGCATGCTTTGTGTACAGCTATGCTAGTAAACTACTCCCTCCGTTCCTAAATATTTGTCTTTTTAGATATTTCAAATGGACTACCACATACGGATGTATATAGACATTTTTTAGAGTATAGATTCACTCATTTTGCTTCGTATGTGGTCACTTGTTAAAATCTCTAGAAAGACAAATATTTAGGAACGGAGGAAGTAGTTTTTTTTACAAAAAGAAAATATGAAGCAAGGTTACAGGATAATACAAGATCACCAAGTTTGCGTGCACATTTACCAACACGAACGATATATGCCATGGCCCTTAACAACTACAATATGAGAACAAAATTACATTCTGTTTTCCCATGCCACATATCCAATTTTCACTAGCATACACAAAATTGTACTGTGAATAATTGTTGAAGAACCAAAATTAACTAAGAAAACAAACATACAGAAGCTGTAAAGTGTAAAGGAAATACATGACAAGTCACCGTAAAAAAAATGCATGACAAGTTGACAACAGACCAGCAAAGCAAGGGCCCGTATCATACAGTTTCAGATATGAACTTGAGCTATGCCAGGAAATAACCTGCAGTCTTTCTGGAAATCTAAAGCAAGGCAACAGGACAATATTATCTACAAGTTTATTCAATTAATTGGCAATCTCCATTTTGGCTTAGCAGCAAGTTCATGCTTCATCATCTACTTGACCAATCAACAGCTCTAGCAAAACTAAAATATGTTCTTCAGTTGATTTACAGATGGTAAACATTTTATGGTGGGAATAAATTGCATCTTGGATCCTTGTATCTCCAATTGTATGTCCAAAAAGTCTGACGATGCTATTCAGTCCTTCTGAAGACGAGATCAACACTGAAGTTCATATTTCAGGAAAGAGGAACAACATAGACTACACTCAGTTTTAGTTCAAAGTAGACAAAAAAACACACACAAAATTGATTATAATGGACTTGCACAATCTTTATGCAAACAGCTCAACAGAAAATAAACGACTCAGAGATCAGCCAGTCAGGGCGATAACAATGTGCCATGATCTGAAAAGATACCACGAATAAAACTAATAACAACCAGGTCAACTCAGCATTCCTTTTTGGTAAGGTATGTGCTAGTACTAATTCCGAAGGAGCCTGATATGTGTACAGCTATGCCAGTAAACTGTTTTTTTTAACAAAAATGAAATACGGAGCAAGGTTACAGGATAATACAAGATCGTCAAGTTTGCGTGCACATTTAGCAATACAACTGATGCATGTCATGGCCCTTAACAACTACAATATGAAAACAAATTACATTCTGTTTTCCGATGCCACATATTCAATTTTCACTAGCATACACAAAATTGTACTGTGGATAATTGGTGAAGAACCAGAATCAACTAATAAGAAAACAAACATATGGAAGCCGTAAAGGAAATACTCCATGACAACAGACGAGCAAGGGCCAGTATCATACCTGGAGTGTAGAAGCTCATGTAGGGTAGAACGCTGAAGTAGACCCCAGGCTCGTCGACCTTCTTAGGCTGCCCGGAATTGAGGTTGATCATAAACAAGCCAACATCTGTGCTAACGAAGACGACACCCACACCCTCTGCAGACCCAACAACAATTGACGCCTTCTCGTGATCGGCAACAGGTATAATTTCCTCTAGCTCGATGACCCTGTACTGTACCCACTCTGCAGATTCTTCTGTCCCCACCTTCCTTGACCACACATAAAGGCTGGAACCCTGGAGGCAGGCAGAGCCAAGTGAAGTGTCCTCCATGGCCATGAGGGCAACCTCGTACACGTCCCGGCACGGTGGGTCGATAATGGACAAGCGGTTCTTGCCCAGATCGTAGTTGACGATGGAGTTGCCCCGCCGGAGTGTGAAGTAGACTCCATCTCCGACGACGGCCCCTCGCCTAGGCAGGATATAGGGTGTGTAGTGGTGTTTGTCTGCAAGTCTCTCTCGCTCCATGTGCCGGACAAAGGATTCGCAGCCGCTGTCAAGGCATACTGGCACGCTCCACTCATCCGCCTCCGACGAGTACACGCTCGCTAATATGGTGTCCATTAACTCAGGGGTGGCAGCGAAGACGACGCGGAAGGGGCCCCCGCCGTGGCAGTCGAGGTGGTCGCAGCCGTGGGCGGCGCAGAGCAGCACCACGCGCGGACTGGACCAGCCAGTCGATGTCCGGCGCTTCCACGGCGTGGCGGTGGCCCGTGACGGGGCTCCAGACGAGGTAGTCCACGTCGTCGTCCTCCGCCGTGTAGACGAGGACGCGGCCGTGGCGGCAGTCGAGGGGCCGTCGGAGCCCGGGTGGGGGAAGTCCGGCACCGAGGTGGTGGAGGCGACGCGGGCGGGCGGGGGACCGTCGAGCACCTGGAGCCTGTGGAGGAGGCCGAGGAGGGGAGGGGCCCCGTGGGAGGCGCGGTAGCGGCGGCGGAGGAAGCCCGGGTCGCAGATGATGCGGAGCCACCGCTTGCAGACGAGCGCCGCGCGGAAGAGGTGCTCCGGCTCGTCCGGCGGGAGGCGGAGCAGGATCACTGCGGTGACGTCGTCGATCAGCTGCGGAGGCGCGCGTCGCGGCACCATGGGTGCGCTCGAGGACGGCGCGGCGGAGCGAGTGGGTTTGGGTGGGGGGAGAGTCGGAGCGGAGCGAGGCAGGCGCACAGCCTTCTTTCAGTTCTTCTATCTCTACTCAGAGGTTGGGTTCCACCAGAACCGGGTTCTTTTTTTCTTTTGGATTTCATAATCAGCAAATGTCAGATTTTTTAGGCATGGTAAAATGAACATTTCTGATGACAAATTATGTTGTTGCGATGATGGCAAATTTCTTTAGCAAATATAGCAAATCCGCTCAGTTTGTTTTTTGTTAGGATTAATTTGCCGTGTTGCCAAAAGAAATTGTCATCATAGCGACAACATAAATTATTGTAAAAAACATTTGATTTGTCATGCTTACCCAGCGAACATCAACACAATAATATATATTTTTTTAATAAAAAGAACAAGCTTCAGGGGATGATTTGTCCCACCCTGCCTGGTTTACATTAAGTATCATAGGCATATTTGTGTGACAAAGGCCAGAAAAAATCAACTGCGCCTTATATTTTGAGAAGGAAGGAGTAGTATTATACGAGGCGCCACCTACTTTACTGTTCTTATTAAGATTTCCCCTCTAGCCCCTTTGTCGCCTCGAATGGGCGACGTGCGGGCGAATCCCTTCCACAACTGACCGACACCCTTCTCCGGTGCCCGTCGTGTCCACCGCTATCGTGGGAGCTTGATGCGGCGGCGACAGCCTCCCTCGCCCTCGACGGTGGTGCAGGGATCCCATGTTGTGCAAGCTCAGTGGCTCCGTTGTGGTTGTGGGTGGCCGGCAGCCGGCCTGGGGAGCTGTTTCTACGGTGTGGATGCCGAAAGAGACCGGATATGTCCGAGGGCGCCCGGATCCGCCCGGGATCAGCTGGATTTTGCAACGGCAAGGTTGGTTGGGTGACTGCTAGTGAAGAGGTCACCTCATGGATGCGGCGTCGGGTCTGTGATGGAGTTGTGCAGTCTGACGGTGTTGCGGGCTATCAGTTGGCGGTTGCTGCCATGGTCGGCTACGCGAGGAGAAGAAGTTGATGTACTCTAAGTGAAGGCTCGCCCAGTGCATGTTGGTGCCTACGATGACGACACCTGAGGGCATCGTTTCCTGCTGGGGGTATCATCGTGGAGCTTCGAAGCCTCTTTTGCCATGGGCTTTTGGCCTTCAGGTGAAAATCTTCAATCCCGATTTGCCAGAGCAGACGATAGTGTTTCAGCCCTGCACAGCATCGGGATGGGCATGAGGCCAACCAGTGGTGTGAGAGATCCACATGGTCATTTGTGTGGAAACAACGGTGTCGAGGAGCGAGGCGGTGGGGTTTTGCTAGTCGGCATTCGTTCGTCGAGTGTTCGCCGAGTCTGACAGGACTTCGTCTTGGGTTGTCTTTGTCGCTGTGAAGTCGGAGCTGATGGGTATCTATGCCGCAATGATAGAGGCCCGATGTTGTAGGTCGTGTTTAGCGCAAGTCTTGCCCATCTCCTCTTGTAGCTCGTCATCAGAATCTGAGCCGCATGTCTTCGACGCGGGGGTCTGGTTGTTTGGCATGGGCCACCTTGTGCTTCGTGAGGTCGCTGCAGAGGTGGCTTTGTTCGTGGTCCGTCTACAGAAGTCGGAGTCGCCTACTCGGAGAGGGGTGATAACGATGACATCTTTAGGGAACATTCATTGGCTTTGGCCTTCTTTTCGATGGTGTGTGCCCAATTCGCATTGGTAGCCAGGCTGGTCATGTTATAAATGTTTTTGCCCAGTTTTTTGTAAATTAATTGGGACGTTTTTCTTCCTTTTTAATGAATCGAGGCCTTTTATGGCCGACTTAAAAGAGCGGTAATGTTAGGTGGCAAACGTTCACTGGGGAGGGTGGCATTTCAAACGATTTCGCTGGCAGTTTTAGTTGCTCAGCTAGATCAAACCGTGGCAGTTTTAGTTGCTCGGCTAGATCAAACCATGGCAGTTCTTAAACAAAAATGTCTTCTTCTGAAGAAACTGACATGTTGTCTGAAGAAGTTGCCATCCCCTCACAACTAAAATTGCCAGCGAAATCATTCGAAATGCCACCTCCACCGGACGTTCGCCAGCTAAACGTCCTACAAGAAGAGTAGCTATGTTTGGTGTTGCAGTTTGGAAACTGCGACCCTGACCGGTGTTTCGTACAAAGATCATTACTATTGCACTTCTTTTAACAGAGGGAGATTATTACACGGGAGCCAAGCCACTTATGAACCCCATCCAGTCAAAAAAAAAGAGCCAAGAAAGTTAAGACTTTGAAAAAGTTGATTCCAACGTAACCCCGGTAGCATCTCAGACGTCACACGCAAAAGTGGGCTGCTAGACTGAGAATTCGCCTTGAAAATATGACTTAAAACAATCTGGTCTAAACATCGAGACTGGTGCAAGCATAAATGGGTTAATAGATCTTCATCTAACTGCTAATTTTAATGCAAGCGAACATAAGCTCGTCATCTGTCACTAATAAAACAACAAAGGCCAGCATATATGTTCTCATTCCCTGACCCCTGCTTTCAGATATATAAAAAAAAACAGAAACCCTTGTGGCCTTGCACATAAACAAGCTCCGGACATCACAAGAAACTGAAGAAATACAGACCAGCGCCTGAAGCCGAAGAACAATAACAGGGACCCCTTGAGTACATACATCAGGTTGACAGTAAATAGAGATGGGTGAGGGGAGAGATAAGGTTGAATGGACCCTTACTGCCAGTAAGATTTTTTCAACCAAATCTATGTATAGGAAACTGATTACTGAGGAATGCAACTATCCACAAAATTTTTTGTGGAAAATCAAAATACCTGCAAAAATAAAGGTCTTTCTTTGGTTGATTAATAAGAAAAGCATATTGACTAGAGACTCTCTTGCTAAACGAGGTTGGAAAGGACCCAAATCTTGTGTGCTATGCGGGAGAGAAGAAACTATTAATCACCTGTTCTTCACATGTGGGGCTGCCTCCCTGATGTGGAACTTAATAAAATGTGCCTTTGATTTGAAAACAACTCCTGTGAATGTAGAAGAATGTTTTGGAAACTGTATTAATACTTTTATTAAATGTGAAAAGAAGTTAGTGCTGGTGGGATTATCAGCTGTGTTGTGGTCGATTTGGAAGTGTAGAAATGCTATCATATTTGATGGGAAAAATTATACTGATCCCATTGTCCTGATTCGAATGATGACACACTGGATCATGGCTTGGTCTATTTTGCAGAAAAAGGACCAAAACAAAAAGGAGCTGGAGCTGGGGGCAAAGTTGCTCGAACAGGTAGCAAATGAAGTGTACAAGGCAATGCAGGGATGGAGATTCAACGTGCCTAGGCTGGATTAAAAGGCATGTGCTTCTTCGTGTCCAGGATCATTTTCCTTGTTCCGTGTGCTGCCGTCTCCTATCTAGCCTTATGTTCTGTAATATTTGCCGGTCAGCGTTTCTTTAGTTTGCGCCTGTAATGACTTAGCCTACGCTTGTCGGCTCTTTTCTGCCTCTGGGTGGGAGGAGAGTTGGTCTGGATGCTGGTTTCAGGGGCCTCGACCCCGTCTTTGTGTCCCAGGTCTGTAGCTGTAGCTGTAGCTTTATTTTCTGTTGCGTCTGAACTTGGTCCTGTGGACCCTGAACTGGATTCTGTAGCTCATCTTTTGGTTTCTCTTAAATCAGAGGGGGAAAGCCCTTCTTTGATCAAAAAAAAAAATACATCAGGTTGACACAAAATAGGGTCACAATGAACAGCGCATCACATCATCAGTTAGAAAATAATTCAAGTGTCACAAAATTCTTCCTCAAAACTCAACTGTATTTCTATACTGTAAAACTATATCTGCCCTGCCGAACTAGTTAACTGATGGATGGGGAGCGGCATACAGGATTTCTGATCTCATGGTGCAGACTGCGCTCGCTCCCCGGTGTGTTGCGGTGTGCAGAGGTCCCGTCATGGGAGAGCCAGGCAGGCCCCTTGATCTGCTTCACCACCGGAGCCACTAATCGATGTTGTTCCGCGAAAACGACGGCAACGGTGCGCCTTCTTGGGGCCGTAGGATGACGAGGACAAGGAACATCCCGAGCATCGGCAGAACCACAAGCCATTTCAGCAGCTTGAAGTAGTGCACGTGGAAGGTGAGCGAGTACTCGTCGGCGAAATGGAGCCCGTGTTTGTCCACCATCTCCACAAGCACGGTTCCTGTGGTTCTGACGGGCACAGTGGGGAGCTGCATCCGCTTGTGTCCTGGTTCATTGTAGACTTGACTGACCACAATGCGCCTGTCTCCCTGGTAATTCCCGGGGACGAGCAAAGTTACCTGAAACCCGGCAGTAGAATGGAGATAATTTGGAGTTAGTAAAAGTATTTGGTTTGTCCGTCAGGTGAGGTTTCGGGCTGACAGGATGTACCGTGACGTTGTAAGGGGCTTGATTCCCATAGGGAACCCTGTATTTGTCTACAATCTCGAACTCTACCCAGAAATGTTTGCCCTCTTCGTCACGGAATGCCCTGGAACCATGCTTAACATAAATACCTTGACGGTTGTGCCTATATGCAGCATTATTCCTTCCTTGGTTTGATGATCTCCATTCCTACAATCATGTTAGAATGAGAAGTGACCTTGTTACCATGCTTTTTATCCTCTATTTATAAACCAAGCTCAAGCAGAAGTTGCAAACAGTCCACCAAGCTAAGCATCGCCTACCTTGAGAGGATGGTGTGGTGAGGGAGTGGAGAAGCAAAAGACATTGCCATTCATGGTAGTAACAATGAGATCAAGGTCATCTCCGCCATCCACATTGTCAGCCAAAACCATAGTGTACCTGTCAATGTGCAAAGCAGTGAGCTCATTCTGGTGAAAATGCAAGTACAATATCCAAAAATGCTACCAAATGTCTTTAAGAGCAGAGAAGAAACGGCATACGAGGTCTCTCCAATGTCAACAACATCTGCACAGCCACTAGAGCCCTCGATCAAATACAGATAACCATCAAAGGACGTAGTAGCAAGGGTTAGTCCTTGCGTCTTTTCTCCACGTTTGCTCATGTCAACTAACAAGACAGGACTCATGATCCTTCCATGTGTTCTATATGGGAAAGGCTGAACTTTTGAGCCATCCTTTCCACTAAGAACGTAGATGTTTCCCGATACAGTTGGGACGACAATATCAGTGTGGCCATCTCCATTGACATCCCCGACAGTAGGTCGCTGTCATCATATGATCATAACAATCAGATTGAATATAGAAAAGCCTAGATGCGACAAAGTAAAGAAGACGAAGATGCTGCGATAGAAATACGTCTGTGTGATAACTTTATTTTAACTAAAACAAAATATGATGTTTTGAATCCGTCTTGAACAATTTTTAATAGTACCAGAAGGCAGAATGGTTGAATATTAAGGAGATTGAAGCAAGATTCCGGATGAACCGTATTATCCTGAGCTAAACTAGGCAAGCAACTTCCGCATGTGTAGCCATTGCAGAGTATAGATTGTCAAGAGACATGGATTACATTGGCATATGAATAGACAACCAAATTTATATAAGCATTCAGCTACCACCGTACAAAGAATAGGGTGAAACTTACCTGTGGAACAAGGCTCTTCAGATGCACCTCCCAGATTTCGTCTCCCTCTGCAGTCCAAGCTGCTACATTACCATGCACATCAGCAGTGACCATCTCGATCTTACCATCATCATTGATGTCTGCTGCAATGACGGGTGCATGGATCTCAGCCATCTCAAGGGGGAAATTTTTCCTAGTCTTACCTATATTAACAAATCAACAACAAAGAGCTCATGGTTACTTCACATATATCAGCACATCAAAGATAAAAGTATGAACAATGTGGAAATTCACTGTTTTCCCTATGAGGATTTCAGTGGATTATAAACGAATTTTCCAAATGAAAAATAGCATGATAAAAACTGGTTATACTTTACACCAGGTCTTGTACAATTCTAGTGAAGAAACACTAGGCTACGAGAGTTAAATGTAGGCAGTATATGAAATGACAGCTCAGGCTAAATCTGCTTTTGGATGCAATACTCCACATTATGAGGTTAAGAATTTACCGTGATGATCAAGAACATAAAACAAGCCATAGGAAGTTCCAACAAGGATATCCAAATTTCCATCACCATCCAAGTCAACCACAGTTGGAGACGAATATGCATGGGCAAGGAATTTCCCGCTTTCGGTACTCAAATCGAGTTCTGCTGTCCATTTTACTTGTTTTGTGTCAAGGTTAAAAACAACTATACTGCTTGCAATATATTTTCCTATGTCAATCCCTCCTAGCTCTTTTAAATGCTCTGCGTTATCATAATACCTGCCAGTAAAAGACAGCAGATTAATAGGCTGCAAAAGGAACACCACCACGGTAACACAGTCAATATATAATGAAGTGCTCGCGTTGAGGTTGGAAGTTTTGCATTAAGAAAAAACATTTCAATCATAACGAAAAGATAGCACAGCAAGAAAAAAAAACACCTAGCTTTGCTTTAGTACCTTCAATTCATTACTGGAACAAGCATGATATAGAACAAAAACAATCAAAGCAAAGCATAAATTTAGTCAGGGAAGCAAATGCACAATCTAACTGAGACTAGCTATAAGCACCATCATCAACCAACCAGTCCATGCTAAGAGAGAACAAAGGGGTCCTATTTTTGAAAAAAATAATCTTGGAGAGTATTAATGAAACATGTATGCAACATAGGACATCACAAATAAACTGGCATTCAGAGCTTCTTATTTATGAGTCATCATCCAGATGTCATGAGCAACACGCACGAAATGCATTAGTAGCAGAGAAAGCAGCCTTACTCGCGGTCAAAGAAGTAAGATACAGCGATAACCATTTCTTGTACACCGTCATTGTCAATATCTGCAATTACCTGTAGAAAAAATGTCAAACAAAGTAACCAACTCAAGAACATTACTAGAACAAACATCAAAATTTATGTAAAACGGAACAAACAGGTTCACTTACTGGGGTCGACAATATGTGAGCATCTATGCTCACATAATCTTCCGCTTTCTCATGCTCTTGTTCTGTCCAATCCTCGTCTCCCCACCAGGTCTCATTAACATAATCATCATAATCATAACTGTACTCTTCAGGGAGATCTTCTGCATCCCGAAACAAATCAAATGATGCATTAGCTTCCTCCTCTAAAGGCTCGTCATTTTCAACAGTTGATTCTCCTGTTGTTCCTGCATCACTTCCATGAGTTTCTGCACTTCCCGTTTGATCATCACTTTTATCTGCTGTTTGAAGCAACCTTCTCTGAGCATGTGATGCACTCTCTGTCGTGGTTTTCGGATTTTTTGGCAACTCTGGATTCTCCTTTTCAGCGGTAGGATTAGGTTTTGTTTCGGCCGACTGTAGCTCAGATGGATGTTTCAAGGGATCAGCTCCCTGTGGTGTGTTGGTTGTACTTCCTACAGTAATAAACAGAAAACGTCAAAATGCATCCTTCCTGCATCCACACACCCACAGCAGGACGGCATGGATAGTCCACTACCCACATCAGAGTAGTGCAATGATTACTGTGTGCATGTAATGTCAAATTTCTTTAAAACATTATCAATCCTCATACTGGTGAGTGGTGACAACAGACAAATTGTACATTTATATACCAACTCAAATATGTGAAAAAGTGAACTGTACAATCTACAAGTATAAATGAGCCTAGTCAACAAATATGTCCACCAAACAGCAATACTTTGTGGTGGGGGATCAAGACAAAGTTTTTTAGTTTTCTCAGAGGGAAAAACACCAACACCAAACTAATAGCCCCTGATTCAAATGTAAAGAAACAGTACATATAACTTCCGCGAAGCCTACCAGATACAAATTGCTAGAGAAAAATCTATACATCCAAATGCAAATATAAAACAAGGCATTAGTATAGACCAGTGAGAGATGTGGCATCAGATTATAAGCTAACTTACGTGACTGAGGTTCCTTTGAAGATTCATCACCAACTGATTTGTCCTGAATGTTTGGGTGAGATTCCTCAGAAGCAGCTTGTTTCGCAATTGAACTGTCATTAACATCCGGGTGGGAACGGTCTACTGGATCGGGATTTAGCCCAACGTGCCAATCTTTACGAACTTTCCTACGAGGTACCTCTAGCTTGTCCATCATCAGATAACCTGATATCCTACATAACAAACAAATAAAGATCTGCATGTCCATAGAAAAAAAATGCCACATATTGAGTTCCTTACCTGAAGAAATTCACTACACCATTGTAAGTAGCCAACACTATTTCCCGTGTGCCATCCTTGTCAATGTCATAGAGAAGAGGACTTGAATGAACGTTTGACTGGTGAAATGCAGGCCATCCTGGAATTAATGTTTCAACAAATATATATTTAATTAAAAAGAAAAACAAACCATACCAATTAAAAGAAGGATATGGATAACAGATATTCAACTGAGAGTTCTTCAGGACATAGCAGGGTGTTAGCGTATCTTAAACTAATATAATATAGTTCGGTTGAAATTTTTCATGAATATGTAACAAGGAGCTCAGCATAGCATGCCAAATGATAGGATGAAGCCTCACCTGGTAGTTTGTCTCCATCGGAACCTTCAAGCACTTCTAAGTAATGGACAAACGATGGCACCACTACTTCCAACTTTCCATCACTATTACGACAAAAAGAAGTTCATTCACGTGTGTTTGAAATAGAATTATAAAAAGATAGAAGGCGCTAAGGCAGCAGCTGGAAGCAAAAAAAAAGGTGCATGCATCTGACATTTAAATATTTAATAAGTCAAATTTAGCATGTCTATGAAATGCTTGCACTTTGGACTTTGTAAGCTAAAATCATGTAGGGGAAACAAGCTACAGCTACTCTGTTTATGGTGATGATGTACTTATCTGATTTACCACATTATTACTATAGTGATCAAACAGAGGGAACACACTACTCCTTACAGAGCATGGAGCGATAATTTCGTCTTTAGGTAAGCAAAAAAGGATGGAAACATGAAATAATCAAGTACATATTACACAGACCGTGTGATACTAAAGGCAGAAGAGGCTAAATAACTTCTCAAGCATATACCTGTTGATATCAGCAATCAGTGGACTTGCATAAATGCTGGAACTAACTTCGGTCTGCCATCTCAGCTCCACGTGTTTTGGACACTTGGTACTCAACAATGCATCTTCATCACTACAGAAGGTTTACAGATGTTATATTGTTAAGTGTATACATCAAGCCGTACAGATTGCTGACATTATTTGCCTAGGCACCTTTGAAATATGTAATGTGCATAATGGTTAGATACAACACATATCCTCTGGTCTAACTAAATTACTAAAGTAAGTTCGGTGCTTGTACCATTTGCAGGTCAGCAGGTGTGCACATAAATCAGGTCATGGATAAAAGCACTTCACTTAAGTTGGAGTCTTCTTTAGTGAAAGAAAAAAACAATACTAAACATCAATAATTTGAAGAAAAACATATATTAATCTAACAAACCAAGATACTCCGTTTACAGATATAAAATGTAGTAAGCATTCTATTAAATAACTATGCATTGTGCTCCCTGTATGGTGTTTTCTAGCAGTTTTAAGAATTAATGTGCCAGTGG
Organism: Thinopyrum elongatum; assembly: GCA_011799875.1. Classification (NCBI taxonomy): domain Eukaryota; kingdom Viridiplantae; phylum Streptophyta; class Magnoliopsida; order Poales; family Poaceae; genus Thinopyrum; species Thinopyrum elongatum. Next base: position 557,819,352 of record CM022301.1, on the reverse strand, counting down.
AATTCAGGAGCAGCAAAAGCATTAGCATCGTTGATATCTAATGCCACATGATATCTATGTGGACAAGTTCGAAGCTATATTTAGTTCTATCCGAGATCAGCAGATGTTCCAGACAACAATTTTGCAGAAGCCATACATGGATCCCATGATTTTTCTGTGAATTTCAGGAGATACTCGTGTTTATCGCAACTTTCACTGTAAAGAGTTATCATAAAACTACACTTCTAAGAGGCGTCGGTGAAGTTCTTACTAGGTTTTGGTTGTAGGCCTCACAGAAGCAAGAGTTTTTCACCTTGTCAGCTCACTATTTTGTCTTTTCATTCTTTTTCTAGGTTGGGTGTGGTAAGGGGGGAGGCGCTATAAGAGCTTAGTGGGTTTTAACTCTTATGGGAACATGGGATATGAGCAAAATTGCTGGGTAAAAATTCCCCAGGGCCCAATGATCCCACGGTTTGATAGGTGAGGACATGCAATCAGATTATGTGCATCATATGCGCAGGCCAAATGGAGCTCAGGTTCACACTTAAGCAACCAGACCAATGTGTATCAGGATTTGGAATAGCATTCTCCTGCACAAGTAGGCTGCTTAACTATAACATGACATAGAACATCAGGTTCAGATACGATGAGTTCATTGCATCTTATAGATCAACTAGCAATGTGAAACGTCGATACTCAACTAGTACACAATAATTTAAGCACTGAATATGCCAATTACAGAAATCATACAGTGGTTTGACATAGTTAGTGGGCATAGCGTCATTCTAAGCATAAACAGAGCCTCTGGTGCGAAGGCATGAACTGAGCGCTGGTACAGCAATCACACACAAACTGGTTGAGGTCAACAACAGCAACGCGGCTACGAAGAACCACAAAGGAAATGGTTCACGCCAACGGATACAGCGAGACTAGCAGAAACGACGGAAGCTAACATATCATCTGATCGTTTCCGGCGCCAGGGATCTAGCAGCGATCCCAAATCTAGAGCGATTCGCGGGGAGGGGCGGCTGGGCAGAGGGGGAGCGCGACTCACAGGTGGGGGTATCCGAGCATGTCGTCGCTGGCCTCGCGCTGGCGGAACTTGTTGGTCGTGTTGGCAGCATCCTCCCCCGCGGCCGCCGCGAGGAGGGCGCACACGGCGAGGGCGAGGATGGAACGCATCTGCGGCCGGAGGAGCCTAGGGGCCGCGGGGCGGCGGCAGCGACGCGACGCGACGAGGCGGCGGCGAGGGGGGGAGGAGATCTCGGCCCGGCGGGCGAGCGGCAGAGCGGGGGTGGAGTGGTGGGGGAGTCGGAGGGAGCGAGCAGGAGGACGAACTCGGAGCGAGCCGCTCGTCGGGGTGGAACGCTGGAATGGCGGAGGAGACGAGGGGGGTTTGTGTAAAGCTGCGGGTCATTTTGGTCTCCTCTCTCTGATGGGTGAGCCCCAAGGTGATTAGCCTGACGGGCGGGTCCCCTCGCACGAGGGCGTATCTGGTGCACCGTGCACAGGACCCGATTTTTGCATATTCAAAAAAGTTCGAAAAAATCTGAAAAAACATATCTCACATCTCACAAATTTTTTTTAACACATCTCACGTTCTTAAGAAGTTGGTCCCAATTCTCTCAACATACAAAGTGTACACCTTAACGCCTCACTAAAGAATGCATTTAAGTCTTCTCTTCCACTATGTCATGCAAAATCTCCCACATAAACGAGCCATGCATTTAACTTATAAATTACAATTATTTTTGCATTAGTCTATGAATGTAATGCTTCCATGTCATATATTCATGTTAGTCATCCTTCACATTTTTGTTCGAAATGACATTTTTAACTGTAATTCAAAAAAATTTATTTATTTAGACACTTTCTTTTATTGATTTCAAGCTTATACTTTCTTTACATTAGAATTAGTTATTTTTAGCATCTACTTACGCATTTTTTAATAAAATTACTGTAGCAACGCCCGAAAGTTCGTCGGCGACACGTAGGACGCACAATTGGAATTGTTCTTGTCCGCGAATGCCTGCAGCTGTGCCTCCGTGGCAGCCTGTTCCTGGCAAGTGGCAGCTTGAGCGTAGGCGGCCTCGGAGATCAGACGCTGCTCCGCGACAAAGTTGGGGTTCACCACGGCCTCGTCGCTCGCGCCCTCGCCGTCGATTTGGCCCTTCGGCCTCCGCCAGCCGGTGCATGCTGTTCCTCGTCGTCGGAGACCTCGGGCGAGCTGGCCGGCATGCCGGCCTTGATCCACCTGGCACGGTGGCTCTGCCAGGCGGCCGCCCTTGCGGCCGCCTCGTGCTTGATCTTCGTCGAAAGGCTCTCCCATAAAGCGTTGTCGCCTGCTGTCATGGCAGATGTGGTGCAAGGGAGGAGGATGTGGAGTGGCTTGTGTTGTGGCATGGAGTTATCCAGGTGTGGCCGCCTTTAAATAGCGAATTTGGGTGAGGCTAGGCATCCGAGCGCGTCAATGCGCGGCGCCAGAGTGGGTTTCTCGCCCGGCGAGCCTGCTTAATGACGGCATATGCACGGACGGGGCATTGAACGGGTGTGGTAGACATCCGTCTTGTCCCGTCTAGTAACGCATCTCCAGCATTGAACATGCGCAGACATCAGGAACGTGTCGCGGGCGGGGCCCTTGGCCTGCATGCCGCTTCAATGGTGGAGCCAGTGAGAGGTCACGCCCGCTCTGGGCTGGCGTCACTACGGAGCGGCCACTCTACAGCGACACGAATGCGGGCAACTGGCGTCAGACGGGAACGCGCGAGCAAGGAGGGGAGGGTTTTGGGTGGGCCAACGTGGTCACAAGCGGGCATGGCTGCTATCTGAACGCCCGCAAAGTCCTCCTTAGTTTGTCCCCAGTTTGCTTGAGAAAGTGCGCCTGAATCGCCTTGTGAACCGATGAAGGACCGCGTTGAACGGCACAACACGACCGGATCATTCGGTCCGAACAGTTCCGGGGGATTTAAGGGTCAATGTTGAAGATGCCCTAACATACTACCCATGATTTTACCATCATGCATAAAAATCTGACATGAAAAACAACATGAACATCAACAACACAGACAAACAAAACCTAGCATGCTACCAGCACGACATAACTTATCGTGCTAGGAAAGCGAATTTTATCTTGTCCGTCCTGTAGCGCCTCGTGATCTGTTTTCTGTCAGAGGCTTTTTCCCCTGATGGGTTGTGTAACTTTAGAGCATCTCCAGCCGTTCGCCCTCCCCCTAGGGGCTAGAAAAAAGCGTCGCTTGGGGGCGAATCGGCGATATTTTCGGCGTGGGGGCGATCGGGTTCCCAGCCGCGGCCCCAGGTCATCCCCAGACGCCCTTTTTGTAAATATTTTTAAAAACACATTCGGCCAAAATTCGGCAAACACGACATAGATTCGGTAATATTTAGGCGTTCCACAGTTTTTTTACATATAGAAAACATAACCTACTAAAAGAAGAAAACAAAGGGTTGTTGCCGCGCCTACAGGTCGAAGAACTCGCTGAAGGCGTCGTAGTCGCCGCCGTCGTCCTCCTCCTTCTTCTTCTTCACCCCGCGGCCGTCCCTACTGGACCCCTGCCCAGGGTCGCCCTGGCGGACTGGTTTGGCTGGCGGCGGCGCCTCGTCGTCACTATCCTCGAGGACGACGACGCCTCGCTCGTCACGGCCACGGCGCCGTGCGGCGATCTCCTCCAGGGCGCGGCGCTGGCGCTCCATCTCCAGCCAGGCCCAATCCTCCCGCGCCCACTTCATGGCAGCCTCGTCGTCGAGTGCGGCCATGTCATCGTGCTCGCTCTTCACGTGGGCGAGCCCCGGCTCCGTCTTCGGCTTGACAAGGCGGGAGGTAGGAGCCGAGGAGGCGCGGCCGCCCTTGTTGATGACGAGGGTGGCGCCGCGGGTGCGCCGGCCGAGCGGCGTTTCCACGGGCTCGGCCTTGACGCTGACGAGCGCCGGCGACCCGGAGGAGTGGGAGGAGGATCGGGAGGAGGAGGAGGACCCGCCCAGCATGCGCCTCGGCAGCCACGGGCCGCCATTCTGGCGAGGGGCCGGGGCCGCCGGGTACTCGAGCGGCGGATTGTTGCCGCCCTCGAGGTACTCGAGGACGGCATGGAGCATGCGGCCGGGGGCGCCCCACCACAGGCGGCGGCCGTCGCTGTTGTTGTGCCCCCTTACCACCGGCGCGTTGTTGATGGAGGCGAGCCACTCCGCCTGCTGGCGTTCGAAGTACGCCGCCCACTGCGCATGGTTGCCGGCGTCGTACTCCGGGAGGTCCCGCTCCTCCTCCGGCAGAGAGGCCCGCACACGCTCAATCTCGACGTGGAAGTAGGCCGGGTGTTCGACGTCGGGCAGCGGGTGGATTGGGACGCCCCCGGCGCTGAGCCTCCACCGCCCCGGCGCGCGCATGTCAGGGGGCGCCGGGTAGTTCGCCTCGTGGAGGAAGTGGGCTTCCCACTCGTGCACAGAGCGGCGGCCGAAGCCGTTGGCCGCCGCCGCGTCGCCGAGGAACCGTTCACCCATCGGCTGGGCGTGCACGCGGTGGCGCTAGACGGGGAGAGAGGAAAAGAGAGGGCGTCGGCGGCGAGAGAGGGGTCGGCTTTTATAGCGGCCGGGGGCGGCAAACGTGTGTACGCGTGGTGGGAGGGGCGCGTCGCCGCACTGCGCCGCCCGTGAGGAATCAATGGAAGGCTGACCGGTGGCAGGCTTGTCATTGATTCCCCGCGGGAAACCGAGGCAATGAGGACGATGATGCGCGGGGGTCGCTGACTCGGCGGGCCCGCCGTTCTTTCGCGCCAAAAACAATTGCCCCGGCGCCCCGGGCACCCCCAGCGCGCCGGGTTCGGCCTGGGTCCGCCGGCGCCAGTTTCGGGCCTAACCGGTAAAATCGGGCTCCTGGGGGCGCGACTGGGCCGTTTTTCAGCGTCGCCGCTAAAAAATGGCCTTGAGGGGCCTGTTGGGGGCGCGGCTGGAGATGCTCTTAGCCCCTACAAATAGTAGGGGTATATGGTTGGCACAACTGGACTCTCTTGGGTGTTATTGTAGTTAAATTCGGTGTTTTGGCCCATTTGCGAAAGTTTAGCCCGATCTGACTTTGGTTTGAATTTTTTTCAAGATCTGACTTTTTTTTTATCGTCGTAGTCATTGGGGGTAGGTTATACAACCTACCACCAAGGTCAGTGACGATAGGACTTAACTACGTCGTCACGGTCATTTAACATGCAAAATATCCTACCGTCGAAGTCTTTAGCAGTAAGCTGTGTAACCCTGCTACCATGATACTTACGGTAGACTATTCACTATTACGAGATGCATGTGAGTGCATGCGAGCAAAGCACTGGTCTCTCTGACGCACTGCATAGTATGCATGAACATCCACCCGCATCCATCTCTCTGTTTGTCTTTCCACCTACATGCATATTACTAGTACGTAGCTTCTAGCTTGGACATGCCACAAATTTAAACAATTGATGGAATGCTTGGGTAGCTAGCTAGGCAGGCAGTAGGCAGCGGAGGCAGCCTGCACATTTACAGTCACATAATTACAAAATGCCATGGGCGACCTCATTTTCAGAGGAGATGTATAGTGGTAGACCTTAACATCAAAGATCCTTGTGGTAGGGTATAATTATCTACTCCCTTCGTTTGAAATTACTTGTCTAGATACATCCATTTCTGCGACAAGTAATTTCGAACGGAGGGAGTACCACGAAGGACCTGACGATAGAGTATTTTTCATGTCGTTATAACCACGTCATAACGCAGTTAAATCTTATCATCGGGGACCGTGATGATAGGCAGTTTTATCCTATCATCAGAGACTACGGTGATAAAAAAAGGATCAGATCCCGAAATTATTTCCAACCAGGGTATCCTGCTAAAATTTCGCAAGGGTCCAAACACCAAATTTGGCTGCTGGACGTGCGTGAGGCCAACTCCAGCGCACGACCCCAAACGGACGTCCATTTTGCCCGGATTCTGTCCGTTTGGGTAGGGCAATGGGGTCGTGTCCAGGTCATTTATGGGATGCGGTGGCCGTGCGCCCAACGCGCAGACGCATCCCGTCCGCGTACATTTTTCTTTGCAAGCACATATCTTTTTTTCATCATTGATTTTTGATACATGGAAATACATCATCAAATTTTGACTAGAAAAGTAAGACCAAAGAAAATAAGAACCACAAGAATACATTTTAGAAAATATCCAACTTTCATAACTGCTCCTGTAAGTTGGATTAGTGCCTTCTCGATGCATTCATTGTTGATCTGCGAAGGCTCGATCTTACGTGCTTCTTTCTTCTTCGAGTGTAAAGAAGTAGACGTTGCTTCATCGCATCTAGTCTCATGTCTAGCCTCTATTCTAGCAACAAGTGCACTAGTCTCATCTCTAGCCTCTATGCTAGCTAAAAGTGCACGAACATCTACTAAATTGCGCTCTATCAATATATCGATGTACTCTTCTTTCCAATACCAAAACTTGCATCCATTCTACACAATAAAATGTTAAGTTAGCACAACTATTCAAATACGAGAGCACAACCGAAGCTAAAGTAGCACATACCCCGTCGGTTGAGCACTTGATGAACACCCATCCGGGATGTTCCGACGTTGTAGACACGCGGCGTAAGACCTTCTTTGGACAGTCGTCACACTTAATGAGTGGCAACGGTGCGCCGACGAGCTTTTGGGCCAGCACCGAGCCCGCCCAACCGCCATTCATGTATCTGCCGGCGGACCGCCGACGGTGTAGATCCGAGCGGCTAGATGAGGAGTCAGTACCTGCATGCGGCCTTCCGGCCTTGTCGGGGCCTTCCGGCCTGGTGCCCGGCCAGTCCATGGAGCGGCGTGGCCTCCCACAGCCGGGCGAGCTCAAGCCCGACCGGATCCGCTCCAAATCCGGCCGCTGGGTGCGCAAATCAGGTGGCCGTGGTTGGGTAGCTCGGGGGGCGTCGAGGGAAAGGGGGCTGGGCGAGCGCGCGTCCGAGCTGCACAGCTGCAATGGCAGTGGCGGCAGCGAGGGGCAAGAGTTAAGAAGAGTGGAGGGGTGCGGCTGGAGGGGGGAGAGGGGACGGATAGAAAAAGGGGTTTCTGTGCCACCGACGGGCGGGCCAGGGAAGGACACGCGCACACAGCCCGCCCATCCGCGCGCTGTCCGTTTCACATCAAAAGCGGCCCAAACTTGGGCCGGGATGGGTTGAAAGCGGACAGAAAACGGACAAAAATCCGTTTGCGTCGTATGCCCGTTTTAGCCCAAACGAACGCACATGATGGGGTTGCGCGCTGGAGTTGGCCGGATGTTTGAACAGTGGAGAGTTGACGTGACGGACCATGTAATTTTAATGGGTGGTGTGGCTAGATTCCAAAGCGGTCTATTTTTAATTTAGTCCACGTCGCTGTACATGTTACATGGGCACTGGTGCTACATGTCAAAGTTTAAATAATCATCTCCTGGATAATTAAGATCACCTCATTCGGTTTGCTAATTGTGTGGTACTCCCTCCGTCCGAAAATAATTGTCGCACAAATAGATAAAATTGGATGTATCTAGAACTAAAATACGTCTAGATACATCCATTTTCCCGACAAGTATTTCCGGACGGAGAGAGTAGTTATTTGACAATTTTCTTACTATAAGTAATTTTCCCACGAAGTTTTTCTGTATGTGATCACTAAACGAGTCTTTCGTAGCATATAAAATGGAAATAAGAAAAAATGTGGACTTTGCTTCTTCCTGATGCTGCATTTAACAAAAAATGGTTAGAAAAAATATCCGATAGCTAATAAACGTTTCATAAAATACATACTATTAAGTAATTTTCCGACTATCCTTTTCTGTATGAGATTATTACTAAACTAGTTTTTCTTACATATTAAATGGAAATGAAAAATTCTGGATTTTGCTTCTTCTTGATGTTGCATTTAATAAAAAATGGTTATTAAAAGCATTCGATAGCTAGCAGCATTCAATAAAATACATACTATTAAGTAATTTTCCAACGATGCTTTTTTGTATGAGAGTACTAAACAAGTTTTTTGTAGCATATAAAATTGGAAATAAAAGAAATCTGGATTTTGCTTCTTCCTGATGCTGCATTTAATAAAAAAAATAGTTATAAAAAACAACCAATTGCTAGCAACGTTTCATAAAATACATAGCTTGATTGTGAAATAGAAAATAGTCGTTTGTAAAAATATGTTTTTTAAAGATCCAGTTAATCTCTGCACGTGGAACATTTGTTTCCCAGACGACAGAAAGTAATATAACAGTTCACTGATGGTGCTTGCTATTACTCCCTCCGTTTCAAATTAGTTGACTCAGATTTGTCTAGATACGAGCGGAGGGAGTACATCATTTGAAAAAATAATTGATTCTGCTTAATCAAGTTGTGTCATTGGACGTGCTACGGTGTGAGGGTTCGATGCGTCTCGTATGTGGTAGGATGTGCCGGTTTCGTTGGCAGCACATGGCTACACAGTGAATGTGTACCAAGAAACACTGGTCAGCTGGTTCAAATGCCTAGATTCGATAGCTATGAGTGCCCAAGCAAAGCTGAATACACGGGGGAGCTAGCGTCTACAGGGGACAGCATCCGGAAATACAGGAGAGTCTCCGATCTCAAAAGGATATAGACGGTCGCATTAGCCCTTTCCCATGCTCCACCTTATACAGATGCTAAGATTGTCATGTAGAAAAAAAGTTGATGTGTCAAAGTAATTAAGAGGAGAGAGGTGGATGTGATGATCCCAGAAAGAAACAATGCCAAGCGTGGGAATCTAGAAAAAACACTTAAATGAAAGATGCTCATCAATGCATGAATAACTTTAGTTGCTAAACCATTAAATAAAGGATGCTTAGCAACAACAAGTTAAGTACATTTGCATTGGGGACTTTAGATGCTTAGCTCTTTAATGTACTTAGCACCTCATCTTAGCACTAATGTATTGAAGGAGGTCTTAGGCATTGGTGATCATACTCCTACCACATGATCATGAATCTAAGGTTGGACGAATATAGATTGACTGAACTTACAACTATCGGAGGGGCAAGGAGGAGGCTGCCGTTGACTCGGTGGTGCTCTCGTTTTCCCAAGTCGTCGATCTTTACAAGTGGCCTCGTGGAGACTACTGCACGTCTGCACCTGACAATTTTCAGGCCATGTGCTAAATTTAATGCCATATAGTAAATACTACGCCCTCCGTTCCAAAATGTACTCCTCCGTTCCTAAATATAAGTCTTTTTAGACATTTCAAATGGACTACAACATACGGATGTATATAGACATATTTTAGAGTGTAGATTCACTTATTTTGCTCCGTATGTAGTCACTTGTTGGAATCTCTAAAAAGACTTATATTTGAGAACGGAGGGAGTAGTACGTATAGATTTTTTAAAAAGTCAAACTTTGCAAACTTTGATCAAGTTTATAGAAAGAACTACTTATATCTACAATATCAAATATATAAAATATGAAACTATGTCTTATGACGAATTTAATGATATATGTTTGGCCTTCTAGATGTAAATGTTTTTCTCTGTAAACTTGATCAAAAATTGATAAGATTTGACTTTTCAAAAAAAATCTATAGGCACTACGTTGTTATAGAACGAAGGGAGTACTAGTGTAGAACGGGACTGGAAGGTGCACGCAATCAATTGGGTGCATCACCTTTAGTTTCCTTCACCAACAGACATATCCACCAAGTTTCAGTGCACGATCTAGAGAGGAAATTAATGGAGGGCGCGGCGGCGCAGACCATTCTGGGCAATGTCGGGCAGCTGGTGGGCAAGGAGTTTTGGCAGCTCGCCGCCGTTGGTGGCGAGGTCGCCGAGCTGAGGGACGAGCTGGCCACCATGAACTCGCTCCTCCGTATGCAGACCGAAGCGGAGGAGTGCGCCGTGGACCACTTCGTCCGGGAGTGGATGAAGCAGGTGCGCGAGCTCGCGTACGACGCCGAGGACTGCATCCACCTTTACATATTCCGCATCAAGTGCCGCCCCAGGGACGGCTGTTTCGTCTGGTCCAGACGCCTGTTTGCGACGCTCTTCCCTCGCCGCCGCCTCGCCGGCGAGGTCAGGGCCCTCCGCGCCCGTGCTGTCGCCATCAGCGAGCGCCACGCCGGCTACGGTGTCAGCCGCGAGGCACTGCGTCGGTCTCCTTCTTTAGCCCCTGCGGTGGCCGCAGCGGCGTCCACGCAAGTGCACCGCTGTGCCAACGACCCTGATCACTTCGTCGGCAGATCCGGGGCCAGGCCAACACCCTGGCCGAGAAGGTGAAGGCGGTGAACGACCAAGGGGGTGACTGTAAACTCAAGGTGTTCTCCATCGTTGGTTTCGGAGGGCTCGGGAAGACTACGCTGGCTCTGGAGGTCTGCCGGCAGCTGGAGCCGGAGTTCGACCGCCGAGCGCAGGTGTCCGTCTCTCAGGCGTTCGACAGCCGGAAGGACTTGAGTGGACTGCTCAAGCGTCTGCTTAAGCAGATCGTCAAGTCGAAAGCAGCTAATGAGAAAGGCATCAACGAAGAGAGGCATCAACGAAGAGGAAGAAGATCCCGTGGGCAACATCGATGGCATGGATGTGGAGCAACTGACCACCACGCTCAAGGACCTTCTAGAGGACAAGAGGTACAGATAAATAGACCCTATCTTTTGCTGCCCTCAGTATTTTTCGGTTTGACCCTCTCTTTTTATATGTGAGGTAAGAAGGTAATAAATAATCAGATCACTAATTAGTGAGATCAGCGGTTCAGATTTATTATATACTCTTATCTCTCATGTGAAAAGAGGCGGTAAAGGAGCATGTTAAAACTGCTTGTGGGGGATTGTGTTCGGCCATCTTGCAGCCTTGAGTATAATTTTCCAGTTGTGCAATTATTGGTTTAGCTTCTAAATTCTCTCCCTCCGTTCACTATTATAAATTTTTTTTTTGAATCGAATGTATGTAGATGCATTTTAGCCTGTTTGTTGTCCGTATGTAGTCTATATTGAAATACCCAAAACATCTTATAATAATGAACGGAGGGAGTATTTCGTATGAGTCATTTTAACATGCTCGCTCTTACCCCCTCTTTTCACATGAGAGGTAAGAAGGAAAGAGTTAATCAGACCACTAGTTAATCAAATCAATGGTTCAGATCTATTATATACTCTTACCTCTCATGTGAAAAGGGGAGGTAGGAGGGACCATGCTAATTTGTCATTTTGTATAGGCTTGTAATTGATTTCTTCATTCTTCTTCTTTCCACTTGCAAAGAACTTCGCTTCTCTAGTTCCCTCAAACAGAAATCTACATGTTCCACATTTCACCTTCATTTGGTAGTTTAAAACTTACTTTGGATTTATCACGCATTTGTGATAAGTTTGAATTGATATTATGCCATGATATATCATGGTGTTACTATTTACTACATAAGTAGCTTATAAATCTGTAGTATTTATCAAGTAACTTACATATTATCTGTAATAGGAAAGAAATTATCTGTATGAATCTCAAGAAATAAAAGTTTCCAATTTTGAATTTACTTGTGAAATAGTGGCGAATTTCATTACCGGTCAGAGTTTACTTCAATTTCAGGATTATTAATTTTGAGTTTATTTTATTTTAAATTAAAGTTTATTCTTATTTTATTTCTGAGATTAGTTATATTTCTCAGTTAATTTTAAAGTTTAGTGTACAACTCATGCTAATTGTAGAATACTATTATGAAACCATGTAGGTATCTCATTATGGTTGATGATGTGTGGACAACAGAAGCATGGGATGAAATCAGGTCCAAGTTGCCAGATAGCATACATGGCAGCAGAATCATTGTGACCACACGGATAGAGACTGTTGCCACAGAGTGTAGTGATGCTAGTGTTGGCAAAGATTACATTTACCATATCAAGCCACTCAATTTGGAAGACTCCAAGAAGTTGTTTCTTAGTAGAGCATTTGGCTCCATGGACGCTTCTTGCCCAAGGGAGTTGAAAGTTACAATGGACAGAATTTTGAAGAAGTGTGCTGGGCTGCCACTAGCCATTGTTAGCATTGCTAGCCTCTTGGTGAACTATAAATCTCCGGAGAGTAAAGATATGTGGGAAACACTTTGTAGATCACTTGGTTCTCAGATGGAGAGCAACCCCACCCTTGAGGGGATGCGGCAGATACTGACACTCAGCTACAACCATCTGCCTTACCACCTCAGGGGCTGCACGATGTATCTTAGCATTTTTCTAGAGGATTATGAGATTGATACGAATACTCTCATGTATAGATGGATCGCTGAAGGATTGGTTGAAGAGAAGCGGGGTTTGACTTCGTTAGAGGTTGCAGAAGCCTATTTCGATGAGTTAATAAGTAGGAGCATGATTGTTCCGGCCTCCTCTATCGGCTACAATGGGAGGAGGGAGGCGTGCCGTGTGCACGACATGATGCTCAAGGTCATGGTGTCCAAATCCCTGGAGGCCAACTTTGTTAGCCTTGTGGGTGGGCAGTACGAAGGAATGTCGTATGAGAGGATCCGACGCCTCTCCATCCATGGCGTAGAGGAGGAACGCGACAAGAAGAACCGCATCGAGGGGATGGATGTGCAACATGTTCGATCACTGACCGTGTTTGATCTTCAAGGGCACACGCTTCTTGATCGGCTGGGCGAGTTCACCCTGCTAAGGGTACTTGATTTGGAAGGTTGCAAGGGCCTAGAGAACAAGCATGTGCTACATATCTGCCGGATGTACCTGCTGCGGTTCTTGAGCTTGAAGGGCACGGATATCAGCGTGCTGCCTCAGAAAGTCGGTGAGCTAGAGCATCTGCAGATGCTCGATGTTGGCCACACGTGCCTCCCTGAGCTACCAGAAACGATAACAAAGCTGGAGAAGCTCGAGGGTGTGCACTTCCGCAACAAGCATCAGTGGTACGTCATGTGGACTCCCCGACGGGGGCTCTGTAAAATGAAGGCGCTGCGCCAGGTGAACTATATAATCGTGGATGATGTTCAGGTGGCCCAAGAGATCGGTGAACTAGGGCAGCTGCGAGAGATTGGCATCTGGGTTCACGGGTCTGAGTCTCGAGAAAACCAGGAGCTTCTCCACGAGCTCGCCCTCTCCCTGAGCAAGACGTACTCCCTCCGGTGTCTGCGAATTGGCCGCTTCGGGCAGGGCCCCGAGGCGCTCAACTTCCTCCTCGACCTGCCGTCCCCGCCGCGGCTCCTCCGGAAGCTCGACATGGACGGCGGCATCGATGAGCTGCCCGAGTGGGTCGGCTCGCTGGCGTTTCTCACCGAGATCCGCCTCATGTGGGCGGGCCTTGTTGACGACCAGGTGTTCGGCGTCCTGTGCAAGCTGCCCAACCTGCACAAGATCTGGCTGGGGCCGGGCAGCTACGCCGGCAAAGAGCTGGTTGCACGCACCGCGCATAACTTCCCGGCGCTCCAGGTCCTCGACGTGTGCACTGAACAAGAACTCGTCCGGTTTGAGGAAGGGTCCATGGATAGGCTGGAGGAGCTTGTTGAAGGCAATGCAACTCTCGATGTATTACTCGGGTGCACAGTGCACGTATACAAGTACAAGGGCAGCCCTCAGCCTCATCTATACAAGGAAACTAGAGGCGGGGCCGGTAGGAGATTATCCTAACAGATACATGCACATAATATGTTCAACACCTCCCGCAGTCGATACGTCACCAGTGACGCATAGACTCGACCGGAACTCCTCAAATGTAGGCGTCGGTAACCCCTTGGTCATAACATCGGCAAACTGCTGAGCGATGGGAACATGAAGAACGCGAATGCGCCCAAGAGCCACCTGCTCTCGCACGAAGTGAATGTCGAGCTCAATATGCTTCGTGCGACGATGATGAACGGGGTTGGCGGAGAGGTAGACCGCAGAGACATTGTCACAGTAGACAATGGTGGCCTTCGGGACATCAAGAAGCAACTCCTGGAGAAGCTGCCGGAGCCATGAGCACTCGGCGACGGCATTGGCCACAACACGATACTCAGCCTCGGCACTAGAGCGGGATACCGTGGGTTGTCGTTTAGACGACCACGATATGAGCGAGGGACCCAGGTAGATGCAATAGCCTGAAGTGGAGCGTCGTGTGTCCGGACAGCCAGCCCAATCGGCGTCACTGTAGGCAACAAGGTCGGTCGAGGTCGAGGCCGTCAATGTAAGACCGAGAGCCGTGGTGCCGCGGATGTACCGAAGAATCCGCTTCACCAGGTTCCAGTGAGTGTCGCGAGGGGCGTGCATGTGGAGACACACCTGCTGGACGGCGTACTGCAGGTCCGGCCGAGTGAGCGTCAAGTACTGGAGGGCGCCGACGATGGAGCGGTAGAACGCCGCATCCGGCGCGGGTGAGCCGTCGAGGGCAGAGACCTTGGCCTTCGTGTCGATAGGCGTGGGGACAAGCTTGCAGTTAAGCATGCCTGCCCGCTCAAGAAGGTCCTGCGCATACTGCTGCTGGTGAAGAAAGAACCCGTCGGCGCGTCGTACCACCTCAATACCGAGGAAGTAGTGCAACGGGCCGAGGTCCTTAATGGCGAACTCGGCACTGAGGCGAGCAGTATGCTGGCGAAGAAGCTCTGGCGAGGAAGCCGTCAGGATGATGTCGTCGACGTAGAGGAGCAGGTAAGCAGTCGCCGGAGCCTGGTGGTAGACAAACAGCGAGGCGTCGGAGCGAGTAGCTCGGAACCCAAGCTGCTGCAGGAAGGCGGCAATGCGCTGGTACCAGGCTCGAGGGGCCTGCTTCAACCCGTATAATGAGCGGGAGAGCAAGCACACGTGGTCAGGACGAGCCGCGTCGACGAAGCCAGTGGGTTGCTGACAGAAGACCTGCTCCGAGAGATGGCCATGCAAGAACGCATTCGACACATCCATCTGATGCACCGGCCAGGCGCGAGAGACCGCGAGCTGAAGGACTGCGCGAATCGTGCCCGGTTTGACAACCGGGGCGAAGGTGTCGGTGAAGTCGACTCCGGCACGCTGACGAAACCCGCGGACAACCCACCGAGCCTTGTAGCGCTCGAGAGACCCGTCAGGACGAGTCTTATGCCGGAAGACCCACTTGCCCGTGATGATGTTGGCATGAGGGGGCCACGGGACGAGCTGCCAGGTGCGGTTACGCATCAGCGCATCGAACTCCTCCTGCATCGCAACGAGCCAATGCGGATCGCGAAGCGCGGCTCGAGCTGACGATGGGAGAGGTGACGGTGCAGACGTGGAGGCAGCGAGGAGGTACTCATCCGCGGAGTAGCGCGTGCTGGGGCGGTGAATACCGGTGTGAGCACGGGTGACCATGCGGGTGTCCGGGGCGGCCGGAGGGGCCGACAAGGCCGGAGGTGCCGGCGGGGCTGACGGGGCCGGTGAGGGCGGTGCCGGCGACGAGGCCGACGAGGCCGGCGAGGAGGGATCAACCGAGGGCGAGGTCGACGAAGAGCCCATCGGGATCACCTGGGAGGCCATCGAGGAGCCAGGGTCAGGCGCATGGGATGCGCTCGCTGACCGGGCTACGGACTCAACGGGAGTCGGGGGCGTCGTGGCCGCCGGCGAAGAGGCAGCCGGGCCGGCGAGAGAGCCTGGGGCGGCGGGTGAGCGCGCCGGGTCCGACGCCGCGGACCCAGACGAGGGCCCAGGCGCCGCTTGGGAGGCCCACGCGCTGCAGGGGGCCCGAAGCCGGGAGGGGGCCCGAGCGCAAGTGAGCGGCCACCTCGAGTAGCGCCGGTGGGCGCAAGAGACGATGGCGAGTCGACCGGCGGCGGTACCTGGTGAAAAGGAAAAGACCTCTCGTCAAAGTAAACGTGCCGTGAAGTGAAGACTCGATGGGAGACCGGATCGTAGCAACGATAACCTTTGGTGTTTGGTGGGTATCCGAGAAAGATGCATGCCACGGAGCGAGGTGCGAGTTTATGAGGAGTAGTGGAGGCGATGCTAGGATAACAGAGACACCCAAAGACACGAAGGTCGTCATAGGAGGGGGTGCTACCGAAGAGGAGATGATGTGGTGCAAAGTTCCCACGAGCACGACTCGGACGAATGTTGATGAGGAGAGAGGCGGTGGAGAGTGCGTCCGGCCAAAACTGGGGCGGGACGTTAGCGTGGAAGAGAAGAGTACGCACACAATCATTGAGGGTGTGAAGGATCCGTTCGGCGCGGCCATTTTGTTGCGAGGTATACGGGCAAGTGAGACGAAGAATCGTGCCATGTGTGGCAAGGAGGGTGCGAACCCCGACGTTGTCGAACTCCTTCCCATTGTCAGTCTGCAAGGCATGAATGGGACGCCCAAACTGCGTAGCGACATAGGAGTAAAAGGTAGTGAGAAAGGAGAGTGCATCGGATTTTCTCCGCAACGGGAAGGTCCACACATAGTGCGAGAAATCATCAAGCAAGATAAGATAGTATAGAAAACCCGTATTGCTGGTAACAGGAGATGTCCATAAGTCACTATGAATCAACTCAAATGGATATGACGCCACCGATGAGGACGCACTAAACGGAAGGCGGACGTGATTGCCGAGACGGCATGCATGACAAGTATGATCATCAGTTTTATTACACGTGAATGAAAAGGTCCTAAGAATATGACGAAGGGTGGCCGGGTTCGGATGTCCTAGCCGAGCATGCCAAAGGTCCACCGTGACGGAGAGAGCGACCGGAGTAGAGGCGGAGGTGTCGGTGGAGTGCACCGGGTAGAGGCCGTCCGGGCTGTCACATCGGTGGAGTACCATCTGGGTACGGGCGTCCTTGACAGAAAAACCCACTTCGTCAAATTCAACAGTTATAGGATTTTCACGTGTAAGAGAACGAACGGAAACAAGATTGGTGACTAAATCAGGTGAAACTAAGACATTAGACATATGTATAGGCATGGAGTTAGACGGAAAGGAACCATGACCGACATGAGTAATGGGAAGGAATGAACCGTCCCCAACAGTGATACGACATGCGGTAGAAACTGGATATGCGGAGTTGAGGTTACCAGGGTTGGAAGTCATGTGGGCGGTAGCCCCGGTGTCCATATACCAGTCGCCGCCTCCGGTGTATGTGTTGGGTGTAGGAGCGGAGTGGAGCGCCGCGAGGAGGGCCGGATCCCAGGGTGCCGGCGGGAGAGCGGCGGCCGCGGCAGGGGGCGCGGCGGGGTAGGCGGGCACGGCCGCGGGGTAGCCGCCTGGGGCGGCGTACGCGGGTGCGGCGGCGGGGTAGCCGCCCGGGGCGGCGTACATCGCCTGATGGGCGCCGGGGCGGGGGCCGAGGATCCCGGCCGGGACGGGGGCCCGTGGCACGGGCATCGTGTACGCGTGGACCACCCCCGTCCAAGGGTTGGGCGCGGCGGCCCAGGGTGCCGGGGGCAGCAGCTGCTGCTGCGGCTGGCGGGGCGCCCCCCCCCCCCCCCGCGCCGTGCTGCTGCTGTTGCTTCTTGCCGCGGCGCCCCCCGCGGCGACGATCGGTGGCAGGGGGCGGCGGCTGGTAGGCCGGCTGCGGGGGCGCCGGGAAGTAGGAGGCCGGCGGCGGTGGAGGCCGCGGCGGCTGCGGAGCCGTGGGAGGGGCGGCGCGGGAGGTTCCCGCGGCGAGCGCCGTGTGTGTGGCCCGGGACTTCACCATTTTCATCCTCCTTTCCTCCAACCGAAGATAGGCCACAACCCTAGGAAAGGTCGGGTCCGGAAGAAACGTAAGGTTGGAGGCCGCGTTGCAGAACTCTTCGTTCAGGCCGGCGGTGAGCGTGCTAAGGAGGAGCTCGTCGGAGACCTTCTCCCTGAGGTCGCGAAGCTCGTCAGCAAGTTTCTTAAGGCGCATACAATAATTGTTGATAGACGAGTCATGTTGATGGCAGCCAAAAAATTCCTGCTGAAGGAACACGCGGCGCTGGAGGGCGTTGTCGGTGAAGAGCCCGTTCAGCTTCGCCCACACCGTCTGCGCATCATCAGTGTCGCACACGATGGTGTGGAAGATGTCCTTAGAGATGGTTTGGTACAGCCAGCGGGTGATGGTGGCGTCGATGGTCATCCAGTCGTCGTCCGCGAACATGAGGTCGGTGTCGACGGAGCCATCAACGTGATCGATGAGGTGGTACTCGCGGAAGACGAGGGAGAAGTAGGTTTTCCAGGCGTAGTAGGTGGAGGTGGCGTAGTCGAGGATGACGGGCACGCGAGCGAAGATGTCAAGATCGCGAACGATTTCCACCGGAGGAGGAGCCGGACCGTCGAAGGGGTTGGAGGGGATGGACACGGAGGAGTGGGGAGAGGCCATCGGGAGGAGTGGGTGGTGCGGCGCGGCGACCGAGGCGGTGGTGGCGCGGTTGGGTTCGACGGTGGCAGTCTCGGGTGGGTGGTGGCGATCGGGGGAAGGAGAGGCGGCTCGGGTGGGAGGGAGATCGGGAGGAAGAGAGGGATCGGGTGAGGGAGATGCGCGCGCGGCGGCGGGGTTGGGTGCGGCGGTGGCAGCGGGGTGCTGCGGCGGCGGCGCGGCTAGGGAAGAGCGGAAGCTAGGGTTTGATCGGGAAGAAAATTGATACCATGTTGAAGGCAATGCAACTCTCGATGTATTACTCGGGTGCACAGCGCACGTATATAAGTACAAGGGCAACCTTCAGCCTCATCTATATAAGGAAACTAGAGGCAGGGCCGGTAGGAGATTATCCTAACAGATACATGTACATAATATGTTCAACAGAGCTTAAGGTGGCGTTCGGTGCCAATCGTGACAGGAGGATCGCTGGCGTTGAGCACCTGGCGAACCTTAAAGGCGCGGTGCTCACCGGTAAGAAGGACAACCCTGCGCTGAGCCGCGGGCTGGATCAGCTCAAGGCCGAGAGCAAGAGGAGGCTCCAGTCCGATCTGTTCGAGTTCACGGTTGGAGGGATGTACCAGTGACCACTCTTCTCCTTCACTTTACACGCTAGTGATGTTGGTTTAGCTTGCTTGTTATGCTGCTTCAATAGGTAGGTTGTCCTTGTTTTTCCATAGCTGTTTTTGTGCCGCGTGTTGTTTATCCCCATTAGTCTCTGATGTTGTGCTCGGTTTAGGTCCTGACGTTCTGTAACATTGGAGTCCCCAGCAGTTTAAACTTCGAATTTTATTCTATACACTATCAAGGGATTTTAATGATGCGTACAAGGGCTAAGCATCCTCTGTTTTTAACATCGAAACTATACTTCACAGCCGATACTATATGGACGATTCATGCACGATTCATAATCAGATGGATGAGCTGCACTTCATTCTATGATTTGACGGCTGGATGTGAGGCATCGTGCAACAATCGTGCATGCAATGTCGTCTGCATAGCAGCATTGTTTTAACATATAAGACTGGAGTTTCAGTCAGCTTAGAGCTTTTCTAGCCCAACCCTTAAAATTAAGCCCCTCAAATCTTAACTCCTCAATTTTGAGGAGCTAAATAAAAACGGTTCTTAGCCCAACTGCTAAAACTTAATTCCCTAAAAAATGTCTTCGCCAATTCTTCTTAGTTTTGATTCACATACTTTATTTCTATTACGTATTTGCACACATATTAAATTCAAACTCGCTAATTAAGCTTCGCACAATTCATAAACATTATAAATTAAAACTTTAGAAATTTAATTATTTAAATTCAAACACACAAAAGGTTCCAATAAAGTAATAATCCAAATAAAGAGCATGATAGAAGCACATCAAGGACGCGGCTATTCTGCGCTTGGGCTCAGATGGGCCTGGGTGTGAACAGTAAAAATCATTTTAAATATTAAAAAATATTCAGAAAATCTGAATTTTATTGATGGTGCAAGATGCTCATGTGTGTGATGACCGTGCAAAATTTGGACATTCGAGGATCTCCTGGCAAAAAAAAAAATTTGGGTGTCTGAGAAACTTTTGAAAACAACACTGTTCACACCCGATTTTTTTCCTTTTTGCCACGAGCTCCTCAAATTTTCCAAGCACCCCAAATTTTTGGATGAACATCACGCATTTAAGCATCCTGCACCACAAAAAAAAAATCTGATTTTTTGAATTTTTCAGCTATTTGTTTTGATTTTACTGTTCATCGGGTGTAGATGAGTCCGGGCACCGAATTGAATTTTTTTATCAATCAAGTTCTATGAAGTGCCAACAAATGTTTTTTTTAGGAACAGTGCCCACAAATGGTTAGTAAGATCATCTTGGAGCGGGTATGAGCTCGTTGGTTCTTGACAGAGGGCAGTGCATTCCAATTTTTAGCGGCCCCAAAATTTGCAAACAGTAGCTCTTTTTTTAGTAACTGCAAACAATACCTATGTATAGCCCATTTCCCATTCCTAGTAGCAGGCCTAATGCGTGAGAAGTCAGCAGCACAGATTACAGATTAAATAACGAGCGCTATCAGTGGCAGAATCAGCTCCAGAAGTTCATCATTTACTCTTTGCAGACGATAGTCTTTTGTTTTTTGAAGCTAACAGTGAGAGTGTGGTTCGTGTCCGGGATATTCTGAGAAGGTACTGTGATGCTTCGGGCCAACGTGTCAATAGAGAGAAATCTTCGATTTACTTCAGTAAAGGTGTGCCAGAGACAACACGTAATGAAATAAAGAGTGCCTTGGATGTACAGAACGAATCTTTATCAGAGAAATATTTAGGCCTGCCTACGGATGTAGGTAAGAAAAAGGAGGGAAGCTTCAGATATCTTAAGGACAGAATTTGGAAACATATCCAAGGGTAGATGGAGAAATGTTTATCAGCAGGGGGGAAAGAAGTTTTGATCAAATCAGTTGCACAATCCATTCTGACATATTCAATGTCATGTTTCAAGCTTTGCCGGGGACTAACTGAACACATAAATAGTCTTCTAAGGAAGTTTTGGTGGGGGAGTAAGCAAGGTCAGAGAAAACCGGCATGGGTTTCTTGGAAAACTATGTGTAAACCAAAGAACATGGGGGGATTGCATTCCGGGACATTGAGCTCTTTAACCTGGCTTTGCTAGCACGTCAAGTTTGGCGTTTACTTCAAGACCCGGAGTCCTTGAGTGCACGAGTTTTGCGAGCGAGATACTACCCTCAGGGCAACATACTGGATGCAACTCTTGGCGCACAACCTTCCCAGGTTTGGCGCTCACTGATGGAAGGAAAGGAAGTGCTGGCTTTGGGCCTGATTAAGAGAATAGGATCTGGGTCGGGCACGTGAATTTGGGAAGACAACTGGCTGCCGCGGGATTACAAGTTAAAACCAATATGTCCTATATCTGCTGATCCGCCGCAGTTAGTGTCAGAGCTCATTGATATAACGTCCCGATCATGGAACATACAAGTGCTAACCGAGCACTTTATTACACCGGATGTAGCGGTTATTCAGAACATCCCTTTAAGCTCTCGGGTGCAGCCTGTTTTTTGGGCATGGCATTATGATCGAAGGGGAATTTTCACGGTAAAATCAGCATATAGGATGATCAGTGGAATCAAACATCAACAGGAGGATTGGCTAGAGCACAGGCCGAGCCACTCGAACACTGAAGCTGAAAGTAAGTCCTGGTCTCAAATTTGGAAAGTGAAAGTTCCATCGAAGGTCAAGGTTTTTGTATGGAGACTAGCACAAATGTCGCTACCGACTGGATCAATCCGCCATGAGCGCAACATGGCCACATCCCCTGTGTGTGGTCTATGCGAGGAGGAGTACGACTCTTGGCGCCATTCTTTGTTTGAGTGCCGGATGGCACGCTGCGTGTGGGTGCTATGTGATGAGGAAATTCTAGAACACTTGATATCAAACAGGAGTGATGACGCACGGCTATGGCTCTTCTGGCTTTTCGAATCAATGAATCAGTAGGACCTTGCTAGGGTTCTAATCACCATGTGGGCCATATGGTGGGCGCGGAGAAGGGCGATCCATGATGATGAATTCCAGAGCCCATTATCCACCATGTGTTTTGTTAATCGGTACCTGCAGGATCTTGAGATTGCCTCCAAGCGGGTTCCTACAGCACATGCTCGTGAAGCAAAGCCAAGAGGCCGGCGGTGGATTCCACCCGGCGAAGATGCGGCGAAGATAAATGTTGATGGAGTTGTTTCTCGCACAGGAAGGACTGGGGCATGTGCTTCTATATGCAGGGATAAGAATGGATGCTACATCGGCTCATCGGCGGTGGTTTTCGAAGGCCTGGTTGACGCAGCAAGTCTGGAAGCTCAAGCATGCAATGAGGCCCTAGCTCTTGCTCAAGATCTCCTCCTGTCACATGTGATAATAGCTTCGGACTGCTTGCAAGTCGTCTCAGACATCAATGGAGCTGCGCAATCATCTTCTTATGCTTTTGTACTTGATGAGATTAAAGTTAGAGCTTTAGATTTTGTTAAAGTTAGTTTTCGGTTTGAAAATAGGGAGGCAAACGGTTGAGGCACATGCCTTGGCAAAGGCAGCCTCGACACTCCCTATTGGTCGACATGTGTGGCTAGGGAACTTACCAGACATTGTTTGTATTCCGTCGGTTTTGGTTGATGAATAAATCCCTAGTTTCACCTAAAAAAAAGTTAACAAGCGCTCCTTCGGGAGCCTCGCAACGATCAGCGCCACTTGGCGCGCTCCCAGCCGCCCGCCACGTGTCGCGCTCTGGACGCTTCCTCCGGATTTTTTTATTTTTTTATTTTTCCGCACGCGTTTTCGGCTTTTTAAACGGGTTTTCCAGGTTTTTTCGACATTTCGGTTTTCCACCGATCTTCCTGAACTTTTAGACATAAAAAAAAGCGAAAAAACGGTTTTTTTTCCTTTCGCGAGAGTCACGATTTTGCTTTCGCTAGAGTCACGGCCGTGCCTCTCGGAAACAAAAAAAATGCGTTTTCTGTTTTTTTTCCTTCCGCGAGAGGCACGGTTTTGCTTCCGAGAGAGGCACAGTTGTGCTTTCGCGAGAGTCATGGCCGTGCCTCTCGAAAACGAAAAAAAACGTGTTTTCTATTTTTTTCCTTCCGCGAGCGGCACGGTTTTGTTTCCGCGAGAGGCACGGCCTTGCCTCTCGAAAACGAAAAAAAACATGTTTTCTATTTTTTTTCTTTCGTGAGAGGCACGGTTTTGCTTCCGCGAGAGGCATGGTTGTGCTTTCGCGAGAGACATGGCCGTGCCTCCTCGGAAACGGGAAAAAACGTGTTTTCTCTTTTTTTTCCATCCGTGAGAGGCACGATTTTGCTTCCAAAAGAGGCACGGTTGTGGTTTCGCTAGAGGCACGGGCGTGCCTCTTTCGAAAAGGGAAAAAACCCGTGCTCCCGGTTCGGTTTTTCGTCCGGCTTTTTTCGTGAAAAAAAGTTCGTCAAAACCTATCAACATGGGATCTAGTTTTGAAGATCTCGACGCGAGGAATTCAACGGTGAAAACGGTTCGAGATTTGAACGCACGGTTAAAGAGATAAAACATTTTGAATAAACGAATCTACGAAAAAAGGGAAAACTCTCAGGTTGCGACAACTGGTGCACATGCAGTGCGCACTTATCACAACCTGGGAAGGTGGGAATGATTTTTGCAACGAGTACTCCTTAACTAGTGATTTTGTTAGATAACAAACAAAAGTGGCGGCTGGGCCTGCCTGTCCGCCTCTGGATAGGCCGCTTAAATGCGTGAAGCCGAAGCAGCAAAGCGAAGCAGGCCAATCTATGCCAACTTCTTGAGGCTCCAGCCCGTGGACAAGGCACAAGGAGATCGGCTCGACTTTGTGCCATCTGCTCGTGAGGTCTTAGGCTGGTCATAGTGGGGAGTAACTTAGAATAGTAATATGTATATGTTACTAGTCTATGTTACTATCTCTATAATGGATAGTAACATATGTGTAGTGTCTACATAAATTCATTTATTATTTTGTAGACTCATTTTGCATTGGAAACCGCTATGTGTTGGTAACATATTATGTTACTTTATTTGTCTCTCTCTTTTTTAGTTACTTGCCATGTCATATTTTTTTGCTTATGTGGTATGCATGTTACTACCTATGTTACTCCCACTATGACTAGCCTTAAGGGTGCGTTTGGTAGCATTCCCAATCTAGCATGGTTGTTCTCCTCTGATACATGCTGAGTACATGTATTTGCTGTTGTTTGGTAGCGGTGTATGTGCTGAGACATGCTAAGCCGAGATTCTATTTGGCAGCTTGCATCTGTTTAGACATGCCGGTCGGTACTGTAGCAACCGGTATTTTCAAATAAGTGAACAAAAAAGTTCAAAATTGTGAAAAAACTGAAACATGGATTTTTTAAAATTTAAATATTTTTCGAAATTCTAAAGTTTTTTAAAAATTTAATTTTTTTTGAAAGTTTGACATTTTTACAATTTAAACAAATTTTGGAAATCTGCAAAAAAATTGAAAAACCATTTTTTAAAATCCAATTTTTTTGAAAATTTAAATAAATATTAAATTTCTGATTTATTTGAAAATTTAAACATCAAAATTTGAAATTCTGAACATTTTTGAAATTTTTGGTACTCTGAACATTTTCTAAAAATTATTTATTTGAGAATTCACATTTTTTAAACACATTGTCGCTCACTTCGGTCATGCATGCGGACCAACAAATGGCTGCTGGGGTGTTCTCTCTTCGTGCATGCTAAGAGGGTATTTAGGCTGAGCTCGTGCATGCTGAGGAGGCCATGTGCAGGCTACCAAACACCCAAAACTTGGTCGAGGAGGGAACTTTTGAGCTCATGCACCCTCCATGCACTCTATAACTGTCTGTGAGTTTTGCTTTTCATCTGTTGTTCCGTTTTGGCAAAAATCTGTAGCTAATTTATTCTTTTCATCTTTTGTATACCGCGTGTCTGTTGCTTAAAAAACCAAGATTAAGTCATCATATCTTCATCTAGAAAACACGAATCAGGTTATCAAGAGCATATATAAAGAAACAAAAATAAATAAAGGATCTAACCCAATCTTAGAAAGGAGATATGAATAGGTTTGCTATAAAAAAACCACGAGTATTCTTCGGTAATCAGTCACTTGATAAATGTGATGCACATGATAAAAATGCTGACAATGATCTAGCGTTGATGTTCGGATGTCGAGGTTGGAAAAAAATGTGATAACATCAGGGCTAGTAGTATTAATGCTAACTTGAATATTCCACCTATTGCGAATGTTGGTGATTCTTTTCAGCTTGATATATTTGAGCCAGAAATTGGGATTCCCTTGATTCTAAACAGATTGACATTTTAACGGAAATGGGCTCTAAAAGGGACAAATCGGTTAAGGTCATAAGGATAAATATTCTAGATGGATTGCTGCAATATTCTATATTAGAATTCAATCAAATGGGGAGCATTGCGATAGAGATTGACTTGTCTATTCCGAGGGACTCGATAACATCTTTTTCTTGTCTATTCTACCAAGTGTTATTTAAGTGAAGACTATACAACCAAGTGTTCGATGGGTATGATTGTTGATATAGCATATTGCTATGTACGATATTATGATCTATACATTATTGTTGTTTTATATAGTTCTATTTTATAGTGAGTCAGGACCCATTTTAGAGTTTGGCACATGGCCCTGGATTTTGCCGGCTCGGCTCTCATTCTCGATTCTTTTGATGCGCTGCAAGGAATCTGTGTGTCCTATTTTGCATTGTGTTTTGGCTCGACATGATCCCCACTAGAGATTAACCAAAAGTTCTCTAACATTTCTCTCTCATCCTCAATCATCATGCTGTGCAAGATGATTCAACATGTCGTGATTTGCAATTGGACCTGTGGCTTCCAATACTCGGTAGGGCCAAGATAATGCCAAAGTGCTTTTGAAGCGCACCGAATGCCCTTTCAACATCCTTGTCGACTTCGACGTGCTGCAAAGTGGGCTCTCTTGTTTCCTTGAGGAGGCTGGATTGTCTTCACAAATTTGCCCCATGGAGGATAGATGCATCTGCATGATAGTAGCCCATCGTATACTGATGGCCATGGACAACATAGTTGTATGGTGGAGCATCTCCGGTCACAAGCCTTTCGGGAAGTGGTGATGTCGAAAGCACATTGAGGTCATATGAGAGCCAAACACTCCAAAGAAAAAAAATGCCAAATCCATAGATCCTCTGATGCAACTACCTAAAGAATGATGATTAAATCTATGGAATTCCCTTTCTACTGACTGTTCCATCACGCGGGGCAATTCTTTCATGTCTAGTGCATGCAATCAATTGATCCAAGCATCCCTCGCCGATGACCCACAAGTATAGGAGATCAATCGTAGTCCTTTCGATAAGTAAGAGTGTCAAACCCAACGAGGAGGAGAAGGAATCGATAAGTGGTTTTCAGCAAGGTATTCTCTGCAAATGTTGTAAGATATTTTTGATGGATAGTTTGATAGCAAGATAATCGGTAACAAGTAACAAGTAACAAGGTGCAGCAAGGTGGCCCAATCCTTATTATTGCTAAAGACAAGCCGGAAGTACTTCTTATAGTGATTAATGCATTCTCAAGGACACACGGGAATTCATCTAGTTACTTTCACCATGATTGATAGACTCGCATCCATTACTTTGATAAGTTGTTATGTGGGTGGATCGGAGCTAAGGTGTTGTTCTTACTTGAACAAACAACCTACTTATGATTACCCTCTCGTCCAAGCATCCACAAATACAAGAGAAGAATTAAGGTAAATCTAACCATAGCATTAAACAAAAGAATCCAAAACAGCCCCTTACGGAACGGCTTATAAACTGGGGTTTAGGTTTCTGTCACTCCCGCAACCCATCATCTACAAACTAATTCCACAATGCCATCCCCTAGGCCCAAACATGGAGAAGTGCCATGTAGTCGATGTTCACACGACACCACTAGAGGAAAAACAACATAACACATCATCAAAACATTGAATAAAAACCACCTTCACATGATTACTTATAACAAGACTTCTCCCATGTCCTCAAGAACAAACGGAACTACTCACAAATCATAATTGTGTTCATGATCAGAGGATATAAATATGTAATTAACAATCTGGACATATAGTCTACCACGAATTAAACCAACTAGGATAAACTACAAGATGTAATCAACACTACTAGCACCCCTAGGTACCAATCTCAGGTTTGATACAAAGATTGAATGAACTAGGGTTTGGAGATGAGATGGTGCTGGTGAAGATGTTGATGGAGATAAGTCGATGAGAGGACTGTTGGTGATGACGATGGCTTCGATTCCCCCCTCCCAGAGGGAAGTATCCCCGGCGGAATCGCTCCGCCAGAGAGCAAAAGTGCTCATACACAGGTTCCGCCTCGAGACATCGGCGCTTCGCCCCGAAAGTCTTCTCATATTTTTCTCTAGGGCAAATAGCTTCATATAGGAAAAGATGGGCATCGGTGGACCTCCGTGGGGCCCACAAGGCTCTTCTCTGGTACTTATTTCCCAGTATTTTTTCAATATTCTAAAATAATTCTCCGTAAATTTTCAGGTCATTTGGGGCTCCAGAGAATAGCTATCTCTGTTGTAGCTTTTTCAGGTCAGAATTCCAATTGCTAGCAATCTCCCTCTTTTGGTGCATCTTGCATTTTGAGAGAGAAAAGACATTAGAATTGCATCAAAAAGTGAAATATATCTTTAAAACAATAAAAATAATTGTATCAAAACATGATGCAAAATGGACGTCTCAACTCCTCCAAGCTTAGACTCCGCTTGCCCTCAAGCGAATGCTGAACTCGATAGACATGACCACAAGTTTAGAGAGAGAGGTGTCGGTAAAAGAAAATACGGACATAGCAGCATCATGCTTATGATCATAATCTATCCACAGACCAAAGTATAAACAATAAACTCTTTAAAAAACTAACAAACTATGTTCTCAGTCATTCAAGCAATTACAATTCATCATACTTTTCGGAAGAGTCTATATAAGATCTTTTGATTGGCAAATTCCACATACTCAACTATCATGTAGCCTTCCATGATTGCTGGCACTCAAAGAATATTTTTAGAACAACCTATTTCCATTGGACACAAAAGAAGATAGAGGTTTAATTTCTCACCACCCAACTCGCTTACCACAAGGATAAATGTCGACAATAGTAACTCATGGTCGCATATATTCAATTAGATATATATGCGTGGATCCTTCCCCACCGCATGATGTTTGCCACGTGGGGAATATTAAGATTAGAATAGGAGGAGATATTTTGACTCTTGCATAAAACTAAAGCTTATAATAAAAGATAAGCCCTTTGCCAAGGGAAGCAGACGTTGTCATGTGCTTTTGATTTTCTAATGTGCAAACTCTTAATGTAAAGGAACGTCACGTTATATTGCCCCTTATGATAGTAACCTTTATCGAGCAGTCTGTCGCTTTTATTGCGTTACCATCATAATTTCATATAAATCTTATTTTCCCTTACGATAAAAGATCATACATATTTAGGAGCAATTTTTATTGCTTTGCACCGATGACAACTTACTTGAAGGATCTTATTCAATCCATAGGTAGATATGGTGGACTCTCATAACAAGAAATTGGGTTTTAAGGGTATTCGGATGCACAAGTAGTATCTCTACTTACTACAATTTTTTTTGGCTAGCAAATATTATAAACAAGCACCACATGTTAGAGGATCCAAGACAATATAAATTCTATGAAAATATATACAAAGGTAACCCATTACGTTGTCTCCCTTGTCCAACTCTAACTATTTGATCAAGCTTGAAAATAATTAATGGGGATTCACAATCATTGAACATGTACAAGATAGTATATCTATATGTGTAATCTCTCTTCATTTATTCTTCTTCATGAATTGCCTGAATGACCAATGATATGTTTCTTAACTTCCAACAAATTTTATCAACTATACTTCTTTTTGTGAAGTCATTACTCCCCATGGGATTAGCATGTGAAATTTATTATTGCAAAGATTGATGCAAGGAAGTAAAGTTAAAAGAAATATACTAATACCGCTCTTTATTATATAACTCTAACACATGATTATATAAATAGAACGATCACGAAACAAGCACTCAAAAACTACTCCATACTAATACTTTTTTCTTAATCACGACATGACTAAAGATCGAACTAAGATAGATAGTAATAGTAAAAAGTGATGGTAATACAATACCATGGCATCTCCCCCAAGCTTGGAACAAGCCAGGGGTGGTGCCCACACCCGAGTACTCAAGTTTTCTTCTTCGGTGATGCTGGTGATGAAGTGATAGGCTTGCCGTCCTTCTTCCAGGGCATAGGTTCACCATCAAAGAAAGAAGAGGTGGTCTCCGGAATCCTGAAATCTGTAGCTAGACTCATCCTCTTAAATCTGGTTTCATACTCATAGTTTTGGTTTTGCAGGTCATTGACTTGTGCTTGAAGGTTGCTACTTCTTGAGCTTGCGTTGATTTTTTCCTTGAAGAGGAAAGGGTGATGCAGCAAAGTAGAGATAAGTATTTCCTCAGTTAAGAACCAAGGTATCAATCCAGTAGGAGGCACAAGCAAATCTCCAATCTATGCACCTGCACAAACTAACAAACACTTGCACACAACACGAAAGAGGGGTTGTCAATCCCTTCACGGTCACGAACAAGAGTGAGATTTAATAGAGATAGGTATAAAAGATAAATAAAAGAGCAAACTAAAGTAAATATAAATAAATTGCAGCAAGGTATTTTTGGGTTTTTTGGTTTATACATCTGAAAATATATGATGGAAAATAGACCCAGGGGCCATAGGTTTCACTAGAGGCTTCTCTCTTGAAAGAAAACATACGGTGGGTAAACAAATTACTGTTGAGCAATTGATAGAAAAGTGCATAGTTATGACGATATCTAAGGAAATGATTATGAATATAGGCATCACGTCTGTGACAAGTAGACCGAAACGATTCTGCATCTACTACTATTACTGCACACATCGACCGACTCCTGTCTGCATCTAGAGTATTAAGTTCATAAGAACAGATCAACGCTTTAAGTAAGATGACATGATGTAGAGGGATAAACTCAAGCAATATGACATAAACCCCATCTTTTTATCCTTGATGGCAACAATACAATACGTGCCTCGCTACCCCTTCTGTCACTAGGTGAGGACACCGCAAGATTGAACCCAAAACTAAGCACCTCTTGTTCGTGATCGTGAAGGGATTGACAACCCCTTTTTCGCGCTGTGTGCAAGTGTTTGTTAGTTTGTGCAGGTGCATAGATTGGAGACTTGCTTGTGCCTCC
The DNA here is from genome assembly GCA_011799875.1 of Thinopyrum elongatum. Classification (NCBI taxonomy): domain Eukaryota; kingdom Viridiplantae; phylum Streptophyta; class Magnoliopsida; order Poales; family Poaceae; genus Thinopyrum; species Thinopyrum elongatum. The sequence goes on along the minus strand of CM022301.1, from coordinate 557,789,302 downwards.
TACTGGATTGATACCTTGGTTCTTAACTGAGGGAAATACTTATCTCTACTTTGCTGCATCAACCTTTCCACTTCATGGAAAAAATCAACGCAAGCTCAAGAAGTAGGAGGAAGCATTTCTGGCGCCGTTGCCGGGGAGGTTCTACATCAAGCCTACCAAGTACCCATCATAAACTCTCATCTCTTGCACTTACATTATTTGCCATTTGCCTCTCGTTTTCCTCTCCCCCACTTCTAAAACATTTTCAGAAAACACAAAAATATTTGCCATTTTATTCGCCTTCTTTGGTTCGTCTTTTCGTGTGCTTGTGTGCTAGATTGGTTTCTTGCCATTATGTCTGAATCTGTGGGGGTTATCATTGAAAATTTTGAGGATCTTGATAATAAAAATCTTGAGGAAAAATTTGGATCTTGTTTCTTAGATCGTGAAACTGAAACTCCCTCTAGTCTTAAGGCAAAAACTTTTCATGTGGGGGACGGTAATATTATTGGGAAGAGTGTTATTCAAGAATTCTTTGATTGTACGAGAGTTATGGCAATTAATAAGGGATCTATTCTTCTTGATACAAATTGCTATGTGGATGCTATTGCTATGCTTGTCGTTAAACTAGAGAGAAAATTTGTGCACCTTCATCCCTCTTTACAAAAAATATTTTATGAACTTCCCAATATACTCCATCCTAAGGCTAAAAAGATTGCAACTATCATCCTTATGCGAGAATTTGACTTCATAATAAAAGAAGCTAGGGAAATTTTTGTTTTCTATAATAAAAATATTGAGCATCCTCAAGTTGAAGAAATTCTCCATGATAAAGAAATCTTGCATAGTCTAGAATCTAGAGACTACCATTCTTACAGTAACAATCTTAGGAGAAGAGTTCACTACACAGAAATAGCTCAAGCCCTTTACCTTGATACTTATGATAAATTTGATTGGGTAACTAAGGGAATTTATGTAGTATTAAATGATGAGTGGATGGGGGAAATATCTAGGGAACCCATTAAAGATGAGATACGCATTTTATATGAGGATATTTATGGTGATGATCCTGAGTATGGAATTATGAATGTTAAAATCACTAATCAAATTCCTTTTCATGAATTAAGTTCACCTACTAGGAGGGAAAGAAAAGAAAAAAGAGATTTGTTAATAAAAGTTTTGGAAGATTTGACTAGGAAAGAATCGCATACCAAAGATGACAATCCCTAGATCTATGTTTTATGCCTAGCTAGGGGCGTTAAACAATAGCGCTTGTTGGAAGGTAACCCAATTTTATTTTTATGTTTTTTGTTTTTGGTTCTGTTTTTCAATAAATACACATTATTACCTCTGTATTAATTGTGTTTTGGTGTTTTAATTAGTGTTTGAGACAAGCGAGACCTTTGGGATGCTTTGGTATATCGTTGATTTGGTTTTGCTGAAAAAACAGTAACTTTTGCATCCAGCAATAGAATTGTTTAAATTCACTGGGTGTGGTAAAATTCTGAATATTTTACACAAGATTAATATATGAATTGCCTCTGTTTTCCTAATTTTTCAGAATTTTTGGAGTTACAGAAGTATGATTTATATTTTGGTTACTACAGACTGTTCTGTTTTTGACAGATTCTGTTTTTATGTGTTGTTTGCTTATTTTGATGAATCTATAGGTAGTATCGGGGGGTATGAACCATGGAGAAGTTGGAATACAGTAGATATTACACCAATATAAATTTAGAATGAGTTCACAACAGTACCTAAAGTGGTGATTTATTTTATTATACTAATGAATCTTACGAGTTTTCTGTTGAGTTTAGTGTTGTGAAGTTTTCAAGTTTTGGGTAAAGATTTGATGGACTGTGGAGTAAGGAGTGTCAAGAGCCTAATATTGGGGATGCCCAAGGCACCCCAAGGTAATATTCAAGGATAACCAAGCATCTAAGCTTGGGGATGCCCTGGATGGCATCCCCTCTTTCGTCTTCAATCCATTGGTAAATTTACTTGAGGCTATATTTTTATTCACCACATGATATGTGTTTTGCTTGGAGTGTCTTGTCTGATATGAGTCTTTGCTTTTTAGTTTGCCACAATCATCCTTCCTGTACACACCTTTTGAGAGGGACACGCTTTAATCGTGAATTTATTAGAATACTCTAGGTGCTTCACTTATATCTTTTGAGCTAGGCAGATTTCTCTAGTGCTTCACTTATATCTTTTTAGAGCACGGCGGTGGCTTTATTTTATAGAAATTGTTGAACTCTCATGCTTCACTTATATTATTTCAAGAGTCTTTAAACAGCATGGTAATTTTCTTAGGTTATGAATTTAGTCCTAATATGATGGGCATCCAAGAGGGATATAATAAAAACTTTCATATAAAGAGCATTGAATAGATGAGAAGTTTGATTCCTTGCATTTGTTTTGAGATATAAAGATGGTGATATTAGAGTCATGCTAGTGAGTAATTGTGGATTAGTAGAAATACTTGTGTTAAAGTTTGTGATTCCTGTAGCATGCACGTATGGTGAACCGTTATGTGATGAAGTCGGAGCATGATTTATTTTTTTATTGTCTTCCTTATGAGTGACGGTCGGGGACGAGCGATGGTCTTTTCCTACCAATCTATCCCCTAGGAGCATGTGTGTAGTACTTTGTTTTGATGGCTAATAAATTTTTGCAATAAGTATGTGAGTTCTTTATGACTAATGTTGAGTCCATGGATTATACGCACTCTCATCCTTCCACCATTGCTAGCCTCTCTAGTACCGCGCAACTTTCGCCGGTGCATTAAACCCACCATACAACCTTCCTCAAAACAGCCACCATACCTACCTATTATGGCATTTCTATAGCAATTCCGAGATATATTGCCATGCAACTTCCACCGTTCTGTTTATTATGACACGCACCATCATTGTCATATTGCTTTGCATGATCTTGTAGTTGGCATAGTATTTGTGGCAAGGCCACCATTCATATTTTTTATACATGTCACTCTTGATCATTGCACATCCCGGTACACCACCAGAGGCATTCATATAGAGTCATATTTTGTTCTAAGTATCGAGTTGTAATTCTTGAGTTGTAAGTAAATAAAAGTGTGACGATCATCATTATTAGAGCATTGTCCCACGTGAGGAAAGGATGATGGAAGCTATGATTCCCTCACAAGTTGGGATGAGTCTTCGAACTTTATAAAAAATAAAAGAGGCCAAAGAAGCCCAAATAAAAAAGGAGGCCAAAGAAGCCCAAACAAAAAAAGAGAGAAAAGAGAGAAGGGACAATGTTACTATCCTTTTTCCACACTTGTGCTTCAAAGTAGCACCATGATCTTCATGATAGAGAGTCTCCTATTTTGTCACTTTCATATACTAGTGGGAATTTTTCATTATAGAACTTGGCTTGTATATTCCAATGATGGGCTTCTGATCAAATAGCCTAGGTCTTCGTGAGCAAGCAAGTTGGATGCACACCCACTTAGTTTCTTTTTGAGCTTTCATACACTTATAGCTCTAGTGCATCCGTTGCATGGCAATCCCTACTCACTTGCATCAATATCAATTGATGGGCATCTTCATAGCCCATTAATTTGCCTAGTTGATGTGAGACTTTCTCCTTCTTTTTGTGTGATGCCCCCGATTCAATCGTACACTAATCATACACGCAAACATGTACGATCAAGATCAGGGACTCACGGGAAGATATCACAACACAACTCTAAACACAAATAAAAGTCATACAAGCTTCATATTACAAGCTAGGGGCCTCGAGGGCTCGAATACATAAGCTCGATCATAAACGAGTCAGCGAAAGCAATAATATCTGAGTACAGACATAAGTTAAACAAGGTGCCCTAAGATGGCTAGCACAAACTGGGATACAGATCGAAGAGGCGCAGGCCTCCTGCCTGGGATCCTCCTAAACTACTCCTGGTCGTCGGTGGCCTGAACGTAGTAGTAGGCACCCTCGGTGTAGTAGGAGTCGTCAAAGGTGGCGTCTGACTCCGGGGATCCAGCATCTGGTTGAGACAACCAAGAAGAAAGGAAAAAGGGGGAAAAGGGGGAGCAAAGCAACCGTGAGTACTCATCCAAAGTACTCGCAAGCAAGGATCTACACTACATATGCATCGGTATCAATGAAATGGGTAGTATCTGTGGACTGAACTGCAGAATGCCAGAATAAGAGGGGGATAGCAGGTCCTATCGAAGACTACACTTCTGGCAGCCTCCATCTTGAAGCATGTAGAAGGGAGTAGCTAGTAAATTCACCAAGTAACAACGTATAGCATAATCCTACCCGGCGTTCCTCTCCTCGTTGCCCTGTGAGAGAGCGATCACCGGGTTGTATCTGGCACTTGAAAGGGTGTGTTTTATTAAGTATCTGGTTCTAGTTGTCATGAGGTCGGAATACAACTCCAGGTCGTCCTATTACCGTGGACATGACTATTTGAATAGATCAATCTTCCCTACAGGGGTGCACCACATTACCCAACACGCTCGATCCCTCTGGCCGGGCACACTTTCTTGGGTCATGTCTGGCCTTGGAAGATCAACACGTCGCAGCCCTACCTAGGCCCGACAGAGAGGTCAGCACGCCGGTCTAAATCCTAAGCACACAGGGGTCTTGGGCCCATCGCCCTTTGCACTCCTGCATGTTGCAAACGCGGCCGGAAGCAGACCTAGCCCCCTAATACAAGTGCAGGCGTTCCAGTCCAATCCGGCACGCGCCACTCAGTCGCTGATGTCTAGAAGGCTTCGGCTGATGCTACGACGCCGGTTGCCCATATCTTGTCCCACGTGGCGGTTAGTGCGTATAGGTCAATACCAACTCAGATCAAATACCCAATCTCGTGAAGCGTGTTATTATGAAATAACCGCGGATGCCGATCAGGACCAGGCCCACCTGTCTCCTAGGTGGTCACAACCTGCCCTGTCGCTCCGCCACAAGTAACATTCGAGGCCCGTCGTGAACCCAGGCCCACCACTACCTGGATGGAACCACCTGCCTCTTCAGCCCCCATATTCGAACAGTAACATAAGTATGTAATAGTATATAGTATATATCCGTGATCACCTCCCGAGTGATCACGGCCCGATAGTATAGCATGGCAGACGGACAAGAATGTAGGGCCACTGATGATAAACTAGCATCCTATACTAAGCATTTAGGATAGCAGGTAAGGTATCAACAATAGTAGCAACAAGGACAGGCTATGCAGTAGTATAGGATCAAACCGATGAAACAGTAACACTACTCTAATGCAAGCAGTAGAGGGAAAGAGTAGGCGATATCGGGATGAACACGGGGGGGTTGGCTTGCCTGTAAGCTCCGCGGAGAAGGTGGGGTCGTCAACACCGTAGTCAATCGGGGCAGCACAAGCATCAGTCTCGTAGTCTACCGAAGAGAAGAGGGGGAACAAATAATAAATACAATGCAAACAGATGCATGACATGACATTGAGCGATGCTAGATGTGCCCTAACGTGGTACTAGGTGCTACTGGCGAAGGGGGAAACATCCGGCAAAGTATTCCCGGTGTTCGACATTTTCGGACAGATGAAACGGAGGGGGGCGGTTGCATGTTCGCTATGCTAGGGACGTGAGGCAGACGAACAGACTGCGTATCAGTATTCGTTCGTTCTGAGCAACTTTCATGTACAAAGTATTTTCATCCGAGTTACGGATTATTTTATATTAATTTTTAAAGTTCTAATTCATTTTTGGAATTATCAGATTAATTTAATTAGAAAAAGCAATTACGATGTCAGCGTGACATCAGCAGGACCAAAGGTTGACTAGGTCAACCCTAGCAGGTGGGACCCGTTCATCATTGACTGACTAACTAACTAACAGATTATTTAGATTAGTTATCTAATTAGATTAACTAACACATGTTAATTAATCATCCTAATTAATTAATTATTAACTTATTTATTTATTTTCTTATATTCATTTTTTTAAACATTCTCAGGGGCGTGGGCCCCGGCTGTCAATGGGCCAGAGGCCATAGCGGGTGCCAGGAACGGGCGCTGGGTGCCCAGCCCGATTGGGCATACGCCCAGATCGAAGGGGGGGCGCCGGCCACGGGCACGGCGAGGCCGGACGCCTGAGGCGGCAGTGGCGAGGCCACGGGGAGGCGGGCTCGTAGGCAGCAGCGGGCACACGCCGGCAGGCGCAGGGATGCGGGAAGGGTCGCGGTCTAGGCTCGCCCGCGGGATCCGGGCGCGGGGCGGCGCGCTGGCGGTCGGGCACGGGGGCTCGCCAGGGGCTGCGGTGTGCGATGGAGGGCGCATGCGAGCGGGGTCCTAGAGCGCGGATGCGGACGCGTCTGGCGGAAACAGCAGAAGGGGGAGCGGGGCACGACCGTCGCGGGAAGCGCGTGCGGTGGCCGACGGACGGCGCGTGTGCGCGGTGACCGCGGGAGAGGAGGCGGGGGGACGAGTGTTCTCACCCACGAGCAGGGGAACAACGGCGAGGCGCAATGGAGCTCGTCGGGGAAGAGGCGGGGCAGCGTTCCGGCGAGGTGCCTGGGCGGTCCGGCGAACGGTGGAGCGGCGGGGATCCGCGTCGTCGCGGTGAGCGACGGGGCCGATCCAGCGGCGAGGGGGGCCGGCGAGCGGCGAGGCGAGGTGGGCTCCGGCGAGTGGTCAGGGACGGGCGGCGGCGTCGGCGTGGTCGGGCCCCGATCCAGATTAAATCGGGAGAGGGGGAGAGGCGACGTGGGAGGGGGGAAGTGGGGTGCTGGGCTAGGGTTTTCCCCCCTGGTGGGGGTTATGGAGGGGGGGTGGGCGCCGGCTGGGCCGGCCTGGCTAGCCCAGTGGCTAGCTGGGCCGAGGCCCAGCGAGGGGGGAGGGGGAGTTTGGTTATTTTTTGTTTTGTTTTGTTTTTACTTTTTCTTATTTTCTTATAACTTCTTATCTGCTTTGTTTTAGTTTTAATAAAATACTAAAGTGGCACCTAAATTAATGTTTCAACTAATGCCACGTTTAATATTTTAAAAGCATTTAAATAATAGTTTCATCGTTGTTTTATTTACTATAGTGCATTTAAACACATTATAAAAGTGTGGTTCCTTCACCAATATTATTTGTGATTTATTTTTCATATCCATAACATTTTAGTTTTAATATTTGAAAACTTTTACCATTCGACTTTATTTTGAAGTTGAATTTGAATCGGTATCGAATCAACGCGAGTTTATCAACAATAACCAAGGTGACGTGGCATCATTAGCAGAGGTTCACTATAGCTTAATTATCCGGGCGTTACAATTCTCCTCCACTACAAGAAATCTCATCCCGAGATTTAAGAGGGGGAGGTAAGGGGGAAGGGATTTGGTTACGAAATTCTAACGAGTCTTCTCGGTCTTAGTTGCTCTTTTCTAAGAGATCGATCCATTACATTGATGTCTTCATTCCTCTGCTTCAGGTCATCATGATGAAGTCGTCATCCTTTCTTCAGGGTCTTCATCGTACTTACGAATAGGTAAGGGACAGCTTGACAGTGATAGGATGCTTTAAGGGTTAATCATCTGGGGGTTATCCCATGAATGAGCACATGATTTTCTATTGAGTTGAACCAATAAAACACGTCGAGAGGAAAGTAAGAAGGTATGATAAGAAGTTTCAATCGGATAGACAATCGTTCGACGTCTGAAACAAAGTGTGAAAGGGGTCCAGAGCAACGAGAATAAGTATTGCGTCTGATACCAGAATAGATCACTAGGAAGGTGGCCCGTGAATTACATACGAAATCAAGCGCGAGGAATAACTTTGGCAACAGGGGTGTACAGGAGAGTCAGGTTTCGATCCTGTGGAACTGTGGGTTATGGGCCCACCATGTGGGTTAAAAGTAGAAGGAGCGGTGACATCTTGCACGGTCATGATAGCAAGGCATGTCAGAGGGTAGCCTGTCAGTTATGTTGGCAACAACGTCGGTACCAAGGGCGAGGGAAAAAGAGAACCATTTTCCCGCTCGTTGAACGAGGCGGACCAATAGGCAAAGTTCTCGTCCATCTGTGGCAACCGGAATGTCACCAACATTAGTAACAGGGTCTTGCTGACAGAATTGTACACCGAGGTGTTTACATAAGCAGGAGAATATTACTGCTTAGATCATATAGATCACAAGAAAGGTTTAAACAAAACAATGGAAAGGAAGATGCGATTATCAGATTAAACAGAACAATGGAAAGGAAAATGCGTTTAAACACATGCTTCAGGGGTATATCCTTCCCAAGGACAAGCAGAGCATGATATCCATGACATGATATAAAGTAGAAAACCCTTTTAGGTAAGGGGAGAGAAATTTCATGACATTACCCATACAACGGTGTTTGGATAATTGATAGGGAAAATTTAGCATTGTGCTTCAAATGTTTTTATTGGAAATTGGAGTACCACAGACATGCTTCGAGATAGCATTGAGATGGTCTTCAAGCAAAGGTCAGAATTTGGATACACAAAGGATCCATCAGGAACAACTTATAGGATAAGTCATACAATTTCAGCAAGGAACATATGAGGATGTGGCCGACGGGCTCAGCAACAATTCACGAGATTTCCATGATTAAGTGAACAAGGTGATAGCATTGGACATGCCAAAATATTTAAAGAAGTATGCTCGAGGAGAACATCCACAATTAAACATTAAACGAAAATGCACCAGGATATATGGACCAACTAGCACGATCAATGTTAGAATGGTGATTCGATAACCAAAAGACTTAGAATGAAACTATCGACCATTCACTTCAAAGGAATAGGGTTGCTATAGGTTTTGAACTCACACATCATAGTTCAATGGTCGGTATTCCGGTTAGAAACAACACGGGGACTAAGATATGAACGGAGATGGCGAGAAGTATCACTATATCAAGAATTAACAGGTGGAATAATTCTCACAACATCCTTGACATAAAAGATGGTAATGCTCAAATGTAGAACATAACATGAGTTGGATAGCAAGGAACTCAAGGTACTACACCAAACATGAACAAGCTTGTGTTGGAGGGAGGGCGATAATGTTGTCGATGATAACACAAACCATCGAGGGGCAAGGATGGTATTTCTCATCAAGAATTCAATAGATATCTTGGAAGAGCTCAGAATGTTGATGAGGATCACGACACATTTATCGAGATATTTCATGAAGATGTGATCGATCGGCGATGACATCAAGCAAAAGGGATGGTGAAGCAAATGACTACTAGAACCACGGATACGACACAAACTCGGAATCAAGCTTGTTGTTCAAAGCAATACGATATGACGAGGAAGATCGATGTAAGCTTAGCTCTTCATCAAAAATGAAGGACCAGGTAGCACAGTTAAAATTTTAGCACGATAATGGTATAGCCGATCAGGCTAGGAATGACTTGGAGGATTATTAAACTCGTAAGCAATGAAAATTACTTAGAGTTATTGAATCAGGGTGCGGAATCGATTCAATCATCGGTGTTCTCGTGTGACTAATAGCTCAGAACCCGGGGCAATCTGAAATCGGGGCGAAGCAATACTAGATGAAGGCTCATAGGAAGCAACACAGTTCTTTGATATTCTTGAGATACCGGAGGGTAATACTCGAAGGAAGATCAAAATATAGGTTGTGGAGATGTATCGATCTGCAGAAGACAAGTGCTTTAACTTGTCTGAGAAATGGAATCAAGGAGAAAATATGGTCGGAACCACGATTGCAAAGGATCAATTCACAGATACCAGATGATATTATACCAAGGAAATATTTATTATTACAAGAAGCTTCCACGATAGGATCTGCATCGTGTCCATGGGCATGAACACAAAGTTCAAGGTCGACTCCCACTTCTCCAATGCATAATCTTTCATTCACTTCTCACTTTCGACGAAGTCTTATGTTGATATTTTATCTGGCATAACACTAGTAGAGTGTGACCCGTAGAAGTTTTCGGGTTCACACAGATTAGGGAAGGCATTGGTTCAACCCATCGGGGTATCTTAGGAACATATACTACAAAGTTCAGGAGTAAATAACTCAAGCTCGAAAGCAGAGCATGGTTGACAAAATTTACCAAAGGCATTATGCATTAGGGGAAGAACTCACAACAATTTTTGAATGTGAGAGACACTGTCAGTTAATAACTCGTCAAAAGATTTGGCGGTCCATATATGATCTGATGTGAGTATCGGTACTCAATCAGAAGAAGAAAGAATGCAAAGGCATCAGATTAAGAAACAACTGAATAATTCAAAGTTTAACTACAAAGGAATTATGATTTCCAAATTGGGGGATCGGAAGCAGATGCTCTGATCGAGGAATGGATAAGTTGAATATATTTGGATGGACAATCAATCAAGACCTGATTGCCGAGAACCAACTCATGTCCGAAATGACAACTGAGTCAGAATGATGAAGTGTAGGATCCGGCTGATGATTGTACGCATTCGCAACATATTGAATCAAGGAACTCAAAATGATGGCGACAAAGGATGCCAATAGGTATACTAGACATATGGGATCAACCATAATGCAAGCAAGCAAGAATTTCAAGAGCAATAGGCTGCTGAGAATTTTCGGAAGATCGAACGGTATTTCGAAGACTTTTGTGAAACACATGAACAACTGTGGATGAGCGGATACTCGGTAAGTGCGAGAAATTATCCGTAGGGGTATTCATGTGGCAAAGAACTGCAAGGCAGTAGGCACAAGGTATTTTTGGAACAATAGATAGGATTTCGGGGTATCTTGTAATAACAAGATTAACGGGGAATGATTGTATGAATGGCAAGTGTACGTGGTTATCAAGAGGGTTTTATCGACGGAAGGGAATTGCAAAAGCGATGGCACAAAGTCTCGAGAGAACATCATAGAGTATCTTCGGAATCTTCTGGTGCAGCAGGCGATCATCTGTAATAAGGGGCTCTCCGAGAGGAAGTAGTTATGAGAACCTAGAGTCAGAGTTAGTAAAATCATTTAACCCGAATAGGAGAGAGGTCAGAGTCCCAGAGTATAGATGAGGAATAAAAGATCCTAATACCACCCAATGGCGACGTGGGCCCGTAAAACACACAACCATGTTAGTAAAAGTTTAGCAATGTCTAGACTCGACTTCGGCCAAGGAGTGTGGAAGGGGGATTCCTACAGGCAGTCGGCTCTGATACCAACTTGTGACAGGTAGGGGGATTCCTACAGGCAGTCGGCTTTCATACACTTATAGCTCTAGTGCATCCGTTGCATGGCAATCCCTACTCACTTGCATCAATATCAATTGATGGGCATCTTCATAGCCCATTGATTTGCCTAGTTGATGTGAGACTTTCTCCTTCTTTTTATGTGATGCCCCCGATTCAATCGTACACTAATCATACACGTAAACATGTACGATCAAGATTAGGGACTCACAGGAAGATATCACAACACAACTCTAGACACAAATAAAAGTCATACAAGCTTCATATTACAAGCTAGGGGCATCGAGGGCTCGAATACATAAGCTCGATCATGAACGAGTCAGCGGAAGCAACAATATCTGAGTACAGACATAAGTTAAACAAGGTGCCATAAGATGGCTAGCACAAACTGGGATACAGATCGAAGAGGCGCAGGCCTCCTGCCTGGGATCCTCCTAAACTACTCCTGGTCGTCGGCGTCCTGAATGTAGTAGTAGGCACCCTCGCTGTAGTAGGAGTCGTCGAAGGTGGCGTCTGGCTCCGAGGCTCAACCATCTGGTTGCGGCAACCGAGAAGAAAGGAAAAAGGGGGAGCAAACAACCGTGAGTACTCATCCAAAGTACTCGCAAGCAAGGATCTACACTACATATGCATCGGTATCAATGAAATGGGTAGTATCTGTGGACTGAACTGCAGAATGCTAGAATAAGAGGGGGATAGCTAGTCCTATCGAAGACTACGCTTCTGGCAGCATCCATCTTGAAGCATGTAGAAGAGAGTAGCTGGTAAATTCACCAAGTAACAACGTATAGCATAATCCAACCCGGCGATCCTCTCCTCATCGCCCTGTGAGAGAGCGATGACTGGGTTGTATCTGGCACTTGAAAGGGTGTGTTTTATTAAGTATCCGGTTCTAGTTGTCATGAGGTCGGAATACAACTCCGGGTTGTCCTGTTACCATGGACACGGTTATTCGAATAGATCAATCTTCCCTGCAGGGGTGCACCACATTACTCGACACGCTCGATCCCTCTGGCCGGGCACACTTTCCTGGGTCATGTCCGGCCTTGGAAGATCAACACGTCGCAGCCCTACCTAGGCCCGACAGAGAGGTCAGCACGCCGGTCTAAATCCTAAGCACACAGGGGTCTTGGGCCCATCGCCCTTTGCACTCCTGCATGTTGCGAACGCGGCTGGAAGCAGACCTAGCCCCCTAATACAAGTGCAGGCGTTCTAGTCCAATCCGGCGCACGCCACTCAGTCGCTGACGTCTAGATGGCTTCGGCTGATGCTACGACGCCGGTTGCCCATATCTTGTCCCACGTGGCAGTTAGTGCGTATAGGTCAATACCAACTCAGATCAAATACCCAATCTTGTTAAGCATGTTATTATGAAATAACCACGGACGTCGACCAGGACCAGGCCCACTTGTCTCCTAGGTGGTCACAACCTGCCCTGTCGCTCCACCACAAGTAACACTCGGGGGCCGTCGGGAACCTAGGCCCACCACTACCTGGATGGAACCACTTGCCCCTTCAGCCCCCATATCCGAACAGTAACATAAGTATGTAATAGTATATAGTATATACCCGTGATCACCTCCCGAGTGATCATGGCCCGATAGTATAGCATGACAGACGGACAAGAATGTAGGGCCACTGATGATAAACTAGCATCCTATACTAAGCATTTAGGATAGCAGGTAAGGTATCAACAACAGTAGCATCAAGGACAGGCTATGCAGCAGTATAGGATCAAACCGATGAAACAGTAACACTACTCTAATGTAAGCATTAGAGGGAAAGAGTAGGCGATATTGGGATGAACAAGGGGGTTGGCTTGCCTGGAAGCTCTGCGGAGAAGGTGGGGTCGTCAACACCGTAGTCAATCGGGGCAGCAGAGGCGTCAGTCTCGTAGTTTACCGAAGAGAAGAGGGGGAAGAAACAATAAATACAATGCAAACAGATGCATGACGATGCATGACATGACATTGAGCAATGCTAGATGTGCCCTAACACGGTACTAGGTGCTACTGGCGAAGGGGGGAACATCCGGGAAAGTATTCCTATTGTTCGGCATTTTCGGACAGATGAAATGGAGGGGGGCGGTTGCATGTTCGCTATGCTAGGGATGTAAGGCAGACAAACAGACTGCGTATCAGTATTCGTCTCATCGTTCTGAGCAACTTTCATGTACAAAGTATTTTCATCCGAGTTACGGATTATTTTATATTAATTTTTAAAGTTTTCATTCATTTTTGGAATTATCACATTAATTTAATTAGAAAAAGCAATTACGATGTCAGCGTGACATCAGCATGATGTCAGCAGGACCAAAGGTTGACTAGGTCAACCCTAGCAGGTGGGACCCGTTCGTCATTGAGTGACTAACAAACTAACATATTATTTAGATTAGTTATTTAATTAGATTAACTAACACATGTTAATTAATCATCCTAATTAATTAATTAATTATTAACTTATTTATTTATTTTATTATATTCATTTTTTAAACGTTCTCAGGGGCGTGGGCCCCGGCTGTCAATGGGCCAGAGGCCATAGCGGGCGCCAGGAACGGGCGCTGGGCGCCTAGCCCGATTGGGCATACGCCCAGATCAAAGGGGGGGGGGGCGCCGGCCACGGGCACGGCGAGGCCGGCCGCCTGAGGCGGCAGTGGCGAGGCCACAGGGAGGCGGGCTTGCAGGCAGCAACGGGCACACGCCGGCAGGCGCAGGGATGCGGGGAGGGTCGCGGCCCAGGCTCGCCCGCGGGAGCCGGGCGCGGGGCGGCGCGCGCGCCGAGTGTAAGCGCCGGCGGTCGGGCGTAGGGGCTCGCCAGGGGCTGCGGCTGCGGCGAGCGGGGTCCTAGCGCGCGGATGCAGACGCGTTTGGCGGAAACAGAAGAAGGGGGAGCGGGGCGCGGCCGTCGCGGGAGGCGCGTGCGGTGGCCGACGGACGACGCGTGTGCGCGGTGAGCGCGTGTGCGTGCGCGGTGACTGCGGGAGAGGAGGCCGGGGGCGACGGGTGTTCTCACCCACGAGTAGGGGAACAACGGCGAGGTGCGATGGAGCTTGCCGGGGAAGAGGCGGGGCAGCGTTCCGGCGAGGTGGCGGGGCAGTCCTGCGAACGGTGGAGCGGCGGGGATCCGCGTCGTGGCGGTGAGCGGCGGGGCCGATCCAGCGGCGAGGCGAGGTGGGCTTCGGCGAGTGGTCAGGGACGGGCGGCGGCATCCGCGTGGTCGAGCCCCCGATCCAGATTGGATCGGGAGGGGGGACAGGCGACGTGGGGGGGGGGGGGGAAGTGGGGCGCTGGGTAGGGTTTTCCCCCGGGTTGGGGTTATGGAGGGGGGAATGGGCGCCGGCTGGGCCGGCCTGGCTAGCCTAGTGGCCAGCTGGGCCGAGGCCCAGCGAGGGGGGGGGGGAGTTTGGTTATTTTTTTGTTTTGTTTTGTTTTTACTTTTACTTTTTCTTATTTTCTTATTACTTCTTATCTGCTTTGTTTTAGTTTTAATAAAACACTAAAGTGACACCTAAATTAATCTTTCAACTAATGCCACTGCCACAAACAATTTAGCACCGAAATAAAATAGTTTTGAAATTGTTTAATATTTAAAAAGCATTTAAATAATAGATTCACCGTTGTTTTATTTACTATAGTGCATTTAAACACATTATAAAAGTGTGGTTCCTTCACCAATATTATTTGTGATTTATTTGTCATATCCAGAACATTTTAGTTTTAATATTTGAAAACTTTTACCATTCGACTTTATTTTGAAGTTGAATTTGAATCGGTTTCGAATCAACGCGAGTTTATCAACAGTAACCAAGGTGATGTGGCATCATTAGCAGAGGTTCACAGTAGCTTAATTATCCGAGCGTTAAATTTTGTCTTATCCACAACCACCATTTTCTATTCCACCTATAGTGCTATATCCATGGCTCACGCTCATGTATTGCGTGAAAGTTGAAAAAGTTTGAGAACACCAAAAGTATGAAACAATTGCTTGGCTTGTCATCGGGGTTGTTCATGATGAAATACTTTGTGTGATGAAGATGGAGCATAGCCAGACTATATGATTTTGTAGGGATAACTTTCTTTGGCCATGTTATTTTGAGAAGACACGATTGCTTTATTAGTATGCTTGAAGTATTATTATTTTTATGTCAATATTAAACTTTTGTTTTGAATCTTATGGATCTGAACATTCTTGCCACAATAAAGAAGATTGCATTGATAAATATGTTAGGTAGCATTCCACATCAAAAATTCCATTTTTATCATTTACCTACTCATCGACGAGCAAGAATTAAGCTTGGGGAAGCTTGATACGTCTCCAACATATCTATAATTTTTGATTGTTCCATTCTATTATATTATCTGTTTTGGATGTTTTATATGCATTAATATGCTATTTTATATTATTTTTGGGACTAACCTATTAACCTAGAGCCCAGTGCCAGTTTCTGTTTTTTCCTTGTTTTTGACTTTTACAGAAAAGGAATATCAAACGGAGTCCAAACAGAATAAAACTTTACGATGATTTTTCTTGGACCAGAAGACACCTACATGACTTGGAGAGAGGGCCATAAGAGTCCTGAGGAGGCCACAAGCCTCTAGGGCGCGCCTCAGGGGGGGCGCACCCTGAGGGCTTGTGGGCCCCTCGGGTGTCCTCCAACCCTAATTCCACCTCTATATATTCTCAAATATTCCCCAAACATCAGAAGCGTCCACCAAAAAACTTTTTCGCCGCAAGCCTCTATACGCGTGAGATCCCATCTTGGGGCCTTTTCCGGCACCCTGCCGGAGGGGGATTCGATCACGGAGGGCCTGTACATCAACCTTGCTGCCCTTCCGATGATGCGTGAGTAGTTTACAACAGACCTACGGGTCCATAGCTAGTAGCTAGATGGCTTGCTCTCTCTCTTTGATCTTCAATACCATGTTCTCCTCGATGTTCTTCGAGTTCTATCCAATGTAATCTTATTTTGCGGTGTGTTTGTTGAGATCCGATGAATTGTGGATTTATGATCAGATTATCTATGAATATTATTTGAGTCTTCTCTGAACTCTTTTATGCATGATTAAGATATCTTTGTATTTCTCTTCGAACTATCGGTTTGGTTTGGCCAACTAGATTGGTTTTTCTTGCAATTGGAGAGGTGCTTAGTTTTGGGTTCAATCTTGCGGTGTCCTCACCCAGTGACAGAAGGGGTAGCGAGGCACGTATTGTATTGTTGCCATCAAGGATAAAAAGATGGGGTTTATGTCATATTGCTTGAGTTTATCCATCTACATCATGTCATCTTACTTAAAGTGTTGCTCTGTTCTTATGAACTTAATACTCTAGATGCAGGCAGGAGTCGGTCGATGTGTGGAGTAATAGTAGTAGATGCAGAATCATTTCGGTCTACTTGTCACGGACGTGACGCCTATATTCATGATCATTGCCTTAGATATCGTCATAACTATGCGCTTTTCTATCAATTGCTCAACAGTAATTTGTTTACCCACCGTATGTTTTCTTTCAAGAGAGAAGCCTGTAGTGAAACCTATGGCCCCCGGGTCTATTTTCCATCATATATTTCAGATCTATAAACCAAAAAACCAAAAAATACCTTGCTGCAATTTATTTATATTTACTTTAGTTTGCTCTTTTATTTATCTTTTATACCTATCTCTATTAGATCTCACTCTTGTTCGTGACCGTGAAGGGATTGACAACCCCTTTTTCGCGTTGTGTGCAATTGTTTGTTAGTTTGTGCAGGTGCATAGATTGGAGACTTGCTTGTGCCTCCTACTGAAATGATACCTTGGTTCTTAACTGAGGGAAATACTTATCTCTACTTTGCTGCATCACCCTTAGCTTGCGTTTATTTTTCCCTTGAAGAGGAAAGGGTGATACAGCAAAGTAGAGATAAGTATTTTCTTCAGTTAAGAACCAAGGTATCAATCCAGTAGCAGGCACAAGCAAGTCTCCAATATATGCACCTGCACAAACTAACAAACACTTGCACACAACGCGAAAAAGGGGTTGTCAATCCCTTCACGGTCACGAACAAGAGTGAGATCTAATAGAGATATGTATAAAAGATAAATAAAAGAGAAAATTAAAGTAAATATAAATAAATTGCAGCAAGGTATTTTTGGGTTTTTTGGTTTATAGATTTGAAAATATATGATGGAAAATAGACCCGGGGGCCATAGGTTTCACTAGAGGCTTCTTTCTTGAAGAAAACATACGGTGGTTAAACAAATTACTGTTGAGCAATTGATAGCAAAGCGCATAATTATGAAGACATCTAAGGCAATGATCATAAATATAGGCATCACGTCCGTGACAAGTAGACCGAAATGATTCTGCATCTACTACTATTACTCCACACATCGACCGACTCCTGCCTGCATCTAGAGTATTAAATTCATAAGAATAGAGCAACGCTTTAAGTAAGATGACATGATGTAGAGGGATAAACTCAAGCAATATGACATAAACCCCATCTTTTTATCCTTGATGGCAATAATACAATACGTGCCTCGCTACCCCTTCTGTCACTGGGTGAGGACACCGCAAGATTGAACCCAAAACTAAGCACCTCTCCCATTGCAAAAAAAAAACCAATCTAGTTGGCCAAACCAAACCGATAGTTCAAAGAGAAATACAAAGATATCTTAATCATGGATAAAAGAGTTCAGAGAAGACTCAAATAATATTCATACACAATCTGATCATAAATCCACAATTCATCGGGTCTCAACAAACGCACCGCAAAAGAAGATTACATCGAATAGATCTCCAAGGACATCGAGGAGAACATTGTATTGAAGATTAAAGAGAGAGAAGAAGCCATCTAGCTACTAGCTATGGACCTGTAGGTCTGTGGTAAAATACTCACACATCATCGGAAGGGCAGCAAGGTTGGTGTAGAGGTCCTCCGTGATCGAATCCCTCTCCGGCGGTGTGCCGGAAAAGGCCCAAAGATGGGATCTCACGGGAACAGAGGCTTGCGGCGGCGGAAAAGTATTTTTGGTGTGCCCTCTGGCATAGGTGGAATATTTGAGGATTTATAGTGCGAAGATGTAACACCCCATGTACTTAGTAACAGTGATCACCCTTAGTTAATGCCATGTCAGCTAGTTCAACAGTGCATAATCATCATTTGCATCATATTGCATTTCAACTCCTAGTTCAAACTTCAATTAAATTCAAAGTGGAAAATAAAAGTTGTTCAAAGCAGGAACTAAAATGTTCATTAAGTAACAAATATTCTAGAGACCATTCTAAAATTGTAACCAACAATTAATAAATTAATTAGAGGGCTCTAACAGTACCAAAACAGCAAGGTTTAATTCATTTTACTTAATACAAAACTTGTGTGAACTCCATTTGTCTGCAAACCAATTTTTAGCAGTAGTAGATAATACATAGCATTTAATGGTACAAGTCACATATTTTGCTAAAGTCATTTTGTGGCCAAACTATTTGCAAAACAAAAAATAAGAAATAAATAAAAGAAAAAGACAAAAGAAAATAAAACAGAATAAAAGAAAAACAAACCCCCCCGGCCCAACTGGGCCACGGCCCTGCCAGGCCGGCCCATTCCCCTGGCCTATATGGCCTGCCCCTCCCCAGCAACGAAACCCTAACCCCCCACCCCGATCCCCTTTCCCCTGGATCCGGCGCTGCGCGCGCTGTCCCGCGCCCGACGCCGTCGCCGCCTCGTCCCCGTCATCGCCTCGCCGTTTTCGTCCTCCTCCCCAACCGGCCTCCCCGAGCCTCGCCGGTGAACCCCTGCACCGGGGGTATGAACCCCTCCTCCTCCTCTTCCCCCCCCCCCACAGTCACCGCGCCCGCCGTCCTCACCTTAGCCGTGCTCGCCGCGGCCACCTGCACCGCGCACTGGCTGCGCCCCCGCCGCGCTCGCTGCTACCACTAGCCCCTGCTTCCCCCTCGCTCTGGCCTCGCTCGTCCTCGCCTCTGCCCGCGCCCGTGAGCTCGTCGCGCTCACCGCGGCTCCGTCCCCGCCTGCCACGACGTCGCCCCTCGCCGCGCTCCCGCTCGGCCCCTGGCCTCGCCCGCAGCCACCGCTCGCCGCGCGCTGCTGCTGCTGCTGCACCCCGCTGCTGCATCTGCCGCGCGCGCCCACGCTCGCCTGCGCCGCTTGCTGCTCGCGCCCTCTCCACCCCGCGCCCGCTCGCGGCCACCACCGCCCGCTGCTCCCTTGATCGCACCGGCGCCCCACCAGTGCTCGCCAACGTCGGTCGCCGCCTCCATCGCGGCCCCTCGCTGGCCAGCGCCCGGGCGCGCCCAATCGGGCGCTCGTGGCCGCGCCCGTATGGCCGTTGTGCCCGACCCACTTTGGCCTATGGGCCACCGACAGCTGGGCCCGCCCCCCTGTGACTATGACACGTGGGGCCCAGATCCAAAACGGTTTAAAAAATGAAATTAGTAAAAATAATTAATAATTAATTAATTAGTCAATTAATTAAGTTAATTAATTCTGTTTAATTAAACTAATTAATTAGTTAGTCTAATGAATCTGTAATTAGCTTAATAAAACCCTAATTAAACTAAACAGTCAATGACAACTGGGACCCACACATCAGTTTGACTAGGTCAACTGCACTGTTGACTGCTGACGTCAGCATGATGTCATGCTGATGTCATCATTTACTGTTCTGGATAATGTTGGATTAAATGATTAAATAAAATTCCAGAAAATCAATTAAACTTTAGAAAATCATATAAAATAAACCGTAACTCCGATGAAAATAATTTATATATGAAAGTTGCTCCGAATTTTGATACGACTCTGAATACGCCCTCCGCATTCCTGTCAGATGCCCCTAGCTAGATGAATATGAAACTTTTAGACCGATTTTAATAAATGAATAGTGCCTAACTTTAATTAAATAAATCCAAATAAAATTTCTAAATTAACTAAATCATTTAGTTAGGCAGTAGAACACCTCGGCATTGCATTTAGGCATGTCATACATATTGTTTGCATTTTGCCATGAATTTACTGTTTCTCTCCCCCTCCTTCTCTCTCGATAGACGCCGAGACCGACGCCGTTGCAGCTGAGTACGACTATGCTCCAAATGAGCAGCCCGTTGACGACCCCTCTTTCTTGCCAGAGCAACCAGGCAAGCCCCCCCTTGAGCATCCAGATACCGCCCATTCCATTTCTCCTGCTTGCATTAGATTTTGCTACTGTTAAATGTTTGCTCCTATTCTGATGCATAGCCTGCTTTTGTAACCTGTTTAATGTTACCTTACCTGCCTATGTTAAACTGTTTAGTATAGGTTGGTAGTGAACCATCAGTGACCCCCACCACCTTACCCTTGTTGCCCCTGCTTGATCATCGACGACTCGATCAAGGTGATCGTCGACCAGAGACCGACACATCACTTCACCCCCTTAGTTGTACGACTCTGCATAGTTACTATCGAGTGCGGAGGGTGATACCTCATAACGCACTCCTGATGAATACTCTGCAGTATAGCTGTTCGGTCGTGGTCATCGAGGGTGATTCCTCCTTCTCCACTTCCGATACGACTCTGTCGTGCAACCCCTCAGTGTGAACCTCAAGGGTGATGCCTCATACGTTCACCCTGATGATTTCATCGAGTGGAATCCACCGAGGGTGATTCCTCGGGGTTTCCCCCTTGATGTTATGACCACACGGTTACTTTGACCTTTGTTACAGGCGGGTCGACCCTGATGGGTACCCACAGGGGATCTATGATGTCAGGTGTGCCGGAAGGGCACTCGAGTGTGATACTGTGGCGGAGCTTCAGAAACTCTGATTGTCTCCGCGTGTTACTAAATGAGCATATCGAATTTGGGTATTTGATCTGAGTGGGTCGACGTGCCCTATACGCACTACCACCACGCGGGATTATGGTTTATGGGGCCCTCTGCGATGTACGTTTCTCCCGAAAGCTCTTCAGACGTCACGGTTCACCGTGCGGGCTGATTGTCGGGAATGGGCTGGATAGTTCACTGACGAGTTCAGTGTCGCGCCTGCACCCTGGCCAGTTTCGCAACGCGCAGGGTGCCCAGGGCGATGGCCCAAGACCTCTGGGTGCATAGGTTAGTCCGGCGTGCTGACCTCTCTGCTGAGCCTAGGTAGGGCGCTGCTTCGTGTTGATCTTCCGAGGCCAGGCATTACCCAGCAAGTGTGTCCGGCCAGAGTTGATCGAGCGTGTTGGGTAATAGTAGTGCACCCCTGCAGGGAAGAATAATCTATCGATAGTCGATCCTACGGTAAAGGACGCTCAGTTTGTGTATACCGATCTACTACTTGAACCGGATACTTGTTACTTAATTGAAGCTTCGGGATCGCTTTCTCGCCGGGAGTCGAGGAAGGATCTCTGGGCTTTACTTCAACATGTTTGCTTAATAAAATGCTATTCTACTCTCTTCTATTGCTACAAGATGGTGGCTTCGTGAAGATGTTTGAAGATGCTAGTCTTCGATAGGACTAGGCCTTCTCTCTATTCTGGCATTTCTGCAGCCCAGTCCACATATACAGCCTTTCCCCTTTGATAATGTTGCATATGTAGTGTAGATCCTTGCTTGCTGAGTACTTCGGATGAGTACTCATGGTTGCTTTGTTACTTCTTTTCCCCCATACCCCATTTGATGATACAACAGACGATGGAGATCAGGAGCCAGACGTCCCAGCAGGAGCTTACTACCAGGAGGGTCCAGGCGGCACGTACTACTGGATCGAGCCAGCCGACCAGGAGTAGGATCGGAGGTTCCCAGGCAGGAGGCCTTCGCCTTTCGATCTAGAGTCGTTGTTTGTGCTAGCCTTCTTAAGGCAAAGCCTTGTCTAACTATGTCTGTACTCAGATATTATTTGTATGACTGACTTATGTATTCGGATCTTCGTGATCCCTGGTCTGTAATATTGTGGATCTCCGTTTTTTTGTATTAGAGTTGTGTTGTGATATCTCCCGTGAGTCCCTGTGCTTGATCGTGCATGTTTGCGTGTATGATTAGTGCACGATTGAGTCAGGGGCGTCATAGAAGATTAGGGTTAGGAGGTCCCCGAGGGGCCCACAAGACCTGGGGGCGCACCCCCCTTGGCGCGCCCCTACGGCTTGTGGCCTCCTCATGGGTCTTCTGGCCGCCTCTCCAAGTCTCGTGGGTTTCTTCTGGTCCAAGAAAAATCACCGTAAAGTTTTATTCCGTTTGGACTCCGTTTGATATTCCTTTTCTATAAAAGTCAAAAACAAGGAAAAAACAGAAACTGGCACTGGGCTCTAGGTTAATAAGTTAGTCCCAAAAATAATATAAAATAGCATATTAATGCATATAAAACATCCAAAATAGATAATATAATAGCAGGGAATAATAAAAAATTATAGATATGTTGGAGACATATCAAAGGTCTTCAATCCTGACATGGAGGCAGTCAATAGCCTCCCAGATCTTGTTGTTGTCCCACTTATGCTCGCGAACAAAATCCTTGATCATGGAGTGGTTGGCATCAAGTCCATGTTCCATCATCTTTTGGCACTTGAAGATATATTGCTCCATGTCCTCGAGCCATGCCTTCTCGTCTTCCTCCTTCTTGGGCCCTTGAACATCTCGGATGTGAAATACCCCCTCCATGAATTCCATGGTTTGGGGATGTTTGAGCACTCCTGGCTCGGGAGATAAGGGTTTATGACCTTATCAAAGAATTGATCCTTAGAGGAACTTGACGTCGGCATAGTGGTCTCGGATATGTTAGAAAAATAGCTCAAAACAAAAACAAGGGGAAATCTTGTGATACGGGGGTCAAAATAGCGAGGAGTATATATAATGATTTTTTCTCTTGCAGGACAATTATACAAGAAGAAAACATAGCCAGGAAAGTGTACGAGGGGCCCACAAGGCACGAGGGCGTGCCCCCTACCATGGCCCCAATGAGGCTCTTCTTCAGTACATGCTTCTTCCTGTATTTTTTATATATTTCAAAACAATTCCACACAAATTTTCAGGTCATTTGGAGCTCCGGGGAATAGCTATCTCTGTTGTAGCTTTTTCAGGTCAGAATTCCAACTGCCGGCAATCTCCCTCTTTTGGTGTATCTTGCATTTCGAGAGAGAAAAGGCATTAAAATTGCATCATAAAGTGAAATATATCTTTAAAACAATACAAATAACAATAGAAAAATATGATGCAAAATTGATGTATCACTCGCCATCCTCGTTCGTCACTCAAACCCATGAGCCTCTTAATGTCTTCATCATTGGGTGTCCTCGAGTACTCTGTCCGTATATCTCAATAACGGCTCGTGTGTATATTTTAATGGCCTCTAGGATTGTATTTTCCCCAATGCAGAAATAGTCATGAATGGTGTCAACCAAACACCCATAGGCAAGCACTTGAACAGTTGCGACACATTTCATCAATGGGCTCACATTTATTTCTCCAGATGCACTCCTCAGTTTAAACCATTGATCATGCTCCTCAACAACTTTTGCAATGGTCTTGAAGTGACTTCGGTGTATCTGAAATTGCCACCGAAAATACTTCTTCAAATATGTTGAGTGCAAAGTAATGCTTGATAAGTGTTGATAAATACGGAGTACTCCTCCTGTATTGCCTCATACGAAGAAATTGTGTTTATGGTTTGTTCTGGTTTATTATAACTCATTTATAAATGTGCTTGATAATCAATCCTATTTTTATAAAAATGTTACGGATGATATCTTATCGTGAAGGTAACATGCATCTTAGGGCTCGCTAACATCTTTGCCGACTCATGGCGTCTTGAGCCTTGGGTTCATCTGTTTTTGTAGGGCACATATATCAAAGCATTCATTTATCAAAGACATGCTAGCGATGATACATGCTTCCCTGGTAGCACCATGACATGTCATGAGCAGTGAGAATGGAACCAAACATAGTTTGGCAGGTTCATCAAAGACAAGCTGGAGATGGCGCAGGCTTTCCTAGTGGCTAATATAGCAATGAAGGAGAAATAAGTGTTACTAAAGGTATTCACAAAAAAAGTGTTACTAAGTGGGTGGGCGAAGCAAGTAAGGGTCCTGTGACACCTGTCCTTCAATATTGAAGACTGCCTTGGTGAATTCATGGTGCATTTGGTAAGTCAAAGCCTACGATGATGAAGCCCAAAGACTGCCATCGGATCGTCATGAAGATTCATGATCTCAAATCCAGACTTGAAGAAGTTAGCAGCAAGAACCCATGCTACAACTTGATTGGGAAGAGTCAAATCATTAGAACCAATGATGAGAGGGATTCTTGCATGTATTGGTGAACCTGGAAACTTATCGAAGCCCAGGAAAAGCATATTTAGATGCCTAAGATGAAAATTTTCATATAAAATCCTTTAGGAAATCACTTAACATGAAGCGTTCACTGGTAGAAA
Source organism: Thinopyrum elongatum (assembly GCA_011799875.1). Classification (NCBI taxonomy): domain Eukaryota; kingdom Viridiplantae; phylum Streptophyta; class Magnoliopsida; order Poales; family Poaceae; genus Thinopyrum; species Thinopyrum elongatum. The sequence goes on along the minus strand of CM022301.1, from coordinate 557,764,782 downwards.
ACAGGGCATCAATCCCGGTTCCAGAGGGCCTTTAGTCACGGTTCTGCAACCGGGACTAAATGATCGGGACTAATGCCCACCACTTTTAGTCCCAGTTGTGTTACGAACAGGGACTAAAGGGACTCCACGCGGCCGCTGTGGGGCGCCCAGGCAGGAGGACCTTTAGTCCCGGTTTGTAACACCGACCGGGACTAAAAAGGCAGCCATGCGTCAGCAGCTGCAGGTGCTGGGCTTTTTGTTTTTTAAGGAGGGGTTTAGGGTTTTGGAGGGTTTAGGGGTTTTCATATTGTGTTTCCCCCTTTTATTTTTGTGTTCACCCATCAATTCTTTTACATTTAGGGTTTCATTTTTATTTTATGTTTTCCATTCAACTCGACGCTAGCTACTACATATAGCAATGAAGGAACCATTACTCAACATCGTCATGAACATATATAGAGAGAAGTGACCTCTCTTTCTCCGTGCTTCGTCGAACAACAAGTTTTCGTATATCTATCCTACGCTACTACATATAGTACACGATCATGCATATATACAATATAACATCTCTTAAGATCCCTAACATCTACCAAACTCGGATTGCAATTCCCGATGGTATTCTTCGTCTGTAGGTATGACGTGCTGAACAAAGAATCCCGCCAATTCCTCTTGAATTGCTCTTATGCGATCATTTGGTAGGAGCTCGTTCCGCTTCTCCCATATCTAATTTAAAGAAGGGGGTCAATACATATATATGAATGAAACTCAACACAATTGATGGTAATAAAATAAAATTGTGAATATTGTTTACGTACTTCAAATTGTCGTGAAGATCTGCCCCGCTCACAGGTCGAGTGGAGAATGAACTCGCAAATGTAGTATCCACATAAATTATTCCCGGGTGCCTGCCACAAGCAATTTACGAGAATAGAGTTCAATCAAAATGATAATCAAGCATGATAATGGTATTGAAACTAGAATCAATGAGAGATGCGTGAAACTAGCTAGTACTACTTACTTTGGTGTGTGAAAATCGCAGCTCCTTTTTTCATTCACCCGGTACCTTGCTGGTAAACTTTTTACACACCCTGCCTGGCAAAGAAAATGATTACTTGATATCAGGAAATGAACGAAAGTTGCTGATATGGTGCGATAATGATTGAACTTACTTCTGGAGCATTTCACTCATGTCCGCCCACTCCTTAGGCTCTTTACGTCTCGAGTCCAACACAATTACTAGTCCCGCGTCAAGCTGAATGGCTAGCAGAATAAAGTGGAAGCTGCGCACGCACAACTCATCAATTACACTTCACCTCGAGTAAGGGAAACAGAATATGCACAAGACAGTAACACTCACTTGAAGTTGTAAGGAAAGAGTATTTCCCTTCTATTTTGTTGTCGAAGTAATGCCTTTAGCAAGTTTTTCTCAGTTTCGTCGGGGTTCTTTTGTACCGTATATTCATTTACGGTATTTGGGTTAATGAACCCAATGTCATAGATTTGTCCTCTTTTGCATTCGAGGATCTTTAGTCTGCATAATATAGTGAGGATAATTATACATGCAATGAACGAGCTGAGCTAGAGACTTAATTACAGAAATAATACTTACAAACAATAGCAACTCATTAGAGTTTTGTCGAGGGCGTATTGATTGTATAACTGAAATAATTCTTCAAATTCAACGTACAACACATCGACTCCAATGAAGTCGTGCTCATCTTTAATTCCCAGCAAGATACTGTCGGTCCCATCCTTGCAAGTTTTCAAGTACCAGTCATGTAATCTTCGCATCATCGTTGATAGAGATGCGGGACCTGCTCAGGTTTGACGAGAGGCTTCCCGTACTCGTATTTAAAGGCTACTACCTCAGCCATTTTGAACTGTACATCATCGCCTAAGTAATCACCAAGAGTGATAGCAAGACCACCGCCGCTACCCCCGGATCATTAGCGATATCGGTAAACACCTTGAGCGGGGGGCACGATTGTTGTTTGCCGAGCTGGGGAACTGTTTTCCCACTTCTTGTAGCACTGCTAGTACTTCCCGACCGGTTCTCATATGTCTTTACAATACAACGGTCATAGTGTGATAGCGGCAGAGGCGGTGGTGGTCGCCTAAGGGCATCCATATAGTGCTTCGCTTTTACCGAATCTATTTCTCCTTTGGAGGTGGACATTTCGGTGCAAGCTGGCATTTCACATCGGCAACCACGATGTCCTTGTTTTCCTCGTCAGTCATCTCATATGGTAACTTGGCAGGAGCCTTCTTGACGCTTGGACCAGCTCTGGATTCCTTCCCTGTTGTACTGCTAGCCACCGGAGCGGCGGCGGCTCTCTTCCGCCATTGCTGAGGCGGTGGAGTCAGCTAACGCGGCGGAGGAGGCGGAGTCCGCTGATGTGGCAGAGGAGGCAGAGTCTACTGACACGGCAGAGACAGCTGAGGCGGAGGAGGATTCTGCTGAGGGGCCTCCTCTGCCTGAGTCCGCTGACGCGGTGGAGACGGCTGAGGCAGCGGAGATAGAGCGGGACTGTGAGGAGTCTGCTGAGGGGCCTCCTCCGGCTGAGTCTGCTGAGGCGATGTCCAATTTGGAAGCACGATGTTTTCCTTTCTCCATAGAATGGTAGTACTTAAGGCATTTTCCGGATGATTCTCCCCTTCACCTGTAGGGTAGTCAAGCTCTAGCCCCTCGAAACTGTTGGTAATTCATCCACCCCGACAACAGCAAAGCCATCTGGAATCAGAGTGCAACGGAAAGTTCCATCAGGTCGACGAGGTAAGACATAGCCGACCGCCACCTTCAAGGTTAGGTTATGGCATTTCGTAATTAGCTCATAATGTTCCTTCTCTGTGATATCATCCATGGGGCAGCGAGGAGCCGTGATATCAGGCTGAACTAGCTCCGTGGAAGCCACGCTGCTTTTTCGCTGAGATGGTGGGGTAGCTTCATGGGCGGTATCGAATGAAGGATCTTCGTGCTGCTGAGATGGTGGGCCGGTAGAACGCTGACTGGTAAGTGCCTCTAGTTTCTTCTCATGCAGCGCTAATCTTTCTTCCATCTTCTGCATCCGGTCTGCTTACTCTTTCTTCTTTCTCCCTCGGCTTCTATAACCAGTGCTGTCCGGAAACCCATACTTCCACGCAACGAGCCTGATGTGCCTCATGTTCGTCCAGGGTGTTCAGGATTCCCCGAGGGCCTTTGACAGCTCGTCCTTCTCTCTGTCGGGTTGGAACCTTCCTTCCTGCACTTCCTGGATTGCTTCCTGAATCTTTTTTACAGGTGTTTCAAGTCGAGCTTTCGTGAAAACACACTTCCCTGTTTCTGGGTCGAAAGTTCCCCCATGCCCGAAGAACCAAGTCCTTGCCCGTTCAGGTCAGTTCAATGTCGCTGGTTGGACCCCTTTAGCAAGCAGGTCGTTCTTAGCTTTGTCCCACGTAGGCCGGGTAAAGCTGTAGCCACCTGACCCCGTAACATGGCAATACTTCTTCTTTGCAGCATTTTGCTTATTTATCTGTGACCTTTTCTTAGCTTTCTCCGATTTCTTGTACGCCACAAATGCGGGCCAGTGATCTTTTATCTTCGCATATTGACCAGTGAATTCTGGAGTCTCGTCTTTGTCGACAAACTGTTCGTTCAATCTTTTCTTCTAGTTCTTAAATAGTTCATCCATCTTCTTAAGAGCCCACGTCTTGACTTGTCGCTGTATAACTGGGTTATTTGGATCCTCCTCTGGCGGTAGGCTGAAATTTGTCATGAGCGAGTTCCAAAGCTCATCTTTCTATCTATCGCTGACATAAGATACTTCAACGTCCTTCTTATTATTCCATTCTTGGATGCTGATCGGGATGCTGTCCCTAACAACAACTCTGCACTGATGTATAAATTTGTCTTTGGTCCGCTTGGGAGCAATCGGTTGGCCATCTGGAGCGACTTCTTCTATCGTGAACCTTTCATCCAGGCCCAACTTTTCTTCGGGCCTCATCTCCTTATAGAAGTTTGGCTCGATCCGGAGGGCTAAAAGAAGAAAGAAGCGTTAATATATGTACATACAAAAGAATTAATGCATCTAGTCAATAGAGGCTTAATTAATATTATATACCTCGCCGGACTTTGCAACAGTTAAGGCTCCAACAACGGCGGAGCCGTCATCTCCTCCCTCCTCCATTCGATCACCGGAGTCGTCATCCTCTCTTCCCTCACCATCGGTCTCGTTGAGAAATGACAAGGTGATATCATCACCTCCGTCGCGGATTATATCCCCCAACAACTCTTCTTGGTCTAAGTCTCTGTCGTGTTCCATAGTTTCTTCAAATATTACAACATGGCAATATACAACCATGAGAGATGGATTAGTGGCAAACATAGACCTAATCACAACAAGGAATCATATGCATATGAGCAACGGATTAGTGGCAAACATCATGCAAAGTTGACAAGTTTTATAACAGTCAGTTTCAGACGATCGTCGAGGACTCCTCCCCCCTCATGTCTGATGAGTCATCCTATCTTTCGGGAGAGGATACTTTGTGAACCGCCTCTCTCATGCCTGTCCGACATGCAAATCATGTTTTCATATGCCTCATGTCGGGAGAGGTTATGTTTTAACGACCCCCCCCCCCCTCATGTCAAAGTTATCGGGGTTATGTTTTAACGACCCCCTCTCTCATGTTTTCATATGCCTCAAAATCAAAGTTATCGGGGTTATGTTTTAACGACAAGATGAATATAAGATTTATACACAGGATGAATACAAGATGAATAAACAAGATGAATACACAATTCAACAAATGAACCAACCATCATCCTATGAACAAAACTCAATATACAACAAATGGACACCTTTTGTTGAACAGCGGAGGGACGATCAGGGACCAACTCCACGGAGATGCAACACCACAACCTGTAATTCACCGAGTGAAAAAAATTTAGGCAAACCCAAGTATGCCACTGGATAGAATGGAAGATTTTAGTTGAAATGGAGCTAAAGATCATGGCAAACATGTAGCTAGATACCAATTTGAAAGCAAGTTTCAGACTTAGAGAAAAATAGCATGGCATTATAGCTAGATACCAATTTGAAGCAAGATTTGAACATGCTACAGAATTTCTACATGGCAACAAATGGCATGACATGAATGTACATGTAACACATGGCAAAACATGCTTACTGAACTAATTCAAATGACCCCTAGGTCAATGGCAATCATCATGACAAGTTGACAAGTATTAACAGATTTTCAGACTGTGATATTTGCACAGTGGCAAAAACAGATTCACGATGCAACCTTTGAGGCAAGTAAAATATATGCTACAGCAGTTTTTCATGGCAACAAAGAGTATCGCAAGCATGTTCTAATTACCCTCAACAAAACACCCTTACTGATCATGATCCAAAGATGCACAAATTTGTTGCAAACCTCAAGGCAAAATGCAAAGTATTAATACTGCCAGTTTCAGACTAAGAGAAAAATAGCATGGCATTATAGCTAGATACCAATTTGAAAGCAAGATTTGAACATGCTACAGAATTTCTACATGGCAACAAATGGCATGGCATGAATGCACATGTAACAGATGGCAAAACATGCTTACTGAACTAATTCAAATGACCCCTAGATCAATGGCAATCATCATGACAAGTTGACAAGTATTAACAGATTTTCAGACTTAGTGATATTTGCATAGTGGCAGAAAACAGATTCATGATGCAACCTTTGAAGCAAGTAAAATATATGCCACAACAACTTTTCATGGCAATAAAGAGCATGGCAAGCATGTACTAATTACCCTCAACAAAACACCCTTACTGATCATGATCCAAAGATGCACAGATTTGTTGCAAACCTCAAGGCAAAATGCAAAGTATTAATACTGCCAATTTCAGACTTGGAGAAAAAATTGGATCAAACTTTATAAAAAAAATTCTGTCCATTAAGATCACTCCTTCTTCAACACTGATAATATGCTAAATGGGAATCACATTAACAAATTTGCCATGGTCCATGTAATATGTTTGCCATAGACACGGAAAAAAAGAGTTGCCACTACCCCCGAGGATTATATCATTGCCAGCATATTGTATTTGCCATGGCAAAAACAACACACATTGAAAAAACTTACTACGTGAAAACAAAATAGTGGTATCCTAAGCAGAAAAGAGGCCATGCACTACAATGGCAAAAATAACACATACTTGAAATTTGCCATGGCAATTACTTAGTTGTAGAGTAAAAACCTAAAAATGTGAGTATCTTGCCATCTAAAAAGAGCACTAAATTTGGTTTCAAGACAATTTAGCTAATTATGTGTAAAAGTTCAGTAAGTAGGGGAGCGGGGGACGGCGTCGAGGCAGGGCGGCGACGTCGGGGCGCGAGGGGGGGAGAGAGGGGAGGAGGAGGGGAACGGCGCGGCGGCTCACAGTGTTGCAGGGGTGCGGAGGACGGCGTCGGGGCATGGCACGACGACGGCGGGGCAGGGCACGGTGAAGGCGAGGTCGGGGCAGGGCGCAGCGACGGTGGCGTCGGGGCAGGGCTCGGTGACGGTGACGTCGGGGCAGGGCACGGATCGGAGGTGACGGCGATCTCCGGCGCAGCAGCCTGGCGGCGTCGTGCTGTGGTTCGACGTCGGGGGAGAGAATGGGGAAAAAATCCTAAGTGCTGCTTATATACACAGCCCTTTAGTCCCGGTTGGTGGCTCCAACCGGGACTAAAGGCCCCCCTTTAGTCCTGGTCCGAGCCACCAACCGGGACTAAAGGTGAATTTCACCAGCCCAAAGGGCGGGAAGCCCAGGCCTTTAGTCCCAGTTGGTGGCAACCCAAAGGGCAGGAAGCCCAGGCCTTTAGTCCCGGTTGGTGGCTCGGACCGGGACTAAAGGGGGGCCTTTAATCCCGGTTGGAGCCACCAACCGGGACTAAAGGGTTGGTCCTGGCACGACGAGGGGCGGTGGAAGTTTAGTCCCACCTCGCCAAGCGAAGCGTGCTCGCACCTGTTTATAAGCCCCGCTGCGATATCCCTCCCGAGCTCCTCTCTAAAGCAGGCAGTACAAGCCTAACTTCCCTCTCTGCCCTATGGGGCCTACTTGCCCCGCGGGCCTGCATCCTGGCCCATGTATAGTTGGGTTTCTAGTCGTATGCAGGCCGTGGTGGCCTAGTAGACGGGCATTTTTTTTGTTATGTTTTGCATATGTTATGTCAATTTGTTGACCTTCTTCAAATCACATTCTAATTTTTATACATACTCACTTATGTGTAATGCACATGATTATCAAAGAATTTCAACAAAATATATGAAATCCTAAAAAAATACTTTATGAAAATTTTTGCTATTAAAGTTTTTAACAAAAAATACTTTATGAAAATCCTTTTTGCTATTAAAGTTTTTAACAAAAAATACTTTGATAATTTTAGTTGCATAAATTTATATAATTTCAAGTTAATATTATTTTGATCATAACTAGAGATTTATCAAAGTTTTTTAGTTGATTCTTTTTGCTATGAAGAATATTATAGTTTTGTTTTATTGATCATAAGAAAATATTTTAATTGATTCTTTTTGCTATTAGAGTTTTATAAAAGCTTTTTAGTTGATTATTTTAATGATTTTTAAGCTAAATGACCCTAAAATGGAAAAGCATTACAAATGAAGAATATTACAAAATACTTTTGTTAACCTAATAATGTTACATTTTCTTTTCTGTTAGTAATTAGTTTAACCTAATACTTTTTGTGAACCTAATTTATTTTGATGCATATACACATAGTGATTCAAAAACGCTGACACCATTGTTCTTGTTAAGGAGATAGACCCTTACTATGAATCTTAAGAAGATTCGTAGTAAGAGTCATATCCTTAACAAAGGATGCAATGATGTCAGAAGCTTATCCTTTTGGACGACCCGATATTTAAGGTGGTCGACTAGCTCGTCACTTGGCGAGGTGGGACTAAATACGGGTGTGAAAATCTACGGTAGGCCTTTAGTCCCGGTTGGTGCCACCAACCGGGACTAAAGCTAGGTTTTAGTTTAGTTATTTCTATTTTTCATGCATTTAATGATTTTTTTGAGCTAAATGACCCTGAAATTGAAAAGCACTACAAATGAACTCTAAAAAGGTTGAAACTTGGCCTGGTATCATAATTTCACCCACATAGCATGTGCTAAAAAGTTTAGTGGGTACGGCAAAAACTGGATGCACTTCGTGTACAAACTGGACAATCTCTTTCGATATCACGGTTTCGGACGAAAACTCATGTATTACAAAGGGATTTCATTTTTCAACATATTTACTCCAGAATTTTTGTGCGTCAATATGCACCATTCAAGCCACATCATCAATTTTCAACCCTTTTCTGACTTCATTTGGTATTTTTCATGCATTTAATGATTTTCTGAGCTAAATGACCCTGAAATTGAAAAGCACTACAAATGAATTCTGAAAAGGTTGAAACTTGGCATGGTATCATAATTCACCCACATAGCATGTGCTAAAAAGTTGAGAGGGTTACGGCAAAAACTGGATGCCTTCATGTACAAACTGGACAATCTCTTTCGAAGTATCCGGTTTCGGACGAAAACTCATCTATTATAAAAGGGATTTCATTTTTAACTTATTTTACACTCCGACTTTTTTTTGGGTCCAATATGCACAATTCAAAGCCACATCATCATTTTAAACCCTTTCTGCTATTTTTCATGCATTTAATGATTTTTTTAGCTAAATGACCCTGAGAATTGAAAAGCACTACAAATGAACTCTGAAAAGGTTGAAACTGGCATGGTATCATAATTTCACCACACATAGCATGTGCTAAAAAGTTGAGATGGTTACGGCAAAAATTGGACGCACTTCGTGTACAAACTGGACAATCTCTTTCGAAGTATCAGGGTTTCGGACGAAAACTCATCTATTACAAAAGGGATTTCATTTTTTAACTTATTTTAACTCCAGACTTTTTGTGCGTTCAATATGCACCATCAAAGCCACATCATCAATTTTCAACCCTTTTCTGACTTCATTTGCATTTTTCGTGCATTTAATGATTTTTTTGAGCTAAATGACCCTGAAATGAAAAGCACTACAAATGAACTCTGAAAAGTTGAAACTTGGCATGGTATCATAATTTCACCCACATAGCTGTGCTAAAAAATTGAGAGGGTTACGGCAAAAACTTGATGCACTTCGTGTACAAACTGGACAATCTCTTCGAAGTATCACGGGTTCGGACGAAAACTCATCTATTACAAAAGGGATTTCTTTTTTTTAACTTATTGTAACTCCAGACTTTTTATGCATTCAATATGCACCATTCAAAGCCACATCATCAATTTTCAACCCTTTTCTGACTTCATTTGCTATTTTTCATGCATTTAATGATTCTTTTGAGCTAAATCCTGAAATTGAAAAGCAATACAAATGAACTCTGAAAAGGTTGAAACTTGGCATGGTATCATAATTTCACCCACATCGCATGTGCTAAAAAGTTGAGAGTGTTACGGCAAAAACTGGATGCACTTCGTGTAAAACTGGACAATCTCTTTCGAAGTATCAGGGTTTCGGACGAAAACTCATCTATTACAAAAGGGTTTCATTTCTTAACTTATTTTAAACTCCAGACTTTTTCGCGTTCAATATGCACTTTCAAAGCCACATCATCAATTTTCAACCCTTTTCTGACTTCATTTACTATTTTCATGCATTTAATGATTTTTTGAGCTAAATGACCCTGAAATTGAAAAGCACTACAAATGAACTCTGAAAAGGTTGAAAAATGGCATGGTATCATAATTTCACCCACACCAGCATGTGCTAAAAAGTTAGAGGGTTACGGCAAAAACTGGATGCACTTCGCGTACAAACTGGACAGCTCTTTCGAAGTATGAGGGTTTCAGACAAAACTCATCTATTACAAAAGGGATTTCATTTTTTAACATATTTTAACTCCAGACTTTTTGGCATTCAATATGCACACATTCAAAGCCACATCACCAATTTTCAACCCTTTCTGAGTTCATTTGCTATTTTTCATGCATTTAATGATTCTTTTGAACTAAATGACCTTGAAATTGAAAAGCACTACAAATGAACTCTGAAAAGTTGAAACTTGGCATGGTATCATAATTTCACCCACATAGCATATGCTAAAAGTTGAGACGGTTACGGCAAAAACTGGATGCACTTCGTGTACAAACTGGACAATCTCTTCGAAGTATAGGAGTGTTCAAACGAAAACTCATCTATTACAAAAGGGATTTCATTTTTTAACTTATTTTAACTCCAGACTTTTTTGGGTCCATATGCAGAATTCAAAGCCACATCATCAATTTTAAACCCTTTCTTTTCTCTGCTATTTTTCATGCATTTATGATTTTTTTAGCTAAATGACCCTGAAATTGAAAGCACTACAAATGAACTCTGAAAAGTTGAAACATGGCACTGGTATCATAATTTCACCCACATGCATGTGCTAAAAATTTGAGACGGTTACGGCAAAAACTGGATGCACTTCATGTACAACTGGACAATCTCTTTCGAAGTATGAGGGTTTCGGATGAAAACTCATCTATTACAAAGGGATTTCATTTTTTGACATGTAACTGCAGTGAATTTCTAGATCAAAGCCATCATCAGAAATAGTTGTGGAGCATAGCTACGGCTTTCAACCCAGAATCAAGGTGCAAAAAATTCAGTTGTCTTGTATATGTCGAACAGTTACTTGAACAATCGTACCATCTGATATGTTGACTTCACTAGAGAGAAAGTCTTCACTTTTTCTTCGCGTGTGTCCCTGCTTATTGCGCCGTAACCATGGATAATCTTCATCGTTTAACAGGATGCTTGGGTCAGCCTTCACTTTGAAGGGAGGAATTTCATGAAACTTTTCATAATCTTCAGACATGTCTGTCTTGTCCTCACTCCCACGATTGTTTCTTTTCCCTAAAAGAACTATGTGGCCTTTGGATCATCGTATGATGTATTCGCTCCTTATCTTTTCTTTTCTCGGTTTGGTAGACATGTCCTTCACATAGAAAACATGCGCCACATCATGGCTAGGACGAATGGTTTCGTCTGTACCCAAGATTGTTGAGATCCACTGTTGGCCATT